>CM068829.1:54334797-54969797 GCA_028554795.2 Sinohyriopsis cumingii
TGAAACAGCCTTTGGCAAAATCTTCCAGTCTAACATTATGTTAAAGAGACATGACAATGGCAAAACTGTCTAATCCCATGTTAAGAAAACATGACAAATGCCAGACCACTCTAATCCCATGTTACATGAAACAAAGCTTCAAAAGAGTTTACACTGGTTGCTGCATGACCACTCCGGTGGACTAGTGGTTAGAGCGTCCACCTCAGATGTGGGAGGTTGTGGGTTCGATCCCCGGCAGAGTCATACCAAAGACTTACAAAAATGGTACTAACAGCTACCTCGCTTGGTGCTCAGCATTAAGAAGTTAGCGTTAGGACTGGTCAGCCTGGTGTCAGGATAATGTGACTGGGTGGGACATCATGCTACATGTCTACAACATGATGCCCCAGTGCAAGACATCACTATAAACTGCCACACTGCAGACATCATAGTGATATGACAATATTTTTTGTAAAGCTATGTTAAAAATCCAAATCACACACATACACATTAGCTGCTGCATGATACCAGTTTTTGTGTGAAGCTTGCTTCATTATATGCAGCATTTTATGTAAGCTGCCATGACAAAATGTACTGTATATTCTCACTTATAAGTAGAATCAAACTATAAACAACAAAGGTCCTTATCTGCCAAGGCATTATGCGCCAGCCAATATTGGTCTTAGCCGTTATAATCGTCTAATAAGCTAGTTAATACAGTATCTTCCATCAGAGCCAAACTTTCTTATTCAAATATTCATTGGATGTACTGAGATTCAATTTGAATATTTGCCTATGCCATTAATGCTGTTAAATCCATCCTATGCCATTAATGCTGTTAAATCCATCCATATTTCTTAGTTGACTTTGGTATTTACTGACAACCCAGTCACCAAGCAACCCACAAGTCTGCATTGAAAAGAATGGGAACTCAGACATCTTCTTATATGCTATTTTATGGGTGGAAATTCAGACTAGGAATCAAATGCATGTCACACTATTTTCCCTGCTGGTCTTCAAACTCAGTCCAACCAAAAACACACCTTAGTCCTGAAGATGGAAAAATGGTATAGATAGTCAAAATCTATTGATTTCCTATTCACTTGAATAAAATTATCTGAGAAGTGATCTGTTTAGAGTCAGAATTGCACCAACATGTGGTCAGTTTTATTTATTGATATGTAAAGGCTTAATGCTGATTCAAACAATGACACCTATTACATGTATGTACAACCAGACACGTGTTTTTTGTTCAGGGCACCTGAATAACAATAAATAGCAATGGTGATGTTAACAGAAATGTAACTATTCATAATTTTGACATTATTGGTACCTTTATGATTGACAGTTTGAATTTTAGGTGATTAAGCAGGTTTGAATTTGGTCCCTTGTAAACTAATTCAACACTACATAGTTTACAATTTGCCATTTTTATAAAATGCTGCCAAACTCCATGGTAAAAAATTATTTGAATAATAATTTTCTATTCAAATATTCACAAAAGATATTTGAGTTCAAAAGTTCAGTTATTCATTGCAGCTGTATTTTACATACTGTTTTATCTGCCTGTTTAAAAAGTGCTATTAAAATGTGCTACATCAAATCATGAATTTGTTACAACTGTGTGGTAACTATTTTGTGGGGACTGTTTGTTTGGCAATTGGTGCAGACCCTCTCACATGGTTATATACGGCTTTACAGCTTTATATTCTGAGTTTAAATACAAATAAAAATGTCTAAATTTCTCAAGACCTATAAAGATTAAAAATGATCATGTATGTGAACGAGAATGGATAGTGAATGGTACAATAACTTCCAACTTTTCCAAAGCCTCAACAACTGCCTCCATTTATATAGTAAATTCTAGATGAAAAGGGAGACATGGAAACTGAGTTGTTATGGCATCTTACTCATAATCCAAGAGATTGCAGTTTCAATACTTCCCCAAGCCAGCCCCAGCCAGCCTACATCTTCCTTAATCAGCATGATATAGTCAATAGTGTTAAAAGTGTCATTAAAACCCACAAAAATAAAGCATCAACAAAAAACTCCTAGCAACGAAAATTATTGATGAGATCTTTTAAAAATATCCCTTTGGTATTCTTCAATTTAATATTTTTTTACAACAATGCACCATGCATCCAGACAAAACTTCATCATCATAAATTTGCAGCATGACACAGGGACTTCATTACCATGATGATGCTATCATAAAAGGATGAGAAAGTATAAAAAAATGGAGCAGCTTTGCAATAAGGCATCTGATGGGCTGACTATTCTGAATGTCTTTTTGTCTCAGTAGTGACATATCGTATAATCTTAATCAATTAGAATTCATGCGGTATCAACGTTTTTGCTTTCTGTGGCCAAGCAAGACCACAAGTTTAAAGTTACAATGAGGTATGATCAAATAATCAAAGCATGCCTCTCACCTGTCTAACCATATTCCATGGTAAAACATGTCTCTCACCCCTCTAACCATATGCAATAATACATCATGCCTCTCACCCATCTAACCATATGCCATGATAAAGACAGCTCTCACCCATCTAACCATATGCCATGATAAAGACAGCTCTCACCTCTCTAACCATATGCAATGATAAAGCATGCCTCTCACCCCTCTAACCATATTCCATGGTAAAACATGACTCTCACCTCTCTAACCATATTCCATGGTAATACATGACTCTCACCTCTCTAACCATATTCCATGGTAAAACATGACTCTCACCCCTCTAACCATATGCCATAGTAAAGTATCCCTTTCCCCACTTCTAACCATATTCCATAGTAAAAGATGACTCTCACCTATCTAACCATATTCCATGGTAAAGTATGCCTCTCACCCCTCTAACCATATGCCATGGTAAAGAATGCCACTCACCCCTCTAACCATAGGCCATGGTAAAGCATGCCTCTCACCCCTCTAACCATATGCCATGGTAAAGCATGCCTCTCACCCCTCTAACCATATGCCATGGTAAAGTATGCCTGTCACCCCTATAACCATATGCCAGATTGTTTGCTAAGAAATACATGGAAATTAATGATGGTACTGTCATTTATATCAATATGTATACTATTAACCCAATCACAAAACATTATATCCACATACTGAAAGTGATACAGTACTAAGAAAAAAATAAATTTAATATGTCATTGGTTTCAAATCCTTTCCTAAATGATCAGTATTTCCTGACACATCAAAGAAACTCACTTATGAAGCAAATTCTTTACCTGACTGAAAGAAGCAGATCCAGTGAAACTGGGTAGGTTTATGCCCTAATCTGACCCTAACAGTACCTTCCTATCATATCAAAACCTATATGGACAGATGAACAAACATTCTTTACCTTGCTGGAAGAAGCAGATCCAGTGAAACTGGGTAGGTTTATGCCCTAATCTGACCATAACAGTGCCTTCCTATCATATCAAAACCTATATGGACAGATGAACCATGTCTGGTCATGGTATGGCAGGCTGAATACATCTTAAGACTGGCTCAACAGGGGGTCATTATAGATTCTTTACAGAGGGACAGGGACCAAGAGGATGTCCATATGGAGGTCAGTTATCCTCTGTTAAACAGATTTCTTATTAATTCTCTTCTTCTCTTCTTTGATCACTTGATAACTCTAACTATATTCCTGCTGGAGAAAATCAGGTTCATCCCTTTAAAGTCTACTTCACACACCATATGTGTAATTTTACTGAAATAAGGCATAGCAAAGACATATACAATCACTCTTTCTTTCTCTACCTTTAAAGACCTCCCTGTCTTCATGAGGATAAGTATAGCATCCACATGTACACTGTATGTACTTGCTTATAATTGAGTCAAACTGCAAACAATAAAGAGAATGATCTTCCATAGCATAATGGACCTGCAGATCAGGGTCTGCATCTATGATGCTTGTTCTACTGATTACTCCTAACAAATTGCACAGACCCAGTCATGGATTTTTTATTATTTTTTTTAATTTTTTTTTTAAAGAGTTGAGGGGTATTTTCAAAGTTAATTTAATTGGCAAGATGGAGAAAGAATGGGTGTCTGGATCAATTATATTTAATTGATGGCTTTATGTTCTAATTACAACAGCATGCATTTAATTTCTTTTTTTTATTATTCAGACTAAGCAGCTGTTCTGCAAGTCAAATAAAAACACTAAATGGCTTCCTTACCTGTTAACCTCAAAATGGTATGGTTCCACAAATTTCAAACCTGCAAAGAAATATTACAAAGATGTAAAGCCTGTTTTAAGTCTAAATTTTGTGTTAAAGAACATAATTTTTAGTAACAGTTAACTTGACATTTTTAAATTAACTCCCATAAAAAGAATACATGTTATACAAAGATGTAAAACCTGTTTTAACTCTAAAATTTTGTGTTAAAGAACAAAATTTTTAGTAACATTTAATGTGACATTTTGAAATTAACTCCAAAACAAATAATTCAACAGTGATGCTAATTATAAATAATCTAAATGAAGTAATTACTTTCAATATGGATGCCAAAGGCTAGAAGCAAAACATATCAAAATTGGTACAGTGCTGCAGAGCTTACAGCAAGATACAAAATTCTGCAAACTGAGTATTATTATTAATCGTCAAATTTCTGAGATCCTTTATTTATTAAAGGTCAAATTTCTATATTCCTGCATAAATCATTCAAGTGTACAAAACTGCTGTAGTTCTATGTGATCTAATATCAATATTTAATTTAGCAACTGGTCCATTACTATTATTATCACTATTATTATTATTTTTATTATTATTATTATTATTATTATTATTATTATCATTATTATTATTGGTCCAATTTCTCAGCTCCTTTATTCAAGGAAAATTTCTGGACTCCTTTATTAATCATACAAGAGTTTGAAACTAAAGCAGAAGTATGATCATGATAGTGTGAATGCAACCCGACCTCTGGGCAATGCATCACTACTGAGCAAGATTCATTTCAGAGTTTTGATGAATTTCTAAATGAACACAATGGGTTTCTATTCTAATGAGAAATAACTCAAATTCTCTAAATGTTCTAATTTGACAACCTCACTTGTGAAAATACTTTTTTCTTTAGTCTGTCTTCATTGCAGAATGATTGGTGCAGACCCCACTCCTAAGCATAAAAAAAAACAGTTTGAATATTTTGTCTATACTCCCAATGTTCCTGATTTAATGTTGCATTTGGAAAATAAATAAAAGAGAACCATTTTACTACTTATGTGAAAAAAGTCAATGTATGCTTATCCAAAGTGTCAGGTTTGGTTTGGTGGTGTGGTATAAATATGTTGTGTACATGTTATGGCACGTCAACACATGAGGGTTATTAAGGCCAGGAGTTAAGTGACTTGCCTGCCCATAGAAATGTTATCGAAGATGATCCAGGCTGATTTGTTGTTATGATTTGAATTTACACCCTTTTCAGTCATGAGGCTTCCAGACATAAACCCAGTCCAGACATGTATAATTTGGATGTTCAGATCCTACTGACCTTACTGCAAAAAAGTCATGGAAAAGGGGTTCATGTCAGGTCGGAGGACAATTTGGATATTTGTGGCTCAGATGAATGGAGCTCTACTGTATGCTATTCAAAAGAACCTTCCAAATCAGTGAAAACAAAAGGACCATGAAAAACACAATATCTGCCCACCCTGCATATAGTCAGTAAGGTTGATTTGGTCAAGGTATGCAGTGCTGAAGCCAACTCAAATTTGCTGACACCAATATTTTCTTATATATTTAAAATGAATGTGACCTCTGACTACGAATCCTGAAACTATGGGTTTCTGTATTACTCCACTAGCGACCCATCCACAAGGAACTTGCTCTAAAACAAAAGTTGTTCTGAAAAACCTATCTTCATTAAGCCAAATTCACCTTGACACTTTTACCACAAAATCAATAGGTCTTTTTCCTACCTTAACTGCAAGTCCTCTAGAAACTTGGTCAAGGTAAATGGTCTAAACAAAAGTTACCATGCAAAAACTAAACAAAAAAAGCTATTATGCAAAAACTAATTTTCTTCTTTCATTCACTGACCATGACCTTTGATTTTTAGATCACCAAGCTTCTTTACTTCCTCAAGAAGAACATGTGATGTTTTATGAAGGTAGATGCTGTGGAACGTATATTAGTGGGCATAAAAGTACTATTAACAAACACATATGGACAGACATATATACTGGCAGCATCACAGTATTATATGCATTGCCAAAAATCTATGAAAAAATAATTTATTGTTATTTTGACATAATTACCAACATATGTGTGCAATGAAAGACTATCATAAAACTTTCCATGGTAACAATTAATTGTTGTTACAGTGGCAAAACACAAATGGTATAAATAATAAATAATGATATCATCACACATGAAAAAAAACCAAAAAGAAAATCTTCCTTTTTTGTGAGTGGCAGATTCCACCTATGTGTAATCAATTTAAAAACATGTCTGTTTCAGCATATATTTGATTAATGACAGGCTCAGCTGTTTAACTCCACCAACAGATACATTTCTCTAATTAGAGTAATTAAACTAATTGTCAATTAGTGAATACATGGAATGCAAAATTGATACAAAATGCATTGCACTCAAGTTTAGGCAGTACTTCTTCAACTATCTTATGCACAATGCCCATCCTAGAAATACTATACATGATTATCTATGTGCATGTGTAGGATTACAAATTTGCAGATATCAACTTTTCCCAGGAAAATATAAATGCAATGACAAGAAAAATTGTTTTCATATCTAGCATTTCTTGCAGACATTGAATGTGCCCCAGAGAGAAACAAAGCACCAAAGTGCACTATTATGACCCCAAAAAGGAAGAACATGATGTATAAACAGCAGCCAAATCTTTTACACACTGGGTGCACTGCCAAGAATGAGACATAACCAATATTAAAATTAAAAATGAAAATTATTACATAAGCTTGTACCAACCAGTTTGCAACTTGTAACTAATTTTGTTGCCTAAACTATTTTCAAATCACAGAATCTGTGCTACATGCACAACAATTTTTTCATTTTACATATGACCATTCAAAGCAATGTCATACAATTGGGAGACGGTTTAATTTACCATACATACAGGGCATGTTCTAAGATGAGCAACTGCTAGAATCACATTAATTTCGCACACTGTATCTTCAAGCCCTACCCTACCTATTTCCTTCTTAAATCCCTCCTACACTCAAAAAACCATGCCCCATTCTAATGAATGGTGGAGGCAATATACTGTATAATATACTAGCATGCAAGTTGGATCCAATTGCAAATGGCATGGACCCACATTGAGGTCTTTGCAGTTTGTTAGAACTATTCAGTAGAACAAACTGCACTATCTGCCAGAGCATTATGTTTATGGCTCATCAACATTTACCACAGTAGCTTGCTTATAAGTAGTCAAACTGCCAACAACAATGATCCTGATTTGATGTAGCATAATGCACCTGCAGATCAGGGTCACTCCTATTTATTCTACTTTTACTCCTAACAACGTGCACAGACACAAAATCCGCCAGCGCATTATATGACAGCACATCTCGGTCTGTGAACTTTGCAGTTGGATTTGTTTTATAAGCGAGTAAATACGGTATATTCTTCGCAGTTGCACCTAACTATCTAACTTCAATATTAGTATGTATGGTAGACAGTGGTGGATGCCAGACAAGGTCTACTTAGTCATTTACATAACCATACAGAACCTGACATTTTATAGCGGTAAAAGCTTTATGGATCTACTTCGGACATCATCTTGAGAGAAAAAAAGGATTTAGAAAATAATACTGATTCCCAAGTCAACTAATTCTTTAATAATAATAATAATAAGAAGAAGAAAATGAAGAAGAAGAAGAAAAAAGAAATATATACATGTGTGTGTGTGTGTGTCTATATATATATATATATATATATATATATATATATATATATATATATATATATATATATATATATATATATATATATTGTACGAGTCAGGGATTAAACATAACCCATCAAGTTAAACTCATGAGTTTGAAACCACTGGCTTTGTCTCAAAGTGACCTACCTACCTACCTACCTACCACCCCCACCCCCACAAAATCCCTGTCCATACTAGTAATGTTGGTTGCTAATTAATATGACCAGGTCATCTTAATGCTTGCATGTTACATATACAGCATAAGGAAGAAATTCAAAGTATTTTGGTGATCTGGCAGTTCAGAAACGTGGCAGGTTCAAGACATTATACTGACAAGAATCTTCAATGTCACTGTGACAACCATACTGAATGTATGACTGGCCACTCATAAAATGGCAGGTCCAGTATATTTTAATATTTTAATGACAAGAATTCTAAATGTTATTGTAGCGGCCATACTGGATGTATGACTGGCCATTCAGAAAATGGCAGGTTCATGACATTTTACTGACAAGAATCCTCAATGTTGCTGTGGCAGCCATACTAGAATATTTGACAATTTTTTTAAAAATCAGGTTCAAGACATTTTATTGACAAGACACCTCGATGTCATGGTGGCAGCCATACTGAATGTATGACAATTAAAAAATTGCAGGTTCAAGACATTTTATTCATAAGAATCCTCAATGTCATTGTGGCAGTCATACCAGATGTATGACAATTAAAAAAATAGCAGGTTCAAGATATTTTATTGACAAGAATCCTCAATGTTATTGTGGCAGTCATATCGGATGTATGACAATTAAAAAAATAACAGGTTCAAGACATTTTATTGACAAGAATCCTCAATGTCATTATGGCAGTCATACCAGATATGACAAGTAAAAAAATAACTGGTTCAAGACATTTTATTGACAAGAATCATCAATGTCATTGTGGCAGTCATACCAGATATGACAATTAAAAAAATAGCAGGTTCAAGACATTTTATTGACAAGAATCATCAATGTCATTATGGCAGTCATACAAGATGTATGACAATTAAAAAAATTGCATGTTCAAGACATTTTATTGACAAGAATCCTCAATGTCATTGTGGCAGTCATACCGGATATATGACAATTACGAAAATAGCATGTTCAAGACATTTTATTGACAAGACACCTCAATGTCATGGTGGCAGCCATACTGGATGTATGACTATTAAAAAAATAACAGGTTCAAGATATTTTATTGACAAGAATCCTCAATGTCATTGTGGCAGTCATACCGAATGTAAGACAATTAAAAAAATAGCAGGTTCAAGACATTTTATTCACAAGAATCATCAATGTCATTGTGGCAGTCATACCAGATGTATGACAATTAAAAAAATAGCAGGTTCAAGATATTTTATTGACAAGAATCCTCAATGTTATTGTGGCAGTCATACCGGATGTATGACAATTAAAAAAATAACAGGTTCAAGACATTTTATTGACAAGAATCCTCAATGTCATTATGGCAGTCATACCAGATATGACAAGTAAAAAAATAACTGGTTCAAGACATTTTATTGACAAGAATCCTCAATGTCATTGTGGCAGTCATACCAGATATGACAATTAAAAAAATAACAGGTTCAAAACATTTTATTGACAAGAATCATCAATGTCATTGTGGCAGTCATACCAGATATGACAATTAAAAAAATAGCAGGTTCAAGACATTTTATTAACAAGAATCCTCAATGTCATTGTGGCAGTCATACCGGATGTATGACAATTAAAAATAATAGCAGGTTCAAGACATTTTATTGACAAGAATCCTCAATGTCATTGTGGCAGTCATACCGGATGTATGACAATTAAAAAAATAGCAGGTTCAAGACATTTTATTGACAAGAATCATCAATGTCATTGTGGCAGTCATACCGGATGTATGAAAATTAAATAAAATAGCAGGTTCAAGACATTTTATTGACAAGAATCCTCAATGTCATTGTGGCAGTCATACCGGATGTATGACAATTAAAAAAATAGCAGGTTCAAGACATTTTATTGACAAGAATCCTCAATGTCATTGTGGCAGTCATACCGGATGTATGATAATTAAATAAAATAGCAGGTTCAAGATATTTTGTTGACAAGAATCCTCAATGTCATTATGGCAGTCATACCGGATGTATGACAATTAAGAAAATAGCATGTTCAAGACATTTTATTGACAAGAATCATCAATGTCATTATGGCAGTCATACCGGATGTATGACAATTAAGAAAATAACATGTTCAAGACATTTTATTGACAAGAATCCTCAATGTCATTATGGCAGTCATACCGGATGTATGACAATTAAAAAAACAGCAGGTTCAAGGTTTTATTGACACGAATCATCAATGTCGTTATGGCAGTCATACCAGATGTATGACAATTAAAAAAATAGCAGGTTCAAGACATTTTATTGACAAGAATCCTCAATGTCATTGTGGCAGTCATACCGGATGTATGATAATTAAATAAAATAGCAGGTTCAAGACATTTTATTGACAAGAATCCTCAATGTCATTATGGCAGTCATACAAGATGTATGACAATTAAGAAAATAGCATGTTCAAGACATTTTATTGACAAGAATCATCAATGTCATTATGGCAGTCATACCGGATGTATGACAATTAAGAAAATAACATGTTCAAGACATTTTATTGACAAGAATCATCAATGTCATTATGGCAGTCATACCGGATGTATGACAATTAAAAAAATAGCAGGTTCAAGGTTTTATTGACACGAATCATCAATGTCATTATGGCAGTCATACCAAATGTATGACAATTAAAAAAATAGCAGGTTCAAGACATTTTATTGACAAGAATCCTCAATGTCATTGTGGCAGTCATACCGGATGTATGACAATTAAATAAAATAGCAGGTTCAAGACATTTTATTGACAAGAATCCTCAATGTCATTGTGGCAGTCATACCAGATGTATGATAATTAAATAAAATAGCAGGTTCAAGACATTTTATTGACAAGAATCCTCAATGTCATTATGGCAGTCATACCGGATGTATGACAATTAAGAAAATAGCATGTTCAAGACATTTTATTGACAAGAATCCTCAATGTCATTGTGGCAGTCATACCGGATGTATGACAATTAAAAAAATAGCAGGTTCAAGACATTTTATTGACAAGAATCCTCAATGTCATTGTGGCAGTCATACCAGATGTATGACAATTTAAAAAATAGCAGGTTCAAGACATTTTATTGACAAGAATCCTCGATGAACATGTAAAGTTATGGCATAAGAAGCAAGAAGCTGCATATAAAGAAAGATGTTTCACAATTCTGTGAAAAATTTCCACAAAAATATATCCACACTGTGACAGTTGTTAAAGTGTCTTGCACCAAGTTTGTGTTCGTCAGTTTTCAAAAACACAAGATGTAAATAAACTATTACTACTTTTGCTGGCCATTATTATTAACCTTGTTCAAAATCTAGCTATACATGTATTTTCAAACCATACTACCAACCTGAAGTGCCTGAAAAAAATCACCATTTTAAAAAAATGTTTGATACTACCAAGGTACTCTGAAATACCTAGATTATTTCTTGTGATACTAAGTCAGTTTTCTGCTTTAAAACCTTCAGTTCTAGGCCAAACAATTAGCATGTGTCATAAAACTTTATTTTCTAAACGAAAATAAAAATCTGTATTTACAGACCCAGTCTCAAATTAAATAGCCAAACATGTTACCCTAAATAATAGTTTAATGATCCTATCACCAACTTAGAAGTGATAAATTTACTTAGGTACATGGGGTGGCCCAGGTGGTTGAGTGCAATAGCACATGCCTTTCCTGATCACCACCATCTCTCCTAATATCCTTGCGGGTTCAAGTCTCAGGCTCAGCCAATGCCAATATATAAGAAAGCTTACCAGTAGCTACCCATGGGTCAGTAGTTCTGACCAGAGTTTATCCAGGTTCTTCCTCCACTAGTTTTACTGGCTGCCATGTTTAACCTATCTTGTCCTAAGAAATGGCTTTAAACCCCCAAAACAACTACAACAACATCAACTTGGGTAACTGGAGATAGGAGCCTTTAATAAAATAACTAGTGATGTTTCATGATTACAAAAAGAAATGAGGAAAAAGATTACAGCCCTATACACTTATTTGAAAGTCATTTACAACTGCAAAGGTCATGCTGTCTTAGAAATGCATTGCCAACCATTATATTTTTAAGTACGAGTGACATCCCCCTTTAGTGCATGTGTTCACTCAGTCAAAAAGTGGGAAACAAAATTAGGCCTCTGTTCTGAAAATTACATGGCTTCTACATCGGAAATAAAGTATGGATTCATTCTCAATGTAGTATGTATTGAAAGTAAAATGTTGGCCTTCACTGCATAATAGTTTTCTAAATACTGTTTATATAAGGTGACTGAGAGATAAGAATAGAATGATTCCCTGGAGAAATTAAAATCTTCAGATTTGGTTACTGTATTACCTGCTGGCTCCCTGGCCTTCTCTGTCTGCATAATGATAAAAATAAAGCTGGGTAGCCAGAGGAACTTGGGATTACAACAAATGTGTTCTAGTTTAGTTAGACATGCATTTCCAACAGAGTATCTTTTTCAAGTAAGACAGCCGTGCTTTGTACATACAATGGCAATGAAAAACAGACCTGATGTGCCTCAGTCCATAAACTTAATGGCCTCTGCATAGGAAATCTATAGGTTTATTCTAAATGTATTGAAAGAACAATTATTTTGGCCCTCTTAACATACAACTTCAGGACAAGACACTGTTTAAATAAAGTGACAGAGTGGTGATCACTCTCTGAAATCAAAACCTGCCGATTTCGGTTATCTAACATCTTAGGCCCATGCAACCAGTAGGAAGCTTTTTAGAAAAGGAAATTTTTAACATGTGAGGACCAACCAGAGAAACCTGGACTATAATTTGGGTACTGTTCTAGGGATGAGGGTACTCTATTTCAGTAACCAAAGCAGTTATATGGCTGACAGTCACCTATTCAGGTAACTAAAGTGGTTCTAGAGCTAATGGTCATCTGCTTGGGTATTCAAGCAGTTCTAAGGTTGATGGCAGGAGGTTGTGGGTCCGAGCCTTGGCTGAGTCATACCAAAGACTTATACAAATAGTACAAACAGCTGCCTTGCAGGCACTCAGCATTAAGAGGTTAGTATTATGACTGGTTGGCCTGGTTTCAGGATAATGTGACTGGCTGGGACATTATGCTACACGTCTGTGTCATGATGCACCAGTGCTAGACATGACCATAAACTGCCACACTGCAGACACTGTAGCAATATGACTGCAAAATTGTTAAAAAGATATGTTAAGAATTCAAATCACACACACATACAATTTAGAGCTAATGGTCATCTGTCTGGGTATTCAAAGAGTTCTAGAGCTAATGGTCATCTATTTGGGTATTAAAAGTAGTTCTAGACCTAATGGTCATCTATTTGGGTATTCAAAGCAGTTCTAGAGCTCATGGTCATCTGTTTGGGTATTAAAAGTAGTTCTAGACCTAATGGTCATCTGGATATTCAAAGCAGTTCTAGAGCTAATGGTCATCTCTTTGGGTATTCAAAGCAGTTCTAGAGCTAATGGTCACCTGTTTGGGTATTCAAAGTAGTTCTAGACCTAATGGTCATCTGTTTGGGTATTCAAAGAGTTCTAGAGCTAATGGTCACCTGTTTGGGTATTGAAAGTAGTTCTAAATGGTCATCTGTTTGGGTATTCAAAGAGTTCTAGAGCTAATGGTCATCTATTTGGGTATTAAAAGTAGTTCTAGAGCAAATGGTCATCCGTTTGGGTATTCAAAGCAGTTCTAGAGCTAACGGTCATCTATTTGGGTATTCAAAGAGTTCTAGACCTAATGGTCATATGGGTATTCAAAGCAGTTCTAGAGCTAACGGTCATCTATTTGAGTATTCAAAGAGTTCTAAACCTAATGGTCATTGGGTATTCAAAGCAGTTCTAGAGTTAATGGTCATCTGTTTGGGTATTCAAAGCGGTTCTAGAGCTAATGGTCATCTATTCAATCACTTATTTTCAAGTATTGGTAAAGTAATCCTTAGTGTATGTTCAAATATGTCCCCCCAACCTTTGGCAAAAAGAAATTGTTTGTACTCTTGAAAATTATCGCAAATGTATAAATATGGTGTCCAGAAAGTTGGAGAGTATATGAATAGTATTATATGGGATTCTGGTTCCCAACATTCTCTTTCCAGGAACAAACTTTATTTTAAAAACATACAATAATTTTGTATAATAGTTAAAGTTAGAAAGTACCAACTTAGTATTTTGGGTCAACACCCAAGTCTCTACTCCACGAAGCTACAATTAATCAACTGCATATCACAGATTTATGGTGAGAACATCTTCAAACACTTGGGCAACAGCACAAGATGCTTCAAGCTCAATTTCCCAAACTCCTATACAATTTTGACAAACCTGGTGTAAATGACACAAGTGGCAAATAAAAATATAAAATACTCCTCCAGGGAGGCAAACATAATAATTACATGTGTCAGCATTTATAGCAATTTCAGAACAGTAATTAGTTATAATAACTGTAATAATCAGTTAACAAGTCAGCCTCAATCATAATTCAACACAAACACACCATTTCTAGCAGTTACTTCAAATGACTGGTACTGCACATAAAAAAGCACTCGCAATAGAGTTAAAAATATTAAGGTTGTCATTACAGCTGTTTTTTAGGATCAGATCCTATCCAACCAACAATCCTAATTGTCAATTAGCTTCTGCAGTGTTCAAGCAAAAACCTGGTTTAATGGGCTTTCTTGCAAAGTTTTTGCCCACAGGAAGAGCTATGCATCACAACTTTAAATTTCTTAGTAATGAAAAACAGCAAATTATCTTGGTGTGAAAATGGCAAACACTAATCTATCACTTACAAGAACAAGTGAAATAAATTCACAAACTATAACAGACATGCACTGGTATAGGTATGTTGGAAGCTTGAAATGCATGTAAGATGTTGATGTAGTACTTGAGTTGATTATCTGGGTGCTACAACAAAACTTAATAATTTAAAGACTGTCCATGTCTCCAAACCTCTCCATAATTTTATTGTCCCCACATGTATAGCTTCCCTCATTATAATGCACTTCCTAATAATGGTATTCCAGATATAATGCAGTACCACTATGGACCCATCCAGCTGGACTAACATGGCAGGAACTTCGAAGAATCCAAGGTTACACCATTTCACGTTTTCAGCTGCCAAGTTTTACAAATACTGTATGTCTGATATTTATAAAAAGATTTTCAGTTGGGACTGTGGCAGTCATATTGGACGTAAGATTGACACCACTTTTATTTAGGACTGACCAGACAACATAGGAAGTCTCCTGCTGAAACTCCATGTCAATATTACAATCCATTCAGGATTTTCAAGATATGAGACATATTAGCCGTAATGGTTATAAGATTGGCACCATTTTCAATTAGGACCAACTAGAGATCATACCACGTATTTTGGTCAAAACCTGACAATGATATGACTGCATTCAGGAGTGGTAGCAGTAACAAAATTTTCAAGGTGGCTATATTGGATGCCATATCAGCATTCTTTTCATTTAAGGCCAACTAGACATCATTACAAGCCTTCTTGTGAAAAATCCTTTTCATTTAAGACCAACAAGATACCACAAGGAGTCTTCTGGTGAAAAGCCAATGTCAATTAACTTTACATGTAGAAGGAATCGCCACTACAGGCTGCTGAGGAAGACATACTGAATGTCCGATCAACACAATTCTTCTTTAGCATCACACCAAGTCTTCCCTCTCAAAAACTTAATAGTGTTAACAAGACTTTCAAGATGATCATGATTGTAATACGAATTTCTGGACAGTACCATTTTCAATTAGCACCAGCGAGACATCATATCAAGTATTTTACTGAAAACCCCATTGTCAGAATGACTATCTGTTTGGGAGGAGTAGCAATAACAAGACATTCATAGTGGATATCTCTGAGTAGAACCATTTTCGTTTAAGACCAACTAAACCTTGAGATGAATGTGTCAAATTTTAAAGCAATCCTCTTAGAATATGCATGGGCAATTTTCACCAAGGTGTGGACCAAATAAGTTATTTTTAAAGCCACACCCTATGATGTAAATTAGCTAATAAAACCAGGTCATATTCTACCCACCCCATATCCAAGAAGTTTAGAAGGAGTGGTAAAAACAAACTTGTGCTAATGGATGAATGACAGGCAACAGATGATACAGATACGATGGAGAAAGTAAAATCTTTGATAATAAGCACACCCACCCTCGCTGTTTGATACATTTATTGGACTTGCCCAATAATCTTTTCACGGAAGAAATACTTAAGATGCATCTGTCACTTTATTCCCCCTTTATCTGTACATGTGTCATCAAAAAGATTATTTTAAAGCATATTGGATGAGCAAACTGCAGAACATCAATAAACAAAGTCCATTCTGTCTGGGCTGTATATGGTAGCTTTTTTAGAAGTTACTATCATCAAGCCTGCTTTTGATGCACCTGAATCAAACACTTTTAGAAAATAAAGACTAGTCTATCGAAAGCTATCTTTCAAGATGCCTGTTAAACAACTTAAGTGACATGTAATAAAGAAAACTAAATGTTTAACAAATGTTTCCTTGAGACAAATATGAGTTATTATTTATTACCACTGATGATCATGCTGTGCTTGATAAGTACCAGACAGCTACAGCTACCCTGAGACAGCTACAAAGACAGCTTAACATAAAGCTTATCAGAAATTTTATAGCTTTCTGGAGATCCAAGAATGTCATTTACCTAACAGATCCAGTCAGAAATGGAAAAACGTTCTGAAAACCCCTGATGTTGCCAAACTTTCATCTTGTCATCTGTAAAAAGTGAAAAATAACTTGTAAAGTTCCCTTAATGGACCTAACCTTTCTAAGCCCCTTGTTAATGACCCAATTCTTACCAAGCTCCTTGTTAACGTCACTAAATGGCCCTATCTTGTCTAAGCCCCTTGTTAAGGTCCCTCAATGACCCTATCCTTTTTATGTCCCTTGTTAAGGTCCCTTAATAGCCCTAAACCCCTTGTTTAGTCACTTGCCCTATCTTGTCTAAGCCCCTTGTTAAGGTACCTCAATGACCCTATCCTTTTTATGTCCCTTGTTAAGGTCCCTTAATAGCCCTAAACCCCTTGTTTAGTCACTTGCCCTATCTTGTCTAAGCTACATTGGCAAAATGGCAACGTATAACGGACCCACTGAACAAAAGAAAGCCTGACCCATCAACTCTAACATACTGCTTGGGCAAATTATTTATCTTTGAGGTTTCAGGGCATCATACACTTAGTTATAAAAGGTGCAGATTATCCTTAACATTCCTATATTTCTTGGAGACATAAAAAAACTGTCAAAAACAGAACAAGCATGTGTCAAGTTCATATGGAGCACACTTCCATCTGTTTTCTGCATTAAAGTGCCCAACTTCCAGAGATACCTCATGGTCTTCTGATGTTCCTCACTTGTGTGCCTTTGGAATTTCTAATTCCCAAATGAACTATGCAAATGGGGGGGACACTTGTGTAACTCTGGTAAAACTAACATACAATTTGGGTTAGATTATTTATTTTCAAGGATCAAGGCTTCATTTAGTCCTAATACAAGGTCCAGATTAGCTTTATGTTGGAGTACTAAGACAATGCTTTGGAAAGTCAAAAACTTTTAAGACAACAGCACTTGCCCAATCCATTTTAAACGTCCTTATTTAAACAACAGCTTCTGTTCAGTGCTACAATGAATTTGTGAAAAAATCTCACAACTTTCTGCGAGAAAAGACCATTTATAAGTTATCATTATAAAACAAGTTTAAAATCCACACATGCATTAGATTTACTGGAAACAATTAAATGAACAAGAGGCCAAAATGGGCTGAGATCACTCACCTGATATTTGCCTAATAGCCAAATGTATGATCAGTTGATCAGGAAATCTTTGCTAATATTGTAATATGATGTTTTAACCAATGCTGTTGATTGCATGTCATGAAAAAAATTGTTACAAGGTTTCTCTATTTATTTTAAATATTCTTATCCATATCGGATTACAATTTAACATCACTGGTCCAATACTGTGAGGTCCCTACACCAGGAAACTTTGTGTCAAAGTTGGTCAAATTCTTATCAGCTTTTCTTACAAGTTGTTTAAATATTTTTCAACTTCAGTAATAGCAGCATATTTTTAGGTGAAATGACACTGCATATAAATCTGGAAGACATTCAAGCTAGGATACCTTCTGTCAAATTTGGTCAAATATTGTGCATTTATTTATAACATTTTCAGTTGGCCAATGAGAAGGTAGTATTCCAGTCAGCACGTTGTTCTTGCGTATTAAGCTGGTGCGATCATGGCCATGTCAAGCAGTAGTGTGGGAAAACAGTCTGGCATTCCTTAAAGTATGATAGTAAACCAAACTTGGGGTACACAAAGTTGAATGACTGGCATCAATTTGTACACATTTTTTAAAGTCTTCATGCCCATAGGCTTCAGTCAAATTTGAAAAAATAGTTTTCTACAGTTTTGAAAAGTCATTTCAAGATTTTCTTTTCTTTTAATTTTAGTCATGGCAGCTAGATTCCAGGCCAAATCATTTTTTTAAAATGCAAATTTAAAAGATCTACCTAAATTTGACCAAATCCTGTTCAGTGGTTTTGGAAAAGAGTCATTGATAGTTGTTTTCTCTCTTTTATTATTAAGAGTGGCGATACTTTACTGCAAACTAAAATCATTTGCAGTAAAAGGTCTTCATGCCAGGATGCTCTGTGCCAAGTTTGGATGAAATTAACTAAAGATGTTTTTAAGAAGGTTCTGAAAGTAGCAATTGTGGACACGTCTTTGGGTCAGGCAAGTTTAAACTGAGCTTGTGATTATCAACAGATGGATCATGTATTTGTTGTCTAAAACAAAAATGTTGCTAAAACACCAATTGTGAAATTGGACAAGGGCAGACTTCAATCTTCCATATATCTCCTTGGTAAACAGAAAGGTTAATTAAAATGGACTTTTTCAGATAGGTTGAAAATTCTTGGCATTGACTGGTAGCTAGATGTAAGTCATGCATGCAGGCACTTCTAATACCTGCTTTTATCTATTTTATATCAATAATAAACCCTAACAAGATCCCACTTACATTAATTGAATGGTATGCTCTTTCTCTGTAGCTATTCATTAGGCTGTGCTTTGTGAAAAGTGGGCTTTCTGACATCAATTGTTTCAATACTGCAAGTGCTCACCCATGAATGATTGAGTCTAGATTTGAAACACAAGAAACCTACTTGGCTGAGCTTATCACACCAGGAGTAGCTCCACTCCTTAGACATGGACAATAAACTACAAAGCTTGCACTGAAACCCAAGATCTCTTGGAAAACAAACTCCACAGCCATTAGGAAAGCCACTCACATTAGCAAGGATACAGTGCCCACAAACCTGCCATGCCCAAATGGACATAGGTAAAAATCTGCACATATTTGCAGAGCAGCATATTTTTGTCCAAATGCACACATGGCACTGGTGCATGGCCTTCCATATCACAGATTTTGAATTGAATACATGTACATGGATGAAATAACAATGAGTGTCATCTCAAGTAATGAAAATGTTCACCGATACATTCACTAACAGTGATAATGAATGGGATGTCATTCTGCACAGCAAGCATACTTAATACACAAGGTCTCTAGCAAACTAGTTCAGTCTAAATTTTAAAACTGTCATGCAATAAATTCTCAAGAAAATAACCAATTTTTTTTAAAGCAATTATGATAGGACAGTGAATAGCAAGAAATAAAAGCAATTCCTTCATTCTCATCAAATACTCAATCTGTCTACTTCTAATCATTTTTATAAAATAACTTGTTTTGCTTCTTTAATTCATCCCAGAAAGCCTTTCCTTTCCAATTTAGATATTTTACAGCAGGAAATTCCAATGGGCAATATTAATTTGAATTTTACAGGAAAACAATCAAATTTCATTTGATTGGGATTTAAAGATGAATCTGTTTAAATTTTCCAAGACAAAATCAATCCAAGTTCGGGTCAGTGAACAGCATCCTGCTCCCTTTGGTTACTAAGTATACATCAGAATGGCTCTCTATTCTCCACCACAACAGCTGCAACTCAGCAAATTTAACAGATTACTTTGAGATAGATATTGACAAAACACAGGAAGATATTAACCGATCAAGACTTAAACTTAAATTATTTACGACATTACTGCACATCATTCATATATTTTCTTTTTGATAAGTTGTTAACAATCTATCTTTCATGTGTGATGCAATTCAGCACACATGAAGCATATTCACATTCAATTTATTCATTTGTCCTACTCATCTCAAAGCCTCCATTATAATTGAGGATGGCATTCTTCAATGGAAATGGATAAAATGTTAGTTAGAAACTAATCTGAGCACAATCAGAATGGATAATTTATGACAATTGTCCTTATTCCCACTACTTTTATCATTGCAGCAGCTAATTTTATTTAAATATTGATACTGGGATGAATTTCTTACTGACTGCTCATTCCAATATTAATTAAACTTATAGCTGTTTCTTATAAGTGGAGAAATTATATGAATTCTGCAGTCACAGAATAAGACTGCACACATAAATCCACTTTAGAAATATCACCAAAATGTTTCATTTTGTCAAAATGTGCATAATAATAATAATAATAATAATAATAATAAGGAGGTCAGAATGTCACTCACATGGATTACATAACAGCTGACCATTTCACATAATGGGCTTCTGTATTTAAATGTAAATAAAACAAGCTATGTAAACTGTCTCCCAACCCTTAAATCATGTACATTTCACCAACTGCACTACACATGTATCATAATACCAATTATTTCTAACGATTAAGGCATAATTTTTATCTTGCTCCTAACTGAAGTCATCCAAGATCTTGATGATAAAATTCATTTACCAAGTTTTATAGTAATGGGATGAGATTTATAATCCCAAAGATCTTGAGACATGACAAATTCAGCAAATAAAATGCAAGACATCGCATTAATATGTGCTGATCTCACTTATTAGAGAACCAGTCTACAAGAATGATACTGTAAGCTTATTAAAAGCAAGATATAATTAGAACTATGTCTCAAGAGTGGAAACCAGCTTAGACTATCAGCTTCAAGATTACCTCATTAATGGGCAGATCTTGCTCACAGGTGCTGAAAATAGATGTGGTCTCAGGTCATGGGCAAGGGAATTTCCAATGCTGACCAGCCAGTTTTTCCAGTCAACTGGTGACAATTTGTAGCCTAGAATCATCAAATGTATCCCTAATCTAAAAATGTCTGGCATACACTTTCATAGTTCTAACAATGTATCAACTTTGAATAAATGCAGTCCAGTTTTGAAATTGACAATTTCAACATGTTTTATAGTAAAGTAATAAGTATCCAGTCTACTCTAATTATGCTGCGAGAACTTATGAAGCTACCGGGTTATCTTTAAGTGTTTTTTTCCACATCTAAAATAATCCTACTGCTGTGCTGAAATATGGCAGTGGTCAGTTAAGGTCCTAAATGACGGTGTTGAAATATGGCAGTGGTCAGTTAAGGTCCTGATTTTTTGCAGTAAAAACAACAAATTCATTGGTTAGTGTCTGAAATGGATAATATACTACCGTATTCACTTGCATATAAATAAAAAAAATCCAACTTCAAAACACATAGACCCAAATCTGCTACTGTGTAATATGCCAACATATCTGGTTCTGTGCAGTATGATAAGAGTTATCAAAAGAACAAAGACCCTGATCTGCAGATGCATTATATGCTATGGCAAATCATGATCTTTGTTGTTTGCAGTTTGACTATACTTGTGAGCAAGTGTAACAAAATAGATAAATACAGGTACGATATCACTCACTACCTGCCATATTAACTTAGGACATGCCACTAACCAGCATGCCTTGGTCCTGGATCACTGGGTATTGGGCCTTATTTTCAGGTCTGGTTTGTAATCAAACATGTCCAACATTTTGATGACATCAGACTATTAAAGTAGTAAAAGGCAACTCTCACATTTAATCAACTTCAGAAATTCTTTTGATTTCATATTTAACAGACAAGATATAACATGTTCCAAAGTTCCATACCTGCCCATAACATGATAAAAATGATTTTGTACTCCCACCCACGCCTAATGATCCTGGGTCATTGTGTTAGCCTCTTTATCATGTATTTTGAATTGGGTATCCTCATTACTGCTGTTTCACAGAAGCCATAAACCAAAACTAAAGACACTAGACCTCTTTCAAAATACATTAATGAAATATATTTCAAATAAATTCCATGTTTCCCAAGTGATTCAATGAAGACTGGGAATAAAATCCTCTTTGATACCCAAGACATAGCTAAACAACTAATCAACCAAAATACATGATTGAGAACAAACAATACAGAATTAAAAGAATATGTGAATAACTGTGTCAAATAATCAAGAAATAACAAAAAAGTACCAATTAAGATACAATGAAATATTTTTTCATAAAAAAATTAATACATAAAAAGGCACAGAGCTAGATGGTACAGGTCCAGCAAATACTTAAAACTGAATGGGGAACTTAATACAAGAGTCAACAGTACACAATCAAAACTTAAGCCTACAACATAATAAATTTTGTTACACTTTAAAACAGGTAAGAATAACACCACAGCAAAAAGGTAACAAAAAGATCTTCCAGACAATTACAGACCCATTTTGGTGTTACCCCTATTTCCAACATTATTGATGAAACATGTAGCAAAACAAAAATCAGTACTTACATACAAATGACCTCCTACACCAACACTAACCAGGCCTTCAATCAAACCATTCATGTTACATTACAATGACAAGTTAACAGATAAATGGCTTGAAGACATAGATGTGGGCAATGACAATTTAACAAATAAATGGCTTGAAGACATAGATGTGGGCAATGACAAGTTAACAGATAAATGGCTTGAAGACACTGATAAGGCAACATAATAGGATCAATTTCTCAAGAAGGGCCATAACATGCTTATTAAAAAACTCTTTTATTACAAATTCACTGAAGAACAATTTCCTGGATACAGCCTTATCTAAGTAACAGAACTCACCAGGTCCAACCAAACAGTACTCAGACCTAGTCCTGGTGCAATAAATATGGTGCGCCTCAGGGCTCAGTCCCTGGTCCTATCTTATTTCTCATGTACATTAATTTGCATACTATGAATAATGAAACTAATTATATCTACAGATGAATCAACAATCATCACACTACATCAAGACTGAAACACAATCCAACAACTTCTGCATTATAATCTGAACCCTGCTGATAAATGGGGTCAGGTCAATGGATAAATACCCAAAACACCACAGCAATGCTACTAGGGACATCAAACATAAACTTGACTCATTCAAACAAACTAATGAATCAAACTTCAGTAGTGTGCAATCAGTCTACTGGCACTGTCCGCAGCCATGTTTAGGTTTTTAAACTGGTTTCCTTTTGACAAAGAACTTTATATCATGTATATATTTGGTTTATAAATCCTTTCATAATTAAAGAATTAAGTTTATCTTAATGGTATCTACTACACCTGTATGTACTTTTTTAAGATCAGCATGAAAACTACCAAGAACTAATGCACTGAAAATGTAGTTTACATCAAGAGGATCTAGAGACTGGAACCAAGGCCATAGAGAGCAATCATGGGCCCTGGGGTAAGAAACACCTGGGCCTCTATTAGTTCTTGTTGAAACAAAAAATTTCTTTTATAAAATTAAAAAGTGATGTTCGGCCCAGGCCCCCTTATGGCGCCAGGGATATATCTCTGAGTGATCTCCCTCTTGTCCGCCCTGCCTACTACCACATGAGCAACTAAAGTAAGGTGAAAATCTTGTCGTGTTCTATGTGGGAAGTAATATATAATAACTCTGCAAATATTCCAGCAGTTTCTCCTTTATTAAATTTATCTATTAATCCATTACAAAGATGATACAAGGGGCCCCCGAGTGGTCTAAAGTGCTCTCTGTTACAGATCACTGCCATCTCACCACTGTCTACATGGGTTCGAGTCTCAGAATCAGCTAATTTGGGTATGTGAGAAAGCTTGCCAGTAGTGGGTCGGTGGTTCTTACCAGGGTTTACTTCCACCATTAATACTGGCTGCCATGCATAGCCTATCGTGTGCTGGAAAATGGCCTTAAACCCTACAAAAACAACAACAACAACAAAGATGATACAATGGCATACATACATTTATATTATAATAATCTGAACTAAAACACTTGTGTATCATTAACCTGTACACAATACCTTCTTTTTTTATAAATGTGGAAAATGTGTTAAGACTATTGCGTGCCCTAGGGGTCTTGTGTGAGATCAGCTAATACTGAACTAAATAACTTGTACCCACTGAAAACAATTATTATTATTATTATTATTATTATTATTATTATTATTCCATCAGCTGTATAAATTTCTCATTCCAAAGGCAATGGGGCATACAAATCTTGCTTTTAATGAAATATATATACCAGTCATTTATCAAAGACACAATGTAAATTGTATATAATTTATTTATACCATATACCAGTACACAATTTAACATTTGCAATGGAGCCAAGCCAGACTATAAAAGGCTATGCATTGACAGTGGGAGTTAATTCTTTGCTGTGTCTGCAATAAACTATTGTCCTGAACAAAGCACTCTCTTGGAAATGTTTAATTTGCTTCTTTAGAAGAGGTTCTATTTTCATTCCTATAAATAAAACAATTGAGAGAGATGCCTTAGATTCAAATATGAAGTTGGTTTAAATAAATAAAGTACCAACATGGAACAGCGAAGATACCAAACACACTGGATGTGCAACCAATTGATCACTAGTCATTGAGAAGCAGGCCATTTTAATTCAAGCTGAGAAACAATGTCTAGGTAATTCAATCTCTCCCTGCACAGTGACTTAGAGAGAGGGGGCAGATATATATGTACATCAGTATTAGGCAATCAGTTTGCCAATTTCACCATCTGAAATTGGTGGAGGTGTGTGTGTGTGTGTGTGTATGAGAGAGAGAGAGAGAGAGAGAGAGACAGAGACAGAGAGAGAGACAGAGAAAGAGAGAGAGAGAGAGAGAGAGGGAGAGAGAGGGAGAGAGAGAGAGAGAGAGAGAAAGAGAGAGAGAGAACTTTGTTATAGGCTGAACAAATCATTGAAAAAATTACGCAAATAATCTGGAAGATTTTACAGTTTGTCAAGGAACTTACAATATGGCTCTGGTCTGGCAGGCTTCTGTAAGATTGTATCATGAAACAATGAAGAAAAATCCCATGGAAAATGTAACAATACCAGTATAAATATTTGGTTCCAGATACCAACACGTTGACAGTGTTTGTGTCCCCCTGGTGACAATCAGGTTGGAAAACATAAATTAATTAATGAAATGATTACGTTTTGTGCATTATTTTATATCCTTGATACTTTTTTTACAAATTGGTTTGGGGTACAAAGATATGGGAGGGTCTGTGAATACTTAGGTTGTGTGAATACTGAAGTTACAGAGTGTTTAATTTATAAACTTTGTTGCTCAATTATTCTCATCAACCCCACCATCCTCGCACCCTGTTGAAATAAACTCCCATGTTATTTAAGTGCGACTCCTTCTTAGCATGCTTCCCCCAATGGTTAACATATAAAAACCCGTCTTTTTTTTATAAAATTAATTTTATCTGTGAATTTAAATGATTGAAATCCAGCAAGAAATCTTGTAAGGCATTCATCTGTTTAACTGGCTGGTATTCCCAATTATAAGTAATATTTTTACAGGGAGCTTGAATGGCTGAATGGTCTGCATTGCCATCTAACCTCTCCATGTGGATTGAGTACAGCAATGAGGTAATACACTTATAAAGCAGATGTACATTTGACAAAACTTATGTAAAGTTCACCACCTAAAAATTACTGTACTGCTTGACCTTCTCTCACCACGCCCTTCTAAATCAGTTTTACTCCCCATCATTGATTACAGAAAACCTTGAGTGCAGGATGTGTAATTTGATTAAGTTCCAAACAGTATCACCAGTATCACTGCAATAGCTGTCTCTACTCCCTCCACTGATGGGAATTTACTCAATTTATTAAATGGCACAAAGCTGAGAAATCCCCTCAAGCACTTGTCTTGTTTAGTTTGATCTAAATCACAAATTTTACCATAAAGTAATTGACTTAGATTGTAGTATTAGGCAAACAGTTAGAAAAGGAAAATCAAATGGTGGGAAATGTACAGATGCCTGGAAGGGACATCAGTTTTAAAAAACTTCTGGCCATGATCATGACATAACATTTCATGGTCACAAAATATATTTTTTTACTGATGTTCCTTCGATGCTTCCACCAGTTCCAACTTAAAATTATTCCACTTTTAAGATTTGTGTTTAGGTGCTTACTTTCTTGATTTAATTGTATTTAACCCAAAATTTCCAAGGAAATGTTTCTTGTTTTATAGCACTGCAATACAATTACATATTTTACTGCCAAGGTTATTAGAATAAAGAACCATGCCCAATGAAACGCCGTGTTAGCCAAACTAATAGTAGAATCTGAACCCACATTTTTTCTTTATCAGCATGCTAACTGATGAACCAATGCAGCACCTGCTCAATGTAGAACAGGAATCAAAAAGTAATATCATCAATGAGCAAGTTATGTTCAGTTTATTGGAAAAATTATGAACAATGAAACAAAATTTCCTATTCCAGTTAACCAAATTTTGAAGGAAGGAACAAGATGAAAATGAAATGCCATCATGCTTCGAGGAAAGGGAGCAAAATGAGGTGACATGTTCAAAAGGAAGTGTTATAATCCCAGAGAAGAGGTGGGGGCTGCCCTGGCATGATGAAATGATAATTATGAAAAAGCAAGAGACAAAAGAGTAAATTCATAACTAAACTTTGCTTAAACTGATGTACGTCTACCATTTTACTCACAAGTCGAGTCTAACTGCAAACAACAAAGACCCTGATTACATATTGCACTGGCAGATCAAGGTCTAATTTTGTTTGCTCTACTAATTACTCCAAACAAACTGCAAAGACACTGACCTGCCCACACATTATGCAATGACAGATTTGGATCTTTGGCTGTACTGCAATTATAAGCATGTATATACATGTACCATATATTGCTGAAACTGACAACAATAATGTTATGGTAGTATTTATATTTTGTGGTGTTTATTGATCTAGTTGAATTAAAAACTCTGTCTTTTCTTTACTCTATATGAAATCACGTTTCAAGAACTTGTTTAACTTGTATCCATAATTATTCTAACTTAGTGCTATATTTCTATTGTATATTTTTGTTTGGTCTGAAATTACAAATTACATTCATTCAATTTAATTCCTAATGTGTATTATTTTGTTATTTTATTGCTTATTTTATGAGGAATTTCTTCATTTTGCATGATAATATTTTTGTTAAATATCTGTTTTAAATTATTTTTAGCAAGGGAAAGAGCTCTGCACAACCCAAAACCTGTGAGTCTCAAAAGTTCTTATCACAGGTTACTTCCCCTTCATTCCTTTCAAAATGGTTAGTTGTTGTTGTTGTTGTAGGGTTTAACGCCATTTTTCAGCACACGATAGGCTATACATGGCGGCCAGTATTAATGTGGAGGAAGAACCGGGGAAATCCCCGGAAAGAACCACCGACCCTCGAGAAGCTACTGGCAAGCTTTCTCACATACCCAAAAATGGTTAGTAATTTCATGTAACATACCTATGTAGCCTGTACTATACAGGGTTTCAGTAGTAAATATTTTCAGAACTGAATCTCATAACATTCAACAGATTTAATAAACTGGATGAAAGTGAGAGGGAATAAAGGTATGATACATGAAGAGAAACTGTTTTTTAAGTATATGAATTTGTATATCGCAACGAATTTCATAAAAAGAGTGCCCCTGGCCAGAAAGTGTTTCCCATTCTCAAAGTCATGAATAAAAGGTGGTAAATGCCACTTTGAATATACATGTAATGCCTCTAGAGTGTTCACAAGCTCAGCCTATCATAAGCAACAACACATCATCGTTCAAGTGCATAGATCTCATTCATAATCGAGCCAATCCAAGATCTCAATGACGCAAGAATATACATCAAGTCAAATTACAATCTGTTCAGAAACGAAGCTTCTGGAGAGTCCACAAGCTTGGCTAATTCCGTGCATGGATGGAAGTCATACTAGTCATCTAAGATCTCACTGATATAAATTATACACAAAATAGGAGTAAAAACATGTTGTTTTTTTTAAAAAGTTTATAAACAAGTATTGATAATACACATGCAAGATAGACACAACGGACACTGGACCTACACCGACAAGCTATTCTCTGCCCTGTCAAACATTACATTTTTGCAGAGAATAATCGTATAAAGACACGATTTGTGCATAATCAGCAGCATAACAAGCACAGTGCATCTTAACCGAGTTCGTCAGCAATTCAAATCAAAGAGCAACAACCACTGAATACACATGTGTTCTGTTGTGACGGAGATTAATACTAAAAAATAAATTCTAAAGCATTTAATGCCATGGATTAACAGAAGCACTTTATTTACTGCCTGGATACCAATATCAGTCAGAATAAATTTATTAATTTTTGCAAGTGGCCAAATAATTTACCTCCATTACAAAGCTGAGACTCCAGCACAAATCTGACTTTTCATATACCTATTCTCTTCAGCAAGTCAATAAGAAAAAGAAAAAAAACATGGCAGAGGACTTGTTGGTGTAAGACACTGACAATACCATGAGCTTTTTGTCATCCAGGTGTTTAAGAATTTAGGTTTTTCAGTCAATAATTATATGTATTCCAATGTCTTCATGTAGGAACATTTACTCATCTTAAATTAAATATTAAGTTTTGTTCTAAAATTGAATATTAATATAGTTTCACAAAAAGTCTGTTCAATCCTCTATTATTAAATGTTCTGCAACTTAACTGTCAAGAAGAAACTTTGAGACAATTTTTAAAAAAAATCTCTATTGACTTTTACAAATGTAGCAAGGTATATATTGCGTTAAAAAAAAGAACATGTCTGGTCAAATACAGGGTAGTAAAAATAATTCAACATGCAGAGCTTTGACTGTGACATCACAGATTGCAATATTCAATCTGTTTTGTACTGGATCAAAAAATTGACCTCATCCAAAAATGTCCATGTACCTTAACACTGATTTTTTTTGCTGCATGTATTTGTCATGGGTAGTGGGGGTGTTTGTAAATCATGGCCTTCTAAAGGAATATGGATGTATCAGAATCCCACTTAAAAGAATGTCTGATCAACTTCTAGAAAACTACAACCATTACTGAACTGGTTGGTAATGAGTATATACACAACCTTTAAGACTTTTATTATAACATTTACCACTATTTTACCTTAAAATCAACATTCCTCAAAACAAGACTCAAACAGCTATACATGTATATAGTAAAACTTTTAATTCCATATAAATATTCAAAGAATTGGGATGCTTACACTGGCCCCCTTTTTCAAACACATTTTACCCCCGTCTGAATGAAAGTGAAACCGCACCACCACCACAATAAACAAAGTTTGCAGATCTGAAAAAATGTCCAATATTCAATCAAAAATTTACTAAACTTGTTAAAGTTAAATATTAGATTTCCCAGGAACAGAATTCTATATTAAAAATGCCTTGTGCCTTCTACCAGGAGCATTCTACAACAACATCCAGAAAGTTTTTTAACAGTAGTATTGTTACTTACACCAGTTTCCTCACAATCCAGATTATTATCCTGGTACTCAGAAGAGTTCTTGCTATCAATAGATGTGATCCTCATGCACTGTATGAAACCAAAACATGAATCTCAGAAGACACTCTCTCTCTTTGCTTTGATTGGCAATAATAATTATCCTCTTTCTTGATGGAACAATATCCAAGAGTTCCCTGTGAAGCTGACATTGCAGAAGTCTCTCTAAGTATTAACAGCACCTCTGTAATTGCTGCAGTCCCACTGAGCAGCAACACTTCAAAAATGTTTGCCAAGCTCTTCAGCAGACACACCCTCCCAGCCAATCAGAGAAAGGAAAAGTTTCTGCCACAACCCTTGGTGCTATCAAGAAGCATGCTGTGTTACACTGTTACATGCTCCACCAAAACCACATGTGGAAAATGAGCCTGGCTTAACTGATACTAATGTCTGTGTATGATGCTAAGGGAAAGCCCACTGTTGATGCTGTCAACAATCACAGAGCATCTTGACTAAAGTGAAACTGAGCTGTGTCCATGGGCAAATCCTTGAAGATCAGTTCCAACACTTACAGTTATTGATTACCTGGATAGTTTGATGCAATTTTCCTACCAATCAGTGTCTCAATTCTCTTAATTGACACTTAACTGATTTAGAGTTGTTCTACACTGTGAATAAGTTTTGTTGGCTGAGTTACCATCTTTATTCACTTATCAGTCAACTCAATCTGCAAATGAGATCCTGATTTGCTGTAGCATAATGCACCTGCAGATCAGGGTGCATATTTTTGTTCTACTGATTATTCCTAACAAACTGCACAGACCCATATCTGCCAATGCGATGGCAGATCTGGGTCTGTGCATTTTGAAGTAAGTTGGAGTTGTCTTATAAGCAAGTATATACAGTGGCTACTGTAATGTTCCTTCATATTGCATGCTCTACAACTCCATAACTTACCTGAATGAGAAAGGAGAAAGCATGTCATGAACAAGTTTGAGGAAATATTTTACTGAATAAAATGGAACTTTTAAAGCTAACAAGGCCATGTGAGTTTTACAAGAGTGGAAATGAATTAACTACATTGTAATTGTCATTTTGCCACACTATTAAATACATAAACAAGAAATGTAGTAGTGTATGGCAATCAACTCCAATTTAAGCAGTGGTTGTGGAATTTAAGAAGATGTATCATTTTGTGCTGTCCATAGAATGAATTCAACCATCCTGTGTTTTTCACTGAGACAAATATTTCTGATTTACTCTTTTCTGATATAGCTGTCAATACAATGTAACTATGAAAATTATCCCAAGTATCTGAATGATGGTGGTAGTGAGAAGGTTAGTTATTTGCTATCCTAGATTTAATATCTGCACTATACATGCGTGCAGGAGTCTCATGCAATAAGTTTGCTCTTAAAACACCACTTTGATCAAGAATCCCATTCAATTGTTTTAATATTACTATCTGAATTACTTCACTATATTCAAGTTCTTGGCAAATGAGACCTAATTATAATTACTAAGTACTCCCTACTCCATATTTCATGTGCATGCATTATTATGACACACCCTTGATTTAACATCCCTGAGAATAAGGTTCTCTCATTTTAAGGTCATGTTTATCTATACTCTTTACAGTTTTGAAGGAGCAACGAACTTTAAAAAATACGTATAATAATCACCATTCAATACAACTGTAACTTTAAGGTGTGAATTCCTATCTTCAAAATTAGTCAATGCCTGTCTTTAGAATAAAATCCAAATCTACAACTAGTTTCCTGATATTAGACAAAAACAGGAGAAAATTTTGGATGTAGGAAGTAAAACACTGAACAATATATTACAAGTTCATATAATGAGAATTCATATAGAGTAGAACCTGTCTTGAAAGACCACCCCTTCTGCCAAGAAACAATGGTCTCTCAAGACAGGTAGTCTCTCATAACAGGTTGTAATATTATATAATCAATAAATTTGTGCATGGAGATTCTGGTCTCTCAAAAACAGTTGGTCTCTCATAGCAGTGGCCTCTCAAGACAGGTTTTACTGTATACATATAGGTTCAATGCACCTTATATTATCTACTAAAACCTACCTTAGTGAATGCACTATATAAATAACATTCTCATAAAGGACTAAATGTATGCATACCATTGTATTTACTGTGATTTTAACTTCAAAATAAAGAGCAGATGTTAATTTTATTCCTAATTATGGCATACTATTGGCAACATAATGCCAAGGTAATGGGTGCTAAGTGCCTTTCACAAGGACATGCAAAGTCAGCCTTGGATTATGGCCATATAGGCTGAAGCAGCCAACAGTGGCATGCATGGGATGGGAGAGCAAGAATACTGTGTGTGTGTGTGCATGTGCGTGTGTCTGTGTGTGTGTGTATGTGTATGCAGGTGTGTGTGTGTGCGTGCATGAGAGAGAGAGAGAGAGAGTAAAATTTGTATAGCAATACAATTAAAAAGATCACATCTTTGATCATATGAAATATAGACCCTAATCCTTTTGTGCATTATATGATAGTAAATTAGGGTCTATTTTGTCTGCAGTTGGAATCCACTTATAAGTGAGTGTATACAGTAGCTGAAGACTTCCAATTTATTTTTCCCAATATTAAACTTTTTAACTGACATACTTTCTCTGCCATTTCATGATGTAAATAGTTCATGTTTTCTCTCAGTTTTCATATATCTGATTTGTTAATGTCATTTATTGGTAGTGTGTCTTTAAAGATCACTTGTACATTGCATCTCACCTGTGCATTTTTGAGGCTTGGCTTGAGCAACATGGGAATGTGATCCATCCATCCATCCATACAAATTTTAAAATATCAGCTAACCAGTTAATTGGAAAATTGAGCTTGTCTTTGTAAAATTTTAGCTTGCCCCCAAAATAATTTCCAATATGAGTTGAACAATAAGATAAAATTTATAGGTATATTTTAAGTAACTGCATTCTATTTATTGAAGCTTTTGTTTCCTTTGTATCTATGTTGGCACCTTACAACCTTAAGATGACAATTAGAGTTATATATATATATATAAAGAATACAAATCATATGGCGAATAACAGACCTTTCAAGTGCACTGGATCCAGCAAGGGATCACATGTGTGAGGAATTGATTAAGATAAATGCAATAAACTGACAATGAACAGTGCAAAACTAGTATCTGACGAGCCTGAGAGCTTTCGACTCTTAATGAGTCTTCTTCAAAGGCAAATACAAAAAACATAGACAAGACAAATAAAACACAAAAACCGTTGTGTTCGCAAAACATTACATGATTATTTCTACAGGAATTAAACCTTTAAATTTATTATGTTTCAACTTGTTTATTTCAATTTGTTGCAGATGCTGGAAAATATTTTCATTGACCTAGAAATTTTAGGCTATTAGTCAAATCAAGATAATTATTTAAAATAAAATATGTCAGCTGCAAAACATAATTTTATTTGTGCATGGCTGTCTTTTTTCTAGTCTCCTTGGTTTAAACCGCTTGGTTTCAGTGTACTAAGGCAGCATATCCAGTAAGATTCCTTTTCTTTCCTGGTTTTGAAACTCCGGCTGGGGTTGTGAGCAATTGCAATAAATGTCATATCATTTGAAGTGTGGCCAGGGGAGGAGAAATGTTCTGCAACCAGGCTTCTGTACAGCTTCTTTGTCATCCAATCAGATCTATGAAGGTTGATAACTTTGTGTAGCTTTTCAGTTTCTCTGACATACTGAAGGCTGCAGATCTTACATGTGATGAGATAAATGACATTCTCTGTTTTGCACATTTTGTTTGGACCATGTATGTTTAGTTTTTCTCTAGCCACTGTGCTAGAAAATGTCCTGGTCTCTATCATCTATGTTGACAGGTTTTTCACCTTTTATCACCACAGGGGACAGATTGACTAGGGTGGTCTTGATTAGTGATTGGCGTTAGCTTCGCCCTGACTAGGATGACCCTGAGGTTTTTTGGTCTCCGGTAGGCTAGGACAGATTTGTTTGGAAGGATTAACTTTAGGATGTCTGATGATTCCACGATAGGCCTGTGTTTTCCGATGATTTTGCCTACTTTGGAGTTGTCTGGATGGTAGGTCATGATGGTATCCTATCTGCTTTTTCCTTCTTTCCATATTTTAGTAGGTCATTGCGGTTTTTTGTTTGTTTAGCCCTTCTGGGTTGCCTCTCAGAGAGAGAGAGACAAACAGACAGAGAGACAGATAGACAGTGACAGAGGAGGGTGGTGTTTTTGGATGTTTTCATATTTAATTAATAATAATCAATTTTTCGAACCTTATAATAGGTTTAAGAAACAACATCAACAAAGCCTTAAATACATTACATAGTACTCTGTAACCAAGACATTTTTTGAGTTTCTATTTTTATTTGCATTGATTAAATCAATATCAGTTACACTTATGAAAGATGGTTTTAATATTATATATTATTATGTGCAGTGCATGCTCAGCCATTGAACAACATCAGCAGCAATGTGCAGAGCCTGCAGTCCACCTGGGATTTTTGTCAGTGGACAGTTGTTCACAATGTGTGACATGGTCTTAAGAGCTCCACAGCAACAGGAAGAATTAGGGGCCTGGCCCCATCAGACCAGGTTGACTGCACAACGACCCTGTCCTGTCTGAAAGCAGTTCTGTGTGGTCCACGGATGATGTGGAAGGATGAAGCCAGGAGGGCAGACAGATGGCTCAGCTGTTGAAGACCACTCAACTCTCGATGCCGAAATAGCTGTCATATCCTCCAGCAATGGACCTAACAAGATTGGGCATCTTAAAGTCAAGCAGACTGCTGGATGTGAGGTGATGGTTTTAATGAAGAAAGTAGAGCAGTGCTAGGCCTACAGACACATTGACTCTTGAATACTGAACGTTCATCAATGCATTAATGTATAGGCGCAAGTAAATTAGCATGGAATAAAATCTAAACCAAACGATGAACCAACAAGTCATTATTCTGCTCTAATTAATATTAATATGGACAATAAATCAATTTTTCTCTCTCCCACCCCCCTTTGGTTGGTTTGACTTAACATTTACCACCATTCTTCATTATACAATTACACAAGCAAAAATCCTCTATTCTCATCTTTTCGTGGATTTTCGTCATTATCTTGATTCGTTGGTCAATGGGGGGGGGCAGCCTTTCGATATTTTAATATTTACTTAATAATCGATTTTTAGAACCTTATAATAGGTTCAAGAAACAACAACAACATCAATAAAGCTTTAAATACATTACATATGTGTGCCCGATAACCAAGACATTTACCTTACTGTATCAACCGGCCATTGCATCTTTGTATCATTGATTATATAAACACTTTAGAAAGGTCCCAAGGCAAGTGTAAACATACTGTCATGAAGAACATCATGCTGTAGGTTACTTGGTGCAGTTTCAGTTTCAAGTTTTTTTTATTCAACCCAATTTTTTTTACTCTATCACTCCAGATTTCTGCACATTTTGTCCCTTGTGCATGAGAGGGGAGGGGGAAATGGAAAAAGGATTGTGATTAAATTGTGTACCATGTTAAATTCACTTCAAAAAGGGGATTATTATTACTTTGTATTATTATTTTCATATGTCACTAATGATTAATGAGTGGAAATTTATCACTGATCTATAGAAACAGACCCTACAGAACACAATTCCAAGAATGTTTATGTATGTGTATTATTGCACCATGGGTGGATCACAATTTGATATACCATTAGTTTTGGTATATCTAATTGCTTTATACCAACACTTTAAAATCCATGTTATTTTTAATGTATGTGGAATATATATATATATATATATATATATATATATATATATATATATATATATATATATATATATATATATATACTGTGTATATAACACATTTCCTGGCTTCATGTTAAGGAGTCTTCTGCCAAGCTACAGGTCTTGAAAGGTCATGAACAAGCTAGCATTACAAAGACTGTGTCCACTTTACACAACAAAATTCACTATATAAATAAGTGCTACAAATCTGATTATAGACTCCAAAGCCCAGTCTAATTACATGCTACTGTAAGAACTGACATGGTACATAATCTGTGTGTATTCAAAGGCTGTTGACGAGTGGTATAATGGCTACCAATTTTTACACAAGCTGACAACCTCTTTAGATTCTATTGTGCAATGAGCCACCATTCTGAATAGATGCATTATCGGACCAAAGGAATACATTATATTAAAAGGGAATGAGGTATTATTAAGTAGGAAAATATTATCCCAAATGAAAGAACTGTCAAATTAGATAAATATGCTGCTGATACTTTGTCACAATTTTAATACAATAATAATGCATTCAATATCCTTAAATAAATACAACACTTCTGAGAAGCTGTACTTTCAATCCAGGACTGACCCCAGACAATATCTATATTTATACTGTGCTTGTTTAGTGGCATTTGTTTAATGAAATGAAAAGGATTACTTGAATGATGAAATAGATAGTTAAAAACCTGAATGATAAAACACATCAGTTAAAAAGCAATGTCATTAAAAGAGAACTTTCATCATCCCTCTGAGATGTACAACAGGCCTAATGAATCTTGCTGCATGTCATAAAAGGTGATGTACAACTTGCCTAATGAATCCTGCTGCATGTCATAAAAGGTGATGTACAACTTGCCTAATGAACTCTTGCCACATGTCTTAAAAGGTAACTAATGGAGGCAACCTTTTTGTCCTGGGATACATCATGTAATGATGGTTCAGCTTTGAAGGTCCTGAACTTTTTAAAGTTGTGGTTTATAACAAAAACCTGAATTTGTATTGTTATGTATATTTAATATATATATATATATATATATATATATATATATATATATATATATATATATATATATATATATATATATATATATATATATATGTAAAAATGGAGTTTCTGACTTCAGACATATTTTTAAGATGTTTATTAAAATATAAGTTCATGGGGTATCCTTGTTTACTACCACTCCAGTGGCCTAGTGGTTAGAGCAACCACCTCAGAAGTAGGAGGTCGTGGGTTCAATCCCCAGCTGAGTCATATCAAAGACTTACAAAAATGGTACTAACAGCTGCCTCGCTTGGCACTCAGCATTAAGAAGTTAGTGTTAGGACTGTTCAGCCTGGTGTCAGTACAATGTGACTGGGTGGGGCATCATGCTATATGTTTGCAGCACGATGCCCCAGTGCTAGACATCACTATCAACTATCACACTGCAGACATCGTAGTGATATGACTGAAAATGTTTTAAAGCGATGTTAAAAATCCAAATCACACACACACACATAGCCTTGTTTACTGAATTGGAATATTCTGGAAGAAAACTTTATTTACTTGATGGAAGTTTCCACTAGAAATTACCCACATCTATGAAATTCCAGAACAATCGATAGGTTAAGTGGGTATATGTATACATTGCTGATTTGATAAACAAAATTCATTTGTGTTTTCATACCAGTCTTTGAAAATCTATGATCATAGTTTATAATCCATGTTTAGAAAGTATTGCTATTGTAATTCATTATATGGAATTGATGTGGTTGATACATTTGTTCAACTAATCCTAATAACATTGGTAGGAATCAACATATTTGTTTAAATGGGAGTCCAGGCATTTTTAACTATAGTTGTGTTTAGTTATAATTTGAGAGGATTTATTTATTTCAACTATTTATTGGAATTATAACGTGCTCATTTACATTTTAAACTAAAACACTACTTTGGAAATTTGTGGGAACTCGTTTAAAGACATTCTGGATTACATCTCTGTGGTACATCAGGACTTTCAATATTTGGAATTCATTCAGAACATTCAACACTTCTGGACCTGAAAATAGGACATTTAGGATTATTTGGGATTTAAACAATACTGTTGTGTCTTTTGAATTTTCACTTTATATTTGGGAATTAGTTGAATGTATGTTAAATTTTACTTTAATTATTGGCTTCACCTCCTTTCTGTTACAAAATGTAAGACCACATAGTCATAACAGTTTTGATCATTTTTTGCCAATATTTTGTATGCCTTTTCTATTCAATTATTAAACATCCCTGGCATTCTTCAGACAGGATGTAACACTCCATTTAAGAAGAGCTGAGACAAGATTGTCAAGATTGCTGACAAGGTGGTCAACTGGATGTCAGCTTGGCTCAAGTTTCATTAAGGACCAAAGAAACATCATAGGAAATCTTGTTGGTGAAAACCCATGTTGATGTGATCGTCCACCTATAACATATTCAAGAGTGTAACTGTGAATGTTGGCCATATTGGATTGGCACCATTTTCAACTAACCATCACAAGAATCCTTCTGGTGAAAATCAAGTGTTTAAATGACTTTCCACTAGAAGGAATAGCAATGAATGAAAAAAAAAAAAATGATTTTCAAGATGGTTGGAATGGCATACATACTGAATCTCCAACCTGCACCATTTTAGCTTGGGAATAAAAAGATGTCTTTAGAAGTTCTTTGGTGAAAACTCTCTGTCAATATGACAATACATCCAGAAGAAGCAGACTGTCAATATGACAATACATCCAGATGAAGCAGGCTGTCAATATGACAATACATCTAGAAGAAGCAGACTGTCAATATGACAATACATCCAGAAGAAGCAGACTGTCAATATGACAATACATCCAGAAGAAGCAGACTGTCAATATGACAATACATCCAGAAGAAGCAGACTGTCAATATGACAATACATCCAGAAGTAGCAGACAGATTTTCAAGATGGCCATGGTGGCGATGGTTGATGTCCAAGTGACACCATTTTCAGTTATGAACTTAGACATTGGGATAAATGGGTATGCAAAGTTTTGTGGCAATCCAGCAATCAATGTGGCAATCCAGCAAGTATTTCAGGACTGGTGATCACATGCTAACAGACAGGTGGACAACAAGAAAAGGTTATGACATTGCAGATAATAAATGACAAACAAAAGGATTATTAACAATGAAAATTGTATGGTTTTAAAGATTCATTTATTTACAAAATGACATGATTGTGAAAGATTGTTTTTTTTATCTATCCTTTCATCACTGATGTGGAAATAAATCTGTTTTTGTTTATGAGGATTAATTTGTGCACTTTTAATTAAGAAAAAAGTTATCAGTATTCCTAATTTTTTCTTCCTCTGACTGACACTGAATTTGCTAATTCTAAAACAAAAATGAAGATACACTGCCCAATAGCACTTAATAATACAGATTTTAGTGATTTTGTCTCAAAGTGCTCAGGACCAGCATTATTAATGTTATAATCCACTCAATAATTTTCAATTTTTGCCCCATAATAAAGCCCAAGAAATCTAATCATTTCAATCACTAGGCAGTTTGTGTATTATCTAGTTTTAACTGTAAGAACTATGATGGCATGTCATTGCAAGATACCATGGTTCATTACAGAGTGCCAGGTTTTTATGGCCTCGTTTAGTTTTTTATTATAAGTATGTTAATTAAATAATCTATCAGGTGTGTTAGCTAATTATGTTTAATATAATCATAACATAATGCACTCTGCACTTCCAATAATAATCAAGTAACAAATACAATGTAACTGATACTTTACCATCAAATAAACTAATTATGCAAATCAGAATATCAATGAAAACTAAAGATCCAGCAGAAATTCCTATAAAAAGTTTACCAGACAATGGATAGATATGGACAGATGGATGGACAAATGTACATGCAAATGGTCAGACATAAAGATAAAATACATACATCAAAATACCAGTAAAGATTTCCACACTGCTTAGCAATATCACATTTTACTGACATAGTGGCCTGAGGTACTGACAGTTAAAAAATAATTTAATCCATGGCAAAGTACTCTCAACGACCTTCAAACTGACTCCCAAGATTTCCACTTTACAACCTGCTGCACACTTCGTGTATCCCACAATGTAAATCAGAAATCTTACTGAAAATCAAAACTCCATTTATTTGCTGCATACAAGTGTAAAACTATATACTGGATTATATCAAGTTTTGAATGGAGAAGAAAAGTATCAAATTCGTATCATAACAGCCTATCTTTTTTACCTGGTGAAAGAAAGTCAGAATAAACAAGAGCAGTGTTTATGGAATGTGAAAGTCCAACCATAGTATCTGACAAATGAACTATGCAAAACACATACACATGCATGCATGCACACATACACACACACATCACTGGGAATAAAATCATCACAAACCATTTGATGCCTCAGTACAATCTAAAAGATCAACATATATCTGAAGACATATAGAATTCTCAAAACATCCATCCATGGCAAGGTCAAATTCATGTATCCACTGCCATATTAGCTCATGCATAATGCACACCCCAAAAAGCAACACAGTACCATGTTATGAGCTAGCATCTGACTCATGGCAAGGTCAAATTCATGTATCCACTGCCATATTAGCTCATGCATAATGCACACCCCAAAAAGCAACACAGTACCATGTTATGAGCTAGCATCTGACTCATGGCAAGGTCAAATTCATGTATCCACTGCCATATTAGCTCATGCATAATGCACACCCCAAAAAGCAATACAGTTCCATGTTATGATCTAGCATCTGACTCATGGCAAGGTCAAATTCATGTATCCACTGCCATATTAGCTCATGCATAATGCACACCCCAAAAAGCAACACAGTACCATGTTATGAGCTAGCATCTGACTCATGGCAAGGTCAAATTCATGTATCCACTGCCATATTAGCTCATGCATAATGCACACCCCAAAAAGCAACACAGTACCATGTTATGAGCTAGCATCTGACTCATAATCCTAGGACCTTGGATTCAATGCCCATTCAGAAGAGCCCAGGACAGCTGCGCCTCAGCGTATCCTTGGAAAAGGCACACAACTTAAATTCCAAAGCATGCTATAGCCAATAACGTGTTGAAAGAAATACTAAACCAAGTAACTAAACTCTACAGACCATGATCTGCCAGTGCATTAGATGCCAGTGTTTGCTGTTAATTCTAATTATAGTCAAGACTGACTGGGTAAAAGCTTTACACAGAAGCAATTTTGATGTCCCTGTGCATGTCTGTGCATTCCAATTTCAGTTTTTAAATTAAGCTCAGTGTTAACATTTTTAATTTCTAGCCAAATAAAACTGGGTGCTTAAAAACAAAAAACTCTTGTAATTTCAGGCTATCAATGGAGACCCAGATCTACCAGTACATTATACTATAGCAGATTTGGGTCTAAGCTGTTCAGTCTGAAGATTGGTATACACAAATAAATATGACGTGGAAAGCTGTTATAGTTCATTAAGACTGGTATACACAAATAAATATGATGTGGAGAGCTGTGGTAATTCATTAAGATTGGTATACACAAATAAATATGACGTGGAGAGCTGTTATAGTTCATTAAGATTGGTATACACAAGTAAATATAATGTACTGAGCTGTGGTAATTCATTAAGATTGGTATACACAAATAAATATGATGTGGAGAGCTGTGGTAATTCATTAAGATTGGTATACACAAGTAAATATAATGTACTGAGCTGTGGTAATTCATTAAGATTGGTATACACAAATAAATGTGACGTGAAGAGCTGTTATAGTTCATTAAGACTGGTATACACAAATAAATATGATGTGGAGAGCTGTGGTAATTCATTAAGATTGGTATACACAAATAAATATGACGTGGAGAGCTGTTATAGTTCATTAAGATTGGTATACACAAGTAAATATAATGTACTGAGCTGTGGTAATTCATTAAGATTGGTATACACAAATAAATATGACATGGAGAGCTGTGGTAATTCATTAAGATTGGTATACACAAATAAATATGATGTGGAGAGCTGTGGTAATTCATTAAGATTGGTATACACAAATAAATATGATGTGGAGAGCTGTGGTAATTCATTAAGATTGGTATACACAAATAAATATGATGTGGAGAACTGTGGTAATTCATTAAGATTGGTATACACAAATAAATATGATGTGGAGACCTGTGGTAATTCATTAAGATTGGTATACACAAATAAATATGATGTGGAGAGCTGTGGTAATTCATTAAGATTGGTATACACAAATAAATATAATGTACTGAGCTGTGGTAATTCATTAAGATTGGTATACACAAGTAAATATGATGTGGAGAACTGTGGTAATTCATTAAGATTGGTATACACAAATAAATATGATGTGGAGAGCTGTGGTAATTCATTAAGATTGGTATACACAAATAAATATGATGTGGAGAGCTGTGGTAATTCATTAAGATTGGTATACACAAATAAATATAATGTACTGAACTGTGGTAATTCATTAAGATTGGTATACACAAATATGACGTGGAGAGCTGTTATAGTTCATTAAGATTGGTATACACAAGTAAATATAATGTACTGAGCTGTGGTAATTCATTAAGATTGGTATGCACAAATAAATGTGACGTGAAGAGCTGTTATAGTTCATTAAGATTGGTATACACAAGTAAATATAATGTACTGAGCTGTGGTAATTCATTAAGATTGGTATACACAAATAAATGTGACGTGAAGAGCTGGGATAGTTCATTAAGATTGGTATACACAAGTAAATATGACGTGGAGAGCTGTGATAGTTCATTAAGATTGGTATACACAAGTAATTATGATGTGGAGAGCTGTGGTAATTCATTAAGATTGGTATACACAAGTAAATATGATGTGGAGAGCTGTGATAGTTCATTAAGATTGGTATACACAAGTAAATATAATGTACTGAGCTGTGGCAATTCATTAAGATTGGTATACACAAGTAAATGTGACTTGGAGAGCTGTGATAGTTCATTAAGATTGGTATACACAAGTAAATATGACGTGGAGAGCTGTGGTAGTTCATTAAGATTGGTATACACAAGTAAATATGACGTGGAGAGCTGTGATAGTTCATTAAGATTGGTATACACAAGTAAATATGACGTGGAGAGCTGTGGTAGTTCATTAAGATTGGTATACACAAGTAAATATGACGCGGAGAGCTGTGATAGTTCATTAAGATTGGTATACACAAGTAATTATGATGTGGAGAGCTGTGGTAATTCATTAAGATTGGTATACACAAGTAAATATGATGTGGAGAGCTGTGATAGTTCATTAAGATTGGTATACACAAGTAAATATGACATGGAGAGCTGTGGTAGTTCATTAAGATTGGTATACACAAGTAAATATGATGTGAAGAGCTGTGATAGTTCATTAAGATTGGTATACACAAGTAAATATGACATGGAGAGCTGTGGTAGTTCATTAAGATTGGTATACACAAGTAAATATGACGCGGAGAGCTGTGATAGTTCATTAAGATTGGTATACACAAGTAAATATGACTTGGAGAGCTGTGATAGTTCATTAAGATTGGTATACACAAGTAAATATGACGTGGAGAGCTGTGGTAGTTCATTAAGATTGGTATACACAAGTAAATATGACGCGGAGAGCTGTGATAGTTCATTAAGATTGGTATACACAAGTAAATATGACTTGGAGAGCTGTGATAGTTCATTAAGATTGGTATACACAAGTAAATATGACGCGGAGAGCTGTGATAGTTCATTAAGATTGGTATACACAAGTAAATATGACGCGGAGAGCTGTGATAGTTCATTAAGATTGGTATACACAAGTAAATATGACGTGGAGAGCTGTGGTAGTTCATTAAGATTGGTATACACAAGTAAATATAACATGGAGAGCTGTGATAGTTCATTAAGATTGGTATACACAAGTAAATATGACGTGGAGAGCTGTGGTAGTTCATTTGGTTAAGTACCAAACTAATTCATCAGTCCTGTGTTCAATACCCATATAGGCCATCCTAGACTGGCTCTCTGAGTGTCCTTGGGAAAGACACTTCTTTGCCATGACATAGTCAATAATGTGTTGAAAGTGCGATTACTGTTCTACCATGATCTACTTACTCATCATCCCAACAGACCATCACAATGCATATTTGCCTAATTCTGACCAAAAACAACAGGAAATAAATCTGAGTTAAGACTTTTGATTGAATTTCATACTGTACTAAAGGTTTTTCTCCCTGAGATGATTCAGAGAGAGGTATTACATTAACCAGAGTTTATTAAAATATTGATTTTTCTAAGAAACAAAGAGAAAGTTTACCATGCCTTCAATGAAAAATGTAGACATTAGAATTAAATAACAATGGAAATAATGCCAAAATACAATCACTTTTAACATAAGATTAAATGTGTCATTTTTGACACAAGCGAACTATAAATTCTCATAATGCACTGTTCCAAAGCCAGCATTTTTTCATTTTAAATTGTAATGGGCACTGCCAAATCTGGAAACTCTGAGCCAAATTAAAACAGGAAGCAAGACACCCAACTAGACCTGATATCATTCACCTATATATGTTGGTGTCAAAGGCAAATGTAAAAAGGGAGGTGCCTTGTGGTGTGGACACTTATGTCAGTATAATTTCCAGCTTTTTTGTAGTCATTTGTAGTATTTGACTTATTGTCTTAGTATGTGTTTCAACATTTGAGAAATTTCAGCTGGTGCACTAACATCTTTTGTATGAATTTGAAAGGTTTTTCATGGTAGGACTCTACCTATCATGTTTGATTGGATATGGTAAGGCAGTTCTGGAAAGTCATTCTAAAAGATTTTTCAACATGAGTATCAACAGTTTTACTTGATGAAAGATAAGTTTCATATGTAGCTTGTACAGCCAGGCACGTGCTACTCTACTGCAAGTAGAGGCAGCCTGAATAGAACCCTGATAAGAATCTGTTTCAAGAAAACTCAAAGCAAGTTTGGTCAAAACTGGCTTTGTCATTCGTTAGAAAAAGTTGAAAATAGATTTTCCATATAGTTGTTATGGAACCCATCTATTTCTTGGGGTGTCACATAGGACACAATTTTGACAGCACATTTCCAAAGAAACAATCTTACCATGTTTTATAAAAACTGACTTGGTCATTCTTAACACATTAACCCCTGGAGGTTTTTGTCATTTTTGCCTGAAAATCGAGCAGGAAATACATTTTGAAAGCTATTTCTGAATAGATCCAAAAACACAAAATCCCCGGTGATCTTTCAATAACATACTGCCTAGTTGTGTTAGAAACATCGTTTTTCATTGGCTATTTGATTTACGCATGAGCATAAGGCTAAAAGTTCTTTATTTTATTGCTAAACGGAGCCTTTATTTTTGTAGCAAGACCACTCTTTATTCCAAATGTCCATCTTATCCTACTTTTTCCATTATCTGTCTGTCTGCAGTTCAGACCAGTTTGCCTTAGATCTAAGACCAAAAAGTCTAAAATCCAGACAAATATCGGATTCAGACCACTGTCAAATTTTGGGTAGAAAAAAGTTGGGTCCAAAAAATTTGGTTTTTTTATCTGTATTTTGTAGTGCAACTAGATATTCCAGATTATTTGGTATCATTGTAGAGCTACTTAAGTCTACCTTTCTATAATACCACCCACTTTAGTGTATCATGCATGACCATGACGCTACAGAGCTCAGCAGTAGGCTACTACCTCCTGCCCCGTTAAGTCGTCGCTAGGGGTTAATGTGTTAAGAAGTTGAAAATAAGTTTTCGATATAGTTGTTAAGGAAGCCACACTGCTAATAGAAGATTCATCCTGGATAAAATTTGGTACAGCAAGTATTACAATCATTCCTACAAAGTTCGACAAGAACTGGCTCAGCCATTCTAAAGAAGTTGGAAAAAAAAGTGGTAAAGCTCGTCCTGAGAAATACTTCTTCTAAGTTTGATCACAAGCAAAAAGCAGCAATACTTTTTCCACTGGTTGCTAAGGAAACCACACCAATTCTGGTGGAGTCGTCCAGATTGCCTTGTAAACATTCTTACAAAATTTTGATCAACATTTTCTCAGCCATTATAAAGAGGCCAAATCCAGGTTTCTCGTACTGTTATTATGGAGGCCATTGCTAGACACATTGGACATAATGTCGATAAAGTATGGAATACAAAATCCTAGTAAGTTTCATAAAAACAAGCTCAACTATTCTGGGCAAGCAGTCAAAAAAAGGTTTTTGAAACAGGCTGCTAAGGAAGCCACACCACTGCATGGGAAGCCACTCTTGAGACACAATTTTGATACAGTATTTCCAAAGAAACACATCTACCAAGTCTGAACAAAACTGACTGAGCTGTTCTGGACAAGAAGTCAAAAGTAGAGTTTCCATTTGGTTTATGTTGTAGTCACTCTACTTGTATGAAAGATACCCATAACAAAATTCTGGAAGACCATGTATTGAGGGATATTCCTACCAAGCCTGCTTTGAAACTGACTGAGCAGTATTTGAGAAGTTGAAAATAGCAAAGTGAACAAATGACACACAATGAACAATGGATGAAGCAAACAGGGCCATAAAATACACCCACTTGATTTTATGGCCAGGAAGCTAATATATCGTGAAAAATGTACCAATCAATGTTATAGTTTCCAAATCAGTCTTTATTACGGTAAATACTTTTCTTGGAGTATGGATGATTTAAATATTGAATGTGGTATCTCAAAGAAAAAGTTGAAAACTTATGAGAACTGGCATAGCCATATTAAATAATGTATCAGGTTAATAAAATGCATTTGTCAATATATCAATTGCTAACATTTTTACTATTTCAAAGTTATAAGACACAGAAGTTTCTCGTCATTGCAAATCTTATGCAAGTAACAAACCCGGTTACACATCAGTCGCAGATGAAAGAAACTGGATCAGTGAGGAAAATAACTGCAGTGTTAAATTTACAAAAGAAAAATGAGATAGTGATTTCTTATTTATTTTATATTGTTATACAGTTCAATGCACTAAAATATAAATATGAAAATGATTTGTTTGATAACTTATTTGGTGTCAAGTAGGAACAATTCATTTGTTCTACCCATTACTGACCAGAATGTTGGCAGCATGTGCTTCCCAACAAATTGCTTTGTACTCTGGAAGCATACACCTTCTAGTGATTGAAAATAAGCTCTCTTGAGCTTCAATGAAGAACACAGGACTTTAATGATCCTAAATATAAATAAATCGGCAATAATCATCTATCCATTATTCACAATGAAATAGTTACTACTGCAGGAGTGTGGTGACGAGAAATATTGTTGGCATTCTTTGAATTACACTAAAGATGATTAACATGCCAAAGACTAAATGACACTCACAAGGGAGATGGGGGGGGGGGGTATATTTGTAATGGTATTTAAAACATATTCTAGGCTACATCATGCAAAGGCAATGAGAGCTAAGTGCCTTTCCCAATGCCACACAGTCAATCAAACCCACAAACTTTGGATTAGGAATCCTACACTCTACCAACCGAGCAACTCCCCAATGTCAGTAGTACATAATCTATTTAGTATTTTTCTTTGGTCACTCTCTAAAAACAGAAAACTCTAAAGCTGATGCATCCAAAACAAAACGAAGTAAAATTTACTTAGCACAGGTGGCAGGGTCCAGTTTCGTAAATTGGCCCCTGGCAAATTTTTAATTTAGGCTTTGGTGTGACTTTTTCAGCTATTATTGTTTACTATTTAAAGAAATGAATATATTTGTGAAGTAGGTGTTTTGGGCTTGTGTTGTTCTTGAAATTGATGTCAGGCATGTTCACCTTCAATAGTTACTCTGCAGTATGTTGATAGTGAAATACCAATAGTCAGCTAGGAAGAAGAGCTAGTCTCCCATAGCAGTAAACACGTGGGTTTGGGGCAAGTAAAATATCTCAAAGATGGCTTGGATGACAACTATTTTCAATTGCAACATCCTGTTTAGTACACACTGTTTTGCAGAATTGTCATCTAGGAAAAGGGCTTGTGTTTGCACTGAGTATCACATGGTGTCAAAAATTACCTTCGGACATGAAAATTGCAGGTAGAAATTTGGGGTTGGGTTGCATAAACTTCATCTGCTATGAACTGCCGTTGACTTCTTTGGTCAAGTGAATAATATTATTATTCTTTGTTTTAATATAGGTAACCAAAAATATGGATCTTTTTGACCTCACTTGTGTATTTGATTCTTTATGATTTTTTTTAAATACTTGGTCGCTGATTATGGCTATAAATTGGTACATAAAAACTGGCCCCTGCCCACACAGGCACCAGCAAATCTGAAACGGGATGGAAGGCCACTTAACAAAGAATGACAGTACAGTAGATACAAGGTACTTACTGAGAGTATTGTGCTCTGTTAACCAGTTTTCATTAAACACAGACTGAGAAACTGCAAAAAAATTAAAGAATGCCAAAAGTTGGAAACAAACATAAAATAACTTACTGTATCAGGCTACAGCATATCATAAGTTTAAATTACTGAATCCCATCAACATTAAATATGATTTTTCCATTTCAGATAAGCATCACAACTGAGCAACAAGGCAATTTTTCTGTACCATATCCTGATCTCCAAAGATTAATACATGCTGAATTGAATTTCATTCGGGACATCAATGAATGTTAATTCTTCATCTCCATGCCTTATCTGAGAAAAAAGCTGAGAGGAGTAGTGGTTTTTATTCCTGGACATACACAGGGTCAGTTTTCATGCTTGTGATACATTATAGTGATAAACCCATTCTTTTCATGTTTGGAAAAATAACAACCCTGCTGACCACACTAACCACACTTCACCCAACCACAACTCCTTTCCTAAAATTATCTTCAAAATTGAAAAGAGCATAAAAAGATCAACAAAATCCTGTTGACTGCAAGATTGATGTTTTTACCATCTGGTGTGGCATCAATCCACCTCTTTATCTGGTTGTCTTGATCACATGATGGGGCACATCTGCTTTTGGGGGGGGGGGGGGGCAATGGTGGGCCAATAATCATGGTGATGATGGAAATCTACACCAATTATCAGTTTTACACATACAGAACAACAAGAACATCTACATCAGCTGTGGGAACATGCAACTGCAGCTCGCAATGAGCAAATGCCTGCAGTTAACTATTCATATACATCTCTCTCTCTCTTTCTCCCTCTCTCGGCAGACTGTTGTCTTCATCTTTGGGGATGGGTGTAATAGTGAAGTTTCGAATGTACATATAGCAAATCAAAATCTCTGTTAAATAGGAGAATGTATCTACACTGCACATTAACAACCCTAACATTAAGTTTAATCTTTAAATTATTCATTTAAGATGAATGAAGAATTCATTCCATACTTCTGAGAAATACTGCTTCCTTTAATCAAAGTTCTCCAGTTATAGTCCATGATGTTGTGCACCATAATTTGTGTAAGGACTGATCCTGCAATCAGTGGTCCATAATGTTGTGCACCATAATTTGTGTAAGGACTGATCCTGCAATCGGTGGTCCATGATATTGTGCACCATAATTTGTATAAGGACTGAACCTGCAACCAATGGTCCATGATGTTGTGCACCATAATTTGTATAAGGACTGAACTTGTAATAAATGGTCCATAATGTTGTGCACCATAATTCGTGTAAGGACTAAACCTGCAATCAATGGTCCATGATGTTGTGCACCATAATTTGTGTAAGGACTGAACCTGCAATCAGTGGTCCATGATGTTGTGCACCACAATTTGTATAAGGACTGAACCTGCAATCAGTGGTCCATGATGTTGTGCACCATAATTTGTATAAGGACTGAACCTGCAATGAGTGGTTACTGTATGGTGTAATGGACCACTGATAAAGAAGAATATGATGCCAAACATTAGGCGTGAATATTGTTTTTATGTTACAAAACAATTAGGTGTGAGTACTGTTGTTTTATGCTATGATACCATTTATACTGACATCGGAATGGGTTTATTGGTATTCAATGATCATCCTGAAAACATCTCAATCTCCAATACACAACTGAATGTTAATACAAGAACAGCTTTCAGTGACAAATATAAACTGTTAACATCAACATCATTTACCAAAATGGAGAAATAATTAATTCAACCAATTGGACTAAAATTAAAGATTGCTGATGACATGTGTAAACAGATGTAGACATTACATGAATTTATTACATTACATGAATTTTCGAATCAAGTAAACCAAGATTTGTTAAGAATTAAATCACAATATTATATCAATTAGGTAAAAGACAGGTCATTTTAGTGTATTCATTTTATAAGACAATCGACAATGAAGTCATGAAATGAGCAATGTGACTTGAGTATATTCTTTTTATAAAACGTTTGACAATGAAGTCAGGAAATGAACAATGTGACTTGACAAGGATGGTCCAACTTACCATATACACTTGCTTATAAGTTAAGTTGTAATGTAAATAACAAAGATCATGATCAGACACAGCATAACCTACCTGCAGATCAGGGTTTATCTTGTTTGTTCTACTGATTAATCCTATCAAACTGCACAGACCAAGATCTGCTGACACATTATGTGATGGAGGATCTGAGTCTGTGCATTCTGCAGTAGGATTATAAGTGATTATGTACAGTAAATTGTTGTGATAGTGTTTATATTGGACATATTATAAACAGATCTAATTAAGTAAGTTTTGCATGTACATTTTTTTAATAAATTTATTATATTTTTTAGCATCTGTTGTGCCTTTGCCCCAAGGAGAACAATTTCAAAACTGAACTTCTTACTGCAACCAGTATATATTTCTCTTTTGTCACAGCTATCAATTGATATTAACTTGTAAATAATGACAATAACTAATAATATATAACTTAAGACATCTTGATTTTCACAATGCAAAATAATATAGATTGTTCATGTGAATCCCATTACAAGTATTTGTCTTACACTGCAATAATTAAAAGGGCCAATTTCAAAATTACTTTCATAAAAGAGTACAAATTATACAGTTGCTGCTTCTGACCAAACATATCAAAAAATATTCATCTACTTGTAATTACCTGCAATTTGTACATGTAATTTACCTATTAAACAGAAGTCTACCTATTATTTACCTGCAATTTGTACATGTAATTTACCTATTAAACAGATTTGTCTACTTGTAATTTACCTACAATTTTTACCATCTGATTTAACAGACTCTAATTCCCTTTTTTTTAATAAATTTGTTAGAATCATTCCAAGAAAATGTAATGTGCCGCTGACAAGTGTGGGCTGGTTAGTATTCTAAATGTCATTATGGATTGTCATATAATAAGTATTTATGGGCATCTGCTCTCTCCTGGATCAAACATCACCAAAAAAATCAAGGTCTTAATATTGAACCATAAAAGCAGCAATACAACACAGCACAAGGCATACTCAAGGAGACAGCTCTTGTCATTATCTGCCAGACTGAATTTTTCTCTCATGCTCTAGTAATGTTAATCTAAGTTACAAGATATAAACAGTTTACATGTCCCCTCCCCTCCAATACAGCAAGTAAACACAGTTTAGAATTAAGATGTTAACCAGTTGGCCAGGAATATATCCCTGAGGTGACAGAGGTGGTCAGAGCAGATACATATGACAAGATGTTATCCCACATAAAGAGACTTGTACTTTATACAAAAGTTGATTTAACTCGTAGGCCAAAATTGCACTGAAGTGTAATTAGACTTTACACATACCTCATGATTCACATACAGTATAAGGAATGTTCAAAAAGGTCAGTCCCAGACACAACAAGGCCAGACGTCTTTCTTGAGCTTTTACTAATACTGCAACATTGCATTTATCAGAATCTTACCACTTATTGATTTCTATCATTTTTTCATATTAAAGTTAAACAAATCTGACTGCTTAGAAATAGTTTCATCTCTATTATCAGATAGAACACCGTATGTTGGAGCATCTGGTGGGACACTGAATGTGTCATCCAAGGGCGAGTCAAGTGCAACCTGCCTCAATGCATTATTAAAAGGGACACTCAGCTCCAGTTTTCCTGGCATGATACATATAACCAATAAATTATTGAATGTGACATTAAAAACCAAATATTAACTACATGATATATTATTATTATTATTTATATTATACTGTATACTCATGTATAAGCTGTCACTGCCATAACATAATGTGACTTCAAATCAGGGTCCATCTTATTTGTGCTAAGAATTACATCTAACAAACTGTAAAGACCCAGATCTGCCAGTGCATTATCCGACAGCAGATCTGGATCTGTGCAGTTTGCAGTTGGATACGTTCTATAAATGAGTATATATGGTACTTGAAATCCCTGGAGACAAGGAGACATGGTGGTTTAATGGTGGAGCACAAAACTCGTAAACTCTATATCCCACCAATCGAGTCCAAGTCAGATGCCTCGGTATGTCCTTCCCGGAAAGGTACTAAGCTACCATTTCCTCAGCCTGATATAGCCAAAAATGCGTTAACAATGCTGTGAAAACCAACAAAAATAAATCATTGGAGACGTGAAATGGAACATTTCTAAAATGTATATTTTGTGTCTGTTGTTAACAGTTATCTTTGCTATTCAAAATCCCTTTTTATTTCAATGAGTGTATAAACAGACCTACATTTCATTTTTACTTTACTCTGTGTTTGTTGAAATGCATATTTCCTCATATTGCATCACTCAAAATGGCAACAACTTAAATATCCAACCACACAATCAAAATTACCTTAAGTGATATATCAACAACTGTCGACAAAATTCTCTTTTATACTGATCAAGGTGGACCACTGACCAGTTGGACTAAGCCAATTTTTTTCAGTTCTTGTGCAATTAACTCCCTACTACTGTCTTGCATTTTACTGTAGTCCTACCTCACTAGCATATTTATCAAGACCTCACTGAATCTTTTACCAATATAACATGCACAAAATTTATCCTGCTAATAACTATTCTTTACTTTATGATGAATTTTCACAAAATATTTTGTAAGGACTCAGTCATGTTGTTTAAATAAATGTCCATATTTTCAAAATAAAATTTAAAGAAGTGCATATACCATATACAATAGCTTATCTGGCAACTGCAAACTGCACAGACCCAGATTTTGCTGTCACATAATGCACCAGCAGATCTGGGTCTCTGCAGATTGTTAGGAGTAATCAGAAGAACAAACAAGTTTGACCCTGATCTGCAGGTGCATTATACTATGGTAGATCTGGATCTTTCTTTCCAGCTTGACTTGACTTATAATCAAGTATATACGGCACAAGTACTATTAAGTAGGTGAAGCACAGTCAATGGATCAGTTCTACATTGACAAGAGAATCAACCTTCACAAAACGCATTAGCTACATCAATATGACATGCATATATCTCCCTTAGATTTGTGAGTAATCATTTTTTTTGTCATTCTTAGCTACTTTGGAGCAATAATGGTCCAATTACATTGATAAAACAACTGCTTAAGAATGCTTTCTTGGAATAATGAGTGAAATAATAACTTTTTATGGTGTGAAATAAAACTTTGTGGCTGCCATTATGGCCATATACAGTTCATAAAACTATCATCAAATTATCAAAGTCAACATAGATGTATTGCAATTTGAATTAAATACTTTTAACTATAGATTACAGTGTCATAACTATAGATTACAGTGTCATAACTATATCAAATAACTGCATTTATAGCATAGCTCTCAGGGATTTACAAATCTCACCAAGTCAGCTTACCCTGGGCAAACTGATTTGATTTGCCCTTGGGAAATATATCTGCTCCCAAACACAAGTCAAACACAAGTAAAACGATAAGATAAAATATGTAATATTTTAAGGAAATTCACTTTTTTGCCACCTAGATAAGATTTCATCAACAATAATAAAAGATAGACTGTTTGTTATGATGTAGCTATACTCACAAAGGATGGGTTTGTACACTTAGTTTATCCATTTTTTAACAATTATCATCCAGACACCTTGAAATCTGCAACATCCATCCAAATATTTGACAAGCTGACCCTTGAGATTGAGGAAACTTACTTTTATCCATTTCACTGTTTGCACAGCGGTAAGTACATATCAGTCTAATTATCACATATAGAAAAAACAGATCAAGAACACTGCCCATGGTTGCAAAATTTTGGTGTCATGATCATGTTTGGAATAAAATCTTTCTGGTTGTTAATCCTTACAGACAAATGCCTTTTTATTTTAAAACAAACCTTTCATAGAAATCCCACAAGTTATTTTATTACCAGTTAACACCTACTCACCTTAAAATCAGTAACATGCGTCAAAACAATCTTAGACAAGCCCATAGTTTAGAGTCAGCAAGATCACAAACTGCACAAACTTTGGTTAGGACATAGAAGTTGCAAATACCAAATACAAACAAATATTACGATTAAAATGTAGTCAAAAGAAATATTTATTCTTAATTTGTCAAAACTTGTTTTAAATAGCAAATATTTAAATTATGATGTCTATGCGAGAAACTGCAATACTGACCCTGGCAGTGACAAAAACGGAAATAACATGATAGATAAAAAAAACTGGCCAGTCATGCAATAGAAAAATGTGGTATATATTACCACTAAATAATGGTGCTGATATTTGTACTGCATGTGGCAAGATCATAGGGTATAAACTAGGGAATACAACCGCTTTCTATTTCTATCACTATAACCTGAGCCTGATCGGGCCAAACATGAACTTGTCCAGGCAGTGGATTTTCAAATCCCTACTAGTTCTATTAATATCATATACTGTGATGCAATAGAAATAAATCAGTGATCTGATGCCGTCAAATTAAAGTGACGGTGAAGTCTAGAAATATGCATAATTAAAACAAATTAGGCATATTAAGATACAGAACAGTGAAAATATGAACAATATCCATCAAAGTAGTTTCAAAGATTAATGATACATTTGGAAAAGAAACTCAATATTGTCTTATTAACTTTTCCTGATTTTGATAAAGTCACAGATGAGGAGACTTTTTCACAAATTTGAATATTATTTAAATGTAAGCAAACTTTTTTCCCTTGTTTCTTTTTACATAAAACATCAAAATTAAATTCATATAATTATACTGATAAAAACAATTTTTGTCAGGAAAAGTAAATTCAATTTATTTTGCAAATAAACAAAGCTGAAATTTACAATTTAAAAAAATTAAAATTAACTTTCCTGCAGAGATAAGTGAGTTTGTATGTATGAATATATGTATATCTGTAGCGAGTTTACTGGCAGACCACTGCAATCCTTTTGATACAATGTGGACTTAAGTTCCAAAAGCGTAAAGCTAAAAACTGCAAAACATTAAGGAAAATAGACCCTTCCAAAAATACAGTATTAAAAAAAAGATAAAGATGTTAAACTTCTTTCAAAAGTATATAAAATAAAACAATACTATAATGAAAATATAATATTACATTATAAAAAAAATAAATCTTTAAAGAATAGAGTCTATTCCTTTCATAGTAACTACATCTGTAACATCTCCATTAAGCTTCATACCCGAGTTAACACCAAAAAAAAGCTTTTGACAACTTCTGCCCAAATGGATGGAAGTTGACAGACTCGACAAGGACGTCTTCCACAGTCAGTGGACACTCAGTATTGTATGCACTCCTATTTGAGTTCACACCTTTGTGAGACCGTTCCACTGGCCTACTGGTTAGAGCGTCTGCCTTGGATGTGGGAGGTCACAGGTTTGAACCCTGGCTGAGTCATACCAAAGACTTCTAAAAATGGTACTAGCAGCTGACTCACGAGGCACTCAGCATTAAGAGATTAGTATTAGGACTGGTCACCCTGGTGTCAAGATAATGTGACTGGGTGGGACATCATAGCAATATGTCTGAAAATGTTTTAAAGCTACTTTAATAATCCAAATCACTCATACACCTTCATGAGGCATGCGTGGGTCAGGTAAGCACAATACTTCATCTCTACATGATGTACTACATGAGGTTCGTCATTAATGATTAGTTGGAATCTGCTTGCAGAGTTTTCATAACCTGCATACATGATATTCTGTGAAATAGACGACTGTGCTGCTTCATCTGCCATTTAATTATCCTAAATACCAACAAGACTAGGCAGCCAATAGTCCAAAGATTATAAGCAAATCATGTTTCAATAAAATATGGGATGCATGTATTAACTAATGCACTGTCAAGTTCAAGAATTTGCAGGACTTTTAGTTTGGAATTGGAATACGACAAAATGCTCACATTTGTTTTTGTGAGAGTTTGATATAGTTCAAATATCAGAGTATAGCTGCAATTTCTGTGGTAAAAAATGGTGGTTTAGACGGTACCTGGGTGGATGGTGTTGTGGGTATTGCAAAATCAGCTGCAACCTTGTATACAGGAATGAATGGCAAGTATACAAGGTGTTCCAATGTCATTAAATTTACTCTAAAACATGAGTCTCCCAAAGGGATTAAGGTTCCACTTGGCAAAAAGAATTTCCAGAAATTCAAGATAAGATCATTTCTTTCTTTTATCTGTCAAGTGTTTAAACATCTGTGATATTCTACAGTGCTAACAAGATTTTCAAATTAGCTGTTGTGGTGGACATATTGGTTTTCAGTTTGGCACAAATTTCATTTAAGACACAGCAGATATCATGAGATCTTTTGATGAAAACACAATGTCATAATAATCATCCAATCAGGGGGAAGCAGTGACAATATATTTTCTTTCCTTTTTCTATTATGACCAACTAATAGCATAAGAAGTCTTTTAGTGAGAAGCCCAAGTTAATATGAACATCCATGCAGGAGTAGCCATAACAAATTTTCAAGATGGTCACTGTGGCAGCTATAGTGAATGTCTTTCAGCAAAAAACCCATGCTGATATAACCATCTGTTCTTGAGGATTAGCGACAAGATTTTTAAGATGGCTTCTGTAGCAGTCATACTGGTCAGCTTGACACCATTTTCATGTAGGACCAACTAGGCTTCATAAGAAACCTAGTAAAATATTTTCAATGGCTGAAATAGCTACCATATTGGACACCAGGTCAGCACTATTATTATTTAGGACCAAGTAGACCTCAGTGAAAACCCCATGGTGATATGACCATACACTGAAAACCCCATGGTGATATGACCATACACTGAAAACCCCATGGTGATATGACCATACACTGAAAACCCCATGGTGATATGACCATACACTGAAAACCCCATGGTGATATGACCATACACTGAAAACCCCATGGTGATATGACCATACACTGAAAACCCCATGGTGATATGACCATACATTGAAAACCCCATGGTGATATGACCATACATTGAAAACCCCATGGTGATATGACCATACATTGAAAACCCCATGGTGATATGACCATACATTGAAAACCCCATGGTGATATGACCATACATTGAAAACCCCATGGTGATATGACCATACATTGAAAACCCCATGGTGATATGACCATACATTGAAAACCACATGGTGATATGACCATACATTGAAAACCCCATGGTGATATGACCATACACTGAAAACCCCATGGTGATATGACCATACATTGAAAACCCCATGGTGATATGACCATACACTGAAAACCACATGGTGATATGACCATACATTGAAAACCACATGGTGATATGACCATACACTGAAAACCCCATGGTGATATGACCATACATTGAAAACCACATGGTGATATGACCATACACTGAAAACCACATGGTGATATGACCATACAATGAAAACCCCATGGTGATATGACCATACATTGAAAACCACATGGTGATATGACCATACATTGAAAACCACATGGTGATATGACCATACACTGAAAACCACATGGTGATATGACCATACATTGAAAACCACATGGCGATATGACCATACATTGAAAACCACATGGTGATATGACCATACATTGAAAACCACATGGTGATATGACCATACACTGAAAACCCCATGGTGATATGACCATATACTGAAAACCCCATGGTGATATGACCATACACTGAAAACCCCATGGTGATATGACCACACATTCAGGTTAAGTGATGATAACAAGGCTTTTAAAATAGATATTATGGCAGCCATATTTAAATATTTAATGTCTGAGCAACACCTCTTTCCTCTAGTACTATGTATATATATAATTTGTATTCTGTGACTGATCATTGTCCATAATTGAGGATAGGAGTTTGGGCATACCTGACTAATGTTTATTTTTTTATTTTTTTGTAAACAACATATTACATGGCTACTTTTGTCTATGATTGAAGGTCATATTTTAAGATTATTAGTATTTATTATGAGTTCAGGACAAATTTTTCCCGCTCTGGAATTCCTGGTGTACCAAATGTTTGCCATGTTCTTTACAAAACTGTAGTAATAAATACAATCTTGTTGACAACTTAGATAATTCCAGAAATGAACATTCAAAACCCAATTCTGGTCCTCTTACTGTATATTAGGTTTTTATATTAAGACTGTTAGAATTACTCATTCCTGTCTTAGCATCTGAAGTCGAATCACTTTTAGTTCTGTTTCAGTTAATATTTGAGAGGATTTATATATTTACATATTTCATTGGAATTACAAAGTGCTCATTAATACCTTCAGACTAAATCAGTATTTTAGTTTTTTGTCAATCCATTTACAAACATTTTGGATTATATAATTGTGATACATCAAGACTGTTACCATGGCAACATTATTCCAGGCTAATGGTATATCAGCACATTAAAGATAGGAATTCATTTGGAACTATATACTTTGGAACTTATGATAGAGCTTTATGACTATATGAGATTCAGTTCACAATACAGGAAGCTCTTTCAAACTTTCCATTTTGTATTCTTGGGAAAAAATGATTTTTTAAAAATGTACTAACTTGCTGGTTTTCGCTCTTTTCTGTTACTAAGTTTAAGAACAGAGAGTCCTAACACACCAACTAGAACTTAAGGATGAATGTGTGTGTCAAGTTTCACTGCAATCCTCCAAGAAAGTTTGGAGAAGCAGTGATAACAAACTTGTGCTAATTGATGGATGGACATTGTAAGATGGACATCAAATGATGGACAACAGACAACAGGCCATTCCATAAGCTCTTGTGTCTACAAACAGGAAAGCTAAAAACTTGACTATCTGATAATTTTATCCACTATGGCATACAATAGCTTTTCTCTCACTTTTTAACACATTCCACAAGCAGCAGATGGGGTGGCAAGGTTAGCATGCTGAACTAGCAACTAAGAGGTTGATTCCAACCATCAGATCTGTCTGGAATGGCTGCCATGGCATGTCCTTCAGCAGTGCACTTTACTCCAATTTCCTTGTCAGTGAATAACCTACTTATGTTGTTGTGCCATAAAGCAACAAACCAAACCAAACTACTCTGATACAAAATGACCCTACTCCTTCCTCCAAAACTAAGTAAACCAATGATGATGGACAATAAAATGTTTTATTTGAATACTCAGAGGTCTCTTTACTGTACATCGTAACCAAGAATCATTAATTTTAGAATCATCTCTCTCAGTTTTGATTCAAAGAATTATATACAGACCAGTTTTAAGTTGTTTGAACATTTTTAATAGCACACATATCATCGATATCAAAGCCATCCAAATGATACCCAGTTCCCCTGATACCTATTCTTAGTGGTCATGAAGCTTTCAGTTGTGTGCAATATGGGCGTAAAAGTCATGCATTATTATTCAAGGTGTAATTCAGTCTTCATTTTATGGACGCCCTCCATAAATTTCAACCTTTCTAAATGCAGATGCCCTAAATAAGACATTAACATAAAACATCAAAGGTAGATATGTATAGATTATGAATATATCTAGATCAAGCCATTAAAGTAGCTGTCATATTGCTGGTTTTCTTATTTTTTCTACCTCATATCCAAACATTACATCAGCTACATATTTACCAAACGATGGGAAACAAACCAAACTAAATTAACTTTTATCAATGAATCAGATCCTTTTTTTTCCGTAAAATATCTTGAGCAAACTCCACAACGACACAAGAAAAATATTTGTTTAAATAATAACTTCAATATTAAGGCAATCTGTAAAATATTCTTATTGCAATTTCTGTCAAGTTTGCTAAAAAAAAATTAATCTAAGAGTGATAAACCAAAAGCAAGTCCTAAACATATTTGCAATATATAAATATGTTTATATGCAATGTAATGGAGATCACTGGTTGTTGTTGTTGTTGATGTTGTTGTGGGGTTTAATGCCATTTTTTAGCACACGATAGGCTATACATAGCGGCCAGTATTAATGGTGGTGAAAGAACCCCAGAAAACCCTGGAAAGAACCACCGACCCACGAGAAGCTACTGGCAAGCTTTCTCACATACCTACACTGGCCGAATCTGAGACTTGAACCCACACAGACAGAGGTGAGATGGCAGTGATCTGTAACGGAGAGCGCTTTAGACCACTCGTCCACTCGGGGTCCATGAGATGACTGGTTAATAGGCATGATATTCTCTTTTCTTTTGTTGGTTTAATTGTACTTTCATACACTCCATCATGCAAAGGAAATGGGAACCAAGAGAAGACACACACAGACAGCCAATCTAGGCAGCAGGCCTTGTTGGGTATCAAACCACCGACTCTTGTGTTGCAAATCAGACACTGTACCAAATAAGCCATCCTGGCTCCCTTAGACAGATCAATTTAGTATATAATACAATGACCTCTATTTACAAATAGCCTGTCTTATCAGACCATTTTTTTATTGACCGCTGACTATGGGATGTCTCTCAACATAGGTTTCACAGTTTTTTAAAAATCCAACATATGAATGATAACACATACTATACAACAAGAGATTATGAAGAGAGTCAACTTCCTGCATGCAATTTCACACTGAACATATTCTGCTTTCCATCTCCTTTGTTTGTTTCTTTTAACCCTTGTCTGCTTCACATCATTAGTTGATTGCACAGCTGTATTTATGGAACAGTCCATTCATGACTAACATGTTTCAAATTAGGGTGACACTTCAAAACGTAAGTGTTTACATACATGGCACATCAAATTTAAGATGTATTTTCCAGTTAGTTTTAAAAAAATAAACCATGAGCAAGAGAATACATCACATGACTAACTTAATTCAGACTCTAAATTAATAATAATTACTGAACAGCAAACAGTTATCTTCTCATTATATCGACATTCATAGGAACCATAAATGTCCCTAACAAATTATAAATATGGCAGGCTTTAGAGACTGAGTATTTGAGGGGAACCTGGGATCTTCTGAAGTTGAATATTTTTTCTTCTTATATCTCAATATATTGAACTTACTTTATATAATATAATAATTGATATAACTGGTTTTTTATACTACAAATCAAGCAGGAAAATATTATTGTTAACCTACAGCACCAAAATCTTGTATGCAGAAAATCATGCATCATGTATGCTAGTTATATATTACAGTACCAAATTCAGTTATTTCAGATTATGCTGAATGAAGTTAGCTATGTCTCAGATCAGAAGAGAGGGCCCCAAGTGGCCAAGTGGTCTAAAGCGCTCTCCGTTACGGATCACTGCCATCTCACCTCTGTCTGCGGTGGTTCAAGTCTCAGATTCAGCCAATGTGGGTATGTGAGAAAGCTTGCCAGTAGCTTCTCGTGGGTTGATGGTTCTTTCCGGGGTTTTCCCGGTTTCTTCCTCCAACAATAATACTGGCTGCCATATATAGCCTATTGTGTGCTGAAAAATGGCGTTAAAACCCACAACAACAGATCAGAAGATAAATTTGCATACAATTTGTAAACTATTTTGATGGATGTAATTATTGTTGTGGAATAGTTATTACAAGTACATCTGTATTTAGGGTTTTATTTTAGTAACTGTCATTCCTATTAAATGTGATATTATCCATGTTCCACCAAGGCATCACAGTGGTGGATGTTACAAGTAGCTGCTATGAAAACAGTGAAACAAAGAACATATTGTCCACTGGAACAGTGTGTTTGTAACTTACAATAAATCACTGATAACAAGTTCCCCATTATGGTGGAACATTTAGTTTTGTGACAATTTATTAAATCCACAATTCTTTTAGAAAGTGCAAAGTGCTTAAATGAGTTAAGAGGTTAATACTTTCCAATTTGTAATTATTTAGCTTAAAAGGAAATATTTTACAAAAACTTCCCACTTAATATAAAAAATTTGTAAAGTCTGCATTACTGTAAGTGTGTGTGTGACCATACTTTTCTCAGAGCATTACAACTTGGAAGAACTCTAGAGAATGCTCTGACCAAGGTGCAGTAGGTTTTGGGTCAGCCACAGGGCAGGCATTCAGCACTAGAAGGGTTCATACATAATTCAATGTATAAAAGTTAAACCCTTTGGCTGCCTAATTTCCCCACCTAAAGCATATTCTCAAGAAAAATGCACTACAACAGATACCTTTACTTCTTCAGTAAATCACTCCTATATTTAAAAATTCTCATCCTGTTTTCAAGTAATTTTCAGTTCTAAAATAGACCCTGTAGTAGAATGTTTTCCTGCAATAAATGCCGCCTGCCCTCAATCTGCTTAATTAACAAAAGATTCATATATATATATATATATATATATATATATATATATATATATATATATATATATATATATATATATATATATATATATATGAACAACACTTACAGTTGTTCTTTTTTTAACAAAACTAGGCAATGAAGAGCTTAGTTATCAGTGTGTGTGAATAAATCAATGAGATTAGCTGACAGTGGTGTGTTATCCCATGTACTGGATAATCCTTTAAACAATTAATAAAAAGTCATAGAGTGGGTTTAAACTCAAAACCTGGCCAATTACCAGAGAACAAACAGTACAAGTTTCCCACATCCAGAACAGCCTGATACCATCTGAATCTAATCCATCAAGAAAAGTTATCTGAGATGTAAACAAATTCTCCTCCACTAGCCAAACTTCCCTAAACAAACTGTATACTGATATTATGGATATACCTGAGTAAGAGAACAATGACCCAACAGGTGTGGCATCCCATATAACCACTGCATAAGAGACCTTTCAAACATGTCAATCAACCATGTTATCACTTACTTACTTAATTAGCTATGGCCAATGATAAGGCCATCAAGCTTACCCCTGGCACTTTGTAGCTGCATCATGTAACATGAAGTGGGACAATGTGGGAAATGCCGCATAAAGTGGGATATGGTGGGAAATGTAATATTAAGTAGGAATAAATGGGAAATATTACATTAAGTGGGACAATATGGAAAACGTTGCATTAAGTGAGACACAGCAGAAATGTTTCATTAAGTGGGACAAGGTGGAAATGTTATATAATGTGGGATAAGATGCGAATTTTTACATTAAATGGGGCATGTTTGAAATGTTATAACAAGTTTGAAAAGGTGGAAAATGTTACATTAAGAGGGAAGCATGAGAAATTTTACAATAAGAGGAGCAAGGTGGAAATGTTACAATAAGTGGGACAAGATGAGAAATGTAATAATAATTACAAGAATCAATTACATTGATGGTTATAATGTTGAGCCCTGTCCATGACTAGAAACAGAAACTTGCAACTTAAAAGGGTGGCAGAGGCTATATACACAACTGTTGGGTACACAGCCATTTTACAGTACCCGAATGCTTGGTATATAGCTGTTTTGTATCTGAGTGTATGCGTATAGCCATTTTCAGGGCTTTCCTTATCAGCCAGGAGCCAGGTGATTTACCTGGCTACGTTTACTTTATACGTGACTACTTTAAAAAACAAGAAACAGTATCCCCATTGTGGGAGGTCCCCAAACCTTGTCTGCTTTGGTAACTCACCCCCCAACTTGAAATGTAATGGAAGGCCCAGATTTTGAGGTATCTATCTTGTATATACCATGTATTCATTCTGAGGTACCTGTCTTGTATATTGTCATTTTGAGGTACCTGACTGTCCTGTATATTGTCATTTTGAGGTACCTGACTGTCTTGTATATTGTCATTTTGAGGTACCAGACTGTCCTGTACATTGTCATTTTGAGTTACCTGACTGTCCTGTATATTGTCATTTTGAGTTACCTGTCTTGTATATTGTCATTTTGAGGTACCTGTCTTGTATACTGTCATTTTGAGTTACCTGACTGTCTTGTATATTGTCATTTTGAGGTACCTGACTGTCTTGTATATTGTCATTTTGAGGTACCTGACTGTCTTGTATATTGTCATTTTGAGGTGCCAGACTGTCCTGTACATTGTCATTTTGAGTTACCTGACTCTTGTATATTGTCATTTTGAGGTACCCAACTGTTTTGTATGTTGTCATTTTGAGGTACCCAACTGTTTTGTATATTGTCATTTTCAGGTACCCAACTGTTTTGTGTATTGTCATTTTCAGGTACCCAACTGTTTTGTGTATTGTCATTTTGAGGTACCTGCCTGTCTTGTATATTGTCATTTTGATGTACCCAACTGTTTTGTGTATTGTCATTTCAAAGTGCGTGACTATCAGGTAAATAATACTCCCAAACAACTATATACACAACAGTAGTTGCATACTACCCAAGTCCTACCTCGAATTTCTAGTGTTGTTCTATAAAGTTAAATAAAAACGAAATGTGATACGAAAAATAAACTGGTATAACATACAGTTAATTGTAAAATTAATGAAAAGTACAATTTAGAGATTTAATAAATAACTGCATGTTTCATGTGAAAGTATTCAACACATTTATAAGCTTTATTCAGTTTTAAATGACTTGAGAATTAAGTGTAACGATATATGAAATGATGTATTGAAGCATGATCTTGCTATGATGAAAACATTTTAATTGCTGCTTTTTCACTCAACAATGAATTATTTAGCTTATTTAAAGTCATATTATTATCATCATCATTAATTTTATTATTATCATTATTATTATTATTATTATTGTTGTTGTTATTGTTATAGCAGAGATGGCTGGTATATTGTCATAATACAGCATGGGTATGAAAGAAATACAAGTTATTATTATGCATGATTAATTCTGTTTTTCTTCTCTTGCTATTTTTTTTTCCTCCTCCTTCTTATTATTTGTATTACTATTGAAAGCACCCAATACTGTATCAAGGCACACAATACTGTATCAGGGCACCCAATACTGTATCAAGGCAACCAATACTGTATCAAAGGACCCAATACTTTATCAAGGCACCCACTACTGTATTATTCTTGGGAAGTTAGATAGAAGAAACTCATAGAATTTGATATAGCTATGCTGTCCAAACATTCACCGTACAAAACAAAATACAAAAAAAAAATGAATGAAGAGAAAGACACAACACAAGTTATGGACATATGACTCTGGCAAAGTCACTTTAGCAATAAAATAAAAACTGGGAACAGGGAAGGAAATTAACCCAGGGCTAAATAGCCTATGAGGTAAGAGTACAACCCTAAATCCGAAGCTAATCTGGCAGAAATCAGTCCCATTGTCAGCCCGGACAAAGGGAAGAGAGTACACCACATAGCTTCATTGGGATAACTTAAAACTCAAATGATTCGATGAATAAAAAAAGATCAACCCTGCAAAATTTTAAATTGCATTATTGTTTTTGAAACACTGACACATACAGACCTTCGGGGAAGACAGGGAAACATATAGCATACACACTTTTAGAAAATCAGGGTGTCACTTCGAGGTCTCTAACCAGCCATATATGCTGGGATGGGGCCATAGAGTGTCAACAAAACTACTGTTATCAAATGACCCAATAGTCAATACTGTATCAAGGCATCCACTACTGTATCAAAGCACCCAACACTGTATCAAGGAACCCAATACTGTATCAAGGCACCCAATGCTGTATCAAGGCTGTGAGAGACAAGGATATCACAGGTGATGTAGGCAGCAGTAAACAGTATGAGAAAACCTACAAAAATCTGTCATCACTGGATGATTTGTCCAAAAAACAATATGGTGGAATAGAAAGCAATCTGAGTCAATGAGACCATGATCTATTTTTAGGCTAAGGTTGATTTCAGTACAATCTTCATTCTTTGAGAACACAGAAAAAGGTTTCCCACCTCGGGAACAATTTGATTCCATCTGAACACAATCTATCAGTGAATCTTGTCAGAGATATAAACAAACTCTCATGCATTAGCCAAGCTGCTGTAAATAAACTGTATACTGGAATTGAGAGACTGAACAGCCTGAAAGTCTCTAACCATAACAATGGCCTCTCTTGTGATAGGGTTGATATATGACTGGGACCCTGAGAGATAATGGTCTGAGACCTGCTTATCAAATGTGGACTGGACATTGGCAATTAGTTGGCAATTTTCTGGCTGAAGTGTCCAGTTGATAAACTTGGATTGTTAATTAGCAATTCTGTGCAGTGCAAGAGGGAAGCTGTTGAGAGTAAAATCTAATTGGGAGGAAGCACAAGGTGTCAATCTCAGCTTATTAAAATCAAATTTCTAGATTCTAGATTCCTAGTTGCTCCCTTTAAGGGTGCTTCACCTAAACTTGCATGCCAAATTATATCCTCTGAGCTGACTACTGAAAAAGAATCTAATTTGTGCTGTGATGTAGAAAAATGGTACCTCTATACAAATCTTTAAAATGAGTAATAATTTTAACGAATGGAAATGAGGCAGGAATTTCTAAATTTTAATAGCTTTTTCGGTGTTATAAATAACCAATGAGAGAATGACACTAAAGATTTTTTGGTAACGTCTCATTAGAGCGCAAACCATTAGAGCTTATCACACTAGAACGCAAAAAATATTTTTGTACTACTAGAGCTAATCTTATTAGGGCGCATTCCATTAGAGCGCGAAGAACTAGTATCACTATAGCGCGAACAATGAAAAACACATTTGTTAACTGTAACTTTATATTTATTTTAAATGGGTTGATTCAGAATGAAAATGTATTAAAAATGGTTACACGAATGAGGGAAGAAGCAACAAATAAAGCAAAATCGATAGACAACATTTATCGACGGGTAACAGCACCTCTTGCTGCAAATCATTGGGGTCGCTCATTTTATTATTTTACGATGTGTCGTACTCATACTGTCCCTGGAGCTGGTCTCTTTGTTTTCCTTCCTGGTATATTTCTTTATGACATATACTTCCTTCTTCAGACACTAGGTCTTGCGACTGGTTTCTATACCATGATCCCTAAATTATAGTGATCTTGACCAAGGATCAATCTATTACAGTATTGTGTTTGGGTTATATATGTATCTATATTGTTTTATTCATGTAATATTGTGTTAGTGCTAGGAATGACCACTTTATATATTTTAATTTGCATTACATTTTTTATCTACTTGTTTATTTGCGTACAAAAAAGAATAAACCGGTGTAAGGTATAATAGTTGTATAAAATTATGTGTATTGATGGTTCTCTGGTTTCTATCTAGTAATTATTTTCTAATAGTGACGAGACCACAGTTTTTGTACATATTATAATATATATATATATATATATATATATATATATATATATATATATATATATATATATATATATATATATATATATAACATCAACGTGATGGCAATTCAATCTTGTTGAAATTAATTTTTTTTCTCCATGCCCTATTGTGAATGCACTCTAGTGTGATTTTTTGCGCCCTAATGGGATTAGCCCTAATGAGAAGAAAACAAAATTTCAGCACCTCACTGAGCGGCGCTCAAATGGGATGCGCTCTAGTGAGACCAAACCAGATTTTTTATGTGAATAATTAATTAAAGTTTAAAACTTGGTTCCTAAGCAAACCAAAAACATTGTTAAAGCAGCTGACTGTTAATACTTTCCTATGGCGCTGTTTTTATTTGTACTTCCCTCACTATTTAATATATTGATATATTTAACTATGTGTATTTTATTTCTTTGTCATCATTTCGTATTGTTTTCAAATCTACGCTTAGTAAAACTCTTGTATGTGCACATTAAGGAATATATGTGTGTGTGTGTGTGTGTGTGTCCCAAATGAATATGTTGAAACCATAAGATCAATAATATTCATTGTTTCCTTTTCATTTAGTTTTTGTGTGCAAAATGTGTATCATTTTAGGGGTGGTTGTCGTTATCATGGACAGCAGGTTTTGAATTGCTGTTTCCATTAACACATGCATAAAATTATACCTCCCCCCAAACTGTAATTGTATATATCTTTTAATTAAGAAAATGTATTATTCACGTTGTATAAATATAATCAACCAGTGCTGCTCTTTTCAACACCGTAACTCTAATGATTAATGAATTCTTTTACATTCTGAACTGTCATTCAAAATTACGATTTGTTTGTAAAACAGACACCGAGATAAACATATAAATTTTCTCTCTTCTTTTATTAACTTTGTTACCGATTAACACATCAGAATCAGAAAAGGTAAACAAAATCACAAAAGCATAATAGTGAAAACAAACAAACCAAACAATCAAAAACAGTGATACATTGTTTTTAAATATAAGGAAAATATCTGCAACATTTCTAGATAACACATACATAATATCACATCAACTAAGCAGAGTGTTAATTTTATGCGTTAAACAAAATATAAGAAATAGTCACTTTCCTACATACACCCCTCTCTATTTAAAACATGAATCACATATAAGAATACTTCAAAGACATTATTTAATGGGGGGGCTGGAATTTCCATTGGAATTTTCACCTCGAAATATTCTGGGTATATGTATCGGTGATGAAATGCAAGCAATTTGTTTATTATACTGTTCTAGAAAGATTCATCAAAATTTGATTACATGTTTTATACAGTCTGCAGGCTTAAGCACCACTGTAACTAAATATTGGAATGCACATCCATATTCAGATTAACAAAATTTAAAGCCTGGTACATGATTTTCAGTAAGAATAATAATAAGAACAATAACACGGACGAGAACACTGAATGCCATTACGCTTGTTCGCCTTGTCCGAAAGGCTATTTTTAGAAACTGATATAACTGTGTGTGACGTTTCCCAGAGGTAAAAAGTACAAGTGCCATTAATTTTGACGCTCCAGTCCACGTAGCTACAAAACTCCCAACAAACTTGAAAGAAATTTTTCAAATGGAAAGTCAAGTCAAAATAGCTGAATTGCTTTTAAAGACATTAGTATCAATGAACACAACACAATAAGATCAAATGTCATTGTGTAATGGTTGGCAAACTAATTAGTTATATGACCTAATAGTGTTTAGATGGTTCCAAACTAAAAACAATAAGCTGTAACATGTATCAGTCAATAGATTCAACCATTTTATATCACCTATTCAAGTGCTTTAAACTACAATGTTGCCAGAACATATATGACCAAAAAAGAAATGTACACCTATCATTACAAGACAGGAACTGTTCAATATTAATGTATCTAATACTGTTTATGCATTATAGGACGTGAAACAAGCATGACTACACTGTTTCTTCTTTGCCTGCTGCATCCTCAGAATCTACATGCCTGGTGTAACAGTCCTAAGAACTTACCACCATACACAACTGGTGTAGCAATTCCTAAGAACTTACCACCATACACAACTGGTGTAGAAATCCTAAGAACTTACCACCATACACAACTGGTGTAGAAATCCTAAGAACTTACCACCATACACAACTGGTGTAGAAATCCTAAGAACTTACCACCATACACAACTGGTGTAGTAATCCTAAGAACTTACCACCATACACAACTGGTGTAGAAATCCTAAGAACTTACCACCATACACAACTGGTGTAGAAATCCTAAGAACTTACCACCATACAAAACTGGTGTATCAATCCTAAGAACTTACCACCATACACAACTGGTGTAGAAATCCTAAGAACTTACCACCATACACAACTGGTGTAGAAATCCTAAGTACTTACCACCATACACAACTGGTGTAGCAATCCTAAGAACTTACTACCATACACAACTGGTGTAGAAATCCTAAGAACTTACCACCATACACAACTGGTGTAGCAATCCTAAGAACTTACCACCATACACAACTGGTGTAGAAATCCTAAGAACTTACCACCATACACAACTGGTGTAGCAATCCTAAGAACTTACCACCATACACAACTGGTGTAGCAATCCTAAGAATGTACCACCCTACACAACTGGTGTAGCAATATGACTTTGTTAAATCGGCCTCCAAAATGGATATATACATTTGATCAGTATGAACATTCTGGGAGAGAATATCAACCTAAACAGTAGAGAATTCCAACCTAATGATTTGAGCTCATTTTTCATATATGCATGCACACAACAGAAACAATGTTTATGTCACTGTTGGTATGCCTGAACATCAAAATTAAAAGCCTACTGCATGTTTAATAGTCATCTAGCAGATAATGAAATTTGTGTGCAGAAACTACTTTCTTTCTTTAAGTCAGTGATGGTGATCTTTGATCCTTCCCCATATGTAAGTCATCCAAGTCAGTGACTGTGATCTTTGATCATTACCTCATATGTAGTCATCCACAAAGGCTAGTTCTGTTCTGTGATGAAAAATTAATGTTACTGCGTGGAAACCATTTTTATTCTTTCAGTTGAAGTGAACTTCACTTCTGATCTTTAATTAGGTCAAAATCAATAGGCTTCCTTCTTACCGAAAAATACTAGCGATAAAGTTTGGTCTTTCTCTTCTATATGGCACAGTGACCATGACCTTTGACCTTACGACCCATGGAAACCATGTCACTTCTTTAAATCACAGTAACCTTGACTTCTGACCTTTCCAAAAAGGAGTCAATAGACTTCTTTCTTATACCAAGTGCAGGTCATCCATAACATTTGGTAACTGCAGATGGTCGGAACGAGTTCTTGTGCATGAACCATTTCTCTTCTTCTCTCACAGTGACCTGGACCTTTGAACTGTAAAATGTATAGGTTTTTTCCTTACCCTAAGTGGAAGCTTTACAAAATCTGGTAACCTTATATGATGGAGAACTCACCTTATTCTGTGGAAACAAGTTTTCTTTCTCCAATCCATGACCTTAATGTTTAACTTTTTCATCCTGGAATCTGTAGGCTTCTTCCTTACCCCAAGTGCAAGCTATTAACAAAGCTTTGTAACTGTAGATGGTAGAAATTTGTGTTACTGTGCAGAAACAATTTTCATTCTTTCAGCAAAAGTGTCCTTGACCTTTGACCTCTTTAGACACCAAAATTGATAGACCTCTTCCCTACCCAAAGTGCATTCACAAAGTTTGGAAGTTGTGTATAGTGGAGAAATTGAGTTATTGTGCACAAACCATTTTCTTCCTTAAGACAGTGACCTTGACCTTTGAAGGTTTTTTTTAAACCCCAAAATTGAATAACTTTTTCCTTCCTCCAAAAGCATGCTATCCATAAAGTTTTACTAACTTGGCAGTAGATAGTTCAAACTACAGTGCAGAAATTAAATAGTTAACAGATGAACAGACAAAATAACAATACATTTATGGCTGGCATATATAAAATTAAAGAGATTGCATAGCAAAAATCTCAATCCAAAGAATCCAACATACATATGCAAGGGACATTTACTTGCTTCTTCTCAGCATTCTAACATGATCAGTAAAACACGAGTAACTTCTGGCATGTCATCCAACCAGAACATGTGAAGTTATGGACATGTCATCCTATCTGAACATGTGAAGCTATCCAAGTTCTGGAATGTCATCACATTACATCATGTGAAGATATCCAAGACCTTACAGCTATACATTCTACAGGCATGTCATCCTATCACAACATGGGAAGCTATCCAGTATCTGGCAATGTCATCCAACCACAACATGTGAAGCTATTCATGTTCTTAGAGTCAGACCTACTGGCATGAAATCCCATCAGAACATGTGAAGCTATCCAATTTCTAACAGGCAGACCTCTAATGGCATGCCATCCCATCAGAACATGTGAAGCTATCCAATTTCTTAAAGTCAGACCTTCTAATGGCATGCCATTTCATCACAACAAAATGAAGCTTATCCATACCTGGCATGTCATCCTATCACATGTGAAGCTATCCAATTTCTTACAGTCTGACTTTCTAATGGCATGCCATCCCAAGGGAACATGTGAAGCTATCCAATTTCTTACAGTCAGACCTTCCAATGGCTTGCCATCCCATCAGAACATGTGAAGCTACCCAATTTCTTAGTCAGACCTTCTACTGGCATGCCATCCCATCAGAACATGTGAAGCTATCCAACTGCTTACAGTCAGACCTTCTACTGGCATGCCATTTCATCACATCATGTGAAGCTATCCAAGATCTGGCATGTCATCCTAACACAACATGTGAAACTATTGAAGTTCTTGCATGCCTTCCTGTCACAGCATGTGAAACTATTCATGTTTTTACAGGTCAGACCATCTACTGGCAAGACATCCAATCACAACATGGCAAGTTATCCAACTTCTTACAGGTCAGACACCAAACAGTCTAAAGAACTTGCCTTTGCTGATCAGTGTCATCTCACCTCTGTCCATGTTCAAGTCTTTGGGTGACGGCCAATGTGGGTAGCTATTCATGGGTCATTGGTTTGTACCTGGGTTTGTGTAGGTTCTCCTTCCACCAGTTATTCTAACTGCCATCTATAGCCTATCTTGCACTGAGAAATGGCATTAAACCCCAAAACAACAATGACAGGTCAGACCTACCTTCATGCAAAACATCTCCAACATAACAACAATGACAGGTCAGACCTACCTTCATGCAAAACATCTCCAACATTTTTAGGAGTCTTTTAGATTTTCCACAGCAATGTTTAAACCATATTTTGTATCATTTTAATTCATATTTTTATGCACAAGTTACAAACTGTTGCAATCATCATGTTTCAGTTGTCAAAACTGAGATGTCTTAAGTTTTTGGATTGCTCATATATCAGTATGCATGGTAAGTTTTTGAATACTCTGAACACAGTGCAGTATTACCTTATCATAATAGTGACCTTGGGAGCCAAAAAGTGCAGAAACTTACAGTAAGACCACATTACAATGAAGTATATAAGACAAAGAACTCCCTCATTGCTCTGACAATGGGACAGCTCCAGTGACCTAGTTGTTAGAGCATCCACCTTGGATGTGGGAGATCGTGGGTTCAAATCCTGGCCAAGTCATAACAAAGACATAAAAATGGTACTAACAGCTGCCACTCCAGGTGCTCAGCATTAAGAGGTCAGTGTAAGGCCTGGTTGGCCTGGTGTCAGGATAATGTGACTGGGTGGGACATCATGCTACATGTCTAAAACATGATGCCCCAGTGCAAGACATCACTATAAACTGCTACACTACAGACATAGTAGTGATATGAATTAAATATTGTTAAAGCTACATTAAAAATCCAAAACACACCCACACCCGCACACATACTCTCTGACAATGAAAGCCATAGAGTATGTCACCTTCCAGTGAGAACACCATATAATGAAATGCATGATACTCTACTTCCTCATTACGAGTCTGAGTATAGCACTTAATAGTGAGAATGCCTTATATTGAAATGCATTATACAGTACTCCCTCATTATATTCCTGTCCATGGGAGCCATACAGTGACCTTCTTATAACAACACTGAAAGAAATCGGATCCATGACCATACCTGACTTAATAACAGTTACCATAATGAAAAGCCTTGTAGTGAGGGAGTACCGTATTTCCCCTATAATAAGCCCATGCTTGTCCATTTTCAATTCTTTTTAAAAAAATATCAATCGTGTCTGTAGATAAATCTTTTCATACTTAACCCACCCTCAACTTTATGAAATAATAACCATGATGAAACCCTGTGCCAATCATGAAGAAGCACATGTACTCCAAAACTGGCAACTTGCTACAACACGAGCCCCCTTTTTATCAAGCCAGCCTTTCTATTGAGCTAAAATGAAACAATACAACAAAAGTGAGTTTAATCTTAACAAAAGTTAACAGTGACCATAATCTATGGTGTGTATGGATGTAGGGCAGATGTAAGGACATGCATCTGGATGCCAAAATGTTTGATATACCTACCATGCTTCAAACAAGGCATGCCTCATAAAATGAATGCAAATTCAAAACCTTTGGAGACAGACTGCCAAAACAATAAACCCCCTACAAATCTATTTCATGTCTATGTCATTCCAAGTAGTATATTTTTACAGTGGAACTCACCCACATTGAGGACATCAATCTGCCATATTACTGAGGACATCTGCCATTTTGAGGACATAAATCTGCCTACTTAACCAAGAAGAGAATTATAATGCTTGAGAGCATCTGGAAAATTATCTATTGGCCAAAATTGGATCTCTGTTACCCATTTTATAATTACATGCATGACAATAAATTGATCTATTAAGACACTTTATTCCCATATTCAACAAATCAACATGGAAAATAAGTAAGTAAAAGATTTACAAGCTCAAATTACTTACTTAAACTGTTTAAAAGTCTTTCCAACATCTAAACAGTAAACTGATTTAAACATTATTTTAAGACAACCTTTGAATCAGCAACTGTAAATAGCAGAGATCTCAAGATATTATACAGAAATGAAAGCATTTTTCTTCTTTCAGCAATGACATTAACCTTTGACATTTTGGTCCCAAAAATCAAAAGAGTTTCTCCTTACCCCCCAATGCAAGCTGCTCCCAAAGTTTGATCAATCATATTAATATATAAAACTATTTTCCTTGCTTCAATCACAACGACCCTGACTTTCAGCTTTTAGCCTGAAATCTTAAGGTTCTTCAATTACCCCAAAACGCATGCCATCAACAGAGTTCGGAAACTGTTGATGGTGGCAACAAAGTGCATAAAGCAAACTTGTTACAGACTGACTGGTAATCAAAATTATATCAGTATACTACACAATATGGCATAGAAATATAAAAAAATCCTGATGTAGACATCTCTTCCAAATATTATTTTATACTTATCAGGGGAGGTGATCTTTAATGTTCAAAAACAACTGCAAGCCTTGTTCTTAAATTTGGTCAAGAACCAAAATGATATTTTTTATAGCAATATTTTTTACAAATTGACTTCAATGATGAGAAATTTCCCAATTAAGTTGACGAAAGCAGTGTAATCCAAATCAAAAAGTGAAGTGTTAATTACTTCAGGAATTTTCCCGATTTCAGCCACTTAGAAATATCAGAGAATCAGAAAGTATTAGAAGAACCAAGGACCAGCACATTCCACCCACTCTTCAATGTCTTTCAATCTGACACATACAACTTCAAACTAATTATATCTCTTTCTCTCTAAACCCATGCCTGATCAACTCAAGGAAAACATGGAGGGAACTGCAAAAACATGGCCCTAGTAAGCTCAATCTGGCCAAAACAGGGCCAAGTTTGACATGGTAATCTCAAAATAATAAAGATCCTGTTTAATTCCCCATCTCAAGTGACACTCTAACATAAGACAAGTTTTAATTTGTTTCATTAATCCAAACTATCATGCAGCAAGATTGAAATTTACAAACACTAGATTCGTTTAGTCGTAAACTTGAGGACTCAACCAAAAGCTCAGAAAATACCAACAGGTCACATTTTTAAGATTCAAACAAAGAAACAAAGTCCAACATAAAGGTAAAAACCGGTTCTGCCAGCAGTCTAATTTCTGCATCTACAATTGTCTACTTTAACCACCCCAAACCTTCTGTAATTAATATACATCAATAAAGAGTTCTGACCTAATTTTTGTTGTACATGTACATACTTTTGGATGAAATGAAATGCAATGGATCTGGTCCAGATGAATTGTACACTACATTTTAGAATGATCCAAATTTGGTTTAAACCAAATGAAGTACAATGGATTTGGTCCAGATGAATCATATACCGCATTTTGGAATGGTCCAAATTTGGTTCAGACCAAATGAAGTACAATGGATTTGATCCAGATAAATCATACACTGCATTTTGGAATGGTCCAAACAATCATGGTTATGCAAGTGGGGGGGGGGGAAGTACCATAACTATGGTATAGACTTATAACTGATTATATGGTGCTTTCTGTATCATATGTTTAGGTGTTCCTTCATATACTGCATTTTGGAATGGTCCAAATTTGTTATGTATAACAAGAGTCCCTCTAATAATTGACACTCTACTGGCCAAAAAGAATTTCTAGGAAATCAAGACAAGTCCACTTCTTCTGTCATTGCATACTTTCAACTGCTGAAGTACTGAAACCATTTCTAATACTCATCCAAAACTCCCACAAACCAAATCTGATAATAAATGTTTGAGTTAACAAGTTCACAAGATGCCAGCTAAGTGTCAGGGCCTTTGACCTTTAACCTCATATCAGAAGACTGGAGATGATAAACTTTCCACAAACACTGTGAGGATAACTACATGCAATGTTTAATTAAACTACAGGCAGTGTTACACTTTGAGTAAGGATTTTCCTATCCTCAAGACCAAATAGGTCAAAATAAATTATTCTGAGCCCCTCAAAGAAGGTCAAGGCAGGGCTAACATAGAAATTTATCCAAGTGAAAGCCAGAAGCTAGCACATCAAAAAACTTCAATGCTGGGCACAGACAAAAAATAATAAATCAGACATGAAAAGAAGCAAGAATTTTAGATGGAAAATAAATAGCAGATGGACCAAATCAGACCCAGAAAAACAAGTCTTTATATCATTATAATCATTTGAAAGGAATGTTACTCAGAAATGCACAAGAATGTTCGGGTGACAACACCTGTGTTGCACCATACATTAATAATGTGGGATGCATAATGTCACTGGAATATAATGAACATGCATAATCAATTTGGGAATGGTCCACAGCATGGAGAATTTGGTTGTCAAGAAACTTACACCTGGTAGAAATCACATAAAATATGTTACTACCAGACAGTTCAGTGAACAAGCTGATTGGAAGCTAGACACATTCTGAAAATTATGAATTGTGCCTTCAAGGTCACCATATATACTCACTTATAAGTCAAGTTGTTGTTGTTGTTGTTGTGGGGTTTAACACCATTTTTCAGCACACGATAGGCTATACATGGCGGCCAGTATTAATGGTGGAGGAAGAACCCGGGAAAACACCGGAAAGAACCACCAACCCACGAGAAGCTACTGGCAAGCTTTCTCACATACCCACATTAGTTGAATCCTAGACTCGAACAGCTGCAAGTCAAGTAAAACTGCTAACAACAAAGGTCTTGATTTGCCGTAACATAAGGCACCTGCAGTTCAGGGTCTAAATTATTTGCTCTACTGATTATTCATAACAAATTGCACATACACTGATCTGTCAGCACATGATGCACCGGCAGATCTGAGTCTATGCAGTTTGTAGTTGGGCTTGACTATATCAATAGATGGTAATTAAACAATACAGGTCATGCCTCCTTTAATTCATTTCTACACCTAGAGGCTTTTTCATTTCTAAATGGTCTCAGTTTTTGTTATATACATTTCCTTCCTTAAGCCTTGTAGGCAAAATGGCTTCAGAAGCTAAGAGAAGACTAAGGGGACAAGGAGGTGGTGACACTTCTGTGTCCTACATAGAGATGGTATCCAATGCTGATGGTACTACTGGTCATTATAGTGATTATTCTAATGACCAAAAACAACTAACACAACTAATGTACAGAAACTTTTTATCAGCTCCAGACAAAGTGTAGTAGCAAGTCAATTATCAGACAAGCTAACAGAAACAGAAGTTCAAAGGAAAGCTATAGATACCCTTCTTGCATCTTGGAGACATGGCAATAAAAAAAAAAAAACAATATTCAATGATAATGCAGAGACGTATTTAATGCATTTATAAAAGTTTTCAGTTTAGCTGGATTGTATCATGACTTGCCCATAAGCTGGATTTAACTGCCGGAGGGTGGGGAAGGGGGCATAGAGTTACCCCAACTCTCTCATCCTGGCCTGCCTGTATCAAGTGGCATGGCAGTGTTGTTGACATCTGCCAACAAGTCCTGATGTCAGTTAGATCCGACTTTATCTGATATGATGTCCTGTACTGTCAGCATAGCTCTTGCCATATACCTTCACAGATGAAGGATAGGCATATTGGAATGGCAACTGGATCCACCAGAAAGAACTTTCCAGTGGAAGCCAGGATCTCCATGCAGATTTATTTATTATATAGTGTTATGACCTGTTATGAGAGACCATCTGTCTTCAGGGACCATTTTGGCATTGGGGTGGTCTTTCAAGACAGGTTCTACTGTATATAGGACAAACAATGTAGGCCTAAGCCTGTTGACGATTTGAAGACTTGCTGGGTAATCTGCAGATAGAAGACTATTGTCTATGTTACATGTGAATATTTCAAAAGAACATCATCAATTCCCAAGGGAGAGTACAGTTATTCATGAACTATACGGAGGCATATGGGCTTGTCAAAAGGGACACTGTTAGCAGATGGTTGTGGATTGTTATGAAAACAGCAGCATTAACTGTGAGTACTATGCCAACATACATTAACGGTGAGCACTATGCCAACATACATTAACTGTGAGCACTATGCCAACATACATTAACTGTGAGCACTATGCCAGTATAGTATACAGGATGCTACAGTGTTGATGGACAGTACTGATGTGCCATTGAAAAATATTCTTCAGGTAGCTGGATGGTCTGATGCTACGATATTTGCAGTTTTACAACGCGCATAACATATATGCTTGCTTATAAGTTGAGTCAAATAGCAAACAACAAAGATCCTGATCTGCCATAGCATAATGCACCTGCAGATCAGGGTCTATGTTGTTTGTTCTACTAATTACTGCTAATAAACTGCACAGACCCAGATCTGCCAGCATGTTATGCACTGGCAGATCTGGGTGTGTGCAGTTTGCAGTTGGATTTGTCTTATAAGCGAGTACATACAGTATGCTGATAAGCACAACTTCAGGAGAGTAATATTCTTAAACTGAATGTTTCACAGACAATTCACTATGATATGCCACACTTGAATTTTCATCTGCATACCATACAATGCAATTCCATGAATAAATGAACATGAATAAACATATATTTCATGATTTTAGGCCTGTGCACTTACTTTAATAATGTCTCTTGAGATACAAGAAGTGATATGACAAAACTGATTTGAACAAGTCTTACCTTGGTGAAGGTGAAGTTTGAATGGGATATCTGTGGAGTCACAATCCCACCAACATGAATAGTGCTTCCCACCCCTTCTAGACCAGTGGTATTTTGGACTGTTAGTACACCCACCCACCCCAAGGTTGAAGCCTGAAATGGCAGTATTGTTTATCTTGCACATGCAGTCAATACCTCATTATAACAGTGGTGATATGGTGCCAACTAATATGTATGCAAAACTGAATTCCACAAATATAAATCATCTTAAACTCTTCCATTAACATGAAGTACAAGATAAAACACAAAATATACAGACGTTAACAATTTTTAAAATATAAATAAAGATTAAGCCAGTGCATATATATAATCCCTAAAACATACGGTCAACATTTAAAATAAAAAAACTAGTTCTCTCACAAAGTCAAAGATTTTCTCAGGTACATGTGGTTCATGTCAAAATGCTTCAATGTTCCATAAATAACAGCAGGGCTATCAACACGAAAAAAATTTGATTCCAAATGTTTGTTTTAGAACAGATATAATTGTCTCATATACCAATACTAGCATAAAATTTTTCATGCTACATGTAGATAGATGAACATTTAGAATTATTATTTTGCAAAATGGCATCATATACGAAACTTGCAGAACAACTTAAAACTGCCCCCAATCAACACGATTACTATAAACACCTGACATTTCCATTATTTGCAGCCATATTCAGGACATTACTTCCCTAGCTTTTTTAAAATTTCATTTCATTTCACTCTTTACAACTTTCCATAATGTTCATGTATAAAATATCTGCATTTAGAAACTAGTTTTTATAAGACTTGACATCCGTTCTAGTTTTTAATAAGATTTGACAGCTGTTCTAGTTTTTAATAAGACTTGACAGCTGTTCTCCATTAAATAAATTAAATAAATAAATTCGTCAAAGGTTTCCATGTGCCAAAAAAGAATTATTTAAATATACATTCATGAAGAAGCAAAAATAATTGACTTCAATACAAAAGAGTCCAATGAAGGGACTGAAGCTGAGACTACTGGGTAAAATGAATTTTCATGAATTCAAGATGAAAACCATTATTTCTTTTAAATACGAAGTGTTGTAAACATAACTATTATCTATCAGCGATGACAAGAGTTTCCAACTAGCTGTTGTGGTGGACATAATTGATGTCAGATTGGCACTACTTTCAACAAAGACAAAGTAGACATCATTAGAAGTCTTTTGGTGAAAACCCTATGTCAATATGATCATCCATTCAGGAGGAATAGTGACAACATAACTTTCAAGACAGCCAACATGGCTGCCATATTGATGTACAATTTACACCATTTATTTTGGACCAAACAGATATCATAGAAGTCTTAGGTGAAAATCCCCCACTGATATAACCATTCATATTTTTTGAGATATGGATATAATATTTTAAAGATGGCCACTACGGTTGCCACATTGAAGGTCAATATTTTAGGACTAGACAACACAAGAATTCTGATGAAAAACCCATTTCAAAATGACTTGCCATTTAAGGAGAGTAGTGATAAGGAGATTTTCAAGCTGGTCACCATGGTGACTATATTGGATTTCAGAGGAGCTCCATTTTAATGTAGGACCAACATGATATTATATGATGTCATCTGGTGAAAGTTACTTCATTTTGATATAATTTTCCATCTTGGAGGAATAACAATAACATTTTTCAAGATGGCTGCCATTGTAGCCATACTAGAAATTTCGAACTTTCATTTTGTTAGGAATCCTGCCAAAGAATAAAACTGGTAACCATTCATCTTTGCCATTCATATACCAATGACACTATTATAACAAACCATCTGAAAAAATTTAATTGGGTAAACAATAACATTGATCTGAAGTCAAAGTCTTGTGGAGTCATTTAAAAGAAATATGTGTTACATCTGGAATGGTGAGGTGAGGTGCACTTGTGGAACCTACAAAATAATACACATCCACTCCATGAAAGTCCTTTTTTACATTAGTTGCAATATGATTAAAAATTTATTAATTAACAACAGAACTTGACCAATAATCAATACCTATTCTAGAATCTGATAAGCCAGGTCTTAAATTCCTGCTTTACCATTCCATATAATACAGAACATTTGCTAAGATATTCTTAAATCAATGATCAAAAGATGAGGAATGGAACTGGTCAGGAGCACCAGTAGTTAAGTGGTTTGCATGCCCAACTTGCAACCAACTTCCAGGGTGTTCACTCCAACTGCCTCAGCACTAAGTATCCTACTTGCCTTGCTCTGCTGTGACACAACAAACTAAATTAATTCGTCAATTAAACCTGGAACCTTAGTGGTGCAAAGAAAGTTGATATCCAATAGTGCATCCTGGCCCATAACTACACTTATGTCTCAAGAGCTAAAACTACAGGTTGTTTTTTTTAATGTTCTGTTGCTCAAAGCCTCATTTTTTATGAAAAGATTTTTTTTCCCCCAAATTTCTGTAATAAAGCCAAAGAATCTTTTAATCTTAAGTCCTGCTGAACTCCTTCCATAAATGGAAGTTCTCAGCTTCAGGTCTCAAGGGATCTGTGTTATTTACTGACTGAATCAAGCTGCATGGTGGATGAAAATATCAACTAGTACATTGCATGACACATGCTCATTTTCTTCAAGTTTGCTCCCATTTGGAGCCCCATTATATGAGCAGCTGCCATGCTTAAATCTATCAAAGACAGAATCCTCCTTATTTACATTGCTAAAAAAAAATCTATGCAAGATGGAATCAAACATGTATTAATTAATGCTTGCCATTGATTCTAAAGAAAGGGTGATAAAAACCAAGTTCACTATGTGAAAATTAATTTGTAACTAATTTAGTCTGTGACTTGTAACAGGTCTGACGAAATGGTTGTTACCCATGAAAGATTGGAAGGGGAAAAATAAAAAAAACTTATGTTACTCTGATCATAGTTTGCTGCTGATAAAAGTACACTCCCATCCATTTCTCCTTCTGCATCAGAAGTCCATCAGGAACCAGATGCCAAAGATTTCATATCTAGACATTCATATTTGAATTATATCCAGGGAAGATATACACTTTACAAGCTGTGCTCAGATGAAACAAATGTGTGGACGATAAGTGGATGGATGAAACAGACAGACAGACAAAAACATTAACAAGACTGCAGACTCATGATCAGAACAATGCTGAAAAAAATAACAAACTGTTAATGATGATGATATACTGCTGACAGAAAAGACCCTGCTACATGTCTTGCTCCCCAGTAACACAGACTTGACAAAAATGAAGAATTGTGAATAGCAAAAGTCCCATCTGAATTTCTGTTCTCAGTGTCAAGTTTCATACAGATATCCTGCATGGTGACAGTTACACTCCAGAAACAAAACTGGGAATGATGGATGGATGGATGAACTGATGAAAATGTTAAAACTACTGAAACTGAAGAATTTGTAAATAACAAAAGGCACATCTATACCACTAGTATAATATGTGTATCACATCTACACCACTCGTATAATATGTGTATCACATCTACACCACTAGTATAATATGTGTATCACGTCTACACCACTAGTATAATATGTGTATCACATCTACACCACTAGTATAATATGTGTATCACATCTGCACCACTAGTATAATATGTGTATCACATCTACACCACTAGTATAATATGTGTATCACATCTATACCACTAGTATAATATGTGTATCACGTCTACACCACTAGTATAATATGTGTATCACATCTACACCACTAGTATAATATGCGTATCACATCTGCACCACTAGTATAATATGTGTATCACATCTACACCACTAGTATAATATATGTATCACATCTACACCACTAGTATAATATGCGTACCACATCTAATATGTGCCAGGAAACAAAGCTGTTTTGATTATGCACTGTTTTGAGGGAAAACTAAGAGGGGGTGGAGAGAGTACAATAACTACACAGGGTGAGAGAATCTGATATATGCTGATTAATTTAGTGTGAAGGGGGGGGGCTGGAGTGAGTACAATAGCTACACAGCTTGAAAGGCATCGATACTTCACTGACCAAGGCTGTCAGTACATTTATTGTCAAGGTGGCACTTATTATATATCAAATGGATTTCTGGAATGGATGTTATGATAAAACAAACATTACAATTAACACAGATTAATTCAAATGCATTTGTTCCAGTGCATAATACTCATTGTTATTATCAACACTATTGTTGTGGCATACCCAATTAGCATTCAACATTATCTCATCCTTGTTTTAATACATGGTGGCAATTAGATCTCAACATTATCTCATCCTTGTTTTAATACATGGTGGCAATTATAATTCAACATTATCTCATCCTTGTTTTAACACATGGTGTTTATCCCTTAAGTTCTAGTATATTCAGTGGCTAAGATAATCAACAAATTGCTCTAGATTTTGTTTTTGCACAAGAACCTGCCACATTACTGCATTTATTTCCCTCAGGTTTTATTTTCGGATACAGCCACTCTTATTGCTTCTCTCTTTCTCTCTCTCACACACACACACAAATCGTCGTGAGCAAGAAGTCTGTACTAATCAGCATCAGGAAACAGTGGAATGAGCTGGATAATGACAAATGTAAGCAATCAGTTGAAATAGCAGTCTTTAAAGCAAACTGCTTAGTTACGCTAATTCTAATCTTTGGAAAGATTGTACAAGAAAGAAAGGCAGAAAGAAAGAAATATTGCAAAAGAAGCAAACTCACTGAAGGAAAACATAAAAGAAAACTTATTTATACATATACATTTATAAAATAACAAATTATGCTTCCATGGAGGCTCAAACTGCCAGCTTATGATAGTGATTTACTGGAAGCAGCCACAAGCTTGTTGTGGGATTCTTTTAAGAGTCCTCCATTTTTACACAATATTTTATACATGTCTTTGCATAACAATTAGAGTCCATTTCATAACACTGCAATATAACGCTTTCTTCAATAAACACGTCTTCAACATTCAGCTTCATTTTTTTCCATTTTATTGTCAGCTGTAGACCAAAATCTATTGTATTCAGCAGAGGATATTGAGAACTTGTGTATTGAAGTAGTTCATCAAATAGGAAAAAATAAATTTAATTATTATTTTTATCCACCATTACATTTTAGACCAAATTAGTCTGTGATACCATATGCTGCTTTTTGTTGTTGCGGGTTGTTTTTCTTCATCTGCCTCGTCTATATTTAACTCACCCTTAGCTCCATATTCAGAATATCTCATAAAAGTCAGAAAAAAAGAAAAATAATACAAATCACAAGCGACATTTGAAGGTCAATTATTTTATATTTTTTTTAAATAGAGGAGAAAATAAAGCATTTTGTGATAGTTTGTACTTGAATTGTATGGTCCATATGGCATTAGGAACATAAGATGTGGGCTAAAAATAGAATCTGCCTTATTTGTCTTTTGATTAAGGAGGAGTGCAAATGAGAATATGTTTGAAATTTGCATGTATTAGATGATTTTAAAAAAGTGACTTCAAATCCAAAAATAAAACATATGCATACCTTTATATTCTGTAAAATTATGACTTTGGTTACCCAATGTGGACCACCATAGTTTTTAAAAATAGCTCAAATTTTAGCGTATAATGTATATTTTAAAGCCAAATATGACAACATGTTTCAGTACATTCCTATGACGTTGTATAAAACAGTTTTAAAAATCAATTGCAATTTCAAATATTGATAAAAAAATTCTGCCATGGTATTATCTGTTCAACAAAAATTTGAAATTTTTTTTTAATATTTCGGCCAAAACGAGCCTTTATAGGACCTACTCCTTTCATATATATAAATTTTTTAATGGTTTTGGATTTATGCTCCATAAACAAATTTGAATGATGAATGAATGCAAAGATTTACATGCAGGTAAAATTATTAAAATTAGTGACTGAAGAACTGAGAATAGTAAAAGGCACAAAAATGTGTTTAAAAAATCTATTCATTTGCAAATTTTTCCTCGATGACTTCATATTGGATGAAGTCAGTCTGTATGCCTACAATAACATTACAATGGCATTCCATAATTAAATTCCAGAATCAGTGTAAATGATTTACCATTTTGTTTGGAATTGTAGTGTCAAGACTGGTTTCTTTTTTGAAGGATAATAAAGACTCACTTTCAGATTTTCAGAAGTAATATATAAAAAAAATCAATTCTGGCAAAAGATTATGTTCTCGGAGACAATCTTTATGCTATAAAACAATCTTTATAATAGAATTTATTTCAGTCATCAGTGTATATATATATATATATATATATATATATATATATATATATATATATATATATATATATATATATACCAAAATCTGGGTTAAATGACACAGTCATTTATAAATTTCTAGAGATGATTGAGACCTCTTGGGGTTTTAATTAACTGATATTGTTACAATTTAATGGATATATGACACAGTTCATTACCTTTTCCTGACTTTACATAAATGAAATTATGTCATTTACAGATGGTCATAATTAAGACTACAACATTTACATATGTAAATGGCTTAGTTTAGTATACTGCCTGTAAAGTTTACAAATTCAATAAATATAGCATGCATGTGCAACAGCTGGTGATAGCCAATTTGCATGTCCAGGCAGTATGTCTATATGCATTGTAGATCAATATACTTTTTTAGCAGTACAAGGAATATCATGTAAATCATAATGCTTTACCTGAATTATAAGATTTATTCAGCAAAACAACACATCTTAAAAACTGAACCCTGTCATATCAAGAGTTGAAGGACATGCAATAAATGAGACAACTGCATGCTGATCAAGATGTAGGATACATATTGGTTTACACATAAATGGGGGGGGGAGAATCAATCAAACAGCATCATTTTAATTACTATCTACTATTTACAAGTTTAGAAATTTTGGCAAGCATTGTAGCCTTAGTCAGTGGTGATATATGGGTACTCTTTACATTTATCACCAACAACAGTACATGTACGCTATGAGTTCACCTACATAGCTGACAAACATAAAGAAAATATAATAGCCACAAGACTGACATCTACTGGTTTAAAAAATTTACAGGAATCCAAAATAATACCATTTATTATGTCTTCTTGTTCTTTTCAACTGCTGACAACAGAAACCATCTCTGAGAATAAACTCCAAAATAACGAATTTGGTAAAATGGGAAAAACAGTATTTTCTTACAGGATAGAGTTAACATTTGCTCTAGATATCTACAAATGACAACAACAAAAAATAAAAAAATAATGACTTTTGACCTTGAACCTAATGTCATGAATAGAAAATAAATGAATTTTCTCGAACAATGTCAACATATAACCACATGCTACCTTTGTTTTAAATTAATTAATTAATTTTTGCCACGGGGAGTAATTTAACTAGCATTATTCAAGGCATTAATAACTCCACAAACAAAACTAGAAAAACGAAGGAAGATCTTTGACCTTAAAATCAGCCAATGTTATCAACATGTTGGCTGGAATGCAGATCAATGCAAGAGACATTAAAATTCATATATATATATATATATATATATATATATATATATATATATATATATATATATATATATATATATATATATATATATATTTATATCTGCTAGCTTCGTCAGATGGGAGAGAAAAATATATCAGATATTAGGGACATAGTTGATTTGTCCACAATAAATCTGACTAAGGTCTGATGTATTTGGTTATCCCATTAATTGAACTGCATGCATAATTAACTAATATGGGACTGGTTTTTTAGGCATTAACCATTTGATCTGTCAGAAGGCAGTGGTATATTTTCTATTTAAACTACAACCTCTACTTTATTGTTAAAAATGGATAATTTTGCTGTTACCTCCAACCCATATTTGCATAACTCAGCCATATTTTCTGGTCACAATAAATATTTGGTCTACAGTAAGGATAAAAAAAATATAATCAGTTCTGAAGAAAATCCCATCTCCCTTCCCAATTCCTTGAAAATTATGATAATTTCTGGAAGTTACATTTCTGGAAGAGCTATAAACAATAGTGATGCTGAAATGTTTATATCCAATGCCACAGAATAAATTCAATTTTGGACTTCTAGCTGACAGACCTGGTGATTTAAGCAAAAACCAGTGCATTATTCTGTGGAGTGTCAAACACTCACCGTTTTATGACCAAAAACTAATTTGCACTCCTGTGTCAATGTGACAACTTGAGCATTCTCATCTCCTTAATAACCTGGAACACTTGAAGCTATCAAAATTCACTGGCTCCATATATAAAAAGCATTTTCTTGGCTTTTAAAGCTGTAGAACACTGAATTTGAAATTAGAAGTGCAACATTACCAGAATTACAAATACACCAAGCTCACTGATGACCAAAGTTATTACAATGTTGATGGCTAATCAAGAAATGAAACAAGGAATGATATTCCAGGAAATGAATGCAGGACAAAACTGACTCTTTAAACATTTTTGTATATTTCTTCCTGACTTCTGAATGCAAGAAAAATTTAATAAATAGATATTAATTACTATAATATCAAACACTATACAATATACCCACAAATGAAATGAAATCAGCAGTGGATGCAACATCAAGAAGATCTGAAAATCAGGTGTCATCTTTTTAGTTTTTAAATTGACAGCATATGTGGTTGTAACAAAATTTAAGAACTGCAAGCAACAAATGACATCGATTCAGAAATCAGAAACAAACCTACATTTCTTTTCAGATCAGTAAAATGCAAGAGATATTTGCCAAGTAGTATGGGTTAAAATGATTTCTTTAAAAATGTATTCATATTCCTTTCAGTAGTTATGAAAAACATTTTTTTGGTCTGCAGAACAGCAATACTTGCATAAAATTGGAATACCTTCAAAACAGCATGCTTCCGGTAAATATGGCTGAATCTGGAGGAAGCCATTTAAATATTTTCATATCTTTAGTACCATATTATACACAGATCTGCATCATCTGTACAAACTCAGAGTGCCATATTGTACACAGATTTGCATCATCTGAACAAACTTAAGAGTGCCATATTATACACAGATTTGCATCATCTGTACAAACTCATTGTGCCATATTATACACAGATTTGCATCATCTGTACAAACTCATTGTGCCATATTATACACAGATTTGCATCATCTGTACAAACTCAGTGCCATATTATACACAGATTTGCATCATCTGTACAAACTCAGAGTGCCATCATCTGTACAAACTCAGAGTGCCATATTATACACAGATTTGCATCATCTGTACAAACTCAGAGTGCCATATTATACACAGATTTGCATCATCTGTACAAACTCAGAGTGCCATATTATACACAGATTTGCATCATCTGTACAAACTCATTGTGCCATATTATACAGATTTGCATTATCTGTACAAACTTAGAGTGGCATATTATACACAGATTTGCATCTGTACAAACTTAGAGTACCATATTATACAGATTTGCATCATCTGTACAATCTTAGAGTACACAGATCTGAATCATCTGTACAAATGTAGAGTGCCATATTATACACAGATTTCATCAGATGTACAATCTTAGAGCACCATATTATACATAGATTTGCATCATCTGTACAAACATAGAGTGCCATATTATACACATATCTGCATCATCTGTACAAACTCAGAGTGCCATATTATACACTGATTTGCATCATCTGTACAAACTTAGAGTACCATATTATACACAGATTTGCATCATCTGTACAAACTCATTGTGCCATATTATACACAGATCTGCATCATCTGTACAACTTAGAGTGCCAAATTATACACAGATCTGCATCATCTGTACAAACTTAGAGTGCCATATTATACACAGATTTGCATCATCTGTACAAACTCATTGTGCCATATTATACAGATCTGCATCATCTGTACAAACTTAGAGCGGCATATTATACACAGATTTGCATCATCTGTACAAACTTAGAGTACCATATTGTACACAGATTTGCATCATCTGTACAAACTTAGAGTACCATATTATACAGATTTCCATCATCTGTACAATCTTAGAGTACACAGATCTGAATAATCTGTACAAATGTAGAGTGCCATATTATACACAGATTTCATCAGATGTACAATCTTTGAGCACCATATTATACATAGATTTGCATCATCTGTACAAACATAGAGTGCCATATTATACACATATTTGCATCATCTGTACAAACTTAGAGTACCATATTATGCACAGATTTGCATCATCTGTACAAACTCATTGTGCCATATTATACACAGATCTGCATCATCTGTACAACTTAGAGTGCCAAATTATACACAGATCTGCATCATCTGTACAAACTTAGAGTGCCATATTATACACAGATTTGCATCATCTGTACAAATGTAGAGTGCCATATTATACACAGATTTCATCAGATGTACAATCTTAGAGTGCCATATTATACACAGATTTGCATCATCTGTACAAATGTAAAGTGCCATATTATACACAGATTTGCATCATCTGTACAAACCTAGAGTACCATATTATACATAGATTTCATCATATGTACAATCTTAGAGTACTATATTATACACAGATTTCATCAGATGTACAAACTTAGAGTGCCATATTATACACTGATTTGCATCATCTGTACAAACTTAGAGTACCATATTATACACATTTGCATCATCTGTAGAAACATAGAGTGCCATATTATACACAGATTTGCATCATCTGTACAAACTTAGAGTGCCATATTATACACTGATTTGCATCAGCTGTACAAACTTAGAGGCCCTTTATGCCAAAATGTTTGCAAATTTTACCTGAAATTGCTCCTCTGACATCTGAGAAGTTGAAAACAAAATGTTGCCTAACACATGATGTATGATGAACACACAGGCACAGGGCCATACTATAAGTTCATTTTGCTTTACAGACATGTCCCATGCAAATTCCACTGTGAAGGGCAAATTTCTGGTGATCTATGAAGTACGCATTAACTTGGGCCAGAGAACAATTAATTAGATTTATGGGGACAGGCGCGTATCAAATCGCCATACTGCCATGATTGGTAATGTCTTTTCATAAGGAGAATTTTATTCTTAAGCATTAACTTATTCAGACAACAGAAGACTGGTGGAGACAAAAGCTAACTTCGAGTCCGTAGTGTAAATGTCAGAATTGAAAGATTCTAGAACACTGTTACTCAAACTACAGGGGCCCTGAGTGGCCGGGTGGTCTAAAGCGCTCTCCATTATGGATTACTGCCATCTCATCTCTGCATGGGTTCGAATCTCGGATGTGGCCAATGTGGGTATGTGAGAAAGCTTGCCAGTAGCTTCTCGTGGGTCGGTGGTTCTTTCCGGGATTTTCTCGGGTTCTTCCTCCACCATTAATACTGGCCGCCATGTATAGCCTATCATGTGCTGAAAAATGGCGTTAAACCCCACAACAACAACAACAACTCAAACTACAAGGTCAAGTTGACCACGACTTTGGCGCCTCGGGAAAAAGGCGGCAGATATATTTGATTCTGGTTGGTTACGCTAAATTAAGAGCATGTCTTTCATCACGAAACTCTTTGGGCTTTAAATATTGTCTTCATCGCAATTCACTTCAGTCTAAACTTTTCTGCGAGAGAAAAGAAGTGTAAGAAGACACCGAGACCAAATTTGGCGGTAGAAGCGAGGAACGCTTGAAAGCTCGAAGGTATTTGTGATAATTCCATGTAATTTGTTGATGCCCATATATAATGCTTTGCTGAATTTATTTACTTATATTTGCATGAATCTATTTGGTACATTTGTATAACAATTTGCTTTATGAAGTATAACTGTGTCGAGTTTATGGATAGGAACTCGTACATTAATCTTCTTCAGATAAGTTTGACGAATTGTTTGAATTTGTCGTCTTGCTTCCACAAGAATTATGTTCTAAGAATTTCATGCATTACATTAGTTAATATGAGTTATGAGAATCCATATGAATTCACCAAATTTAGAATATTTCACATGTGATTGCAGTTGAGTGCGCATTGACTGAAATTATCGTTGTTAAGCCATGAAGCATGATTTCATGTATGTATAGACTTGAATGTGTATTCACTGAACATGATGTAGTAAGCCATATATTTCATTCATTCACTTGTGTAAACTGAGGCTGGCTTGGAACCGTTATGTCTCATGTGGTGTTAATGCATGATGAATTAGCCATTAAACTAACTAGGGTCGTTATAGGACATGTGGGGCCGATTGATAGCCTTGGCATCTGTTTAGCACCGATAGTAAGATCTGATAACGAGAGGGGATAATGCAAACCCCTGTATCATAAACAACAGAAAATTTAGGTTGTCTCTATTTTTTTAAAAGGGAGAAAACAGCTCTTGTGACGCATTATCTCTGAGACGTATCCTGTGATGTATTATCTCTGAGACATACTCTCGACGAATTATCTCTGAGATGTATTCCGAGACGTACTATCTCTGAGACGTATAGTGAGATATATTATCCTGAGATCCAGGTATCTGTAAATCTAAGTGCTATGCACAGAGTTGAGGGCCAAAAGTGGCAAGGCAGAGGGAAGTTGGAGGAACAGCTACAGTGGAAGTGGAGTAAACCGGAGAAACAGGTTATGCAATTGTACAAGGCATTGACTTTGATTGTTCACTCGATCCTATGATGAACTAATTCTATCAGTAAAACAGATCGGCTACTTTATTTAAATATATTTGTGTTTTGTAACTGAGTAAAAGTTTTATTTCTAGATGCAGAGTATATTCCTGATATAATGAACTCTCACAGTTGTTTTATGTAATTGATTAAATTGTTGTTTACATGCATGGGGGCTAGTGTTGGTCTGTTCTATATATCTGCTCAGATCTCTATCTATTCCACCTATAAGTTTCACCACTTATATTTATGTTTACTCAAACCAGGCAATACCATCGACGTTGGTCAACATGTAGATAATGAGAACCAAATTAAGTGGCTACCTTGAAATAAGGTACAATCCACCAACCCACAAACCTCTTTCAAGAAGGGGGGACTTGTGTAAGGTTTCTACAAAATTGACCGTGGGTCGCTTACATCCACTAATTTTACTTGTTCGGGGGTAAAAGTTCAGAATGTGTCTAAAAGATAACAAAAATAAAGTCATCAAAATGTTTCAAAGACCTATGTTAACACGGTTATTTTGGCATTTAAGTTCTGATGCATGTCTTCTGATGTGTTCAAGGTGTGGGTGACATGCAAGCACACAGAAAAGATAAACGTAATGCTACAATATACAAATCAGAAAATGCAATCTTTAAATTGCAGTGACTACGAAAACCACTTAAAACACTGAAGAAAAAAACCCAAGTAATTTTAACTTTTCCCCCCAGCCATATAAATTTCTATAATGTGAGCGATTTGAACATCAAATGAATACATTTCACATGCACTTGGCCCATATAATACAAAAATATGGCTTCATTTTCATATCAGATTCCAAACAGTACAGTCATATATCCCATTTAAGGCTTTTTAAGATATAATAAGAATTTATCATACATTGCTTAAAGGAAGAAAATTGAGGTCAAGTCATCGATTAGGCATATCATTGTATTTGCTCACTCTAGTCCACAGTGAGCAATCAATATAAAGCATGTCCTCTAGAATAGAAGTGTTCCATTTGCAAGTAAACTGGTTTTCCTCCCCAAGGCGTGGTTGCTTACTGAGAACAAACGGTGATTTTCAGATTCCAGCAGTGGACAAAAAAAATTACAAAGAGTACCCCAGCATGAATTGTTAACACTTGTTTTTTACTACATAAATTATTTCTCTGGTGTGGAGAAAAAAGTTCAACTTGCCCAAAAAATCCTATTTCTACAGACTTTTTGTAACAAGTTACTGTATTTATCTACACTGCAATCCTGTACTTTGGAAATCAGAAGAAACTACACCTCTTTTATCAGTTTCAACTGTAATTTTTTTTTTTTAAATGGAACATAAATCTATAGCTGAATTATTTTATTTGTTTCAAGTCTGATTTATCCACATGTTTGCAGTATTGGACTTTGAAAGCATCAATAACAATCACCATCATCAGGATTCAACAAGAACATATAAGGGACAACCATTTCATTCACAGGGGAGAGTCTTGTTGTTGTTGTGGGGTTTAACGCCATTTTTCAGCACGATAGGCTATACATGGCGGCCAGTATTAATGGTGGAGGAAGAACCCGGAAAACCCCGGAAAGAACCACCGACCCACGAGAAGCTACTGGCAAGCTTTCTCACATGCCCACATTGGCTGAATCTTAGACTCGAACCGCCGCAGATAGAGGTGAGATGGCAGTGATCCGTAACGAAGAGCGCTTTAGACCACTCGGCCACTCGGGGCCCCTCAGGGGAGAGTCAGGCTAATAACTAATACAAACATCTGTCAGTGGCCATCCTACAACAAATACTATTAGAATATGTCATTCCAGGAGACACCTAACAGATTTTACCTAAACAAGGAAATACTTGACTTGATTTTGGCCATGTGATTTTTCTCCCCTGTCTGACCAGGGCAAAGTGGTAGGAAAATAAGGTGAAGTTAGTCCAATGAAATCAGCCGCCAGACATATAATGATACTGATGGACAGTTTCGAACCTGATAGTACTTCTTTAAGTTGTACAACTGGAGTAGACAAACCTGTCTGCAACAGATCATGTAAATTTCAAAACTTACTTCTCATGGCTCCTGCCTTGTGGTTAGTTGAAGGTTCATTTAACACACTAACCCCTAGCGACGAGTTAACATCACAGGAGGTAGTAGCCTACTGCCAAGCCCTGTAGCATCATGGTCATGCAAGATACACTGAAGTGGGTGGTATTATATAAAGGTAGACAGATGTAGCTCTAAAATGACACCAAATAATCTGGAATATCTAGTTGCACTACAAAATATAGATAAAAAACCTCATTTTTGGACCCGACTTTTTTCTACCCAAAAATCGCCCATGGTCGGAATCCGATTTTGTGTCCGGATTTTTTACTTTTTGGTCTCAGATCTAAGGCAAACCGGTATAATTGCAAACAGGCAGATGAACCTTTGCAAAAAGTAGGATAAGATTGGCATTTGGAATAAAGAGTGGTCTCGATACAAAAATAATGGCTCCATTTAGAGAAAAAAAAGAAAAAAATGAACTCCAACTTTTACACTTCTGCTCATGTGCGAGCCAAATAGCCAATGAAAAACAATGTTTCTAACACAACTAGGCAGTATGTTATTTAAAGACCACTTTGGATTTTGTGTTTTCAGATCTATTCAGAAATAGCTTTCAAAATGTGTTTCCTACTCAATTTTCAGGCGAAAATGACAAAAACCTCCAGGGATTAATGTGCTAAGTCTGACAGGTACAAATATTCCTGGATCAAATCCTATGTGTAACAATTTGTAAATCAATGTGGAACAAGAGTTCCTTGAAGAAATTTATGCTCTACTCTGCAAAAAGAATTTTCCAGGAATTTGATAAAACCATTTCTTTCTTTTAAAAGCAGAGTGTTGAAAAAACTGTCTTGGATATTCTTTAGTGATAACAAGATTTTCAAATTAGCTGCTATGGTACACATATTGAATGTCAGCTGGGACCACTTTCAATTAGAACAAAGCAGATATGTTTGAGACTTTATGTTAATAATCCATGCCTTATTCATCCGTTCAAGAGAAATAGTGACACGATTATCATAACAGCTGTCATGGCAGCCATACTGGATGTCTGACTAGCACCATTTTAATTTAGACCAACTATGAATTTTAAGAAGTCTACTGGTGAAATCCCCATGCTGATATAGCGATCCTTTGGGAGAAGAGATAACAAAGACAGTCAAGATGGCTGCCATGGTGGCCATATTGGACTTCAGATCAGCAACATCTCTATTTACATCCAACCAGACTTCTTAATTCTTTTAGTGAAAATACCATGTCGATATGACCATCCATGTAAGAGGATAATAGCAATAACTAAATCTTCAAGATGGCCAAATTGTTAGCCATATTTGACCCCAGATCAGCACCATTTTCATTTATGACTAGCCAGACATCACAGAAAGTCTTTCAGTGAATACTCAATCTTGATATGACCATCCATTCGGGAGGAGCAGTGATATGGCCAAACAAATAAAATGTTTCCGATTGTACTGCTTTTAACATATGGGTAGGCAAAAACATTTTATTTATTCAATTATCTTTATTTTACTATGGGGACAAATTGTGGCAACCAGAAGCAAATATTTAAGATGGTCGCATTGGTAGACTTTTATTAAGGACCAAGTAGAAATCATTAAAAACGTCCAGTAAAACCCCATTCAAGAGGAGACAACAAGATTTCCATCCTTTTATTATACTTTTGTTCTTAAGGTTCATTGTAAAGATGCATAGAACAATGTATCTCATAGCAGCCCACTGGGCTATTAGACTTCAGTAAGAGTATACCAGATTGATCATTGTGTTAGCCCAAGCCCAGGCATAAGATCATTATATATACAGTATATATGCACACACTTTCTTCTTTCACAATACAAGAGACAATATATATAGAATGGACAGGTCCTTTAAAGTGCTCTGTCAATTGCTATGTCTTGAATATTCAGTAAATACTTCTAGTGTTAATTTTTGGGATGTGTTATTGTACCACTGAGCCATTCAATCGTAGGTGTAAGAAAGTTACCTCAACATAAAAACACATTTCAAATGAAGATAAAAGATGGTGACAAACCAACTAATTGAGTTAATGACCACTGACCTAAACATCCAAACATGAAAAATATTACTCTCTTTTAGGTCCGGTTAACTTGTGTATTTGTGTACCAATAGAAATTATACATTCTTCTTCCTCCCCAAGTAATTTGTCCAAAAAATGAACACCTTATTGCCAGGATTGTGTACTGATGCACCTGGCAGTCATTCGGGTAACCATTACATCCTCACTTTTTTGTTTGTTTTACAAATCAAAAATTCTATTTGCATTTTTCTTTGTTTTTTCTGTTGTTTGTAAACTTTGTTGGTCATGTACATGTATTGCCATTAGTGACAAGTTCCAATTACTGTTCAAACCTTACCTGTGAACGTGACCCAGTTCTATTTTCAATATTGTTTCATAATGTAAAAGACTGAAAACAGAATGTACTGCTGAAATAATATACATCTATTTTCATATAATCTCTTATCTCTGAAACTTGAAAAGATAGTAAATATTTTTGTTCAAAAATATCTTATTCAATACTGACCACTTTAAATCAAATAAAATATAAACCCAGTTTAGTTTAATGGAAAAGGGAATTATAAGTTAATGTTTTCAATTTGCAGTACATAAAACATTGTTGGTGGGTTCCAATTTGATGTGCATGACTGCAATCACATGTTGGCTCAATGTAAGTGATGATTGTAGCCTTTACACAAATCAAAGTGAATCAAAATTCTACCTATTGTCTCAAGATGCAAGGTAGTTTTTAATTTTTTTAATACCTTTAACAAACTCACCATTCAATTTCTTTAGGGAACTGCCACTCAGGAGTTGTGGAACATGTCAGCAGTTTTTATTCCTGCTATTGACAACACCTTCTGTAAATCCTTGTGATAATTAGGGTAATCAAGCAATTTCACAGCTAGATGGTTTATTACTCAATTACCAGTTTATGTTACAACTATTTTTTTTCATTTACCGTCAGCTTTAAACAACCTGCTTTGTGTCCAGAACTTTTTCAACAATTAAATTAATATAAAAAATGTAATAATATGGTGGACAGAAAATTGGAAGGTCTCACTTATAATTTTGGTTAATTACAGTAACCTGAACTGGTCTAGTGCACTACGTGCACTTAATGCCAAATATGCACAAGATGTCTTACTTTGACTCGCGGGGGCCCCGAGTGGCCGAGTGGTCTAAAGCGCTCTTCGTTACGGATCACTGCCATCTCACCTCTGTCTGCGGCGGTTCGAGTCTAAGATTCAGCCAATGTGGGTATGTGAGAAAGCTTGCCAGTAGCTTCTCGTGGGTCGGTGGTTCTTTCCTGGGTTTTCCCAGGTTCTTCCTCCACCATTAATACTGGCCGCCATGTATAGCCAATCAAGTGCTGAAAAATGGCGTTAAACCCCACAACAACAACAACTTTGACTCACTTGAGAACTAATCAATAATAATAAAAATAATAATAATAATAAATTTTCATTCTTGATGTACTGTTGAGCCAAAGGCTAAACTCATACCAGGTGAAGATACATTCAAATGTATGCGAGCTATCTTTCCTTTCATTTTGGGTTGAAATAATAAGACTAGCTAGTCGATTGTGGGATTTATTAATGGTACACGGTAAACTTAAAACAATACAAAATGCATACTTTGAATACAAGACAAATACAATACAGAATATAACCGACACAAATACAATTCACAGTATACAACCCTCCCACCCGCATTTATAATTTTATCACAAAGAAACTAATTATCCCTTACCAGACTTGAAGGGTATATAATTTTCCAAATTATATTCAATCCCTTGTCTTTCACTTGTGTGAAAGACCAGTGCTTTTCACAACTCGCACTGCTCAAGGTGTTGTCTGTCTCCAGCCTAGAGTAGGAATGCCTGAAGCTTTTTTGTTAGTTTGGCGAGGAAGTGATTTTAATACTCCTGACGCACGGGAATCACGCACCGTGATCGATCACTCACTCGCTCGCTCACTCATGACAACCATGCACATTGGTACACGACACAAGTCCTGGGTCACATGTACATTACTTGCACTATGTACAAAAAATACTTGACCATCTTTGGAAATGTATTTTCAGACTGGAGGCAAAAAAACTGCAACAACTAAAAACTTTTATTTTGAGCTGAACCAAACGTATTACACAAATCGTGTACGTGATTTAGAATCATTAGGCATGATATTCCACATTAGAACACTTTGTATCTAAAACTCCCTTTAAATGGTCTGGCATCGAATGCAATCAATGATCAGGAGTTGGAAACAAAATTTGTTTTTCTTTACTGATGTGTTTCTTTGCCCACCAGCATTACTATAAGCTTTATTAAAATGGGGACAACATGCAACATTATGCATTAATCCTCAAAATATCTGACCAAATATTAATTTTTTGACAGTTGCAATATATACATTTTATGACAAATAGAAATATACTAATCCCTAAAATGTGGCAAATCCTTCTGCAAGATTTTAAAGAAAACATTATGACTGTTTTTTAAGTACTAAAATTGGGGACTCGTGCTAAAAACTAATGAAGTTTAGCATCTGCACACTAAAGGTGCTTTTCTGTGTCCACACTTTAAAACATTACTAGATGCATGCATATTTTGGCTTTATGAAGATGCATCAAGTCTTTCTGAAGCTTTGCAGACAAGAAGAAACAAAAGCAAGCTGTAAATACAGACCATCATGGCCTTGGGAAAACTGCACTGTTCAGAAAAGACACAGACTTACATACTGTAGCAATTCTTGCCTTGATTAGATTCCTAATGACACTTGTCCTGGATAAATTGACTCATCAGCACAGATCGATGGAATAAAGTGAAAAACTCATAAAATTAAATAAAAGCTTCATAATACAAGGCTTATTGAGAATTGGCATGGCAAATAACAACAAAATAGAACATGATTGAGAAGCATCTCCAATGTCAATAGAGACATTTTTCTGCTGGCCATAATAACAGTTTAAATCACAGCTCTTCGCATGCTACTACCAACAGAATTTTTTTTATTTTTCATTCGGATTATTCAAAGCTGACTGAATTACATGGCTTCAATTTAATGCAAGGGTAGTATCTTTGTAAGAAGAACAATTCAACAGTATATCCAAGCAGAGACAGACAGAGAGGAAGGATTAAAGTTACTTATTCTAATGATCACTAAATGCACTAGATCTGTCAGTTAGCAAGTGCTTACAGAATGCACACTGCTCTATACAAATAATCTGACAAAAGCCATACACACAAACAGAAAGACAGACAAAGTTTAGGTGACAAAGCCCATACAGACAGACAGAAAGACAGACATAGTTTATAATAAAATTCCAAATTTGCTAATCCAACCAAAAACATTATATGGGGCACAAACCCTTGTGAATACAATGCAATCTTCATGAAGAGACCTCAGATGGCTCAGGGCATATTGACTTCAGAAGAGTGTGCTGTATGGACACAGTTTGTAATGAAACTCAATGTACTTACCTAACTAAACCAGATTATATATGGTATATAAACTCCTGACATGATACAACTTCATAACATTTTTCATGAAGACATATTGAACAGGTCAGAAAATATAAAATGCAGATTGTATATATAATGTAACAAAAATGAGGTAATGTTTAAAATACTGATCAGTTTCCATGGTTTCTGGACTTCATGTCTAGTCATCATACAAAAGCACAAGTTTCATGAAAATATCTCAAAGGGTTCCCATGATACTGAGTAAACAAAAGTGCTACTAATGGACAGACAATTCATTTATCATCACATTTTAGGCACACAAAAAACATGTGTTTCCTATTGCATTAGTTTTAAAATTAGAGTAGGTACCATTTTTTTAACAACATATATATATATATATATATATATATATATATATATATATATATATATATATATATATATATATATATATATATATATATTATAATGGTTAGCATATATATAATGCACTAAGCAATCCAAGTACTGGGCAAAATCAGCTCAATTAGATTCATAAATACATTTTGGAAATTATTTCAATTTTTTTATTATTTACTAGTAATTTTTTCTTTGTTTTGTTAACCCTTTGGGGGAAAAAGTGCTAGGGTTAGCACCTACAAATATGGATGGATGGCCAACCATAAATGTACATGGTTTTTGTTTTACCTTATAAACTTACATTTACCAAATATGTTATGGCTAGTATTGTGCGGATTTGCTAGTCAACCTATGCAATCATGCATGCATCCACTGATATTTGATCCATACATATGTACATCGATCTGTACATACATACATTAATCCATACATACATGCATCGTTGCATACATCGATCCATACATACATACACTGTGTATCCCCCAGAGGTGTAAAATTGAGGGTACAAAAAAAACCTAGGTGTCAAAACTGGGGGTCAAATAAAAGATGTGGGGGTCAAAAATGTACTGACAAATTTTCATACGACTCGTACTTTTTCAGCTTGAAATAGGATATTGCAACTTGCACAACATTCTCTCTCTCTTTCTCTAAACATACAAATACACCAACATGCACAGTTAACAAACAAATACATTGTCCATTCAAAGAATAATTTTATTAGTTTATTTTTCTTTTAAAGTCGTACTTTTAACAGTCTCCTCAACAATATTATAGCCCAACACATTACATATAAGCCAATACAAAAAGCCAAATAAATCTTTTTAACCAAATGGGAGTTAATTTACTGCCTTTCATCAAATGTGTACTATCATAGGTTTCATTGTGCTTCGTCCTAGAACACATTTATCCAAATATCAAGGAGGATACTGATTCATCTTCTTTCTAATAAGTTACACTTGAACTTTAAGAACTTTCTTTTATTGCAGTAAAAGTTAAAAATCAACAAAATCTGCAATGACCCGCTGACTTTGTAATCAAAATAATGCATTTGTCTCTGCAAGTTTACTGATTTCTTTGTTGTGAAATAATGTCTTAGGTTATAATGTGTTCTCAGATATCTTATGGCGAACGAGGGCCTATTTTTAAAAATTTTAAAATCCTGTCATGAAAGGATTATTCACTTTTGCAGTCTTTGCAATCATGCGATCAGAAGTCACACCGGTAATCATAATGAATATTCCAGTCAAGGGAATAATTTTCTCCATTTTTCATTAAAGTTAGATCTACAGTTACTCTACTGTATTCTGCTTCTTTCACTTTCTTCGCTAATGCTTTTTAGTGCATGACGTTTTAATCTGGAGATCACTTTCTAGTGCAACGAGCCTTGATGTTAAATATCTAGAACAGCTTGCTGAGCTCGATGGAAATCACAAGAAGCTCATGAGATTAGGGGAAGCTACTCCATCATAACATTGCCTATGCTAGTCTGGTTCATTGTTTTATATGTTCCCTGCGTTGCACTTTGCTATACGAATAGAGGAGCGCAAGGCAGGGAGCAAACAAAGCGGGGAACCAGTCAATGCCTATACACGAAGTATATACGATGCCATCCATCGTCCAATGCATTGGGTATTAAATAAATCATGATCATATTATGAAAATCCTTTGCGTCAAAAAAACGCACGGTAACAAAATGTGTGCGTCTATTTTCTCCAGCGTGCGTCCCTGATGCACAAATGTACATAAAGGGAAACACTGCATACACACACACACACACATACATACATATTGTAACTAAAGAAACTAAAGAAACTAGCATTCTATTTGGTGAAGGATTTTTGCAGGTAAAAATAGAAGATGTATTGAAATCAATTAATTCATGGGCACAATAATAACGGTATTTCATTTACCACTGGGATCAAAATGAAGACAAGTTTAACATCTGAAATCTAACAGCAAAAGAAACCAAAACTTTCATCAAATTAAAAACAGGAACATTGAACACTGGCAAACAAAAATACCATAGTGACTGATATGGCCAGATCATGTTTGATAGATGAGCAATACCAACTCGTAAGATCTAGCAGTTTGGTATCTTCAGCAGTAAATGTCACAAATGGGTTTTGCAAACATTCATTTCTAGGCAGCTGTTTGGATTATTGGATGACCATGAATCCCTTGCCACTAATGTAAAGAAATGGAAAAACAATGCTGAACCAACAAATCAAAGAATGAGAAAAAAAAATACAAAACTGAACAATTATTTGCACATGAGTTTCTTTAATGACAAAGTTTGTTTGGGGATTAAGCCTTCCAGACTAGCTAACAAGGAAGGAAAGCCATGTAATGTCTGATGACATGGTGATCCTCCATCTGTCTTTCAGTTCTATTTTCCCATGACAGGTGACACAACCTGAAGGCAGGTAGTGCTGTGTGGAATCATTAATGAGGAATCAATAAAAGATGCACTAGTTTTTCAGCTTCAAACCATCCGTCCTTGGTCACAACATCAGCCTAAGATGTCAAATTCAATGCAAATAGTGATCCATCTTTCTAAAAGCAACCAACAAATTAGCACTTTACTGTTTTTTACATGTTTTGTCTGTTGCACACTAATCAATTTTTATCTTCACTTTTCTTGACAAAACGACAAGACAGTTTCTGGATTCTGAAGGTCAAATATGCTCAGAGTATTATCCAGATAAACAAAGCAATTAATATTTTGCCAATTAAAAACCACACTGAAATAAAAAAAACATACACTGATACAGAAATCTAGATCATTTTTAAAGAAAATAACTTACCTCAAAGTCTTTGATTGTATCCTAGCTGTATGAATGACATATATAAATATAAATCCCTCCTGATTTCAGCTCATCTGAAATGAAAGAGAAATTAAATCACAATTTGGAACAAAAATTGAAAAGTTTCAAAACATTGCTAATCCATTGCATCCACAAGATTTACTGCATTTTCTTAATGATGAAAGGAATTGCATTTCAGTTTTTTTTATTTTATTCAAATCTGCTTAATTATTTACTTTGTGGATTTGAAAAACCAATCCATTTTCATTGAATAAGATTGGAAAGATATTCCTATTATCAATATAGATGGATTATTATTCAGTAGTTATTTAAAATTGTGGTTTCTAGTAATAATAAAATCCACGAATTTGTAGAAATTCAATAAAAGTCCATTTCTTCTCACCTTTTATTGTCTTTAATAAATGAAATCATCCAAAATATTCACAGATTCCGAGCTGTCTAAACCTGATGAAAGGAATTATTTCTTTGGGAAAAATTAGGGACCGCTGCCTACAATTGGGCAGAATAAATTAAGGTGTACACTTTAGAGCAATCAGACTTTAAAGTGACGAACTTACTCTAAATTCTTTAGTCCAAAATCTCCTGAAAGAGGAAAGAGTCTCAACTCCATGGAAAGCCTAAAGAGAATAGTACTTTCCTCGTTAAACAAGAAAGGGACCAGGTGGCCGTCTTGTAAAAAGAAAGACAAGGCTTAGTGCTAGTACGCACAAGTTCTTAAAGAGAACAGCAATAAGGTATGCAATTTTAGTTTCATGAAATATTGTATTATTTGATTGTTTGTTTTATGCTTTATACCACTAGGCCACTCTGGGCCCCATCTGAAGACAGAAGTCCTGGGAAAAGAAGGACAAGGTCAGAATAAAAAGACCAGAAAGTCCATAAAGGGGCAAAGCATAGAGCTTAGAAAGGATGAACTAGGAGATGTTGATATAGGTCCAGACAGGAAGGTGATGCATATCGGTCGTGGACATTGTGCTCTTTTCACCTCCTGTTATGATGATGAAATAAATCCAAATTACACAAACCTATTAAATTCTATTAATATAATCTAACTTGATCTGGAATTTCTGTTATTAATTTGTTCTAGTTAAATTTGTTATTTTCTTGTCAAAGTGTGGCTCATATTGCTTTATTTCTTCCCAGTAATCTCGTTCAGTTCTCTGTTCAAATTCCAATCTTCTGCCACTCCCACCAGGATATAATATCGAGGGAGGTCATCCTCTAGATAATGCCAGCCAAATCCAGTTAACCACCCCTCTTACAAAGAGGGTGATGTTACAAGTATGTGTAGGCTGTAAAATAATCGCCCAAAGGATTAAGTACCAAAGAGATCATTTGTAAACAATATTTATTTCCAAAATGGTTGTACCAATGAAACCGAAATTTTAATGAAACTTGTGTACAGGATTGTGATTTTGTGTAATCTCCAGCACTCTAATCAGAAACATCCTCAATAAAAATAAAAAAATTCAAGAACTGAAAAAAAGCAAAAGTGGTGCCTTCTAGGCATTTAATAGTAGTCAAGTTAAGGGTCATATGACCTTAATGAAACTAAAGGGTTACATATGACTGACCCTCTTAAGTCAACATGGAACACAGGTTTGAAACTCTAGAATAAAAGATTTGACTCCAATGGATTAATTTTGGCATAAGTTTGAAAATTCATCAGCAAAGTTTGGCATCTCTTGGTAACAATACATTTAGCAATACATCAAGCTGAAGACTTAAAAAAAAAACATTCTTACAAAAGCCAACACATGCATAAGAAATGCACTTAGCAACTGACTGGTAACCTATAGCAATTAGCAGGCACTGAGAAATGCCACTGTCTATATGTCCTTATCTATCAAGCTACCTGCAATCTCTGTCCCTTTCTTGATGTGAAATCCTGCTTTCAATACCTTATATATTTGCTTATGAGTCCAACTGCAAACTGCATAGACCCAGATCTGCCATCAAATAATGGCCTTGCAGATCTGGGTCTGTGCTTTTTGTTAGGAGAAATCAGTATAACAAACAATATAGACCCTGATCTTCAGGCACATTATGCAACTGCAGATCAGGATCCATGTTCTTTGCAGTTTTACATTACTTATAAGTAAGTACATTTGGCATGTTATGTAACTGACATGCAATACTGCAACAGCCCTACTCATTTATCTTCTTTGACATCATCTTGGATCCTCATTGATTTGTAATTATCTTTGCAGGTAAATAATTAATTGTTGCCAGTCTAATGTGTTCAGTCAGGCAAGCTACAGCCATATCAATAATTAAACATTAACATCTATAAAACAATCAGGCAAAATAACCATAAACTTCAACACAACACATAATCACGCAATAGCGAAATCAAGCAGCAAGATTATGGACATTTTAAAATATTTTTTTCATCTTCGCAATGGATTTAAATGTTGATCAGTATTAGCATAACACTGCACAACGATGATTGTGAGTTATGTTGATTCGCTTGTGAGAGTAGTAAAATATACACCAAAGTAGAACACCTTTATATCGACTTCTGATGGTAGATTAGCCCCTGTGGCAGCCATTATGGATGTTTGTTTATTCGATTGATGTGACTAGTTTTCATCACGTAGTAGGCTATGCATGGCATCCAGTATAGCCAGTGGAGGTGGAACTTTGGAAGAACCACTAACCAACAGGAAGCTACTGGCAAATTTTCTCACATACCAATGATGGTCATGGTGAGATTCAAACTTGTGCTGACAGAGTTATCTATAAAGGCAAGCTTCTTAAATCACAACAAAAGCAAATCAACCAGAAGTTAAAGTGACTTGTCAACTACGCCACACCATAAACTCCATTGCAAATCAACTTGAAGATTGTCAAAATCTGAATACACATTTCAACAGCTAATGTCGAGTCGCAGCTGAGTTTTTTTTATATGGCACAAAATAAAAAACTGATAATACGATTAATTTGCAAATGATAACAAAATAAAAAGCAGAGTTAAATGCCAAAGTATAAGGTTTCAGTCAGTAAGAATTCCATATGCAAGCCTGCAAACATCATTACATAATAACTATCAACTAGCTGAATAATCTAAGTGGTCAGTGGTCCACTGGGATTATTAAAAATAAATAGCAACTCCTGACTGCTGTTGATAGGTCTGTTTTAAATAAATATCCCACAAAATGTCTGGCATCACAGAAATACCTTCTGTCTCAGAGGATAACCTTTCTTTGCATGCAATCTTCAATAAATAAAACAATTACAAAGGTCCCATAGCACCTCAAAATTTGGAAGTTCTAATCTATAGAAAGAAAATAAAATGATTTCAGTCTGATTTAAGCCAAGTGTATACATTTGTCATTCCAGTGAAACACAAGCCCAGCAAAAGCCTCTTTAAAGCTCATCAAAGCAGATCATTCACTTTGCTTCCATTCTGATTATGCAGTCTACTGAAGTATATGTTACTACAGTTGAAAGTTAAGTATGTTCCAAGTCCATTATCATCTGCTAGTATCTGGTTTCTATGATGATTTATTGGATACATGCATCTGAACTAGTTATTACTAGACAATTAAGTTGTACATCCCATTAAACAGGCACTGAAACTACTATAGGCTCTGTGATGTAAACATTTTATTATGAATTATGTATTAATTAACGAAACTGATACCGCTATATGAGTACAAAGTGGGAAATAGCACAACTCCTGGAATGCATGGATCAATTATTAGGCTTTTGCTATGCATTACGATACATCTATTCATCTAGCTCTATAAATCATGAAAAACATTCTCAACGTACTGAATGCCTGCCATTTAGCTAATGTCCTAAGAGAGTTTATTAGTTAAACAATTCTACAAGCATATTTTTTGACAGAATTTGTGATTAAATGTCTACTAAAGCCAACAGCATGGTGTAACACTGTTTGATGCTATTTTGTCCCTATCTGAATAAACTGAAAATTATAAGCTGTCAGCAGGTTTGTTCAGCATGTTAAGTTAGTCAAACTTTGAAAACCTGACATTTAAATATCCCATTATTGATGACAATCAGGCTCTCTGTACACTGTATATACAATTCACTGATAACATAATTAGTGCAGATCATTAACTACAAGAAACCATGCATATTAACAAATTATTACCATTAAACCTTGCTAGAGCAAAACCCCACTAAAGCAAAACCCCACTAAAGCAAAACCCCACTAAAGGCAAAATCATACAACAAACATGCTTTGTTATAACATGAATTCACATATAACATATTTGCATCATGACTCATATTACTAAGTCTTTGATCTTTATTTGTCAACACTAATCAAAACATCAACCAGAAAACAGACAGACAAAACACTTTCAGAAACCTACAGCTTACAAATTATTACTAATACTCTATCTACAGCCTCAGTGTTATATAAATTGTCAGATGGTACATTTATTATATTACTGTATGTTTTACTTTATTTAGTTTAGACAGATAACATCTTGCATTAATAATCAGGAGTAGAAATAATAGTTTCAAGATATGACTTTCCATTTAGGAGTATCAATAACAAGATTCTTCAAGTTGGCTGCTGCAGTGGCCATATTGGATGTCAGATTGGCACCATTTCATTTAAGACCACCTGGACATCACAAGAAATGTTCTGGTGAAAACCTCACATCAATATGACTTTCTACTCAAGATCATTAAAATGGCTGCCATGGTGGCCATATTGGATGTTAGATTGGTATAATTTTCATTAGGACAAACTATACATCATGCAAAGTGTTTAGTAAAACCCATACTGATATGACCATCCATTCAGAAGAAGCAGCAGTAACAAGATTTTCAAGATGGCTACTGTGGTGGCAATATTGAATATCAGACTGGCACTATTTTAATTTGGGACCAATTAGATGTCATAAACAGTCTTTTCGTGAAAAATCCAAGTTAATCTGATCAGCCTTTAAGAAGTAGCTGTTACCAGAATATCAATGTAGTTTAGGAGTATTATTAACAAATGTATGCCAACAGACAACAAATGAAGGATGGACATGAACATATTTGATGGTATAGTAACATAATTAGTATATTTTAAAACATCTTCATGATTGGATGCTGTCCAGGAAGAACCACATACCCATGAGAAGCTACTGGCAAGCTTTCTTACATACCCAAAATGGCCAAGCTCAAGACTCTAACCCATGCAGGCAGAGGTGATAATTTGGCAGTGATCTGTAGCAGTGAGTACTTTAGACCACTGTCTCACTCGGGGTTCCCCTTTTAGCTTGCATCCAGAGAAACCATGAAAATAAAGGACTTTAAAAGGCCTCGCAACCTACATTAAAGACTAAAAACCAACAAAGTTTTCAAAAGGGTCATTCTTGCCAAACAGTATTAACTTAACTCACAGACTGTTTTATGATCCAAGTTAAAATGTTATAAATCTAATACCACTTCAATAAACTGGTTCTCATTACATCAATGGGACAGAATAGACACAAAGCTACTATCAGAATTCCACAATCTAACTATATTAAAATTAGAAATGGCATTCACTAGAGGTCTATTTTAGGTCCATTACTCTCTCTAACTTTCATAAATGACCTTCCTCTATAAATAGAGCACAGAAACACAGAGACTTGTTTGCAGATGCTGCTGCTGCTAGTACAGTTTCAGGTGGAGATGATAGTACTGTACAAACTTTGTTCAACTGCATTATAAGAAGTACCAAGATATGGTCAAAGCAAAGTGAAATGATTAGAAGTGAAACAAACAAAATTTAGTGTAATACCTTCACCTATAACTGAGAAACTTCATCTTGACAATGTTTGTACATGATCCATTAACAGCTTTTCTAAAAGTAAAATTAAGGAAACCAACCCATACAAATAAGAATACTGTAGCACAATGTGCCATTTATTAACTATTTTTTGACAATATGGTGAATGTGCTCCAAATGTCAGAACAATTAAGCCAGATATAAAAAAAACTAGCAAATCTGATTCCAGTTGTTCTTTTCTATTTAGCTTCTAATATTCACTCTCATACACTGGAAATGGCTTTAAATAAATGATTAGAATTTCAAAATGAGTATTTGCCTATAACTATATGGACTATAGTAAGCCTGAAAACATGAGATATCTGTCTGATAAAAAATCATGGGTCACGTACACTAAAACTCACATGATCAATTATAACCAAAACCCAATCCTGAGCAATTTAAATGTAGTTTAAACTAATTTCAAAGTGAAGATTTGGAATTATTCCCCCACATCAGTATTATTTCCATTTCAGTTCACAGTTTTAAAGAAAAACATCTCAAATATTTAAAACCTGATTTGTGCATAATTTCTGTATTTCTTTACAGTTTTCATAGAATGCCTACTTCTTTCTCAACTGTTTGTCTTTGTGCATGAAAATTTCTGTTCTTGTTTAAACAATTGATTGATATGTTAGTTTGTTAAAAAGTGTGGCATCTTCCCCGCACCTATTCTTCTAGTAAGACAGACTGTTGGAAAATAGTTAAGGACCTCAAGAGAAATGATGTATTTGTACAGTTCATTTAAGACTGCCACTGACCATTACTTTTCATCTTTGTTCAAAGAAAGTTGCCTCTATAGCACCTGTAGGGCACATAAATGGACCCCAATTAAAGCAAAGATAAAAGCTATTTATGGATGATTTTACACTGAATGAACTGAATCCATCTATAGCTGGCTTAGTGTGCTCACTGCCAAAGATACACAAGACAATCAGTTCCAATGACTGACAGATATATCTTCTTGATTATGATTTGCTTTGGTTGGTGACCAGGAGAGAAGGTGAAATGTATAGCAAAAACACCACTGTATTTATTTCCAAAGTTGAGACCTGGGCTGAGAAAACATGCCAATGCAAAAGTGCAAAATAGATTATAGAGGGGACTCATTATTCAAGCATGAGGATTTCAGATCCTGCATGGAAGGCTCATGGCAGGTGATGCTGATAATGATATCTGCTTGAATTTTAGTGAATAATCAAGAAACTGTGAAGAACATTTTTCTTGCATAAAAAAAAACTTTTTAATCTGAAGACACTCTTGGGCCTCACTTCTCAATTCTTAGAATTAACACAGTATATGCCCATACTATGTTCAATAGTCCTCTATGCACATAACTGAAATGTTTTGTACATATCTTGCTTTTCTTCTGGACAATGGCCTTGAGCTTCAACCGCAAAATCAATGGACTTCTTCATTACCCTCAAGAGTAAGTTATCCACATATTTGGTCACTTTAAATAGTGTCAAGTTTGAATTATTGTTCAGAAGTAATTTTTTATTATTTTATTATCAGTTGTAGTGACCTTGAGCTTTGACATTTTGACACCCAAGTTTTTTTTCCAATTATCCCAAATGCAAATTATCCACAACGTTTGGAAGCTGTAGATGATGGAATACTCAAGTTATTGTACAGAAGCTATTTTTCTTCTTTTCCATCACAGTGACCTTGACCTTTTAATTGACCCTAAAATGTTAAGCTTTCTTCCTAGCTCAAGTACAGGCCATTAATAAAGTCTGGTAACTAAAGATGGTGAACAACCTAAGGTATTCCATGTAAACCAAATTAGTAACAGACAGAAGGACAAACATAGTACATTATGGTAGGCACATGATATGTACCCCTTATGGTAGGCATATAAAAACAACATCAGATAAGCAATTACTTTCCTCCTGTATCCACACTCCCATAGGAACCCATTCATGATGCTATCTGGAATCATTAACAAACACATCCACTGTCGCATTTTCCCAATGGACCAAAACAGTCCAAATATTCTTTCTGATTAAACAGAATGAAGATCACATTTGCAGAAGAAACTCGGCAAGCACATGCATCATTCAAAATCAATAACCTCTATTCATTGACTCATGTATGCAGAAAATTTAAAATCATTCTTGCAGTTATTTCCATGACAAAGCAAAACATCACATCATAAATACTTCGTTTTTTCAATTCAAAAAATGTTTTTTGTAACAAAAGTGTTGCAACATTCTGCCTGATCAACTTCCCATCCATCAATGCAAGATTAAAATTCACAGCAGCTTTGTTAGTGCATGTAGAACAAGAATTGCCAATTTCTGATCTAATAAAAAAGCAAAGAACCTGTCTATACAGCCCTTGCATGCAAGCCACCTTGCATCTGTGTAACCAGAATTACTACAATCTATAAATTGTTCTTAATCAGTCAGTGATCCTCCTCTTAGAAGACCCCTCTTATGAAAATCCACCCTATCATATCCTCTACTAAGCTTATTCACTTCCATCAGATTGTCCCCATTATAAAGCCCTCTAATGTGAAGACACCCCATCATATCCTCTACCAAGCTTGTTCATTTCCATCAGATTGTCCCCATTATAAAGTCCTCTAATGTGAGGACACCCCATCATATCCTCTAACAAGCTTGTTCATTTCCATCAGTTTGTCCCCCTCTTATACAGCCCTCAAATGAGAGGACACCCCATCATATCCTCTACCAAGCTTGTTCATTTCCATCAGTTTGTCCCCCTCTTATACAGCCCTCTAATGAGAGGACACCCCATCATATCCTCTACCAAGCTTGTTCATTTCCATCAGTTTGTCCCCCTCTTATACAGCCCTCTAATGAGAGGACACCCCATCATATCCTCAACCAAGCTTGTTCATTTCCATCAGTTTGTCCCCCTCTTATACAGCCCTCAAATGAGAGGACACCCCATCATATCCTCAACCATGCTTGCAGATCTGAATCCATTCAATTTGTTAACACAGAACCTGGTCTGCTGATGCATATCTTGTTTGTAGCTGGAATCTACTTATAAGCATATATATGTAGTAATAGGTCTGGTCTCGATTTCATCTTGTGAGATCACAACAAGCATCCAGTCAAGACAATCTGACCTGAACCAATTTTGTGTCACTAAAGGAGGCACAGTGACCTGGTTGCTAACATGATTGACTCGTGACCAAAAGTGTGATTCATCAAATACTTTAATTAGATCAGTCCGGGTCAGCTACCGTTGCAAGTCCATTAAGCAATATACATTACTCCAATCGCCTCAGCACTAAATAACCTATTCGTATTACTATGACACAAACAAGACCAAATCAGCAATAAAATTTGAGAAGACCAAAAATGAAAGAAAATCAAATCATAACTTTGCCAAAGGTGAGAAATAAATGATAAATATCAAAATTTAAATGCTTCTGGTAGGAAGATTTAATACACTGCCTAATTTGTTCATTTTCTAGGTTATCATTATTAAGTGAAATCCTTGGGCTAAGACACGAGACCAGGAAATGTTGAGATTTAATTCACTACAGGAAGCAATGATGCAATGAAAACAGCAGCTCAATCATGCTTCTCTTGCACTGCAAAAGATTCAAGTATTTCTGAAATGCAGATATCAACATTTCTGTCAGATTGTATGGTACACAGATTTTGCTACACTCTAATTGGCTGACTTGAGTCACAAAACAATGCTTGAAGCTCTGAAAGACTTTATTTGGTTTGGTTTGGTTTTGTATGGCACAGTAACACAAGATGATCATCTTGTCCCAAGGCAACTGGAGTCAAGTACCTTGCCCATTGGCATATGATCATGGACATTCTGGGCTACTCCTGTGGTAGAATTTAAACCTAAACCAATCTGGTCAAGGGAAGACAATTTGAAATCATTGTTGGCATCAATCTGCATCTATGCTGTACATCCATGATTACAAATGTCATTCAAGGGACAAATTTTTTTGTATACCAAGTCTGGATTAATATGAAGTCCAAATGCAAAGATGGCATTGAGAATTTTGTGAACATTCTAACCTCAACTACTTTCCAGATCAATTTTTGTCAAATTCTCCATAGAGCATAATTTACGATCATCGTCACATTTCCACATGCATCTTAATCTTATCAGTTTATAAGGAAAAAATGCATGCAGGATAATCAATGACAAACACAATTACTGCCCAGTTCCAAGGATTGATTTTGGAACTATGCTGAGTATTCAGTGATGAAAGAATAAATTATGAAGTGAACCAATTAGTCATAACTGGCTATTCCACGAACTTTCAATAGAAGCCTGTTTTAAATCCTTCCAACATGAGGTCCGAAAATCCTCTGGGAAACAAAACAAGGATCAGCACAACTCAATTTTGATATACATTTTGTCATTGTGAAAATTCACGAATGCAAGGAAATTTTTTTATAATAATGACCAAAAATTTTAAAACTTAATTGTTACATAGAAAATCTTCGCATTCAAACTATTTGTTCATTGTGTGGAATATACGAGTTGCATTAGAAAAACTGTATATGTACATATAATAATGACAACATTTTGGGGTAACGAAACTCGAGTCCAACTGCAAATTGCACAGATTCCAGATCTGCCATCAGATCATACACTGGCAGATCTGGGTTGATGTAGATTGTTAGAAGTAATCAGCAAAATAAACAAAGACCCTGACCTGCTGGTATGTTATCCAATGGCAGGTTAGACTATGGTGTTTGCAGTTTCATTTGACTTGTACATGAGTGTATACAGTACCTAAAGTGCTACAGCTCTAATATTTATTCTTGCAGCATTACTTGCAGCATTGTAAAATGATTCATTTTTATGGAGGAGTAATGTATGTACTTTCATGCATGTCAAATCAAATACCTAACAACATAGACCCTGATGTGCCATTGCATAATGTGCTGGCAGATTAGGGTCAGTGTTTGTTCAACTGATTAGTCCTAACAAAATGCACAGACCAAGATCTACTAGCACACTGTGCCATGACTGGTCTGCGTCTATGAAGTTTTCAGATAAGCCTGACTTTCACACAAGTACTTATGGTATTATTACAAATTTTTAATCTCCAAATTCTACAGGCAACAGGGAAATGTTTTATTGTCGATTTAATAATAATGGGAAAAACAAAGAAGAACATTAAAAACAAAAGTCCCAGATATTGTTAATTTTAATACTTTAACATCAAAAAGTATTTGCAAGTAAGTCAATTCGGCATGTTACTGACATAACATTCCCATGAGTTCTGACATACCACCATATCTCTCCTGGTCAATATAAGGTATACCAGTAATTCATAAATACAACTTCCTAACCAAAACTGCTGAAATTGTGATCCAATTAAAATTCAGAGCTCTACATTCTATCACACAACTTAATGTAGGTCTTGAATGCTTAATCATGGCAGAAAAAACCCCATAGTTTTAAAAAAAGATCACCTGTTGGCAAAGAGCTCAGAACTGTACCAAGCTTACCTACCTCCAATCCATGTTAGCTGATACACAAGAAGATATTTGAAATATAACTTCACTACATAAATTTTTGTCCCAGTTTTATTTGTCACATTGAAATGATTTAAATATGTTGTTACAGACTACATTTTTAAATTTTTGTCGTTTTATTTGTCACATTGAAATGATTTAAATATGTTGTTACAGACTACATTTTAAATTTTTGTCCCCGTTTTATTTGTCACATTGAAATGATTTAGATATTTTGTTACAGACTACATTTTTAAATTTTTGTACATGAAATAATTATCGTAATATCTTTCACCCACTATTATTCTATACAAATTATCAGAGAAACATTTTAAAAATCTGATGGGGAGGAGGTCAATTCATGCATTAGCCTTTAATGGTACTTCACTCAGCACACCCTGGGCCCAACCATATGGTGCCATCTAAAAACAAGGTTAAAAAAATATTGAAATCAAAATTTGCACAAAACTTTAGGAATTATTTTATGTTAGAGTATCATAATTATCATTTTCTCCAACAAGTTTCAAGTATTACTTAAAAAATTATTAAAATTAAATACTTGTAATTATTAGATTAAAGATGTCCAATTTTAGTAACTGACATTTGCAACAGAGATGTTTGACAATATGCTACTAACAAAAATTACCTTGCAAAAGTTTTTAATATAAATGTATGACTTTGTATATTTCAGTCAACGATGTATCAAGTTATCTACAGCTACAACAAAAGCTAATTTAACTGATTAACCTCTATTCCATTCAATAATGAGATTTTCTGAAAGCTGTGTATACAAACCTCAGGGCAGCCTCAAACTTTAATTCAGCATCCAGTCAGTTGTAAAATGATTTCCATGTACAATCTCTCAGGGCAAAAATAAAGCTACCGATCACTCTTCTGTAATCATCACATCAATTACACATAAAAACCATTTTGTAGCATGTCATAATATTCAATACCGTAACAAGGTCATGAATGAACCAGCATTGATTGCAACCAAGCTATCTCTCCAAATCTACCCAGGTATTTTACAGAAAATGCAAATCCCAGACAACTTATCACAAAGATTTCTTGTAAATGCTTGCCGGATGCTCCATGTCACTGACATTAAATTAAATACAACTGTACCAATCCTCCTCACTGCAGAAACTTCCCGTGTAATTTATTTAACTCTGACAGAAACCTGTAGCCTATGTACCAAGCGGGATGCCTAGGCTTTCCATCACTGCACTGAAGATAACAGAAGACAATTGGAGAGAATGAGTTGGGTAAATGTTAGATCAATACAATCAAGTTCCACATGGCTAGCTATTGTACTGTACTCTGCCTTCAGTTCAGCGAATATTATAGTAATTGGCTACTTAAAGGGATTGCTCGGCAGCGGCAACCCTTATGAACTGCAGTCCAGCTAAGTGACAGAAAATTAATCTACATGTAAAAATAAAAAGTAGAGAAAAGATGACAATAAAACATAAGGACAGTCAACAAAACGTAAGTATGTGGATTATTATTGTGAAAACATTTGATAGCCCTATTGTTTTGGAACTGAGAGAAGCATTAATGAATTCAATCCATTTACAACCACACTGATCTGGCAAAGATATAAACAGACAAAGAGACAGACTGATATATAGGCAGACAGACAGACATGTACAGATGGATAGATTCAACTGAATTTCTTTCAAAAAGAAAAGACTAAAAATACTACAAACATACAAGATTACAATGGCGGTTAAGCCATTGATGGATTTTCAACATTATTTTCAATTATCCCAGAATGTTTCTTTTTTTCTCCCATCTGCTTTCGACAAGAATATGTTTTTCTAAATAAATGCCAATCACTTTCAAATGTTTGTACTAAAATGCCCCTTATCTCTTATGTTCCAGTTTCATTTGTAAGATGTAACCACAAGCGCATGTTCCAGATGCTTGGATGGATGGATGGACAAATAGAGAGCGAGACAGATGGATGGATGGATGGATGGACAGATAGACAATTGTATTTTGTTTAACTATAGCCATGTACATGGTTTCTAACCACCAGATTTGCAATTTCAAATTTTTTTTAACCAATCATTAAACCTAAACAAATAATTTGGACCTGCGTTTTGCACTCTGCTCACTGTTGCCTAGTTAACCCTACATTCAAATGAGACAAAAGTAACTGTCCTTCAAAGAGACTGTCACATTACTGGAAGAAAAGAATCTCCAGGAATTCAGAATAAGAAAATTTCTTCCTTTTAAATTACGTTTGATATTCAGGAGTCACAAGAAAATTTTCAAATTAGCTGCTTTGGTGAACTTACAAATTTTAGGTTGGCACCATTTTCATTTAGGATCAAAATGGTATCATAAGAAGTGTTCTGGTGGAACCCCATGTTAATATGGCTTTCCATTTTGGAGGAGTAATGGTAAAACTATTTTCAAGATGAATGACATTGTGGCCATATTTGATATTAGACTGGCACTGTTTCATTTAGCACTGACTAGACAGACCACTCTGGTGGCCTAGTGGTTAGAGCATCTGTCCAAATACAGAAGGTTGTAGGTTCGAACACCGGCCAAGTCATATCAAAGACTTATAAAACTAGTACTAACAGTGGCCTCGCAAGACACTCAGCATTAAGAGATTACTGTTAGGACTTGTTGACTGTTTGCCTGGTGTCAGGATAATGTGACTGGGTGGGACAACATGCTACATGTCTGCAGCATGATGCCCCAGTGCTAGACATCACTATAAACTGCCACACTGCAGACATCATAGTGATATGGCTTAAAAATTAGTAAAGCTACATTAAAATTCCAAATCAGACACACACACACACTAACTAGACATAAGATTTTTTTTATTGATGCACACTGCTGATATGACCAGATATCTAGAAGAAGCAATGAAACAATTCTGAAGATGGCCCTTGTGGGAGTTATAAAAGGATCAATCAGTACCATTTTCATTTATGACCAACTAGACATAATAAAAAGTCTATTAGTGAAAATCCCAGCTGATATGACCATCCAATCAGGTGTAGCAATAACAAGATATTCAAAATGGCTGCAGTGGAAGACATATTGGACATCAAATCAACACAATTTTCATTCTGAATTGGTGAAGACCTCAAGGTAATGTTAATTTTCATTCACAGGACCAACATGACATCATGTTGATGTGACCATCCATTCAGGAGAAGTATCCGCAATTTTTTTTTTTAGATGACAACTGTAGCTTCCATATTGTATGTCTGAGTGCCACAATTTTCATTTATGACCAACTAAACCATGGGATGAATGTGTTTGTAAAGTCTTGTGGCAATCCTTCAAGTCCATTAGGAAGAGTAATGACAACAAATTGGTGCTAATGGACAATCAATGGACTATGGACAATGGGCCATCCCATAAGTTTTTCTGGCCCAAAACAAGCTGAGCTAAAGATAGCTTAACATATCATATATATCTCTGCACTTCACACTTAAACTGCCAAAATGAAAGAGGGAAAAAATGCTACAAGCACTTATCATGCTTCACACAATATCGCAGATGATGATTACAACAGTGCCAAGACCATAATTCACAGAATAAATGACATAAGTGCCCTGAAGACAGCTTACTTTAAAAATTACATGCCTTATTAGAAATACCAAGGTAATAAATGTCATTCTTTTAAATTTTATTATTTCTTTCAACATCTTCTTAATTCACGTTTGTTTCTAGAACACCATGCAAGACCAAATAATCATGTCATGTGACACACATTGGGCACTATTTATTTCTCACTTGAGTACTTTTTCCATCTACAAAAGGATCAAGCACTCAATTTTCAACAAATTTTAAATCCTACACGTTTTTTTATATCATCAGCAACACTTCACATAATTTAATGAATATTGCTTGATGTTGAAAGTATAATGTTAGCCATTTTTTCAAGATGATATATTTTTATTTGCAGAAAAAACAAAGGTATGGAAACTAGTCTATACTTCATGTTGTTATTTGACAATAAATAAAAGTAATTATATGCAACTATTTTTGTTTATACAAATTTCATGTGATAATCTTTACTCCACATTGTTATAAATTACTTGGTTACATATTAAAAAATTCCAATTTGGTCAGTGTGACACTTTTTACTTTATTGCATCTTGGAAACCATCTTTAGCTAATTTCTCTCTTATAACAAATCATAATTTCCATAAACAATCAAGAAAACACACAGAAAAAAGAATTTGAAAGATATTTTGCATTTAAAAGATATACAGTGTATTTACTGACAAAACAAGTGTGAATGACAAATTCTGCAAATGAAGATATATCCTAAATACAAACTGCTCTGAGAATTTCACCATCTTTGGGGAGTAGCTCATAACAGGATGCATTTTTTTATTTATTTATCTGATTAAAACAGCAATTGTAACATGATTTAATAGGATAGGAAGAATTCTCTCCCTTGTAAAGTGAAACTATTCACATTTCTCAATACAAAGATGCCAACTTTAACTTTTCATCATAAAGTTGTACAATCTTAATAAACTTTAATTTTGAGAATTAATGTTTCACTAAAGGAAATGCAAGATGACTGAATTTTTGTATATAGACCAAACAAAAAAAATTCAGAAGTAAATTGTTTACATTTAAAACTTGGTATAATGTTTAATTTTTGCAATATGGGACAGAAGTCTATTAGGAAATGCACCATTAATCAGCCTCTGCAAATCCACAGGAAAAATAGAAAATGTGTCAACATCACAAAGATGCTCCCACAATGTGATGCAACTGAAGAGCAAAGTATCAAGTCAAAAACAAGTGTAAACATTTTTTGAGAAAAGAATTAAAGCCTGCTGACTTAGGTTTCTAAATGTAATGTCTTGCATCAAATACAGTTTTAATGCATGCAGTCCTTAAAATAAGCACCAATTTAGATAAAACTGAATGACATTGTTCTATTTCAAACAGTTCAAATAACTCCAATTTAATAAAATGTAAAATTGCAAAAATCAAATTAGATAGAGGTTTATTTACTAAAAGCCTCATGCCAAATTTGGTCTGCATCCACAAACTTTTTTATTGGAAATGACACTGCCATAACACGACAAACTTTAAACTCAAATATGAGCCATAACTCCATTACATTTCTTTAAAATGAGTGAACATCGGTACTGATTTCTGCAGGGGAAGGATCAGATGGGCAGATATGAGAGCACTGTATCCCGCTCCAATGTGGCAGGGGCTTAAATAAAATCTCACAGGTAAGAGGTCTAGAAATTCTACAGGAAGTCTATACAAATTTTATAGAATCTTAATATTTTTACTATTCCATTTCATTCTTTATAATTTATAGGTAGTTAGGTAGGTAGGTAGGTAGGTTTGCTTGGATGGTTAAAATTGTCTCAAAGGGAAAGATGTTAAACTTGGCGAAAAGGTAAAACTTAAAATTATCTCAGAGGGAAATATGTTCAAAATGTCTGAAAGGGAAATATGTTCAAAATGTCTGAAAGGGAAATATCTTCAAAATGTCTGATAGGGAAATATCTTCAAAATGTCTGAAAGGGAAAGAAGACAAAAGTAGCAAGAGTACCATGAACACCATGTGAAATGTCTGCCCTGTGTTTTATAGTCCTCCATGCAGGCAATGAAAGGGTATGTTAGACATCAACACCCTTCATTGACCTCAGCCACTGGTCAAGGTATGCAGTCTTGAACTAAACTTAAATGTGCAGAAACCATTTTTTTAATTATTTTACTTACTTTGACCATAAACTTTCACCCCTTTTTCCCAGAATATGTGTTTATTACCACAAGTGCAAAGTATCCACAAAATTTAATTGCAGAACTTAACCTTGAACAAAATTTATTCTGAAAAAAAAAAAAATTTTACTTTGAGCCACAATGACCCAGACTAGAGATAAGTTGTATTACCTGTATAAAGGTTTACCTCTATATTTTATTCTGGTGGTACCTCAGACTTTTTCACTTACACTGACTTTATTTATTCTTTTACAAAATAGCTGTATTAATTAATTTTGGAATACTGTCAGTATAATAATGATTCTTAATTACATGTTTGGACATGACAAGAATGTGAACATGGTGGCCTAATATATGGGACATTGTGAAAGCTATTACGATCAAATCCCACTTTTGGAAAACTTTCAGTCAAAAGAAAAATCATTTTCTAGTTACTTACTAGTGCATGTTACTGCATTAAGTACATGTATACCTTTGTAAAACTGAGAATCACCCCAAGATTTTTAAGAAAGAAATTGTTTCCTGTTTGAATTTTATGTAATTTTTAAAGGCCACTAAATATTTTCACATTTGTTGTGTAATTGCATTTCATTTTACAGGCCCTCTCTAATGAATATCTTGCTTGGGTGTTGGTGTCCAACTCAAAGTTGCTCCCCATTATATCAATAATTAAGTTATGAATTGTATCTTCAGTGTTGACACTTCATACATTTATCTACAAGGGATCTAACATCAGCAAATTGTCTCTCACTGAGTGTCATCTAGTGTTAGCTAAATCACTTCATGTTTTAGATAACAACTTATACAACATTTAACATTAACAAAGTAAATTCATCTACTATAATGTACTGACCATTTTAAAAAATGTGGGGGAGGGGCAGCAATTTTCTTTTGAACCAAGATATTTTATTTTGTTTAATCTCAAAATAATTAATTTTCTTTTTCTTCAAATAATATAATGGGTATAATACAGTGTTATTTTGCTATAAATCACAGCAAAATACTTTTTTCAGCTACTGACAGACTGATATTTTTATTTTAAAATATACTGGTCAGGCCTTTGCCCTAGAACATTACATTGTTGTGCCCTAATATGATTGCAGCATACCATGGTGTGTGCATATAAAGAGTGGTACAAAAATTTTCATGGTACCCACCTCTAACCCTGACCTTGTCTTTTTGACCCCAAAATCAACAAACTTCTTCCATACCTAAAGAACAAACCTTGCACAAAGTTTTGTCAAGTAATGGGTCTTGAGTTAACAAGCGAAATCCATTTTCTTTTTTCACTGACCTTGACTTTTGACCTAAAAAAAGACATCTTTCTTACCAAACATGCAAGTCATCCACACACTTTAGTAGATGTGCATAGTTGATAAATGAAATCAGAAACCATGTTTTCCTTTCTTTGACCTTTGACCATTTGACCCAGAAATTAATAGGGTCCTAACCCATGTCAAGCACATCCCATTCACAAATTTTGTTAACTGTAGATGTAGACTTATTAGACATTTTGAATGAAAACTATTTTTTTCTGTTAGTCATTGGCCTTTACCTTTGACCTTTGTAACTCCAATAGGTATAGGCATCTTCCTTATCCTCAGTGTTTGGTATACGTAGACTGTGGAAAAATCAAATTGTTGTACAGAAACCATTTTTCTTCCTTCAGTCACAGATATAGTTATGAAAGGAAATTGGTAATTGGTTAAGATGGATCCACATCACAACTTAAGCCTTACAGTGGGCATATAAAAAGATCCTAAAAATAAAGGGTCAAATTTTTTGTACAAACTTCTTCGATTATCAATGCCCAAGACTTTCTCTGATGGTACATTACTATGCTACACAACCATGCGACACCAAAAATCTTTCACCTCACAGGGCAAAAATCAACACACTTGACAAAATGTGCAACCGTCAGTGGGGGGGTCCCATGTGGCCAAATGTAAGTCACTTGCGATCACAAATCACTGAGATCTCACCTCTGTCAATATGGGTTAGAATCTTGGGTATATGAGAAAGCTTGCCAGTGGCTTTCCTTGGATCAGTGGTTGTTCCTGGGGTTTTCCCAGGATCTTCATCCACCAAATATACTGACTGCCGTGAATATCCTTTTATGTGCTACAAAGTGGTATTAAACCGACAAAAGCAAAGCAAATCAATCCAATGTTAGTGGACACTGACAAGATATGCACTCTAGTCCAGTTTCACCCATCAGGAGGTAAGGACAAGTTAGGTAAATGGTTTCACCCATCAGGAGGTAAGGACAAGTTAGGTAAATGGTTTCACCCATCAGGAGGTAAGGACAAGTTAGGTAAATGTATCAGACTCAAGTGGCACAATACCAACTCATATCTGCAATTTGTCAATGTATGAATAAAATAAACTGTCTTAGGTTCATAATTATTCATGCCAAGAAAGACAAGAATTTATCAAATGGTTTTGAAAATACATAAGTAAAACATATTTAAAAAACCAAAATTGTAACAAACTGTTGATGAGAGCATTGGCAATGCCATAGATATAACCCCATTATTCTGTGCAGTTGACTCATTACCTGAATCATCCAAGATCTTAATGATACAAACCTTTTCCAAATCTGAACAAAACTGGATTAGAAATATGGCTTCCCAAGTGGAAAAAGGCTCAGCCAAACAGATGCAAAATCACCTCATTGATATTTGTGAATCTTGCTCATTAGTGAAATTGTCTTAAATCTTGATTAATCCATATTCCACTTTTGATCAAAAGTCTCCAGATTGGAAACAAGAAACTGTTGACAGACGACAATGTTTATACTCACTTAAAAGACAAGTCCAACTAAAAACTGCACAGACCCAGATCTGTCATTGCATAATGTGCCAGCAGAGCTGGGTCTGTGCAGTTTGTCAGGAGTAATAAGTACAACAAATAACACAGACCTGTATATGCTGGCACATTATGCCAAAGATCAGGATCTTGATTGATTGCAGTTTTACTTGACTTATGAGTGAGTATAGATGGTACTATGCACAATACATACATGATGGAGAAATGGCTACATCGTATGCTTACTTAGCCTTAAAGCCAGGTAAGCAAAAAATACTTACCTATGTGTTTTCTGTGTATCGAAGAAGTAAACCCAACTGAAGGACAGAAGTGTGAACCAGTTCAGAACTGTCCCAAATCGAACTGCACCTGGGTATATCAAGCTGTTACAGAAATCCATCGCAATAATCCAATAAGAAAACTAATACATAATCATACACAACAAGAGTATCAATTACCACCACAATTATTTAATATGAATGAAACCATATCCTAATAATGACTATACAAATTGTTGGGTAATGCTCCTATCTGAAGTGTATGTCAATGTAGTCATGTAGGGGCATTTACTCAATTTATAATTAAATATTAAGTGTTCTAAAATTTAAAACTAAAAAATTTAAACAAAGTCTATTCAATCCTGAATGCTCTGCACCATAAATGTCATCACAAATCTTCCAAACAAACATTATTTATCACCATGGACTTCTACAATGGTGGCTGGGTAATAAACAGGGCTATGGGAAAGCAGATGTCAGGTATGTCATAACAAATTGTTTTGCATCACATATTGTTTTCATTGTGACAAAAGAGCATCTAATGTTCAATCTTGCTTTTACTGGATCACATCTTTAGGTTGATCTCATCCTAAAATGTCTACCTAGTTTAACAACGATTTTGCTGTATTTCTCAGAGCATGTAACTAATGAACTTCCAAACGGAATATAGATTTATCAGGATCCAATCATAGTTAATAGTTGCCATTATAAATGTATGTGTATTCAAATTCTTAAAAAAATCACACCCATTACTGACATAGTTGGTCCCAATGCCTACTTAACCTATATGACCTTAAATATAGTGATTAACTACATATGGTAAACATTCTCTCTCTCTCTCTCTCTTTCTCTCTCTCTCCAATAAAAAAATGAACAAATATATCAGCAACAATGGGTTATGGTCCATTAATAAAAATGCAGACAGGGCTTTGTGTGCTGTATACAAAAATGAGTTAGTTCTACAAGCAATGAAGATTTCCCTTCTGCAGTCATTTAGGCCTTTCAGAAAAAGAACGTCAGTATGAGAAATATTCAGTACAGCCAGTGGCTACAGCTATGATTAAATAATTTGCTGTAAATTCTGTCATTTTTACGGTTATGAAAATGAATGTAAGTTATAACTTTAATTTTAACTTGGCACCACATGACCATCCATCCCATCCATCCATCCATCCATCCATCCATCCATTTACATACAGGACTTCAAATAATATACCTAACAAGAACAACATAGTTTCAGGATATAGAAAAAGTTTGGTAAACTTTAAAATGCTGAGAAGTCATCTAAAAAATTTCAAAATGTGTATAAAATGTGAAAATTTAATGTACAATGTTACATTACATTGTATCAAACATTTCTTTTCCATTCTATGAGTTGACAAAAAAACATAAAATTCCATTGTTAGGACAAGATGTACCAAAATGAAATAATGCAATATGACAATTAATGCTACAACATATACTTTTAACCTTTTCCTTAAAGTTAAATATCTTGAATTATATTGTGATTTTAAAAAATTCTTGATTGGAACAATAACTGTGTTTATCCATGTAAATCAAAGTAGCTTTGTCAATCATCTATAAATCTAATCGTAATATCATAGTTCAATTGATAACTGACACTTGTTCAACTGACATGTGTAAAATTCCCATGAATTTCCTGTTACTCATTTCTATATAGCACCGAGAACAAAAACAATATAATACTCAACCAAACGGAAACCGAAAAAAGGCTTTCTAAATCAAGATGTTTGCTGTAGATGTCATCATATTTAAGGCACAAAAATACATGAATATCTCAAATACTCAAATACTCTCTATATATTACAAAATAAACAACACCAACGCATGTAATCTGTGACCAGTTTCGCTTTCTTGTTTTTTCAGACTCCAATATTCTATATCACTTGTATGACTAGTCACTCAGTCTTGGTCTAACATATTCCCATGTATGCAATCCGTAAAATCTCACAACTCCAAAAAACTTCAGTCCTCAATCCTTGACCATAGTGCATTATAAACCATTTTTTAATTAGACATCTCTTTATACACATTATTACTAATGGTAAATCATACTAGAGCTCAATTTCCGAATTTACTTACAAAATTCAATTTAAATTCAAAGCGAAAACATACAAATAGAAACTGGAATGGTCATTCCATGAACAAATTGTATCACATCATTTTGGTCTGGCCATGTAGTCGTGGTAACATTATTCAGAATGAAATGAATCCCTTTATATATTTATATTAAAAGAATTTGAACTGAAATCAAAAGTGGAAAAAAGTGTCCAGGGATATTACTAAATATCAGTAAGACTAAAGTTCAATCCTGCTGTATCATGTGTTTAAGTTGCCAGACTGCCCCACAAATCTGCAATAGGCTGTATGAGCTTACAAGCCAAGTGATGAATTATTGAGATAAAAGAAGGGACCAGTTTCACTCTACACTGAATAATGTAGAAAACAGTCAGCCATATTTGGTTTGGATTTTGTTAAATGCCTTTCAACCTAACAAATGAATATCTGAATGTATGATCTAACGCACTGACAGCCTTGACATGAAATTATGAAAGGTGTGATGTTACAATCAATAACGTTTTGATGATTTCTCTTTGACATACTAAAGAACAAATATTTACATACCTGCAAATGGTTTGTTAAATCCCACAAAACAGCTGCTGCAAAATTTAGTCCAATTCACCTAAAAATTAAAATGAAATATTTAGTACACCGGATACCACACTTACAAGTCGACAAATATGTTCTAACAAGGTTGTACAATGCATGTAAACAGCCTCTCAGAGGTTTTCCGGCTGGCATGTTAAATTAACAAACCCTTTCATCTCATTAGCATACTGATCTCATGATCACAGTTACACCAAGTTTAAATCCAGATGGCAACGAAATCAAGCTGCTTTCTTCAAATCACAATAATTTGATTTCAGATGGGTAATAACTGATCTGGAAAAAGACCAAATTAAAACATTGTACTTTGAATCAAAAGTGTTGGTCCTGGGTTGGGTATGGGGCACTGTGTCCTGCCAACTTCATTAATACAAATGCTGCATGCAGAAGAGATGGCAGAATCAAATTGCTCACCGATATCGATAAGACCAAATCCTAGAATGGTATGAAATGTTTTCCAATTTTAGAGATTCATTTTCAAGTGCACTATTTAATGTGACTGATTCAGGAAAAATGATATAATTCAACAAAATCTGTGAAATTTACTCTTATTTATCTGTAGTATCCCACAATTTGAATCATGTTTATTTTAATGCTTTCTTGTATTTATATCCTGTTTTCACCTAACTCCTTTTAAATTCTATTTGTTCTATGAGTACAGACAATTAAACATTGAATGGCAGTAAAACCTTATGATTTTATTTTCCTTATAGATAATTTTTGTATAGTTAAAGTAATCAAGTTAACTAAAATGACAAAAAATTTAAATATTTATCTTTATTTTTAACAGAAGAACAAGACATGTTAAACATAGTAAGGATTAACTGTACACAAAAAAAAATTACCAAAGACATGGTACTATTTTCATCAAGTATTAATTTTTCAAATAGTGTGACGATAATACATAATTATTTACATGTACAAACAATGTTACAATAATACATAATTATTTACATGTACGAACAGTGTGACAATAATACATAATTATTTACATGTACAAACAGTGACAATAATACATAATTATTTACATGTACAGTGTTGCAATAATATATAATTATTTACATGTACAAACAGTCTGACAATAGTACATAATTATTTAGATGTACAGTGTGACAATAATACATAATTATTTACATGTACAGTGTTACAATAATACATAATTATTTACATGTACAGTTACAATAAATACATAATTATTTACATGTACAAACAGTTACAATAATACATAATTATTTATATGTGCAGTGTGGCAATAATACATATTATTTACATTAACAAACTGTTACACTAATGCATAAATATTTACAAGTACAGTGTGACAGTAATACAATTATTTACATGTACAGTGTAACAATAATACATAATTACATGTATTTACATGTATAGTGTGGCAATAATACATAATTATTTACATGTACAAACTGTGTGACAATAATACATAATTATTTACATGTACAAACAGTGTTACAATAATACATAATTATTTACATGTACAAACTGTGTGAATATAACACATAAGTATTTACAAGTAAAAACATGTGTAGCAAAGTCTTAATCATAAACTAAACTTCTTTATACACAAATGAGGGAGTAATTCAAAATAAACTTGTAAAGAAAGATCCTGAAAAAGCTGATCAAATCCTGGCCAGAAAATATATGTTGTATTTACAGCCATAAATATTTACAAATCTGTACACCAACAAACAAGCTGGACATTTCAATTTAGTATGTAAGAGTATGCAAATTATGTTGTCCGATGATTGACAACTTTTCCATCTTTCATGATGGTTAAGAACAGAACCATAAAGTTAATGAAATTTTAAATTTTTTTTTACAATACACTGATGCAAGTATGATATTAACTCATTGGTAAAAGAAAAAGAATTTTGGTGTTACAAACACACATGATAATCAATCACAACATCAATGGAAAAGGCAGATGAATCTTCTGCAAGCTCAGAGGAAACTTAGAATGATTGATAGAAAGCAGTTATTTACTTCTTTAATTGAATGCAAAAAAAAATTCATTAACCATTATTAGATTGAAAAAGCCAGTATATTTCCAGTTCATGTGGAAAAACAATATCCCAGTTGCCACCACCACCCATCCCCACCAAAAACTTTTCAAGGAGTTTTTCAAGTCTACATTTGGTACTGGTTCAAGATTGAGGATACAGAGTCTGCAATTTGTTTGCATTTTTCAAATAGCATGACAGAGGTTCCACAACAAAATTATTTGAGTATTTTAAAAAGAACATTCAACAAGAGATAGAAATATCCTCCTTTAGATGGGTCAAAGATTGTCCCTTGCAAGGAGACATAATTTGACTGTCCTTCACTCTTCACAGAGAGAAATCAATAAATATCACATGGGAGAGAAAAATATGATGGTAGTTTGTCATTGTTTCAAATGGTAACATGAGATGCAGGTCTTAAATGCACAAAGGAGTTAAATTTTATTAAATGGAAAATTGAGATTCAAACTGAATCATAAAATGCTTTTTTATTATTTATCTTTGAAACTAATAAATATTAGTTTTGTTTACTATAATTATAAAAAAGATATTGTAATAATTTACATGTTTGATCATGTTGCTTCAAATGGGAATAAGTGCTATTTTTGACTAAAAGACATTCATTATTCAAAAACAAGTCATTGCTTAAATGTAGTATGAAATCATTGTAAACATAATATATTGTTTCTTAATTTTCCCTACAATTTCAAGCTATTTTACTTCAAACTTCATGCAAACATTTTCTTTGTTTGTTAAAAGTAAAAGCATTATTAATTTCATTACTGTTACAGATTCATTTTTATCGCAAACTGGAAAATTTGCAGGCAACATGAAGCAATGACAATTAATAGTTGCCAATTCTTCAATCAGTACAATCATGAACTTCGAAAAATATTTTCATTATTTAAGTGGGGCCCCGAGTGGCCGAGTGGTCTAAAGCGCTCTTCGTTACGGATCACTGCCATCTCACCTCTGTCTGCGGCGGTTCGAGTCTAAGATTCAGCCAATGTGGGCATGTGAGAAAGCTTGCCAGTAGCTTCTCGTGGGTCGGTGGTTCTTTCCGGGGTTTTCCGGGTTCTTCCTCCACCATTAATACTGGCCGCCATGAATAGCCCATCGTGCTGAAAAAAATGGCGTTAAACCCCACAACAACATTATTTAAGTTAAAGTTAAAAAAAAATTCAAATTCTTCTTAATTGTTACAAACGTAAATTCATAATGTGAAATGGAATTTCGCCATACAAAATGGAATCACGTCGAGAAAAGTGAGTACTAGTTTTCAAACTGGGATCATAAAATAACTAATGCTTTCAATTATTATTGGAAACTAAGTCTATTCTGTTACTAATAATTATTGTACTGTAAGCAGAATAATGGACTAATTGGACATAATTTCATTTTATATGCTGAATTTCCATTCAGCAACACAAAGTCTATACTCATTAATGTAAATTGTATAATGGTTAGTATTCAAGTTTTATAATGTACTAATAATCAAAATATTTGGTAACGATACGAAATGTAAAACATAATTGACTTTGTTACATTTCATATATGTGTGTGCTTGTGATTTTACTTCTCATTCTAAAACTGTTCCCAAGTCCCAAACTTGTGTCAGTTATATGCAATGCTGTATCATGCGATGAAAATTATCAAGAAATCTATCGGAGTATAAACTTTTCATACAGACACAGTGGCATTAAAATTCTTAAAATAGTGGTGCAAATTAAAAATTACACCATTTCATTAAATATACTGTATGCATCAAAATGATCGATAAGCACTCTTATAGTCTTCGGCAAGAAAATATCATGCAATAAACAAAAGTTATGATTTCATCAAACAGAAAATTGTTTTTTATTTGACTAGTTACTAGTTGGCTATTTCAATTCTCTTAATATTTTGAAGGACGGCATGGAACCATTAAAGCAGTGGAAATACTCACTATTAAACTATGGACCCTAATAACACTAGTGTGCCATGTAAGGACAATGTTATCTGGGTTTTGTACAAGGTGATATTCACTTTCATAGACATGGTTTCATTTTGTATTTTGAAATTCAATTTTGCCCTCTGAATTCCCATTTTTAACAATTAGGAAAATTTTGAAATAAAAACTGCACTACATAAATAAAAATATTTGTTATAGTTCATTTATTTTACTGATTAACTAACTTGAGAAAATTAGGGCCCCAAGTGGCCTACAGTGCTCTCCATTACGGATCACTGCCATCTCACCTCTGTCTGTGCCGGTTCGAGTCTCAGATTCAGCCAATGTGGGTATGTGAGAACGTTTGCCAGTAGCTTCTCGCGGGTCAGTGGTTCTTTCGGGGGGGGGGGGGTTCCCCTGGTTATTCCTCCACCATTAATAATGGCTGCCATGTATAGCCTATCTTGTGCTGAAAAATGTCGTTAAACCCCACAACAACAACTTGAGAAAATATGAATCATCAATGCTTAACAGTTCATGCCAATCTTCTAGTTTGCAACAAGAAATACGTGCATCAGGATTTAAAGGAATGACAGCATTTTACCTTAAACAATTAAGTAAACTATTCTATGCACCAAGTTGTATGTAAGATAGCATTAAATAATAGAAATAATTAAATAAAAATGCATGTATCAGAATTCCATTTCCATGACAATTTCCAAAAAATGACATGAAAAACATTTTTCATTATCATTTATTACTTTGCAATAAGGTAATATATTCTCTTATTTAAAAGTTTTCTTAACTAGAATTAATCAAAGAGAGACATTCTGATAAATATTCAAGAGTTATTTGCATTTTGCACAGAAATTGGATTTCTTTTGAATATTTCTTTTCCAAATAATATTGATAAATATACTGTAGCTGCTGTGATGTGTAGGTCAAATGGAGAATTAACAGGTAGAGCAAACAAACTTTTCTAATGCATATTTCAATGTTACCTTAAGCAAAATTCATATATTAAAGTTCCCACTGATAACCACTGCTGCCTTGGTGTGTGTATATATATATATATATATATATATATATATATATATATATATATATATATATATATATATATATATATATATATATATATATATATATATATATATATTACTTCCCAGAAGACATCCTGATCTTACATTCCTCAAACTGTCTTGAGACTCTGTTTCTGATATAGAAATTTCTACTTCCAATGTTCAACCAAACCTTTAATTTTTCAATAATGATTTGGTTTGTTAACATTAAAATGATTCCTACATATCTGATCACACTCATGTTTACTTTCAACCTCTGCAGCAAATTTAAATGTGAAATAAAAGTGCTTTAGGTGTAGAGGCCTGGAAAAGACATTTCAAAGTATAAAATCTCTATTTCCTTCAAAACTATATACAAGTTACTGTTGCTGACTTGATACAGCCCTTTAATTAATTTACCTAATGTTTTCTCTACTACATTGGACAGATCTCCATCTGAGAACAAAGGATTTCTGCAAGCAAGTTTGGGGTAAGTGTGCTGCCACGATTTAGCTTGTAAGTTTTAGGCTGCAGAAGCTGTAAATTTCTTGAAATGTGGATTTTAATCAAGTTTACAATGAAATTTTAAGCCAGAAAAGTTGGAAACATTTAAATCACATCAACTTAACTGCAACAAATAAATGAAGCAAACTATGCTCAATTATTTCATATAAAAGGTTAATTTCCAAGGTGTATTCAAAACTAGAAATATTATAATTCCAGTTTATATAAAATTGTTACATTTAGCTCCATTTCATAAAGAATTATATTACACATATACGACCTACCCTAATACAGCTGTATCAATCCAAAAATTGCAGGGAAGTTGACACCCCACGTCTTTCTGTTAATTGTCAAACACTGAAAACTGCTTCTGTACAGTTCAGTACCTTTTCATGATAGGGGCCCCAAGTGGCCGAGTGGTCTAAAGCACTGCCTGTTACGGATCAGTGCCATTTCACCTCTGTCTGTGTGGGTTCGAGTCTCGGATTCAGCCAAGGTGGGTATGTGAGAAAGCTTGCCAGTAGCTTCTCATGGGTCAGTGGTTCTTTCCAGGGTTTTCCTGGGTTCTTCTCCATCATTAATACTGGCCGCCATGTATAACCTATCGTGTGCTGAAAAATGGCATTAAACCCTACAACAATAACAACAACAACAACCTTTTCATGATATGGTAAGAGAAAAAATCTTCTGTTTGAACTAATCATAGACTATAACTTAAACCAGAACAAACAGCAAATTAAATACGTGCTTGGCATCAGTATACAGGAATTTCTACACAATGTATCTAATAATATCTGTGATGTGCCCAAAACTATCTTTTTGAGATTTTACTTGCGGATGACAAGTTACATATTTCAAGAAATGAAAGGCGATACAAAATGCTGGTAATTTAGATTTTTATGGTATACCAATACCATAGAGTCACTATTAAAATTTATTCAAACTGGCAATATCCTTACAGACTACACAACAAGCTCTCCTGGCCTTTGACTGGTAGACTCAATAAAAAAGGACCTGTCAAGTCTCAAATCTAGCTGACAAAATGGTCATCATTGACTTGCTATGAATATCAGCTCTTGTATAAAGCAGTATAACATTTATATCCAAGGCATGAAAACAAGGTAGGGGAAGCAACCATTGGTGTTTTGGAAGTCACCTCTTCAAGCTGTAGCAGAAAAATAACAAACTGTGTCTGTGTATGTGATTTGGATTTTTAATGTAGCTTTAACAATTTTTTAGTCATATCGCTACAATGTATGCAGTGTGGCAGTTTACAATGATGTCTAACACTGGGGCATCATGCCACAGACATGTAGCATGATGTCCCACCTAGTAACATTATCCTGACACCAGGCCGACCAGTCCTAACACTAACCTCTTAATGCTGAGTGCCAAGCGAGGCAGCTGTTAGTACCATTTTTGTAAGTCTTTGGTACAACTCGGCCAGGGATCGAACCCATGACCTCCTGCATCCGAGGTGGACGCTCTAACCACTAGGCCACTGAAGCTGTCAAACAATAATCTGAATTACTTGCTTTCTCCCACCATAAGGTGGGACACAATATTATTTCATGCTGTTGTTCATCTGTTGCCATTTTCACTTTTGCATAGTAACTTCAGTTGTTCACCATCTACATTTACCAAACTGTGGATGACAACTGTACATCATGCAAGGAAGAAACCTGTTGACTTTCGGGTCAAATGTCAAGGTCAATGTTGTTGAAAGAAGACAAACATTTCCCACACTGTAACTTTCAGGTCTCTGTCATCTATGGTTACAAAAAATGTTATGACAAAAAAAAATATATAACTTAGTTTCCACACTAGAACAATAGCTCTACATCATAGTTCTGGTCATAGCTCTGAAGATGGCCTGCCCTATGGATAAGGGCAATGGCTATTGATTATGGGGTTCATAGACAGAAGGCCAAGGTCACTATATTGAGAGGAGGAAAATGGTTTCTATCACACTAATATTTTTTTTAACATGACATTAAACTGAAATGTCATTTACTGGAAACTGCTGTTAAACCCAAAACATTACATCTCATTATAGTGGGGTAAGAATTATGTGCAGTGAAAATTTAAATATTACATGATAATATCTAATGACAATTTTTGAACATTTATTATTCAAAGATTATATAATAGAACTGACAGGAAAAGATCATGCATGTTTCCTTTTTAAAATGCTACCAGTGAAACAGACAGTTGTCATTACTGTGGAAGAAAATACTCTTGAGGTTGATGAGGTATTACCCAAGAGAAGTAATTCGGAAATTGTCTGTTACTAATAAAATTCTCTTGATAATGTACTTATCTGATGTGAAATCGTAAGCATCGATCTATATCATCTCCATTATGTCTTACTGGCATACCATTTTAAAATCTCTAATAAAAACAAATATTTGAAACACTGAACTTTATAAGTAAATGTACTTGAAAACCTACTGTAATGTACACAGCCATAAAGCACTGGGTGATAATTCTTTTGTCCCATCCCTAACTGCACAGCTCAGAAGTACACACTGATTATTTAGATTATATCCTAGAAGCACAAGTGGTCATCAAATAAACTTGGGTAAGGATGATTTCCAATTTATGTAAGTTTGTACAGTGTCCTGGGTCAACACATAGCTAGCCCTGGGTAAACAGCACCATGTGGTGGGAAACCATGTGTAAATAGACCTCTGTAGGAAGGGGCCATAAATACAGGTTTTATTGGTTTCCAATATTTCAATCTCAATACAATTTGGAATTATCCTGGATACTATAAAATTTATTGTCTGATAAGGATTCACCCATTGTTCAAACATGGAATTTTGGACTTGTTTGGCCAATCTGTTGTTGCTGGTGTGGTCACTGTGGCAAATCAATTTCTGGGTAAATGTTTGTTGATGGATAAGCGTCATATTTCACAATTTATCTATAGACTGAAGTTTCCTGAGTGGTTAAATTAGAAACAATTCTGAAAAAATTAACATTCTTGGTAAACAATCACAGAAAGATGCATTATTCTTCATCACAATAAATTCTGTAAACATTGCTCAAAATAAGAATTGTGTATTTTACTTCACCAATTAGAACTGTATATTTTTCAATGGTATTTTGTAACAACTCCAAAACACAAACATACACTACCAGACAGAGTCTCAAACATTTAGGTGTAATTCATGCCTTTCTGAATGCAACAAACAGCTTAATGACCAAGATTAATTGAGGATATGTTCAATTATATGGAGATATCTGAGTCAGTGTTCTCACAATTATCAAGTACTAACATTTCAGTTGTGCATGGAACATCCTGAATTACGAACCGATGTTTAATACTGGTTGAATGCAACATCATAAAACATGGACTTTACTTTTGACAATGAGCAATATTTTGGCTGCCTTGGACTAAATGCTTAACATATAATTGTGTGCAATTTGAGTACCATAATATTTCAGCATGCAGTTATCTGTCTGCATAAACTATATGCTGCTTATCTAAAGCTGTATTCTAGTAGAAAAGTCTCTGTGTAGAAGAGTGTGTGTAGAAAAGTCTCTGTGTAGAAGAGTGTGTGTAGAAAAGTCTCTGTGTAGAGAAGTCTGTGTGTGTAGAAGAGTCTGTGAGTAGAATAAGTTGTGCTATTACCTCCATAACCCCACATTTATGCATCAGGTTCTACCCTAATTTAGAGCTCTGTACCTTTAACATCATTCATGATACACCAAAGTGGGTGGTATTACAGAAAAGTAGATAGATGTAGCTCAAATTACACTGATGCCAAATAATGCAGACTTTTCTACCTGCATTAAAAAATACAGCGGGAAAAAGTAATACTTGAAACCCAATTTTTTATGCTAAAAACATTAACAGTTGCTGAACTGGTGTTTGTGTCTGGATTTTAGACTTCTGGAATGAAATCTAAAATTACCCTGTCCAATTTGCACATGGACAGGAGAACCTTTGCAAACAGTAGGATAAGATTGAGAATTGTAGTAAAACGGGGCTGGGCCACAAAAATGATTGGTCCAAGTGGCAACAAAAGTGTAATTTTTACCCTTCTGCACATGTGCAAGTGAAATAGCCAATCAAAACATCTTTAATACAACTAGGCATCTGGCTAAATGAAAATCTCTTGGAAGCCGCCTGCCTGTATGCATTTAGAAGCAACACCAAAATGCAATTCCTATCCTGATTTTGGGCAAAAGTGACAAGGATCTCCAGGGGGTTAATGAGTTTTACAAAATTACATAACTCCCATTCTGTAATTTGATTTGGTCTGTATATTTCTGGCATTCCAACATAAGTGGGAGGGGGGCAACGGGAGCAGACTGACCAAAATTACACTATAGCTGTTCGAGGCTGTCCCAAAGGTAGGATATGAACCTGCTTCCTTTTGCAGTCTGGCATGCTATTCATTGAGGCCACCTTTCTACATGATTCACCTTTTACTACGTACAGAATTGCAAAAAGGGCCAGCAGGAGGTCCATTTTTATGAATTATTTCAAGTTTAAGTATCACAGATTGAGTTTCAAAACTAATCGCATCACTTTGTTGCACTTATAATGGTACCTTACTAAAAAACCATTTAATCTGACATGGGTAACCCATGAGACCACAAACTATGGAATTATGTGCTTCTAAAAATCAACACAACAGAAGTGCTCAAAAAGATAATCTTGGCTACAAAAATTAATAAAATGGATTTTAAATATAAATTTTAAACACAGAAATATGATTCAAAGTTTTTACTTGACAGCTGTATGTTTGTAATCATTAGTAAAAACCTGTACAGAATTTAATTTTTTAAAATCAATATGAATGCAAAGCTCCACAATACAAGCTGATTTGCTGACTTAGATAAGACATAGTTATTATTCAAAATTTTCACCATCTTCTGAAACAAACTCGATGCAACTTCAAATACACAAGTGTTTAACCATTGTATCATGTTTGCTAAGCTCCAGCTACAAAGTCATGTATAAACTATAATCTACCTGTTTTGAAATAGTACCATGGCTATGTCTTTGATGTCTAAACACTGCCACTGGCTAGTGTTAATCTGTTATGAAATGTTACATGACCGGCCAGAGACCCAGAATTCGGATCAGCAAGGTGATAGATCGCATGACTAACACCTACATGTTAATAGTTAGTCTAAGATCAAAGGGAGCCTGCAGGGTGAGAGAAGCGTGTTCTCATCCATCCCCACGTGAACAGACAGCAGGAAGGACATTGTCCACTAAGTTTGATTGGATCGGTTAACAGCGATATCCAATCGGAATTGAGACAGAGGGTGTGATTACAATTTAAATCCAAATTATAACTAATTACCTCGCAAGCAAAGGGTCAGTTATGCCTCGACAGATTGGTAAGAAATAGGGTTACTCCAAGAAGCCACTTGGAATTTGGCGGTAAAACTTCTGAGGGAAGAAAATTTCGAAAAAGAATCTTTTTAGGGGACAGAACTTCTGGTTTAGTTGAGTTCCGAGTCTCTAAGAGGTGGTTATGGAAGTAAGACTAGCAGAGCAGTCAGAGTCAACCAATGTCTAGTCCATGGAGAGAAGGTGTATAGAAAGTGGATAAGGAGGCGAAGGAGTATAGATAAGTTGAGGAGGAGAAGGAATTTGGATAAAGTCATGAGGAAGAGGAGAAGGAATTGGGAGGAATAGGAGAGAAGATACACAGATGAGTAGAATACAAGTAGGATCTATCTCACACTACTAATCAAGTGATACAACAGGCTATTACAGGGTCAAGCGGGAGGAGAGTACTTGGGAAATTTGAATCATTTGACTATTGAATTGTTATTAAATTGTTATTCACTAAATTTAACTTTTTTTGTATTCAATCATTTAACACTGTCGGCAGTGCTGACTTGGGGCACAGAGCTTTACATCTATCCTTTACTAATTTAACTTCCAACCAAAATCAAGCCTGGGTGGGACTTCCATAATAATTTAATAAAATATTTTTGTAGCACCCCACCCCAATCATACAACCCCCCAAACATTGTACAATGAAAATATGGGCACTTTATATTATTTGAATATAACAGATCAGTAACATCACATTTATCATATTAGAAAGACATTAGATGCAATATTGGAAATTTGTCTACAATATCATTAATTATGGGGTGGTACCTTACCAAATTCCCTTTAATGGTAGTACCTATAATGCATCTGATGTATTAGATCTGTTTCATTTAAAAAAGAATGTTTATTTTACTAAGAGCAAGCTTCTATCAAATTTGTTATTACAATCATTATCATGCATCAATTTCCTATAATATACCTGTAATGAAACAGATACAAATATACTGTTTTACTCTTGATGTAATAAATTTTACAATCACTTACCTCGACAGCATCTCAACCTTAGTAATCCATACAAAATATTCACCTTTCACCAAGCATTTGAAACAATAGTAAAAAGAAATTCTTTCTGCCATGATCATATACTGAACTTTGGCCTTTTCTATACCATATATACTTAATTTTAAGTGGAGTCAAATTGCAAACAACAAAACCCCCGGATCTGCTGTAGCTTTCAAATCAGTGTACATATTTTTTTGTTCTACTGATTACTCCGAACAAACTGTGGAGACCCAGATTTTACATTGCATTATGTGCCAGCAGATCTGGGACTGCATTTTGCAGTTGGACACAACTTATGCATGAGAAAAGATGGTTCTTTAACTGTGACTTTTCACACAATGATGCTAAGAATCTTCCATATCACCAGGTTTGTGGTAAGTCTAATGGAAACTCACAAAGGCAACAGGATCATAACAATCATCAATCAAAACACTGAAACAATACTAATACCTAATGATCAAGGGACACAGTGTAGATCATTAGCCTTCATCAAAAATTTCTTTAAAACACAAAGGAAGTCAAGAAAGCAAAGTGTACCTACAATTTTCCCCAAAATTCACATCAATATGCTTTCTCCAAGAAAACAAACTACACTTCCACGTCAAGACCATAGTCCATCCCTTAATGTTAATACTGGGCACCTGTGGAATTCAAGAATTCTCAAGTCTTCAATGTGTAGATAGGGCAGCCACATCCAGACCTTCAAAGAGTCTATAATATTTTAATCAAACAAGGTCAGCAATAAAGATTAGTGATAAGGACAGTCTAATGCCATTCAATAATCTGAATCAGTGATAAGGGCAGTAAAATGTCAGCCTGCCTAATCTAACAGTGACATCTGGTTATTTGTCAACCTATCTGCCTATAACAGAGCACTGCCCAGAGTGGACAAAATGAGATCAGACCAGTAATGGATTGCACAATTCAATCCATCCCCATATAGGCAAAAAAAATATTATGAACAAGTCAAATTTGCTTAAAACATGTATTAATTTAACTTTCAACATGCAAAATGTACTATTTTATTGGTGGGGGGGGGGACAAAAATCTTAATTCATACCAGATTCTTGGATTCAATGAACAGGGGCAGAGTTGGAACAACTGACAAATTTAATTAAGTGGTGTTTAATGGCACATCAGCACATTAAATACTATCTACTTCCAAGACAATGGGAATAAAGTTCCTTCCCAAGAGACATAACGCCAAAACTGAGCACGGCTACTCTGGCTTGGAACCCAACCCATACACTGATTGGGTCCAGCACACAAAGATGGCAATTGTGAAAACTGCAGCAGCATAAACTGAGCCTCTTGCATTAATTACAGGCTTTTAGTAAAACAAAGCAGAGTCTATTGGTTTCATCTTTAAGACCTAAGTAGACATCATAAAAAGTCCTTTGGTGAAAATCTTATGCTGATTTGGCCATTCATTGAGGGGTATTGAATACAATATTGTCAAGATGACCATTGCATTGCAGCTATATTAACATTGGATCAGCACTATTGGCACTGAAGACCAACTGGACATCATAAAAAGCCTTTAAGTGAGAACCCCACATCAGTAAAACTTTCTGTTCAAATGGAGTTGTGACAACAAGATTTTCAACATTGGCTGCTGTGGTGACCGTTACTGGACATCAGGCTGGCATTATTTATGTTTTAACCAACTACATGTACGCATCACATGACGTCTCTTTTAGTGAAAGCATCATGTTGATATGACCATCCATTAAGGAGGAGTAGCAATACCCAGATTCTCAAGATGGCTGCTGTTGTGTCCATATTGGAAGTCTGAGCTACACCATTTTAGACCAACTACACCTTGGGATGAATGTGTACGATTCCTGGCAAAAAAAAGGTGAAGCAATAACTTGTGCTAATGGACAGGCAGGCAGACTAGAGGCAATTATATAAGCTCTTCTGGTCTATCAACAGTATTATTGTAAAAAGAAGACAAATTATATAATCAGCAGTAAATATAAAAAATGAAGTTCTTATTTGTGAATCTTGTCAAGACAGAAGCAGTTATCCAGCTGGTTAAATAAATTTTAATCACTATGAAGTTACATCAGTGTGTCTGGATTAAATGCAAGCCATATTGCAGCCAGTCTGGGGATTATTTAAAAACAATTACTGATCCTGTAGGTACCATTATCTGTGTACTGCTTACTTCATCTGCCTCTTACAACTATATTATAAACCACTCCAACACAAGGGACTGATTTCAATAAATCAGACAGGATTTTTAATCTCTCTGTACTTTATTTAACTAATAATTTACATGGTAAATTATTCCATGATGCAATAAATTGATCAAGTTACTGCAATATATGCAGTAACAAATACATGTACCAACGGATATTAAAACTGAATTTTTTTTAAATTGTAGCAACAGACATTACAAGGAAAAGGAACAAGATGAAATATAATGAAATCTACTGTCAAACAAGATGCAAAGGAAAAGTACTCATTTAGCTATTGACTGATGAGCCACTAATTTTTTTTTAAAAGTCTTGGATTTGGTGTAGGTCTAATAACTTAGTACCATGGCAACTGTTACTAAGTCCCATGACACTCACGAGGTACACAACAGTAGCTGACCCAGGCTGATCTGTTGATAGGATTTAAACCCACACCTTTTCAGTACACAACCATATCTCTGATCTCTGGCTGATCTGATGATAGGATTCAAATGCAAACCCTTTCAGTACACATTGATTCCTCTGATCCCAGGCTGATCTGACAATAGGATTCAAATACACACACTTTCAGTACATAAAAGTAGCTCAGCAAGGCTGATCTGATTAATAGGATTCAAACCCACACCTTTTCAAGACAGTACCTGACCCAGGCTGATCTGATTAATAGGATTCGAACCCACACCTTTTCAAGATAGTACCTGACCCAGGATGATCTGATTAATAGGATTCGAACCCACACCTTTTCAAGATAGTACCTGACCCAGGCTGATCTGATTAATAGGATTTGAACCCACACCTTTTCAAGATAGTACCTGACCCAGGCTGATCTGATTAATAGGATTCGAACCCACTCCTTTTCAAGATAGTACCTGACCCAGGCTGATCTGATTAATAGGATTCGAACCCACACCTTTTCAAGACAGTACCGACCCAGGCTGATCTGATTAATAGGATTCGAACCCACACCTTTTCAAGACAGTACCTGACCCAGGCTGATCTGAATAAGAGGATTTGAACCCACACCTTTTCCAGATAGTACCTGACCCAGGCTGATCTGATTAATAGGATTCGAACCCACACCTTTTCGAGATAGTACCTGACCCAGGCTGATCTGATTATTAGGATTCGAACCCACACCTTTTCAAGATAGTACCTGACCCAGGCTGATCTGATTAATAGGATTCGAACCCACACCTTTTCAAGATAGTACCTGACCCAGGCTGATCTGATTAATAGGATTCAAACCCACACCTTTTCAAGACAGTACCTGACCCAGGCTGATCTGATTAATAGGATTCGAACCCACACCTTTTCGAGATAGTACCTGACCCAGGCTGATCTGATTATTAGGATTCGAACCCACACCTTTTCAAGATAGTACCTGACCCAGGCTGATCTGATTAATAGGATTCGAACCCACACCTTTTCAAGATAGTACCTGACCCAGGCTGATCTAATTAATAGGATTCGAACCCACACCTTTTCAAGACAGTACCTGACCCAGGCTGATCCGATTAATAGGATTCGAACCCACACCTTTTCAAGACAGTACCTGATCCAGGCTGATCTGAATATCAGGATTCGAACCCACACCTTTTCCAGATAGTACCTGACCCAGGCTGATCTGATTAATAGGATTCGAACCCACACCTTTTCGAGATAGTACCTGACCCAGGCTGATCTGATTATTAGGATTCGAACTCACACCTTTTCAAGATAGTACCTGACCCAGGCTGATCTGATTAATAGGATTTGAACTCACACCTTTTCAAGACAGTACCTGACCCAGGCTGATCTGATTAATAGGATTCGAACCCACACCTTTTCAAGATAGTACCTGACCCAGGCTGATCTGATTAATAGGATTCGAACCCACACCTTTTCAAGATAGTACCTGACCCAGGCTGATCTGTTGATAGGATTCGAACTCACACCTTTTCAAGATAGTATCTGACCCAGGCTGATCTGTTGATAGGATTCGAACCCACACCTTTTCAAGATAGTACCTGACCCAGGCTGATCTGATTAATAGGATTCAAACCCAAACCTTTTCAAGATAGTACCTGACCCAGGCTGATCTGTTGATAGGATTCGAACCCACACCTTTTCAAGATAGTACCTGACCCAGGCTGATCTGATTAATAGGATTCGAACCCACACCTTTCCAAGATAGTACCTGACCCAGGCTAATCTGATTAATAGGATTCAAACCCACACCTTTTCAAGACAGTACCTGACCCAGGCTGATCTGATTAATAGGATTCGAACCCACACCTTTTCAAGACAGTACCTAACCCAGGCTGATCTGATTAATAGGATTCGAACCCACACCTTTTCCGATAGTACCTGACCCAGGCTGATCTGTTGATAGGATTCTAACTCACACCTTTTCAAGATAGTACCTGACCCAGGCTGATCTGTTGATAGGATTCGAACTCACACCTTTTCAAGATAGTACCTGACCCAGGCTGATCTGATTAATAGGATTCGAACCCACACCTTTTCAAGACAGTACCTGACCCAGGCTGATCTGATTAATAGGATTCAAACCCACGCCTTTTCAAGATAGTTCCTGACCCAGGCTGATCTGATTAATAGGATTCGAACCCACACCTTTTCAAGACAGTTCCTGACCCAGGCTGATCTGATTAATAGGATTCGAACCCACACCTTTTCAAGATAGTACCTGACCCAGGCTGATCTGATTAATAGGATTCGAACCCACATCTTTTCAAGATAGTACCTGACCCAGGCTGATTTGATTAATAGGATTCGAACCCACACCTTTTCAAGATAGTACCTGACCCAGGCTGATTTGATTAATAGGATTTGAACTAACACCTTTTCAAGATAGTACCTGACTCGGGCTGATCTGATTAATAGGATTCAAACCCACACCTTTTCAAGACAGTACCTGACCCAGGCTGATCTGGTGATAGGATTCAAACCCACACCCTTTTAGTCATGGTCCAGCATGTTAACCAATAACATCTCTTTGATGAATAGAAAAGATGGGGACAAACTCCGCAAGATGTCTATTTTTTAATTGAAATAATGAACCATTAAAGTAAACTCAAAACATTTAAACTATTGCCCAGTTGAAGAAACAAATGCACATTTGTATTAAAGCTTCTAATAAGAAAAAAGATCACTGATGTGAAGGCAAAAATATAGCTTCTCCAGATACAAATGTCTCTAGTGCAAGAAATCTGCCATCCAATTTCCAGGTGAAAATATACACATCAATTTTACCTAACCTCATTACATTCTAAGCTGGCACACTGTCCAGACTTTGATTGCAACATACAGAAGCTGCATACTTATACAACCTATACCTTTACCCAATTTCACCAAAATAAAACAGGTTCATTAAAGTAACAGATAATGGGGAATATTCCAATTTCAAATTACAGTCCTCAAGCCTGTGTTGAATAAACCAGGAACAAAATGTGTTTGACCCTCATATATGACTCACTATTTAATCCTTCATACATTGGTGTCAAAGGTATTTATGCTGGTAACCAAATATCACACCTAGTTGTCAGTCTTCCATACATGGGTACATCCTAACCTTGAAGCCATAGGAAAGAGACTTTGATCAAATTATCTGATTTTTATGACATCTATGGGCCTTAATACAATATTTGATGAATGTCAAACATAAACCCAAACTACAAAGAGAACAGATAGACCTACATTCATATAACATGCCTGCAATGCAGTCTGTGCTGTTTGCTTCTAATTACATGTACTAGGAGATTTCCCCATCACTTTATGTGATGGGAAATCTGGATCTATGTTGTGAATGTGATGACAGGTCTGGGTCTATGCCATGTGATGACAGATCTGAGTCTATGCTGTGTATGAAAGATCTGGGTCTATGTTTTGTATGTGACGGTTGATCTGGCTTATAGCAGTGTATATGTTTACAGATCTGAGTCTATGCTGTGTGTAGATGATCTGGATCTATGTTTCGTATGTGATGGTTGATGTGGCTTATAGCAGTGTATATGTTTACAGATCTGAGTCTATGCTGTGTATGTAATGGCTGATCTGGCTTATGCAGTGTATATGTTTACAGATATGAGTCTATGCTGTGTATGTGACAACAGTTCCAATATGTGACTATGCTGCACACAAGACGGGCCTGGATCTATGCTACATAATAGATCGGGATCTATGATGGTGTCATGACAGTTCTGGATCTGATAATGTTATGGCAGATATGGGTCTATGGTGTACATGTGATTAGTTTTTATTATTATCTGAGTCTGTGATGGATCTGGATATATACCATGAGTAATGCCAAATCTGGATCTGTGATTGTATATATATATATATATATATATATATATATATATATATATATATATATATATATATATATATATATGGGGGGGGCATGTTGTGTATGTGATTGCAGGACTAAGTTCAAGTTATGCATATATTAACAAATGTGGGTGCATGCTGTGCATGTGATAGCAGATCTGGGTCTACGCTGTTTATGCAATGGCAAATCTGTTTCTTTACTACATGTGCTGACCGATCTAGAGCACCAAGCCAGGCAGCTGCTTGTACCATTTTTATGTCTATGGTATGACTTGGCTGTTTATGGAATGGCATATTTGGGTTTATATAATGGTATATTAAGTAACGGTAAACCTAAGTCTATGCTATTTTCTGATGGGTGCCTAATTTGCACAAATGAATACAGCAAATAGTGGCAGTAGAAGAAAAAACTTTGCTAACCTAAAATAGGACTGGTTTCTTGACAATCACAAATACTCTGCATCACTCAAATAACTTGGCATTACTTTAATTTCCTGCATTGGGACACCAAAATACTTGGTCCCAATATAACCATCCTCTTGCCTGCCATGTCAAAAAAACTTAAAACTACAAAAAAGTTATTTTGAAATCCCATAATGCTTTGAGTTAATTACTATGTTCAACTGTTTTTAAAACAATTTTTCTCAATTCCATGTCTAAAACCAGATAGATGAGAATGAATGCACAAGAGTCATCAGAAAATGTTTAAACACCTGTCAATTCATCTGCAGGTAAAACTTGATGAATTCAATTTAAACATTCTAAGACATTGATGGAAGCCAGCCAATTAAAGAAACTAACCTGTCAAAGTAGAACTGAATTTAACTTCCACAATTTTTCCCAATAAAATTCAATTCAAAATCTCATTTTCCACGACTAGATTTCTTGTTTTAAATATTTCTATCCCGAAAATATCCACCAATGTTCTGTTTTAAAAAAAAGTACATTTTGCTAGATTCAAATCTGTTTTAGGGATTTTTGTAATTTGTCAGAAATAGGAAATTCTCCTTTCCTAGTCCTTACTGAGGCCTTTTCTTTTTTTTTGTCTGGATAATTTCATCTGAATGGCATTAGGATTCCATCTACGCCATGTTCACACATTTGAAATATTAAGTTACACGGTCCCTTCTCTTTTTAAATCCTACCATAATTAAACACAATACTTTTATAATTGAAACTGACAAATGGCACTCCTGAATATGGCCCTGCAATACAATATGGGCGTATCGCTCACACCTGCCTCTATGGAATCTAAATTAGCTCTAAGAACACAAAATAAAAATCTCAGTCAATAGATGTCATCTTGTCCCAAAAATAATGGATGTGTAATAAAAGACAAATATTATTATGGTAAAAGTGGACTTGAGAAAACTCCACGTAAAAGCTATTCAGGAACTATGATATCAAAAACATGTCAGAGCGAGTTACATCACCAAGCCCTGTATAAAAAGTGGCAATACTATACTGTGTAATTTTAGAGTCATTTGAACAAATAAGAGCCACTTCAATTTGTGTTAACAATGATATAAATGGCTCAAACTATGGCAGAAAATTACAGGTACAAATTTGGCATCACAACCTTAACCTCCCAACCCTTCAAGAGCAGGTACAAATTTGGCATATTTCATCACAACCTAAATACCTTCCAACCCTACAAGAGCAGGTACAAATTTGGACATTTCATCACAACCTAAATACCTTCCAACCCTACAAGAGCAGGTACAAATTTGCCATATTTCATCACAACCTAAATACCTTCCAACCCTTCAAGAGCAGGTACAAATTTGGCATATTTCATCACAACCTAAATACCTTCCAACCCTACAAAAGCAGGTACAAATTTGGCATATTTCATCACAACCTAAATACCTCCCAACCCTTCAAGAGCAGGTACAAATTTGCCATATTTCATCACAACCTAAATACCCTCCAACCCTTCAAGAGCAGGTACAAATTTGGCATATTTCATCACAACCTAAATACCTTCCAACCCTACAAAAGCAGGTACAAATTTGGCATATTTCATCACAACCTAAATACCTTCCAACCCTACAAGAGCAGGTACAAATTTGGCATATTTCATCACAACCTAAATACCTTCCAACCCTTTAAGAGCAGGTACAAATTTGCCATATTTCATCACAACCTAAATACCCTCCAACCCTACAAGAGCAGGTACAAATTTGGCATATTTCATCACAACTTTACCCTCCAACCCTACAAGAGCAGGTACAAATTTGCCATATTTCATCACAACCTAAATACCCTCCAACCCTTCAAGAGCAGGTACAAATTTGCCATATTTCATCACAACCTAAATACCCTCCAACCCTACAAGAGCAGGTACAAATTTGGACATTTCATCACAACCTTACCCTCCCAACCCTACAAGAATGAGCAGGTACAAATTTGCCATATTTCATCACAACTTTACCCTCCAACCCTACAAGAGCAGGTACAAATTTGCCATATTTCATCACAACTTTACCCTCCAACCCTACAAGAGCAGGTACAAATTTGGCATATTTCATCACAACCATACCCTCCCAACCATACAAAAGCAGGTACAAATTTGGACATTTCATCACAACCGTAACCTCCCAACCCTACAAGAGCAGGTACAAATTTGCCATATTTCATCACAACTTTACCCTCCAACCCTACAAGAGCAGGTACATATTTGGCATATTTCATCATAACCTTACCCTCCCTGCAACCCTACAAGAGCAGAAAGAGAAAAAATTGATAACATGTAAAGATTCTGTTTAAAACAATGTACAAGTTAACAGCATTTTTTTTCCAGCTTATAAAGTATCAGATGCTGGATGAAACAGCTTAATTAACAATGAATGGGCATTATTCTGCAACTTGCAATACAAACTGTCAGTTGCTGAATCTCAAACTGCTTACATACTGACACAATGGCATTATTCATGTGCTTACATACTGACACAATGGCATTATTCATGTGCTTACATACTGACACAATGGCATTATTCATGTGCTTACATACTGACACAATGGCATTATTCAGGTGCTTACATACTGACACAATGGCATTATTCAGTTGCTTATATACTGACACAATGGCATTATTCAACTGCATATATACTGACAAAATGTCGTTATTCAGCTGATTATATACTGACAAAATGGCTTTTTACAGCTGCTTAAATATTAACACTGGCATTTTTCAGCTGCTTATATAATGACACAATGGCATTATTCAACTGCTTATATACCAACACAAATGTGTTATTCAGCTGCTTACACAAAAACAGTTGCGTTATTCAGTTGTTTATATACTGACACAATGGCATTATTCAGCTTCTTATTTACTGACAAAATGACTTTATTCAGCTGCTTATATTCCAACACATTATGGCATTATTCAACTGCTTATATACTAACACAATTGTGTTATTCAGCTACTTACGTACTGACACAACAGCACTATTCAGCAACTTATACTTTCATGATAAGTACAGAAAAAGCAAACTTTAAACTTGTTTTGGTAACACTCAGCTCATTTTTGTTTTTGATCTTGTCTTTGATTAAATCTGTTTTTGTTTCCCTGTCAAACCCCGGTCTTGTAAGAATATATTCTCCCTTTCCTGAGAGATCCAATGTAACCAAATAGTCTAAGGCAATCACACTGACAGATCACTCGCACATCTCAGCTCTATGCACAAGTTTGAGTCTCTGTTTGACCAACATTGATATGTGAGAAAGCCTGCTAATAGCTTCCTGTGTAAGTAAGCAGTTCTCTCTGTGGTCTTCTTCCAGCAACATATACTGGCCAGCTACCACATATAGCTTTTCATTTGCTGAAAACAACATTAAACCCCACAAAACCAAACAAAACTAACTGAATTGGCTTTTTAACAGAAAAAAATCTACACAAGCCTTTACAATGATCAATTTCCCTGAATTAAAATTTTTAGCACCACAAACAATCTTTACATTATCAAGCTGGAAAAAAGAAAGAAAAGTATGTTTACATATCTGAAGTATTAAAAAACTAAATCATGAAGTCAAAACAAGAATACAAATGTTTTGTGCAAATTAATGTTGCCTCTAAATATGTACCTCGATCAAAGTTTGTGGAGAGCTGCATTTTCGATCTGAATAAGGCTTATTGATTTTAGTGTCAAAAGAATGATGGTCAAGGTCAATGTGTCCTGAAGAAGAAAAAATTGTGTTTTTTTTACAAAACCTTCCACTGCTCCAGTAGCCAAAGTGGTTAGAGCATCCATCTTGGATGCAGGAGGTTGTGTGTTTGAAGCCCAACCAAATCATATCAAAGACTTATGAAAATGGTACAAACAGCTGCCTTGCTTGCTGCTTGGCATTAAGAGGTTAGTGTTAGGATTGGTCAACCTGGTGTTAGGATAATGTGACTGGGTGGGACATAATGTTACATGTCTGCAGCATGATGCCCCAGTGCTATATGTCACTATAAGCTGTCACATTGCAGTCATCATAGCGATATTACTGGAAAACTGTTAAAGCTATGTTAAAAATCCATATACATGGCAGCCAGTATTAATGGTGGAGGAAGAACCTGGAAAAAACCCCAGAAATAACCACCAACCTATGAGAAGCTACTGGCAAGCTTTCTCACATACCCACATTGGCTGAATCCGAGACTCGAACCTACGCAGACAGAGGTGAGATGGCAGTGATCCATAATGGAGAGCACTTTAGACCACTCGGCCACTCGGGGCCCCGCATCAAACTGTCATATTCTCTTTTATCTCCACAGATTACTTCACCATGAAATCACTTGAGCTTGCAAAAATGTAACTACAGTTGGTTCTAATTACAATGCAGGTGAAAAATTCCACTTGCCAGGTACATAAACCCAAAAATGATACAAAAACATTTTTGGGAAAAGAAATATTAAGTGCATGTATATTTTCACTTCACAGATGGCTATCATCTATTATTAAACTGAATCAAAATGCCATCTATCAGATGCATACAAATGTCAGTCCATCATGTGTAGTATGATATGCCACTGTCGTCAACAGATACGTAAATCAAAACAGTCTAATGATGCAGAAATGAACCTTCTGGTCAGCCATATGGTGGCATCTATGTTGGGTCCTCATCTACCCTTATCTTTTCTAGAAAAAAAATATAGCCAACTGATGCAAAAGAAAAACCAAACCTTTTAAATTTGAACACACTCAGAAATACTAAGAACTGCATTACTGTACCAAAATTAAAGCTATTTTAAACCATTCAGAGGTAACCTTATGAATATTGTCCCAACCTTTGTAATTATACTTGGTCAAAATAAAATGCACATTAATGTAATTATCCTGAATTATATTAGATTGATAATCATTTAAAAATGAATAAAACCAATTACATGCATAAATAAAATTTTAAATTTGAACTGCTTTGATATAAAATCTTATCTATTTGGTTTCAAAAATAAAGTAAATGTTAATCAAAAGAATAAAACCCTTTGTTATTCAATCATATTCCTTATAAATGAATAAAATCGTCCTTACTGAATGTTTCCCACATTCTATGCATTTAGTGAGATACGACTTCCCCTTCTTTAAAAAAATTCATGTATGTTTAATTAAAAAATTATCAAACTAAATAAATAAAGCAACCTAACAATCCAAGATGCATCTTGGTTACAATCCACATGAAGAAAATATAAATGTGCCATCAAAATAACATTTCAGATTACCAATGTTAAAGAAATTTTATTGTTATCTTGTATTATAAGGAAAACACTCATGACTCCTTGGATATTATGGATGAAAGAATTCAATGGCAAATTTTGGTAAATTTAAGCAGCCAATTTTTATGAAAGGAAAGTTCTCCAACTGCACGTGTATTGATGTTACCACACGCACCATCAGTCATACAGACAATAGAATAACACTCTTCAGGACATTGTGGAAAAAATGTCACACAAATTAGGAGTCATGTGCCAGCCCTCAATTCCATGTCATTGTACTAATGGGTAGCAAGGCTAAAACCAAATCTGAGGTGTCTGTCACATACCAGGGAAAGTTTTAATTGTAATCAATATTGCAATTGGTGTCAAATTTAGCCAGTTTGGACTGGTGATCTATTGTTTGTGGAGAGTCTGGCTGAACACAAAAACAAAGGTCAACCAGCAGGCCAACTTGGGTCAGCTAACATTTATCAAAATTGCAGATCTGTTTGGTTGATTAATTTCCGGGAGTTTGTCTTCTGGTCAACCTTTTCATTTTTAGTTGACAGAACAAGAAAAATAAAAGGAAATGTCAAGATGACATGTATCAGGGTCATTACAGCAAAACCAATTTACCTCAAACCTTTCTCAAACAGTAAAACTGCATTTCATTTTTTGTAAATCGAGAGGGGGGATTTGTAACGAGTTAATAAAATCTAGTAATTTTTTCTGATAACCCAAAATGTTACTGTAACAGTTTGTTATAAACCTTTATCTGTGACGTTACATATTTTTTCTTTTTCTCGCATTACTTTTCCTGAAAACTGAAACATGGACTTGTATACACAAATGTTATTTTTCTTTACTTTTCATTACATATTCCAGCATTTTACTGACTGGAGATTACATGTGATAGATGAAAGTAATATGCCATATATACTAGCTTATAAGTCGAATCCAACTACAAACTATACAGACCCAGATTTTCCATCGCATGATGCACCAGAAAATCTGATCTTTGTTCCTTGAAGTTTGACTTGACTTATGCATGAGTGTATATGGTGGGCATTCAATGATTTGTATTCAAATTTGTTTGGTTTGGTCCACAACTGTAAAACAGCTTTTTCAACAGTTATAAAGTATGTCAAAAATTTCTTTCATACTTCATGTAGGAGTATGACTGCAACATTTTCTACTGCTCCGGTTGCCTATTGGTTAGAGTCCACCTCGAATGTGGGAGGTTGTGCGTTCAATCCCCGGTCGAGTCATACCAAAGACTTACAAAAATGGTACTAACAGCTGCATCGTTTGGTGCTCAGCATTAAGTGGTTAGTGTTACGACTGGTCAGCCTGGTGTCAGGATAATGTGACTGGGTGGGACATCATGCTACATGTCTGTAGCATGATGCCCCAGTGCTAGACATCACTATAGACTGTCACACTGCATACATTGTAACGACCTGACTGAAAAATTGTTAAAGCTACGTTAAAAATCCAAATCACACACACACACAAGCAACATTTTCTTCTTGGTTAAGACTTGAATAGCTTAATTTATGAGAATTTATCAAGTTTCCAACATGCCCATTGCAAAATCCTGAGTAAGACATCGAGATTTTAGTTTTAATCCATTTAAATTTAATAATTTTTTTTAACCAATTAGTTCAAAGGCCAATTCAATTACCCACTGAAACCATGGGATGAGCTATTGAATCCCTGTCACAGCCATGGCTGAAATTGTAGCTCTGTCACTTCTTCACTTCACAATTTAAATTTATTACAGACTGCTCTATTGTCCTGATATTTAAGTTCTCCAAACCTCTCCAAAAGGCTGAGTGCTGGACTTGGTATCAAGATGCTATAAAATATTTTAAGTGCTGATATTAAGTGTTCTTAGTGACACAGAACATAATACAGCTAATCCCCTGTGCTGCTACAGATGTCTGTGTAAGGAAAATTAAATTACAGTATTTGCATCTGATTCACCAGATTTGGTTAGAAAGTCTGTGAGAATTCATTTCAAAGAAAAACTAAATGAAAGTAACATATTCTTCTCAGAGTACTAGAAAATGTTAATGTCATCAATAACAGATACACCATCTGGAAATATTTCAAACAGAAAAATGTAATTTTACCTTGGTATAAATGATATGATGATGATGTATGTATATATATATATATATATATATATATATATATATATATATATATATATATATATATATAGAGAGAGAGAGAGAGAGAGAGAGAGAGATATATTATATATGTGTGTGTGTGTGTGTGTGTGTGTGTACATCTACCTGTAAAGACTGAGCATGGAGGTTTCTCTTAAACATACTTAAGATCCTCCATACCTCTGAACACCACACTTGTTGTTTTTAAAGATGTTTTCATCATCTAAGAATAACTGCATTTAAATGTATGACCTCCACAAAAGTTGGCACAAGTTTAACCTTCCTCTGATATGCATGTGGAAAAAAGTATCAACAGAAACAGGTACTCACCGTGGTAGAGATACATGGACGTTGACAGGTTATGAAATGGTGATATGGTGACATTGTGCAAATTTAAGAAATTGCAATGACTGACCCTACGCCTATGTTGATTAGTCATCAACAGATCAAAAGAAAAGTGGCGACAAATATCGGAAAGAATTATGAAAATACCACACATTCAAATGCAGAAGCTATCTCATATTTTCTAACTTTTGTATTATACTGGCAGCATCAAGAAAATAAATGCAACATATAGATCCCTATTTCAGTTTTAAAAAATTCTTCTTAACTCTTCAAAAATAAATTATAGTTTAGAAATGGTACAGGACTCCACCATATCTTCAAGCATATCAAGCCATGTTCTCCAACACAAATCTATAAAGCAAAGGTTTGAGAAGATTTGTTTCCAGTTCAACTTTCAGTACTGTATGAAAGGGGGGGGGGATGACACACACTTTTGTTTTTACCCTCTCTATTTTTGTTTACCCTGATGATTGCCTAAATTGCCTTCTAAACCCTTTAGTCAACGTTCAGAAGCTTTTTGATTAATTCATCACTTGCAATATGCTTGGAAAAATGCACAGTAGCTATTCATTAATCTTCCCATGCACTTTATAACCTGTCATGCAGATTTCTTCCTTACTATGAATAAGGAAAATAATGGCCATTTTATATTTGATCACATTATGTGATTATACACTGCACAAAACAGATCTTTTTACTAAAAATGACCATGCGGTCAAGGCACTTGCCTATTAGTGACTGATCAGTTCCTTCTGTAATAGCAAACCAGTCAGTATTCAAGGCATGTAATGAAGTAATTATGGATAACTATACATTCATTTTAAATTTGGGGAATTTTGCTGGAGCAAATTTTACTTAAGAAACAATTTTTAATATGCATTATAATGTCCTACAAAGAGCTTAAAAATTGACATTCTCCCTAGCTGACCTTAACTCGATAACGTTGAAGATTTCTGTCAATTTTTGCCTAAAAAGGGAACAAGAAATGCATTTTTAGGGTAACTTCTGAATACATCCAAATACATCTGCTTCCAAAACTTTCATTTAATTGGATGCCTAGTTGCATTAAAGATGTTCTGGATTGGCTATTTTGTTAACGCATGAGCAGAAGTGTACAATTCTGACATTTTTTCCTCTTTTGTGCTTATTCCACCCATCATTTTTATGTCCAGGCCACCTTTTACTTCAACTCTGACAAACTTAACCTACATTTTGCAAAGGTTCACCTTTCTATGTGCAGTCTGGATAGGTCTGCTTTTGATTTCAGGCCAAAAAGGTATAAAGTAATGACATAAGTTCTGATTCCAACAACCGATAATTTTGGCCCAAGACAATTCTGGTCTTCCTGCTGTATTTTGTAATTTAAGTAGAAATTATACATTTGATATCAATGTACAGCTACATCTAATTTTCTGAAATAGCACACAATTTGGTGTATCATAAATGCTGTTGACAGTACAGAGCTCAGAAGAAGAGAATAACCTCATGTGTAAATGTTGTATGCAGGGTTAATGAATTAAATTGTATTAAACAAAACCAGGTGTCCTGATACCAAAAATAGACCCAAATCCCAATGTAAAAAAAATGGACACAGTCCAATAATAAAACATTTGGCAATCATGCAGATTTCTATATTCTGGCAGTTCACTCCTAGAAGTTTCATTCCCAATTGATCCAATATTTGTCCAAAACTGACAAGTCTGCATTCAACCAAGGAAAAGAATACAAAAATCATAAAAAGAACATAACTGTGACCCATTAAGTTAATTAGCACCATGACTATACATTCAAGGAATAATTGGTTTCTCAAATAAGACAAGGTTGTAAAAACTAATTTAGAGACCAATATGACAAATCAACTAACTACAGTTATTTAAGTACTGGAATAAAGGTTTGCCAACACATTTTCACTAAATTCACATCAATGCTGTCATTGTATTCCTTAGTAAGCAACCTTTATGAAACTAATTTGAGCTTATACAGAAATCTACTTGAGCTTTGCAGTACATCACATTTAAGTTTGAAAGATAAAAAGATTATGTGTAATTTTAAATGACCCAGGTTGCTTCGTGGTCCCTCCGTCCCCCCACCAGTCAGGTAAGCACTCCGCTTTTGTGCACACCTTTGTGGTTAATTAAATCTTTTATTATATTCAATGCAGAAACTGCTTATACTCACATAGATTGAAACAAAATGTTTCATATTTGTATATTTGTGAAAATTATCCATTATATATGTGTGGGTATGTCTCAATGATTCACCAACTGAATAACAGCCATCATCCCCATCTATCTGATGAGGGTGGAAAAGTCCGAAAATAATCTACTTGAAATTCCATGAAAAAATTTGAATTTTTATTTCACTTTGTATAATATTTGTTGGTAAGAAACAGAAGATGTTGATTGGCCAACAAAGTTTTTAGCCTTTATCAGGTGGCTAAGTAATGATCCCCCCCCCCCTTGCAATATAATGCTTTACTTAAAGGTCACTGGATACCTATATTGTACAAACATGTGATATTATAGTCATAAACAAAATGTTTTTGTTATGCATGCACACCATAAAAATGTTTAATCACACTTTAAAAAATGCTTTTTAAAATGAAAAAAATTATTTGGCAATCTCCTAAAACAATCGGTAGTTTCTGCTTGACAAAAATGGATACAACATACATTTATACCTTCTATTCAACCTAGCCATTCAAGTGTTTAATTTCCCTACATAAATCAATTGTGCTTTTGTACAGCAAATATAGTGCAGTGTGTTGCATATGGATGTAGTCAATTCATTGCTTAAACTAACTGACAGGATATCAAATGCAAAGGTTATTTTATTACAAAGCAAGCCAACCCCAGAAACTGACTTTGGATTCTTTTAAGTGTGCCAATTTTGTATAAAGTCGGCAGACATAAGGAAGCCAACTTTGATTCCTTTGGATTCTTTTAAGTGTGCAGATTTCTTTTTTTTTTTTTTACCAAGTCAGCCCACATATGGAAGCCAGCATCGATTCCTTTTTACCTGTATTAACAGGAATTTTGAAAATAAAATGAAACAATGGAACAATTTTGAAAGCAACACAATCTAGTGCATCATGCACGCTTATCAATATAAGGCTGAACAGTAAATTAGTTTTCTAAGTTTCATCTAACTATTCCCTATCCAGAATTTATAGTTTTATTTCTCAACAAGAAGCATGTACTTTGCCTTGTGGGGATAAATGTTCGTCATTTCCGGTTGGCATTTCTAAGGTGGGAAATCAAAGCTAAGGAGAAGTAACAGCATTATATACTTCTATTTTGAGTAATTAAATTATTATTTTTTCTTTACACTTGATAAAAAATTTTAAAATCTTTTTGTGAAAGTATAACTACATTTAATCATGTAATGCAAATCTGATGTAAAGGGGAAAATGTCAGAGTATGGCCAGTGACCTTTAATAAAACTGATACATATTTTTTTGTATTAATAAAATCAAGTTAAATATTTACCTACATTTTCTGTTTGAATACTAGAATGTTTTAACTGTGTTATTAAAATATTCCTATTTTTTTTTACAGCAAATTAAGTCCACAAGAAAAGAAATTTGCATCAATTGTGAAATATCTATTTAACAAGTGCAAACATTTTTAAGACTGAAACCCTTCCATTCTGTGTTGAATGCTAAACACGAGTAATTAAGAAAATGTGACACTTGACCTTTTGAAAAGTGTGATATGAAAGTATTCTTTGGAAGAACTAGGGTAGCCTGCACCCCAAGTAAGCAGTCCAGTCCCCTAACCAATCAGCCACTCATTGCATCTCCTGTCTTCACTAGTTGCTTCTAACTACATGAAGCATGGGCAGGCACAGCAATCCTATTTAATATCTATGGGCCTGAAGGATTCACTCCTAGTATCTTTATCAGACAACTTCACCTCAATTTAACTTGCCTTTTTATATTAGTCATCTCTCTAGAATGCAAAGAACATTTTTACTACATAACAACAGTTTGCAGAAGATCACACCAACTTAACACAGCAATTAAAACTTCTAAGAATGTATGATTCATTGTTTCATGAGAAAACTGTTAGGCAAATCTGTTACCTTTTCTCAGTAATCATATGACTGATCTTGATTTCACAATTCATTCAAATGCTTGGCCTCCAGGAAATTTTGAGCGATTAAATTTATGTGCATGATGTGATCATTTTCAAAGGTATCATTACATTACCATTTTTATCAAAGGTATCATTATATTATAATGTGGGGAAAATTCACATCTACCTAACCATAGTTAAACTTGTATCAACAGCCAGTTCAATTCCAAGAAAAAGCTAAAACAAATTCCACACTTCAATACCTATACTACACTGAAAATTGACTTTGCAAAAACCTTTCATGTAAAGGACACCTTCATAAAGACAACATCTATGGGTCCCTTCTACTCATACATTTATGATAATTTTTAATGCATACACAAAGAAAACCAGTCCATAAGGCCATATCTTTATACAGGCTTTAAGGTCCTTTATAAGCAGATTTGATTTTCTTTTTTCCACTCCCTGAAAACTTTCATCAAATACAAACATACACCGCATATTGTTACTTATTTACATCCACACTGGCTTATCATAATGGGGGGGGGGGGGCAACACACACACACACTAAAATGCTTTATACGGAACAGATTGTGCACATCTGAAGTGTCAGAATTGCTTTTCGTTTGATTTCTTCCATTAAGTACTATCTGTAATGCGAACAATGTGTCCTATAGGACCTTCATACGATATTATTATTTGTCATTTCTGGTGCACAATTCAACCATTGTTGTTTTTAATTCTCAAGTTTACCATCAAAAAGCTAGGCCTTGACGAGGCTGCCAAACAAAATATGGTGAACAATTTACAGATGGTATTATCGTACAAATTTATGTTACAGTATGTGTAAAAAAAAATATAAGAAACAAATTCTGCTTTGATGCCAGGCCCCCAACACAGCTAATGTATGGTACCTAACATTGATTGTAAAATGGCTGTTCATGTGGTGTGTTGCCAATGAATCAGTCAGATTACTGTCCAGCCAATCTTGCAACAGAATGATGGATTATCTCTAATCTGAATTAGTGTGATAAAGCAAGGCTGGTCATCAGTGGTCAATCAGTCAGTCCAGTATGCCCAGACCGTATAATTCTTTGTGTGGGAAATGTGCCATACTCCTACCAGTCTGCTGATTCATACAGCTATTTCTACTTTACACCTACATCATGGAGCTCAACACATGCAGTATAACGATGTCCAGTGTCCAGCAGCAATGTGAAAAAAATGCATACTGAAAAAAATGCTATCCTTTTAGGTCTACTGCATGCTTTTAAACAAACAGTTACCAGCAGTGAGCAGTGGCAATTATGAAATAAAAACAGATAAGATTCCTTGGTATTATAGGAAAAACGGTACAGCAATTGTAAAAGATAAGTTGTTGTTGTTGTAGGGTTTAATGCCATTTTTCAGCACAAGATAGGCTATACATGGCGGCCAGTGTAAATGGTGGAGGACGAACCCAGGAAACCCCCGGAAAGAACCACCAACCCACGAGAAGCTACTGGCAAGCTTTCTCACATAACCACATTAGCCGAATCCGAGACTCGAACTCACGCAGACAGAGGTGAGATGGCAGTGATCCGTAACAGTGAGCACTTTAGACCACTCGGGGCCCCCGTAAAAGATAAGTCTGAGTAAAGTACATTAACAAGAAATGATATATGTTGTATGGACCCAAATAAAATGTTACACATAACTCCTTTGAGATTTAGAAATGTATGTCTATTATGAACAATATCATTAACTTCCTGCCATGTGAACAGAAACTAGTAAATGATGTATGCAATGTCATCCATGTGAATATATTACATGTACAGAATGCTGATAAGGACAAGTTTTAATTTCATTTGAATATTAACTGATTAGGGGAAAAAATATGTTTCCTATTTCACTCATTTTAAAATTAGGGTAAGTATATATAATGTACTAAACGCTTCAAGTACTGGGCAAGTCAGATCAATTAGAGGCACAAATCAATATCATAATTTATTTTTTTTTTTTTTTTTTTACTCTGGGGGGAGGGAGTGCAGGATCAGCAATGGATAGTCAGCAGACCAGAAAAATATTTTGGCCTTGTGAATAAAATAAGTTCTAATGGTATCTGCGAAAATATTAATTTACTTTGAACAGGAAAAGTTCTAATGCATTTGTACATTTTATGCACTCCCTTAATTAGAGAAAAGTCTATGGAGTACAAGAATATTAACTTCAGATGAGCAACGGTAAACAAATGAACAGACGGACATACAGACCTTCTCCATCTTTCAGGGGTCAGGTTAAGCATTACCACACTTGTCAGTTTTGAACAAAATGGTGTCTGGAAAAAAATGGCCCAGATATTTCTCTTAATAAGTACATGTGTATTAACAACAATTTACATGTATCACTGATATTATTACCAAGTATAAATAATTGAAATGTATCATGTCTACCCGGCCTGCATGTTCAGCACTCCTCTAAAGCAGCGAGGCATGGACCACCTATGCGAGCCACGAGAGGAAATTCAACAGCTTCCCCAATGAGATGCCTGCTGTGCAATCTGCAGATCTAGTGGCAGGACAAAGTACTCAACACAGAGGTGCTGGCTCGGCCACATCAGGAGAATGGACCCAGGCCACATTCCCAAGGACCTGCTATACGGTGAGCTAGCAGAAGGCACACGACTCACTGGACGGCCATGTCTGTGTTACAAAGATGTCTGCAAGAAGGACATGAAGATGGCCAACATCAACATCAATGACTGGGTGAGCTGTGCTGATAACCGCTCTGACTGGCGTCTTGCTGTCAGACAAGGCGTTCAGAAAGCCGAGAAAGCGAGAAACACAAACCTCACTGCAAAGTGAGCCAGGATGACGGCAAAACAACAACAGCCTCAACAAGCATCGACGTTCAACTGCAGCAAGTAAAACAGAGACTGTCACTCTATGGTCGGACTCTTCAGCCACTCACAAAGGTGCAGAAAGGACACCCAACCAGAAGCTACGCCATCTTCTAAGAAGGAGGGACCCCGAGTGGCCGAGTGGTCTAAAGCATTCTCCGTTACAAATCACTGCCATCTCACCCCTGTCTGCGTGGGTTCGAGTCTTGGTGTTTCTTTCCAGGGTTTTCCCGGGTTCTTCCTCCACCATTAATACTGGCCGCCATGTATAGCTTATCGTGTGCTGAAAAATGGCATTAAACCCTACAACAACAACAACAACAACTCGAAGGACGGATGCCGATGACATATCTGTCAGACATATCACTAAATACAACTCAATGTCTGATGCAAGAGAAACATAACAACTTATTATACAACAGGGTGCTGACTCATAAATATGAATTCCATCACAAGCATTCCCAGCACCTGACAATATACACAGTATCAAGAAAAATTCAAAGGTCACTAGAGAATTGAAATTTGGTCAGTAACCTGTTTTTGTTGTGGTTGAGTTTTTTTTTTAAATGCATGTTGATGAAATAGGATCCAAGATATCATAGCTGTAACCCAACCCCCCCCCCAAAAAAAAATAATGCTAAAAAAATTAAATTCACTCAAGAATATAATTTGTCTGGAACAAAACCAAACAGCCATCATTAGGGCTTCCTGAGCACTTGCCACTCTGTTGATTGGATGGAGCTAAAAGAAATTCATCCAATCAGATTTATGGTTACCTTTACTAGGAAGATAACTGGGAATAGACATAAAAGCCTTGGGTGGACCCAGATGACTGAGTGGTCCAAGGCACTCACCTTTACAGACCACTCACATATCTCACCTCTGTCCAGAGTTCAACTCTGGGCTCAATCAATGAGGATTAGTGATAAAGCTTTCCAGTAGCTTCCTATGGACTGGCAGTTCTTCCAGCTTGGTCTTCACAGATTCTTCCTTCACTAAATATACTGGCCACCATGCATAACATATCATATGCTGAAAAATGGTCTTAAAACCCAACAAAACAAAACAAAACCATGACCTCTTTAGGCAACAATTCATGCCACATGTAATTTCTCAATTTTAAATCTTACATAACACATTTATCTTTCAAGTTAGGCATCATGGAAGTCCTCATACTGAAAATCTAGCCCGTCAAGTAACAAGCAGTAAGTCTTCATCCACAGGAAGGAATTCAAAACAGTTTTGGCTAGGTATAGTACTTACACCAAGGGTGCATACATATCTATGTGAATTGACAAGGCTTGGCTTGTACAACAGTATGTTTTCCAAACGAATTGGGTATCCCTGATACTAAGACCATCTTTATTGTATAATAACGAGTGTAAACGATAGAAAACAGGCACAAGACATACATACTTGCTTATTAGTCCAACTACAAACAGCATAGATTCTGATCTACCACAGCATATTGAATTGGCTGATCATGGTCTATGTTGTTTGATCTACTTATCAGAATTAACAAACTGCGAAGACCCACATCTGCCAGAACATTGTCTCTGCAGTTTGCAGTTTGATATATGTTTTAAAATAAACATACGGGTAGTTTTGCAACATTGTATATACTGGATATCTTACTTTATAAGATGAACTGCTGAAAATGGATTATAAATGGATAAAAAATGCTGGATATATAAATGTAACATTTTTAACCACACTTTAGGACACACTTTGTGAAACATCTTTTTTAGTATGAAGTGAGAAATCTGTTTAATTTCATAGGTCTGTGACCACATATAAAGGAACATTTTTTGGGGTGTAAATTACAATCTTTTGTCTCATCTAATGTTGAAGTGTTATCTTTGTATCTTGGGGTGGGGTGGGGGTGGGGGTGGGGGGGTGGCCCATGATGGGGGGGGGGGGCTAAATTCCCATAAATTCTCATCAAACATGGTAAATTTTTATTTAGGTGGGGTACCAGAATTAAGTCTTATGGGGGAGTGGGGCATTGCAAGATCAATTGCTACACTACTGCCAAACTATTTTTTGTATATCCGTGCTCTGTCATTTCTAACACATACTGGTGTGAATATGGCATCTATATGAGTTGCCATGAGAGGCAAGCACTGAGGGCCATGATTGATAATACTCATCAGTGTTCACAATTATCTTTTCCACCACACTGTGATGGGTAAAAGGTCATGACCCCATATACAGAACCACAACTTGTGGGGATGTATTCACACAATTCTATGGGGATGGATGTCATGATTAGGCTCCATTATTAAATCCAAAGAGTCCCCACCTTCCATTAACTTTAGAAAGATTTAATTTCCAAGAAGAACATTCCCAAATTCTTCTGCAACAAAAGCTACTGGCATGAAGCATGCCACTTTAATGTTAAAATCAAAGTACTGGTGATACTGTACAGCTTTAGAAAATGAAAATGATACGACATGGTCGATTGCTGTTTTGTATGATTGTACAATTGTACAATGTTGTATGCATTTCTGAAGTGCTCTGATGCATGTGTGGTTTGGTTTGGCTTTGTGCATGTAATACCATTTTTCAGTAGATGATACACTCGCCCAATGAAACATTATCACTTTAATCTCATCTATACAATATAGGTCAAACCCAATATGCTTTGGTGCATAATGGCCTTACAGAAACCATTATACACACACACACACAGATATATATATATATATATATATATATATATATATATATATATATATATATATATATATATATATACACACACACACATACATACATACATACAGTGTGATGCCACTATAGCAACGCTCTGTTATAACATGAATTCAGATTTAACACAGTCGTGGTGTGGATCCCAAAATAACATATACATGTATTATTTCCATACATGAAAAAAAATTAATCTTTATTAAAAGTACCAAAAAAACCAAAAAGTTTATCATTTTGGGAAGAGATCACATACAAATAATACAAGATGATCATGGCATGGCTCCTGAAATTTTAAATGTCTTTTTCTTGTACACAAAAAAGTAGTTTTTTCTTCTTAAAAGTACAAAAAATAATTTGTAAAAAGTTTATTCTGGGATGGTGTAGGGCTTCGCCAATGTCGCAAACTTGGAGTTTGTTTCCTTATTGGCAGCAAAATATACTATCTGGTGGTTTTTTTATGGCGACTTTGTTGGCTGTTTAAACTTGTATATACAACCATTGGTTTGGAGTGGAGAAATTCAGAGGCCCCATAAAAGGAAGCCGCAAACTGGATATTATAATACATTAAAATTTATCTATTGTTACACAAACAAAATCTTTGTTCATATTGACAAACCATCTAAACAGTGCCATGTTATACCATAATCTGCTTATCTTGACATCTAGCACGAGTACTGTATGTTGTGAGATATCCGCTTTTTTGGTGTTGACATTTCTGGTAACGGAGATCAACTGGATGAGGCATTATCTCATAATCTACCTTTCATCAGATTTTCAGCCACTCACTAGGAATTAATATATTTACACAGACTGACATTTGTATGTGGATGGTAAGTAAAATTCCTCTTCTTTTCACTCAAGAATTAAATCCTTCAAAACACTCACATTTTCTGTAATAATCCCTGTCATCAGTCCGCTGACCCTGTTAAATTTCTGATGCATGCATGGAAGGCAGCAACATGCTGCTACCACAAATGTAAAAGAAAAAAAAACACAAAAAAACACTCATCTTACTTATTGGTTTATTCAAAAGGCAGGATGCAACAGTAACTAGAATAGACCAAACGACAACCGATTCCCTTTTAAAAATGTTGTTGTTGTTATTGTTGTTGTAGGGTTTAATGCCATTTTTCAGCACATGATAGGCTATACATGGCGGCCAGTATTAATGGTGAAGGAAGAACTCGGGAAATCCCCGGAAAGAACCACCGACCCTCGAGAAGCTACTGGCAAGTTTTAAAAATGTATCCATATAAAAAAGTTTACTGAAATTTCAAAGGAAACAGATTACCTCTGAAGCACCGATTGTTATGAAAACGTACTCAGCAAATGGGAAAACAAACCAGTCTCAATCATGCAATACAATTATTTGATGTTGCCACCACAATAAGAAATGGGCATTTGTTTGGTTCTCCAGAGCTCTCCTTTAGTGGTGACTTCAATGTCGCATGCACCCTTCAGCAAAGAAAGTAGACTACAATCTTCAATAAAAACAAAGAACTTTTCTTCAAAGTCAGTACCAAACTTAAATAAAAGTAAAGGAATCTGATGGATTTTTCCATTTTCCAACATGACTGGAACACGTTAACTGTGCTGTGAAAGTTTCCTTTTCACAGGGAAAAAGTTTATGGTTATGAATGCTACCAATAGCAGCCTAAAATGCAAACAAACTTTTGCTGACTTGGGATGTAAAGAAAAGTAAATGTGCTTCATCATTAGTTATGTGATTGTGCAATGTTTTTCCACTATGACCTGTGACAAAAATTTTGAATATTTTAAATCTCTGTGTGCATATTTTCGATGGAATCACTTGTATTGTGGATTCAATGTATATGATGAGATTCGCGGGCGAGTACACAGTGTTGATACTCTATTCATGCTATACATTAGATATGTATATATAAACAGTATTCACGTATATGTACCAATTTGTGGTTCTCTAAATAAAGTAAACTATTATACATGTCTTCTCTGTTTTCACTACAGGTGTATTTCTCATTTAATATGCATTGATTTAAGATGGTAACTGTGCTGATGAAGCACATATTTTACCGCCAGCATTTCCTACCCCCCTCCCATGCAAATTGTTTGGGAATGCATCATTATTTACTTCAACTAACTGACCTGGTTGCTTATAACATGGTTCAGTCTATAGCACGGTTTGGTTCTATGGCTCCCAACTAACGTGCTTTAGTGGGGTCACACTGTATATATAATACATGCTGTCAAGTGACCACTACATGAGAAGATACTGTTTTTAAGTGCAACTTGCAACTAAACTGAGCAGGAACAACACACAGGCAAGTCCTGAAATAGAAAGGAACCTTAAGTGCAGCTTATTTATTATGGTCACTGTTAGAAAGAGCTTATACAAGTATGCGGACAATGTTTTAGAAACATGCTGTTTTGCCTCAACATGGTAGTCACAAACACTAGTCAAACCAAACTGGTATCATAAACCATACACTTGGGGTGAAATAATAAAACCTGTGTCATGTATCAGTATGATTCATGATATTGATACAGATTATCAACATTATGGACTTTTCATTTTTAGAAGGTCTGTCTGTGTTAGGGTGGTGCTATTTTATATATGGTGATATCTTGGTTGTATTTCCAGCATGCAGATTACAGATCAACCTTGCTGAGGTCATTTCAGGCTGCTCCATTTGATCAGATGCATGACTTGTTTTGGTCACCACCACACCCTTTGTTTTGCACTGCATAAATGCTATAAAATTATCTTATTTCAAGTCTTCAATTAACAGAAGAAATATTGCATTTCCTCCTACAAGGAAAATCTTATCTACAGAAAAGGTGTTAGTATGGGAGTGGATATCACCAAATCCATCACACTGTACTTACTGCAAATCAAAAACAACAGCCATGGCCACATGCACTCATGAAAAAGGAAATTATTTAACACATACTTGCCTTATACAAATTAAGACAAGGTGACTGTAACTCATGTGAATTAGAATCTGCTCCCCGGCCAATTCTGAGCTAAAACGTTTGTTTTATCCTGTTGTCACATTCAGTTGCTGATCGCCTTTGTCCAAGTACTTTACATATTATTTAATAGCCACTTTTGTGCAAAGCTGATCTTTTGCTTTGTATCTATTTCTACCGACTTTTGATGCAATGCTTCATGTGTGTCATGTGATGAATAAGTTAGAGTTCTGATTGGTGGTTATTATTTTAGCCTGGACTCAAACAAAACTAACCAACAATCAGAACTGAATGTAATCTATTTCACCATGTGACCCATGGGAACATTCTGCAAGGTTAAAATAATTGGCATGAAATTGGCAGGGTGGGGGGCAGATTTCAAACCAAGTGAATTAGTCCGCTTTTGCTAATTTGTAGAAGGTGAGTGGGTGTTGTCAACAACAGTATTTTAAACTAACAGAATGGAGTGCATTTACCTGTGACAGCTGTCTGAGATAAATTCTCAATTTAAAGAATAAAAAAGTAAACAACTAATAATTTTTCAAACTGGGTGTTACGTTTGCTAAGCCCCAGCTATAGTCATGTATAAGCTATAAGCTACCTATCTTGGGTATATTACCACAGCCTTGTGTTTCATCTCTAAAGATTGCTGTGGGTGTTGAACTCTTACACAAGGTTACCATGACCAGCCAGAGACTGGAAACTTTAGTTGGCAAAGGAACCGGTTGTGTCACTTACCAAAGGCTTGCCGTTATCACACCTATATGTTAATGGTTAGTTCAAGGATCAAATGAAAGTCCATGGGGTGAACAGGGCATGTTCTTATCTGTCCCCATGTTGACAGACAGTGAGAGGGACATTGTCAGCTAAGTTTGATTGGATTGGTCCACAGCAATATCCGATCAAAAATTGAGATAGAGGGTGTGATTATAATTTAAACCTGAATGATACCTTCTAAACTCGTAAGATTAATTCAATATTCTCCTGAAAGGAATGCAGATCAATAGAATTTACTCCAAGAAAAGAAGCCACTCATGATCTGGCAGCAGAACTTAGAGATAAATTCTAAGGAAAGACAAAGCTTCGAAAAATTCAGTAAGTTATTTGCTCGATTTTTTAAGAACATTACGGCATCATAATTGTAATTATTTGTAGTATGTACGCATAATTACTATGATCGTTTAATATGCAGAATTACCTTTGTAGTGTTTCATTTACATGCGTATTTGAGAAATGGGCTTGAACCTTATGTAGAGAATTATTAGATACAAGGTGGAATTATGTAGACTGCTTAGCTTGTGGTCAGAATTAATTTTGTAATTCGCTATTAGGTTACTTTGTAGTAAACCAGTGCATTTATTAATGCGTTATGCTAGAATTTACATATGCTTGAATTGTGAATTTGGAAAATGGTTGAAGTATGAAAATTAGTTACTATGGACATATGCATGTGTCAGAGTATGGATATTTGAATATTTGCATACTCTGGATGAGTTGTAAGGTAAAGAAATGTGTGTGATCATTGTGATATTGTTTAGTATAACGGGATTAGGAATATGTACAGATGTGATGGAATTTATTGATGTATGTATAAGAAGTAATTGATACTGTGCTGTATTATGACGTTTGTTTTACCATACAAGAACGTATGGGTATTTTGAAGTGAACGAATGTATGACTAAAGAAATTTAGTAGCCGTTATCTGATGATAGGCTGTGTGTAGTGTGAGATGAGAGGGCTAAGGAAAAAGATTGTACCATCCTTGTGTTTTCACAGGAAGCTTTTTAGGGGACAGAGAACTTCTGGTTCCATTTAGTCCCAAATTTTCAAGAGTTGGAGACAGAATTGGGACTGTAGCTGAGACAGTCGAAGTCGACAGAAGTGTAGTCATGGAGGAGAAAGTGGAAGAGAAGGAGAAGGAGTCTAGAGACAGTCGAGGAGGAGGAGGAGAAGGAATCTGGAGAAAAGTTAAGGGAGGAAGAGAAGGAACTGGGAGAAATAAGAGAGAGAAAGGATACAACAGATGAGTAGAAATACAAGGACAGGTGGAAATCAATCTCACACTGCTAATCAAGTGATGCAATAGGCTTATTAAAGGGTCAAAGGAGTGTAATTGTAAATTTGAGTCATCTGTTTATTGAATTGATAATAAATTGCTATTCATTGAATTTCAACCTTTTTGTATATTTAACTGTCTAACCAATGGCATTGCTGACTGGGGGCTCTATCTTTCACTAAATCTAACTTCCAACAAAATGGTACCCGAGTGGGACTTCTATAATAGGTTAAATAAAATAATAAAATAATGGGAGTACCCCATCCTAACCATATACTTCATCACACTGGTGAAGATTAAAGTAATTTGTATAGGGCAAGTATTATTTGTACCTATATATTTTTTTTACCCCTTGTATTATAATAATAATAATAATAATAGTAATTTATTTAGAGAAGGTAACTCAGTTACAAAACTAATCTACCTTGAGGCCTTTTATATGTTATGTACAATATGTACAGTACATACAACATGATGTGAAGAATCTGGCTTGACTCTAAATAATTAAGTGATTTAAAAAAATCAAAGTATCAAGCCTCACAGGAACACATAAACATATATAAAATATATTGTTGTTGTTGTTGTTGGGTTTAACGCCATTTTCCAGCACACGATAGGCTATACATGATGGCCAGTATTAATGGTGGAGGAAGAACCCAGGAAAACCCCAGAAAGAACCACTGACCCATGAGAAGCATATAGAATAAAGTATTAAATATCATCCTGCATTTAAAAATTCAACTGTGAAAATGATGGAAAATTACAATTTACAGGAAAGCTGGCAGTATTGATTGTACAAGAACTGTTCAATTGTCTAAAGATTTCATCCATTTGAGACACTGATTATGAAAAGAAGAAATACTTAGAAGCCTGCCTTATGTCACTGGGAATGTTGTTCCATACCAGTGGATCAGTATATTGAAACTTTTTTTAAACAATTCCTTCTTTGGCCTTGGTATAATGTAATTTGTACTTCTTATGGACCTTAAATTTGGAGTACCATCCGCATCTCTTTGGTGAAAGATATTGCTTAGATAGACAGGAATGGCTTTTCTGGATACTTTATACATCAATTTGGCCTTTCTAAGAAATATTCTTTCATGCATTCTTAAAATCTTCATATTATTCATTGCATCCTGGAAACTGTCTAGACATTGATCTAGAATTAAAACCCAAGCCCTCTTTTGGAGTCTTAAAAATGTTGTGTTTGAATTAGAGGTATTACCCCAAATTACATTACAATAGTCCAGATATGGCTGAATATAACTTTAATAAAAGATGACCCTATACTGAAGAGGAATGTATGTTTTGATTTTCCTCTGCCATCAGTAGCCAATTTTGATAAGAACTAACCTTTTTTGAAATGTGTTTAATGTGAATAGACCAAGTAAGATTGTTATCTATGAATACACCAAGAATTTTATCATGAGAGGTCATATTAAGGATCACGATGTCAAACAGGACCTGGAGTTTGTCACTATCTAGCCTTGCTTGTTTCTGTTGCATTGTAACTAGTAGGGCTTTTATTCTTCTTCTGTTTTTGTAATCATACTGTTTTCCTTGCACAATACTTGAAGTCTGTTGAGAGCATCTTGTGTTATTTTCAAGTACCGTTTTGGTTTTACCCATCTCAGACAGTGTTGTATCATCTGCATGGAGGTCAGTGGAAGAAACTGATGTTCCAATCTTAAGAGGTAAGTTGTTGATATATAGAATGAATAACAGAGGTCCAAGGATAGAGTCCTGTGGTACTCCACAATTAATATTTTTACTTTGAGAAAGTTGACCATTTAAAGATACTTCCTGCACTCTAATGGTTAAGTAAGAAATAAACCAGTTTAGGGAGTTTTCACTGCATTGATAGATTTTTAGTTTTTCAAGCAAAATTTCATGGTCTACAAGATCAAAAGCTTTACAAAAATCAACCATAATAGTGCCTACCATTTCTCCTTGATCTAATGCTTTCAGCCATATATCAATCAAAGGTACAAGTGCAGTTTCACAGGAGTGATTCTGTCGAAATCCAGACTGATTATCATGAATAAGATCATAAGTGTTAAAATAGTTGAGACAAGAATCATTTACGTGTATCAATATGGGTATCAATATGAAAAAAATCATTGATGCACTGATATATAAATTAAATGATTCATTCCTACAATACACTCATCATGATGTAATCAAGAAAAGGATATGAAAACAATTTGAAGCATCTACTATCATAGCTGTTGTTACAAGTTTTGTCGTTTCAATTTCATCTTTTCCAAAGTCATTTTGGTACATTTTTTTTAATTTAATTAAAGATTGGGGTCCCAAGTTTATTATTTTCTCATGTTAAGTTCAAACTGGTGTTGAGTGAAAATATTTTCAAACTATTTCATTTTCAAACTCAACAAGTACAGGTACTTGTACGTTTTCCATGTTGTCCATATTCACTAATGGTACTATGAAGTGAACAAGATATCTGCATGCCTAGAAATATCATCCTGGTTTTACTACTTGGAATAGAAAGTACAAATCAGATGCATTATTCAGCATGTTTGCAAAATTACTGTTACTTGTTATTTACTGAAAGGTTAACATTACAAACTGTGTAATAAAACAGTTGTCTGAATCATTCTAAACTGTTAATGGCTACCAGATGCCATGTTCAGCGTCATCATCATAATCCTTTGCATAAGAAACAATGATAGCATGTTCAACTACATTTCTGGAAAAATCCACTATTAGCTAGGGACCTTCCAGTTCTTATTATGTATTAATTCAAGGGAATTTTGTCTCTTAAAGTTCCCATTTATATATAAAAGCAGGTGTCTCACTGCCATGTATTTAAATTGGTCACCTTTTGACATTATCATTTTCACTAGAAATGTATCTACTTAACATGCCCAGTTGTAATGACACAATTTCAGATTATTTATCAATGTCTGACTGAAATATCTGGGAATAATTTCTGTATGACAGACTCACAGAGTAACTTGTTATTATCTATTTCTAATATAATGTGTGTATAGTAGAGGATATTTTCAAGTCACTAGCAGACGATTTTAGACATGGACCCACTGTAATCATAAATTAATCTGTGGAAAACCAGCTGACAGGGGTGCTCCAGAGAAAGCTGGAGTGAATTTTGCTTTAATTTTCCTTCTGAGGCATACTGAGACAAAATCAACAGGATTATTACTAATTAATAATACAGATACTGAAAGAAACCTACTTTCAACACTTGGACTGGACCAAAACAGGTTGGGCTATAAAGTTACAACTCTGCATATATCACACAAGTGTAGAGTTCCATTTCAAAAGGCAGTGTTCACACTACTTTTTTGACTGAAGTTTTTGCCACCCCTAGTTTGCTAAAATGGCAACACAACAGAAATACTGGCAATGCACCCTGAGAAGAAAATTAAATAGTATTACTGATCTGGTGGACAGCAAAATAATGAAGAAATAAAAATTCAGCAATTAAATCAATTATTTACATTACAACTTCTTTGCATTAGTATTTCAAAAAAGTAATGCTGATATATGGACAGAGTTAGTGGTAAGTTAAACAACTCCAAATATAAAAGCATCTTGTTCTTTTTTTCTATTAATTAATGAAGTGAGTATTCTTTTTTCTTTAATAAAATAACCCTTTGGAATACCATTATCTTCATTAAATTTAAGTCAGGAATCCCATATTCCACTCAAAAATTTGTTCATCTCCACGTTTCTTTCCAGATCTGTATTGCGCACTGAAAGCATAGTAGTACAGCAGAGATAAGAAGCCAATCTACTGTCATGACCAATATGGCAACGGTAAAGGAGTCACCCCTCATGTGTCATAAAAATTGCACACAACTTATTTGATCAGGCTTTGTTTGCAATCAATGAGAAATTGGTAGAAACGGAGTAACACTTATACCCAGGTCTGTATACAGTTCTTAAGAGTTAATTTAGTGCACGCACTCAATTTCTGTATGCAAAACTGCACTTTTATCATGAAGGCTGATGTTTTGTACATGGCAAGTACTACTAATGCACAATTCATGTACATTTTTGTGGGAATGGGAATGAAAAAGGGCACTGACAATCAGCCACTAAGTAATTTCATTTCTGTAAATTTATCATCCTCCAAATATTTAATATACTATTTGGACGTATCATTTTTAGTAGAGGACTTTTTCCGTTTCAAATTTTGACAAAGTTTAGGCATCTATGACAATGATGTTTTTCCCCAAACAGTAGTATAATCTATTTGACACCTTAAAAAAACGATATATACTACGCAAAAATTAAACTCAATAGCGAATGTGATGATGCAATATTTCAATTTCAAACATGTCAACAGCTAACTGTAACCAACATGTCCGCAGCCAGCTTGGCTTGCCAATCAAATTTGTACCTTTTATAAAGGTTTGGACAATTTTTAATGAACTCAAAAACATTCTACTATGAAAAGAAGTGGTTCAAACAACACATTTGTCTTCCAAATATAAAATGACAATTTTTTCTTTGCAAACAAAAAACATTAAATTTTTCATACAAAGGCAAAAATTCATAACAATTTAAACTGAAATGCAAGTACAAAAATATAATCCCTCCATTCCTGGCAATTAACATTCTATCACTTATGACTTAAAATCCCTCCATTCTTAGCGATTACCTTTCTATCCCTACCATTTAAGCCAATATATGAATATCACATAAAATAAATTAACTTCTGAATGCCTCATTTTTCACCCTTCCAAGTAAATACTCATTTATTCACTTGTCCCTGCTCTCTTTATAATCTATATTATTACTCTAACAGTACTCCCTCAATGTAAGGCCATTCATTTGAACGTCATTTCTGCTGACAGGCTCGTATGGTAACGGATCCCATTTTAAAATGAAGTGGTGAAATCAGGGCATTATAAATCCACTTGCATAATGCCCAGGACAAGCACAAATTTTGCTTTGACAAGCTTAAGTTTTGCAAGAGACTTGCTGCAGGCCAAACTTTTGCAATGCTTTATGTTATACATGTCTTGTATTCTGTGATCTTGTCACTGTACATAGATTAGCATTTTTAATAAGTATTTTATATTTACATTCATCTGTTTCATAAATGACCACAATTCTTTCACCTATCAATATTTTACTTCACCTGATACTGTCAAAGTCTCTCTATTCCATTCTGAAAACTTTAGTCATTGTCAAGATTAGTTATCACATTTTCTCACGCTGACATAATTTGAAAATTACTATCCAACTTTCACAAAAATGTGACTATAGTAGAAAGCTCAATAGTAGTATCCTGTAGGTCAGTGGTTCTTTCACAGAGTTTTCTCTGGTCCTTCCTCCACCAGATAAACTAGCTCACGCATATAGCCTATTATATGCTGAAAGAATCCCACATTTTATTTTTACCTTTTTTAACTGTTGTAGTAATATTATGTTGTCATATTTTGGGACCAACTCAAATCTCTCCCAAACACATTAAATTTTCCAGTTAGATTTCCCCAGGACAAACACTGTTTTTTAAATTATACAAAACCTCTCAAATTATATTTTTTATTTATCTTATTTTAAGGCAGTCTCAATATAAACTGGTCTACTATTTGCTTCCCACGGACATTAATTGGGCAGTGTTGTAAAAAGAAAACAGGCATACACCATCAAAGATATGTACTTAAAAAAGCAGGTTATATACGAACTATGAACTAAAAAGAGATTTTACCTGATACCAAATATTAATCTATTTATGCTGCCAGCAATTTCCCCTCCATGTGGCTGTAATGTTTAATCAAACTGAAATCACCTTGTAATTCAATCTATCTCACACCACAGCAACTAAGTATTCCCCTAACCAAATTCAATGCATACCTTTAAATCAGTTAAAGTGATAAGAAAAGCACTACAAACCTCTATAGCAATAGAATATTAAAACATCCAAACACTGGTGAAAAACAGCTCTCAATCCAAGTGATGAATCTTCACCAACAATAAAATGTGATCCCCACAAGCAGTCTTCCTATGATATACTAGTGAAATCCCAGTTCTGCATTGAGGACAACTTTGATAGCAGGCCCAATTGATATAGTGTGCTGTACAATCATCAAGGTAAACACACAAGACACTGCTCACTGCTATGGAGAGTCTGTCCTATTACCTGGGGTATCAAACAAAGGTATCAAGTGTCAGTGGTACACAAAGGTTGCTCACACATAGCCAAGTGCTTCAGATCAGGCCAATTCACTAAACTCTTTCTGTCTCCCGACACACACCTGTAAAATTGATGTGATTTACCTGTGAGGAAACATGGCATTAAAACAAGCCAGACTTCACCTCTCTGTGACTCAATAAAACTCCAAACCCATTAGTTTTTCTATAGTGCTTGCTTAAGTAGTGCTATTTTTGTTATCATATGTGATCGCACTTCTTGTATTATGTCTTTCACCCTGCCGAAAAAACTGCAGGTTACAATTTTCAAGAGGCAATGAAAATTCTTTAAATGCTTTAATGCGTATTATTATTTACAAAGAAAAAAACAGATCAAGGTTCAAATGGAGAATTTTAAATAATTATATTTCAGTTCAATACAAGGAAGTTGATATTTTAATTGTCCCTGATAACTTAGGACTTGTAATACATTTAGTTACAACTAACAAAGAATAAGTCCTTCCAAAATAACAATACATAACAGTACAGATGAAAATTAATACAATACTCTTTCGAAGACCAGTTGACAATGACAGCCATGGAGTATACTGTCTTTTAGTGAGACCACCTTTATAACGAAGTACATTATACATATAATTTCAATACATCGATAATCCTGGCCTTTAAAAAAAAAACTTTGTTATAATGAAGGGTCTTATAATCAGAGAGTGCATTTCAACTTTTCAAAGAAAAAAATGACTACAGATTCAGCACACAAATAATAACCTTTAGTCTGTGTGAATTTAAGCATGTTCAAATGGCACATCAGCACAATACTGGCTATATGGTACTGACAAACAGAGGATATATTTTAATCGAATACAGTAAATAATGCAAATAAAGAAACCAAATATATTGAGAAAATAATACAACAAGCATGATTCTGTTCAGAGAAAACTCGTATACAAGTTTATTGTAATTTTGACAAGCTATAATAACATATAAAAAAACATAAAAAAACAAAATTATAATCCTATCATAAAGAAGCTGATAGGATTTTTGATCAGACTTGCAATTTTATATGTAGAAAATTCAAATGGAATTCAAAGAATGGAAAGAGAAAGATGAAAATATAATTATGACAGCAACTACTTATATCTAAAATAAATGCTTTGGCAGCATAAATAAAATTCCAACAGAAACTAATTTGTTTAAAAAGTAAACAAATAACATCAAATTTTCATTCATTTTTTTCTTAAATTTCAAAATCATCTGTAAGTAAATAGCATTTAATTTTCTCCACCAGTAAACCATAGCATGATTAATGCAAAGGAACTTGGACAAGAGATAGGTTGAGCCCTTATCTGAATAAACAAACAAAATCCTACCTTTCTTTCCATCCCAAGATTCCTTCAGCATGAGAAATAATTTCATACCACACAATTTACACATCTGATAAAATATCTTTAAAAAATGTCAACACCTAAAAAGCCCAAGAGGACTCATAAGAAAGCTTGTATTTCAGTGATTATAGTATAAATATACTCCTGATAAAATCTGCTCCATTAATCTTCTTGTACTTCCAACCACCATTACCCAAAGGAAGTGCACAAACACACATGTGATTCATTTCCTTAAAGGTTATGGAGAAAATCTTCAAAACATAAATTTTTCATGCTTTTATTGAAAATTTGTTGATTATAAATCTGTTTCTCTGGTAAAATGTACGCCAACCATGTTCCCAAACTTTATCACCAAACTTAAAGTTAAGTTATCCAAAACTACCTACCGTGTTACCTTCCTTCACTGTAAGGTTTGGTTTACCATTATGTGTGATGTCAGTCTTAAAAGAGATGAACAGTCACTAATTCTAAAGTGTATTGGCCACATTGTCATTCAATAAATCATCATTTATTCTGTGCCGTACATGGTCACAACTTGTAATTAAAATGGGTAAATGGGGCTTTTATTTTCCTTTCTTAAATTTCTGAAAGAAAAATGATGCAAAACATATGGATCAACTAATTATATTGTGGAAAATCATAAAGTACAACAATGAAGTTCCCAAAAGAGGCCTTATGTCTACTGCTCACTTTCTTATTTTTTACAAGCATATTATAATGATTAAATCATCATAAATCCTTTAAAAATGCTGAAAATAAAAAGGATTTAGACATATCATTTAAGCCAGAATTTACAAAACTATGGGACCACTCGGTGGCCTAGTGGTTGGAGAGTCTGCCTTGGATGCTGGAGGTCATGGGTTTGATCCCCAGCTGAGTCATACCAAAGACTTATAAAAATGGTACTAACAGCTGTCTCACTTTGACACTTAGCATTAAGAGGTTAGTGTTAGGACTGGTCGGCCTCAGGACTCTCAGGATAATGTGACTGGGTGGGACATCATGCTACATGTCTGCGGCATGATGCCCCAGTGCTAGACATCACTATAAACTGCCACACTGCAGCCATCTTAGCGATAAGACTCAAAAATTGTTAAAGCTATGTTAAAAATCCAAATCACACACACACACAAAACTATGGTACATGGACTGCTGGTCAGCCATGCTCAAGTGGTCAACAACAAAAAACCTGAGAACCACTGATTTAAGCAATCATCATAGCAAAATGAGAGAGAGAGCAAAGATTTCAAAATTAGTTGACACCTGTCATAACTACAGAAATCTGAACTGAAATAAAATCTTCATTAAATGTTTGATTTGTTATTAATTTATTTTTGCTTGATTTATTATGGATTTATGATGGAAAAATAAGAGTAGCAAATATCAAGTAGAAAATAATGAAACTAGAATAAGGTATTACATTGAAAGTGGGTAGGTTTGCCATGTACCATTTAAATGAACTCAAGTTAACTTTTCCAGAGTTATAGTCAATAACTGTGATCAAAACATACGTATCCAATGTATTTGTTCAATGTGACTTATATAAATAATATAAACATTACAAAATATGCCAAGATCATGCTTCTGTATTCACAGTATTTTAATAAATTATTTACAACAACTGTCACAATTTGTTTTCATTATTTTTTTTCTTCTCAATTTAAGGATTACCATATTCACCATTGCTGTGTAGCATTTTGATCATTGTAAGTTTTTAAACTTTCACAGGATCGTATTTCATAACCTTTATGAATATCATACTTTTCAACATAATTATTTGCAAACAACAGAAATTTATCGTAACAAACAATATGGGGTATTTTAGGGATGAAAGATTCCAAAATAAATTTTTGAAGAAATCTGTTTCTGACTAATAAACAGTTGACCAAAACTGCACCTGGTTGCTTTTGACTTACTTCAGGCCCGGAGATCATAAAACTCCAAGCTTGAATAGAGATTGAGTTTTAATTTTCAGCCAATCTAGCACAATCTCATAAAAGTAAGGTTGTTTGTGATTGGCTAACACAAAATATCAGAAATTATTCCCTCCAGGTCTGGCCCCTTAAAGGGTATTATAGCACTACCTTTAACATCTAACAGTCTGGTTTAACACTCATGAAAAATCCAGATTTTCCATTTTTGAAAATATTTGGTTACCTCTTACTTTTACCACAGTTCCATGTTATTTTTGTTTCTTTATTAGAAATTCATGATTTATTTAAATAAAGCTTAGAAACCATTGAAATAAAATGATATGACACTTTTTTGGTGGAGTTAAAACAAAACATCATACAGTGTATTGTTTCTGAATTACATTCATCATTAAAGATCCATATGAAAAATAAAGTTAAAATCATCATTAAAGTTAATCATCATTCAGTAGCGTATGCTTATCATCAACACGTCTCTCACTCAAACAATAGATGCAAAAGACTTGGATTATTTATTAATAGATACAGTGCCCCGTCTTTGGACCTGAAAAACATTCCACTTTCTTGGTGTGAGAAAACATAAAAACATCATATTATCGCAAGGCACTGTCAACGGAATACAATTTAATTCATTATCATGTAATTTTCTTTTTTAATCAAGGACTAGATAATTGAAAACGTGGAGGTGAAAATATTTCCCCCCCAAATGATCCATCATTTCCCATGGATAATCATGTGATAACCCTCGTTATCAAGAAGACACCTGTACTTAGATCCTAAAAAGTACTACAAAAGTCCTGGAAATATAGCAACAATTTTCCAGATATATTAAATATACATATGGAACAATTTCCTTTAAATGAAGAAAATATCCATGACGGCTGTAGAAAAAACATGTGTATGTGAGGAACAGGTGCTTCATTATTTTGGTGATGAACTTCAAAGCTGATACAGGTGACAGTGTACCCTGTACCTTTTACCTGGTCAATACTGACTGGAATACCTATCAGACCTTTGATTGGCAACACTTAGAAATATTCACCCCATCCCTGCACTAAGCCAGAACACATGATGCAGAATATTCTTTATTATGCAAATATAAATAGTTCTATGGATGATTTAAAAAATGCCGCTCTTCCTGATTACCAATGCTGAAACAGGTGGAATATTGACATGTCACGACAGAGTTCAAACAGAGACTGTAATCTGATCAGATGGATCCAGGATACAGTACAATGGTCCACACTTGACAACACATTCATAATGTCCTTTCACACTGTTTGATTAGTGAGATCAGCAATGTAACCATTAGACAAATACACTTTTCTCTGACAGTGTTCATAAATTTTATATGAACAGTCATTAGCAGTTTTGAAATGATCACTTTGAGATATTCTCACTACTCTAAAATAGTTGTGTATACATGAATGTACTTTTACATGATTCATATAGACCAAATGAGTTGATTTCAAGGACTTTTCAAGGACATTTCAAGGAGTTAATAAGGACACCAAACAGTTTTCAAGGAGTATTTTTAAATAACTTTTTCCATGTTACTTCGTTTACTGTTGTATATATATAGGTACAAAAACAGAAGAAGAAAAAAAAAACCAAGCTAGCTAGCTAGCAAACCACTACTATAAAGGAATACTACTAAATCTGATATTTGCCCATGACATGTGTCATTTGATCAACCCAAAATTTTATCAGATTTTATTTATTCATTATTTTTGGAAAATACGTAACAAAAATTCTTAATTTAAAAAGTGATACATACAGTTTTTGTCAGTTTTCAAAATTTGTGTTCCAACAAAGAAATTCAAGCGCTTTGGGGAAAGATTCAAGAAACTTGTCAACAAATTCAAAAGCTTTTCAATCATAAAACCAACTTGAAAAAAAAAAGTATTGTTGAAGGCAATTATTATTATCTATACTGTACAAACAGATCCACTTTATCCATGTCACTACTTCATCCAGTCAAAATAAGCCAGGAAAGTCACCCTGACCAAAATGTTTCTGTACACAAAATACAGTTAGCTTGGACAGATACCATGTTAAATTGAAGTTTGTTTCATTAGCATTCAGAAAAATTCTGACTAGACATTAATTTTGGCAGAATCTTAAGTACAGTTTCTGTTTCTCCCTCTGGTACCCAGTAAATCATGAGAACACGTCTGTCCTTGAGAACCTATTGCTAAATGTCACTCATGTACTTAATACCAAGGGTTGCTGACCAATATTATTGCTAGCAAAGGTACCAGGCATTACATTATCACAGACACAGTGGTGTAACTTGGGACATTTTTTGTATTGTCCATCACCAAGCTGATTCTCGCCATACATCATCAATAAATTCAAGTATGCAAAATGTAGTCATTATTCAAACCAATTTTGTTATTTTCAGTACATGTATATACTTAGGATTTATATTAGTTCATATCAGTGTAATAATCAAATAAAATAAATTAAATTTGTGTGATTTTGTATCCTAAAACCCTAGTTATCTTGCCTCAGTTGATAAATCTATTGTGCCTTCCCAACTTTTCATTAATAAAATACATCTATAAAGCTGAGTGGTCTAAAACGCTCACTGTTACGGATCACTGCCATCTCACCTCTGTCTGCATGGGTTCAAGTCTTGGGCTCGACCAATGTGGATATGTGAGAAAGCTTGCCAGTAGCTTCTCGTGGGTCGGTGGTTAACTCTTTCCGGGGTTTTCCCAGGTTGTTACTCCACCATTAATACTGGCTGCCATGTATAGCCTATCTTGTGCTGAAAAATGGCATTAAACACTACAACAACAACAAAAATCCTTCTATAAAGAATAACATTAAAAGTTAAAGAACAATTCTTGATGGTTTAACTTTTTTTTTATATATAAACAGCATCCAAATCTTTTAATAAAAGTTACAGATTCATCATGCTGTATTGTTACATTATGAGAAGAAAATCAGTTTCCCCATAAACTTGCTTATAAATCAGATCTAACTGAAAACAAGGACACTGATCTCCCATGGCATGATACACCAGCATATCATGGTGTGTAGTTTATTCTACTGTTACTCCTAACAGCATAGACCTAAATCTGCCATCACATAGTGCATCTGCAAATCTGGGTCTATGAAGTTTGTAGTTGGATCCAACTTCTAAAAGCATATATATGATATGGTAATGATCAGAGTAGGTAATTGTTTTATAAATATTTAGGTACTGAGTCACTGATAATGTCTATCTACACCGGAAAGTCACCATCCTTGAAAGCTGTGTGCTTTCTATCTAGCAATCTTACCAGGGGCAACAAGAATTTATAAGTGATATAGCTATGAAGTTGTCTCTTATTATCAGTGCTAAGAAACTATTACAAATTTGATAACATCATGAAGATCTGCAAGGCTAGACATTTTTTTATTTATTACATTCAGTTTTTCACTTGCCTTGGAAATTTTTTCAGATCATTTTGTTACACATGAACAAAGAACAAATTCTAGGCATGCAACTTCATTTTTACTTGCTCAAAAAAGTCTTCAATACATCCCCAGCCACCAAATATTGAATTTGAGTGTTTTGAATCTTGAAATAAAAGTCCAGACATTAAAAAAGGTATGAAAAATTATGTCACAATAAACACTTTTAAGCAATAAATAATCTGTATATATCCATATGTCTTTTGTTTCCTTGATAAATGGTGTTTTCTCATAATGATTATATTTGTATTGTATGGTTTATGTATGAATGTTGGTGCTGGCAAGGGTGATGGTTGTTGGTGCCAGCAAGGGTGATGGCTGTTGGTGCCAGCAAGGATGATGGTTGGTGGTGTCAGCTAGGGTGATGGGTGATGGTGTCAACTGGCATGATTGTTGGTGTCAGCTAGGTTAACAACTCTTGGTGTCAACTAGTAACAATTTTTAGTGTCAACAAAAATAACAATTCTTTTTGTCAGCTAGGGCCATTGAAATAGCAAACACCTAGAACTTGAAAACAGCATTCAATCTGGTTTGACATTTATCCACTTGAATCTTCCTTGTGTTGATGTCAATTCTGCTACATAAATTGTGATATATCATAATTAAGTTTTGTGTAGTTCTTAGTTAATTGTAACCGAAATTAATCAAAATGAAATATGCTGGTAGGTTTGATATGAAGACAATTAAACATTGTATTACTGTTTTATCTTTTCAATCTTACACATATGAAAGATTCTCCAATATTGCAATTTCTATGAAAATAACTAAGGTTTTAAGGAAAATATGATAGCAAATGCCGTTTACAATTATATTGCTAATTTATTCTATTACAAGTAGAATTTTGTTTAAGAAACTAAAAAATAACTTACATAATATCTCTCAGTATTTCTGCCAAAACCTTTCTGTATTAATTTGTGTTCCTGGCCACCTGACCCTTTCTGCTTCTCAATACTACTTCTAATTTCTATTATTATTAATATAATTTTTCTAAAGTAATGCTGATCCCAAATAGATTGGGCCTGGGTGGCAGAGCAGTCAAAGGTGTTCGTCTTCACAGATCAATGCCATCACACCTCTGTCTGCATGCATTCAGGTCTCAGCTCAGTCAATATGGGTATGTGAGAAAGCTTGTCAATAGCTTCCCATTGGTCAGTGGTTCTTCTACCACAAAATATACAGGCCACCATCATGTGCTGCAAAATGGCATTAAACCTACAAAACCAAACCAAAACCAACTAGATCTGTTAGGAAGATACAAAAAAAATTACAAAATATCAAGAGCAAGATATGAAGAATAAAATAATGGGGAGACAACTTTGAAAGTACTAATCTGACAACGCTGAATCTTGTATGGCACCTAAACTCTTGACAAATGCATACCAATTCTATGAAGGTATTTCGGTTCTAGTGATATCAACAGAAGAGGAGTGCCATGGATAGATTATCACAATTCATAATACAAATAAAAGGAGAATAACTTCTGAAGTACTAATTGGACAGACTTCCATGGAACAGGTCAGGATGTCTAATCATGACACAAAATCATATGAAATTTCATCAAAATATCTTAATGGGTTCAGGAGATAGTAAGTGAATAAAGTATCATGGAAAGATGAGTAAACTGACAAGCCAGTATACCTCCCCAAAATGTTGGCACTCAAACTGAAATAACTACTCTTGAGATAAAAGAATTTGTCAACAAAATGATGAACAGATCTTTCCATAACAAGTTAAAATGTGAGAGAATTAAATAAACTAGGTACATCTTTTCAGTGAAATTTATGAGAAATCATTACTCATGTTCTGACTAAGTTTTACAACTCTATGGTCTTAAACTAAGTAACAAAGAGAATCAAAACCAATAAGTTTCATAAAATTAACAAATAAAATTTTTCCCTAAATTACAAATTGAAAATTTAAGAGGAACATTATGTAAGGCGAATTAAATACCAAATAATCCTCAATGTTCTATCACAAATCCAGAAGTATAGTTTTCTGAATAAATTCCAATACTGAATGTCCTGATGTACTAATAGTCTTGAAAATGTTGATGTACCAGCCGTCTTAATGTATCCCAAAGATGTAGGTCACAAGTTCGCTTTCAGAACAGTCTAAGTTTGTAAATAAGACCCGAACTCAAATATCAGTTAACAATTTATTAATAACTTACAAATATTACAGAAATCAGGTGCACAAAAAATCTTTATTCTTAATCATGGACAAAGGTCAAGCACACAATATAAATGATATATCCATAATACAGCAACATTCAGTAAACTTTTAAAATGTGACAGGCAAAAGATTAAACACCATCTATGATAATATTCTAATTGAGAACTAGTCTAAATTACATTCATGGTTTTGCTGCATTGCTCTAACAGACTGACCAAGAGTTTTTTTTATTAACAAGACCAATAAACACCATTATATATTTATACTGCCCATAAAATATATCCTCTCTAAATCTGAAATGGATGATTTGCTGCCAGGCTCAAATTTGTCTGGATAAAACTTTTAATCCTAAAGCACTCATTAAATTAACAGCAATACAGTATCTACCACAAAATAACTTCCCATGTCCATCATTTACCTCAGACTGATTTTTGAAATGCTTAGTGGTGACATACAGTATAGAAATTTAATATTAAATCATGACCTATTCTTGATTATTTGAACACATGACTTTTATTTTCGGTGGAAATTATTTTGATATAAAGAATTAATAATTTCGTTCATTCTGACAGATGTCGCACTTTTCATTTGTTGTGTGTAAAAATAGTCCCAAACAAAGTTGAACTAGTAAAAGTAGATAATTTTTTACAAACTATAAATCAAAGAACTAGCATCCATCCAAATAAACATAAAATTTTATAAAGACAAAATCATTTTTCAACACAGAATGTCCAATGTGCGAGTAAGGGTGCAAATTTCTGTCCATCTATAAAGAGCACATTAATTTGGGAAAGAGATTAATTAATTAGATTTATGGGGACAGGTGCGCATTAAATCGCTATATTGCAATGATTTTTAATGTCTGTGTCATAAGAGGAAGTGATTCTTAATTAAGCCTTCATTTATTTAACAGTCAAATAGACTGGAAGGAAAAGGTTAGTTTCAATCTTTGTATTGAAAATGTCAGAGTTAAGATTGTCCAGAATCAGTTATTTGGAAATCTAGAAGTGAGGCTGAGAGTAATTTTGGCACCTACTTATAAAGGGCGGTAGATAAATTTAATCCTGATTGGTCATGCTAAATAAGAGGCATGTTTCCCAAACAAAAGTTCTTGATTTTAACAAAATTTAGTCAGTAAATGTTTTCTTGCAAGGGGAAAAAAATACAGGAGTGTCTGAGATTGAATTGAAAAGAAATTCTCTCATAAAACATTTATCCTAGGGACCAGATGTTGAGAAAGTTGACAGACAAAATTCTGGTGGTAGAAGCAAGCAAAGCTTGAAAGCACAAGGTATTTGCATCAGTCTCATATAAAATTGTTGATAAAATAACGATTTGCTTGAATTTATTTGCTTATATTTGCATGAATTTATTTAAATTATATCAATTTTCTTGATACAAGTTTAAATGTGTGTGAGTTCATCTATCTGAATTCGTACAATGATCTTTCTACAAGCTTGACAAATTGTTTGAATTTGTCATCTTGATTGTTATAACAATCAGGTATTCTAAGAATTTCATGCATTACTTTAGTTGATATGAGTTACAAGAATCCATGTGAATTCTCCTGTCTTAGATGATTTCTAGTATGATAAAGACTCGAGTTATGGATATTCAGAAATTGACTGAAATTAACATTGTTATGCCAAGAAGTGAGATTTCATGCATGCTAAAGACTTGAATGTGTGTATTCACTGAAAATAACATAGTTAAGTCATGTAAGGAATTTCATTCATTCATTTGTGTAATTGAGACAAAAATGGAACTGTTATGTCTCGTGTGATGTTAATGTGAGTCAGTGATAAAATAGCCATTAGGAAGTACATTATTCTAGTGAACCTAGGTTTGCTTATGGTCTGCCATGTTTGGCTTGACCAGATAGCCTTTGGTACCTGTTTGAATTCTCATAGGACAATATCTGACATAATGAGAGGGCAGTAATGATCTATTCCCAGTAGGATATCTGACAGAGATTTAGGTTGCTTCTCTGTTTATTTTGAAAGGGGAAATAGCTCCACTGACGTATCCACATAACAACTTGTCCAAGTATTTATGTATCTACGTACTTATATATCCACCTACCCACACAAAGTTTGAGGGCCAAAAGAGGTGAGACAATAGAGAGTTTGGAGAAGATAAAAGCGAAAGGACCAAGAAGAACAGCCACAGTGAAGTTGGAGTGGACCTGGAATAAGCAGGTTATGAAGTTGTACAAGGCAATGACTTCGATTGTTCACTCAATTCTGATCAACCAATTCTATCATTTAAAACAGATCGGCTATTTATATAAGTATATTTGTGTCTGAAATTTGGTGAATGATTTATTTAAAAAGAGAAGTGTATCTTCCTAATGTAACGTATTATCACAATGGTTTAAGTAAATGATTAAATTGTTGTATTTCATGTATGGGGTCTCGTGTCATTTTGTTCTATATACCTGTCCAGATCTCTATTTATTCCATCTGTAAGTTTCACACTTTATATTAATATTTAATAACACCGAGGGTGATCACCCTCTAGATAACAATAACCAAATAAAGCAGACACCTAGTAAGAAGGTACAATCCGCTAATCAACCCCACCAACACCTCCAGCCCCACAGTGTGTGATGTCACATTGCCTGATACGGTATAAACTACTGGTTAGAGTCCAAGTTCACCATATAGTCACTTTTACAACATTACATTGCTGCGATATTTATGTGAAAAGAGGATTACTGGATGGAGAAATTACAATATTTAGGTGAAAAGATGATTACTGGATGCTGTTGTTGTTGTTGCTGAAGGGTTTAATGCCATTTTTCAGCACACAATAGGCTATACATGGCGGCCAGTATTAATGGTGGAGAAAGAACAAGGGAAATCCCCGGAAAGAACCAACGACCCTCGAGAAGCTACTGGCAAGATTTCTCACACACCCACATTAGCCAATTCCGAGACTCGAACCCATGCAGAGGTGAGATGGCAGTGATCCGTAATGGAGAGCGCTTTAGACCACTTGGACACTTGGGGCCCTGATTACTGGATGCAGAAATTACCATATTTATGTGAAAAGTGGATTACTTGATGCAGCTGCAATATTTATGTGAAAAGAGGATTACTGTGTGCGTGTGTGTGATTTGGATTTTTAACACAGTTTTAACAATTTGTCAGTCATATCGCTACAATGTCTGCAGTGTGGCAGTTTACAGTGATGCCTAGAACTGGGGCATCATGCAGCAGACATGTAGCATGATGTCCCACCCAGTCACATAATCCTGACGCCAGGCCGACCAGTCCTAACACTAACATCTTAATGCTGAGTGCCAAGCGAGTAAGCTGTTAGTACAATTTTTGTAAGTCTTGGTATGACTCGGCCGGGGATCGAACCCACAATCTCCTGCATCAGAGGCAGATGCTCTAACCACAAGGCCACTGGAGTGGTTGAAAAGAGGATTAATGGATGCAGAAATTACCATATTTGCTGTAATGTATTTGTGACCAAATATCTGTAGTATTTGATTTGGAACATTAGACTGTGCAGAAGACATAAACAAATTTCTTTTTCAGTTGAATTCACATCACATATTTAGTACATAAATATGCTGTGGTTGGGTGTGTGTGATTTGGATTTTTAACATATGATAGTTTTAACAAAATTTCAGTTATATCACTACAATGTCTGCAGAGTGACAGTTTATAGTGATGTCTAGCACTGAGGCATCATGCCACAGACATGTAGCATGATGTCCCACCCAGTCACCTTATCCTGACACCAGGCTGACCAGTCCTACACTAACCTCTTAATGCTAAGTATCAAGCGAGACAGCTGTTAGTACCATTTTTATAAGTATTTGGTATGACTCAGCCGGGGATTGAACCCACAATCTCCCACATCCGAGACAGATGCTCTAACCACTGGAGTGGTCTGCTATGGTTGGATAAAGTTCTGTCAGTTGGGAGACTGGATTACATCCACATTCTTTTGTAAGCAGAGGTGAGTTAATTTAGATCTGTAAGTTTACACTTAAACCATGCTTGTATACAGAGTGAATTCTATGTTACTGATATACCTCACCATATCAAATTTGCAATACCCTTAGTTGTACTTCTTGTTGTTCTTGTCTTGGGGTTTTGTGCCATTTTTCATATGATGATATTGTTATTCACGACATCACAAACCCCTGTGGGGGTAAACTGGCCTCATTCAGACAGACGAGAACATTTTTCCCCAATTCCCTTTCAGAAGTCAAGTCAAAAACTGACAGCCAAAATGTTCATTGAAATTTTTTTCTCCAGAAGGCAAGTTTAAAACAGATTTCCCATGATTGCTACCAATAAGTAAAGAGAATACTGCACAATAATTTCATGGGCTTATTTGGACCAAACAGAATTAGACAAAGTGATATGTAACATGTGATATCAAAAATATGAAACTGCACATGCTACAGGAAAACTGTACCAACTATGTGATAATAAGAAAAATTTCATATCAGCAGTCTGAAATATCAATTTTAAAAAACACAGCTAATATATTTATTGCGGATAGATACTAGATGAAAAAATAAGTTCTATTTTTTCCACAATTTCCTTATGACAAACTGATTCAAAGTGGACATCAATTCCTAAAAGAGCAATTCCATATGTTTATAATATTACTCTAAGCAATCTTCTCCTGAATTATGGTCATTTTCTTATAAACAAAACATTGTGCTGGTCCTCATTACAGCTTTGTATGACAAAACATAAAGTATACTGTGGTATTTCCGAACATTCCATGACACATATCAGGGTATACCACAATTACATTAGAGACCAACATTTCAATGTACTGGGGCAGGCGCCTGACACTTTTTGTTTAATTTCAATCTGTCAATACCTGAAAAAAAAATGTCTTGCTCTGATCTATATCAAAATAACAACATAATATATCCACAATATTATCTGGAAAGAATTCCATTATCATGAGATGAAAGAAAAGAAAATATTTCACCTTAAAAGAAAATCACAGCCCCTAGCCCCTCCAAAAATTTAAAAAAGGCCAGCACCTCATCAGTAGATGACTTGGCTGTGTTTATTGTTGTATTAGCTGTAATCTAAGAACTGTAATGAAAAGTGGAATGATCAAGCTTACAATATAGATAGATACTGTGAAAGACATTATGCAAATATTAGAGCATCTACCAATAAAAAGTAGAAGCGTTGATACTTAACACTACAATTTTCTAGCTACACTATTGATATAATAGGCAGGGAAACTGAGTGGGATGCCAATACCTGGGCAAGATATTTATTAAAGATAACCAGTAAACATAGAATAGAATTACTGAACAAATGAGAAAATATTTAGAGGACTTAAGAAAATATGTAAAGTTCAGACAGAAAACCTGAAAATCAAGAATGTTTTGCAGTCTTACCAAATACAAGATAAAAATGCCTTTATTGCCATACATACACTGATGACTAGAGAGAAGATCAAAATGCCTTTACTACCATACATACACTAATGGTGACCACATATAAAATGGTATGGTAATAAAGGCATTTTTAATTACACACACTGTTGGTGGCCACATAAAAGATAAAATAATTCCTTTATTACTATACATACATTGATGACCAGATACAAAATAAAAATACCTTTATTACCATATATACACTGATGACCAGATTTTTTTTAAAAAAAATGCATTTATTACCATACATACACTGATAACCAGATACAAAATAAAAATGCCTTTATTATGATACATACATTGATGACCAGAATATTTTTAAAAAGATGCCTTCATTAAAATACATACACTGATCATGACCATATACAATACAAAAATGCAATTATTACCATACATACACTGATGGTGACAACATACAAGATAAAAATGCCTTTAGTACCATACATACACTGATGATGACCACACACAAGATAAAAATGCCTTTCTTACTATGCAAACACTAATGATGACCACACACAAGATGAAAATGCCTTTAGTACCATACATACACTGATGATGACCACACACAAGATAAAAATGCCTTTCTTACTATGCAAACTCTAATGATGACCACACACAAGATGAAAATGCCTTAAGTACCATACATACACTAATGATGACCACACACAAGATGAAAATGCCTTTAATACCATACATATACTGATGATGACCACATACAAGATAAAAATGCCTTTCTTACTATGCAAACACTAATGATGACCACACACAAGATGAAAATGCCTTTAGTACCATACATACACTGATGATGACCACACACAAGATGAAAATGCCTTAAGTACCATACATACACTGATGATGACCACACACAAGATGAAAATGCCTTAAGTACCATACATACACTGATGATGACCATACACAAGATAAAAATGCCTTTCTTACTATGCAAACACTAATGATGACCACACACAAGATGAAAATGCCTTAAGTACCATACATACACTGATGATGACCATATACAAGATAAAAATGCCTTAAGTACCATACATATACTGATGATGACCACACACAAGATGAAAATGCCTTTCTTACTATGCAAACACTAATGATGACCACACACAAGATGAAAATGCCTTAAGTACCATACATACACTGATGATGACCACATACAAGATAAAAATGCCTTTAGTACCATACATACACTGATGATGACCATACACAAGATAAAAATGCCTTTCTTACTATGCAAACACTAATGATGACCACACACAAGATGAAAATGCCTTAAGTACCATACATACACTGATGATGACCACATACAAGATAAAAATGCCTTTAGTACCATACATACACTGATGATGACCACACACAAGATAAAAATGCCTTAAGTACCATACATTCACTAATGATGACCACACACAAGATGAAAATGCCTTAAGTACCATACATACACTGATGATGACCATATACAAGATAAAAATGCCTTAAGTACCATACATACACTAATGATGACCACACACAAGATGAAAATGCCTTAAGTACCATACATACACTAATGATGACCACATACAAGATAAAAATGCCTTTAGTACCATACATACACTGATGATGACCACATACAAGATGAAAATGCCTTAAGTACCATACATACACTAATGATGACCACATACAAGATAAAAATGCCTTTAGTACCATACATACACTGATGATGACCACACACAAGATGAAAATGCCTTAAGTACTATACATACACTAATGATGACCACATACAAGATAAAAATGCCTTTAGTACCATACATACACTGATGATGACCACATACAAGATAAAAATGCCTTAAGTACCATACATACACTGATGATGACCATATACAAGATAAAAATGCCTTTAGTACCATACATACACTGATGATGACCACACACAAGATGAAAATGCCTTAAGTACCATACATACACTGATGATGACCACATACAAGATAAAAATGCTTTAAGTACCATACATACACTGATGATGACCACACACAAGATGAAAATGCCTTAAGTACCATACATACACTAATGATGACCACATACAAGATAAAAATGCCTTTCATACCATACATACACTGATGATGACCACATACAAGATAAAAATGCCTTTCTTACTATGCAAACACTAATGATGACCACACACAAGATGAAAATGCCTTAAGTACCATACATACACTGATGATGACCACACACAAGATAAAAATGCCTTTCTTACAATGCAAACACTAATGATGACCACACACAAGATAAAAATGCCTTTAGTACCATACATACACTGATGATGACCACACACAAGATAAAAATGCCTTTCTTACTATGCAAACACTAATGATGACCACACACAAGATGAAAATGCCTTAAGTACCATACATACACTGATGATGACCACACACAAGATGAAAATGCCTTAAGTACCATACATACACTAATGATGACCACACACAAGATAAAAATGCCTTTAGTACCATACATACACTGATGATGACCACATACAAGATGAAAATGCCTTAAGTACCATACATACACTAATGATGACCACATACAAGATAAAAATGCCTTTAGTACCATACATACACTGATGATGACCACACACAAGATGAAAATGCCTTAAGTACCATACATACACTAATGATGACCACATACAAGATAAAAATGCCTTTAGTACCATACATACACTGATGATGACCATACACAAGATAAAAATGCCTTAAGTACCATACATACACTGATGATGACCATATACAAGATAAAAATGCCTTTAGTACCATACATACACTGATGATGACCACACACAAGATGAAAATGCCTTAAGTACCATACATACACTGATGATGACCACATACAAGATAAAAATGCCTTAAGTACCATACATACACTGATGATGACCACACACAAGATGAAAATGCCTTAAGTACCATACATACACTAATGATGACCACATACAAGACAAAAATGCCTTTAGTACCATACATACACTGATGATGACCACATACAAGATAAAAATGCCTTAAGTACCATACATACACTGATGATGATCACACACAAGATAAAAATGCCTTTAGTACCATACATACACTGATGATGACCACATACAAGATAAAAATGCCTTAAGTACCATACATACACTAATGATGACCACATACAAGATGAAAATGCCTTAAGTACCATACATACACTGATGATGACCATATACAAGATAAAAATGCCTTAAGTACCATACATACACTAATGATGACCACACACAAGATGAAAATGCCTTAAGTACCATACATACACTAATGATGACCACATACAAGATAAAAATGCCTTTAGTACCATACATACACTGATGATGACCACATACAAGATGAAAATGCCTTAAGTACCATACATACACTAATGATGACCACATACAAGATAAAAATGCCTTTAGTACCATACATACACTGATGATGACCACACACAAGATGAAAATGCCTTAAGTACTATACATACACTAATGATGACCACATACAAGATAAAAATGCCTTTAGTACCATACATACACTGATGATGACCACATACAAGATAAAAATGCCTTAAGTACCATACATACACTGATGATGACCATATACAAGATAAAAATGCCTTTAGTACCATACATACACTGATGATGACCACACACAAGATGAAAATGCCTTAAGTACCATACATACACTGATGATGACCACATACAAGATAAAAATGCTTTAAGTACCATACATACACTGATGATGACCACACACAAGATGAAAATGCCTTAAGTACCATACATACACTAATGATGACCACATACAAGATAAAAATGCCTTTCATACCATACATACACTGATGATGACCACATACAAGATAAAAATGCCTTTCTTACTATGCAAACACTAATGATGACCACACACAAGATGAAAATGCCTTAAGTACCATACATACACTGATGATGACCACACACAAGATAAAAATGCCTTTCTTACAATGCAAACACTAATGATGACCACACACAAGATAAAAATGCCTTTAGTACCATACATACACTGATGATGACCACACACAAGATAAAAATGCCTTTCTTACAATGCAAACACTAATGATGACCACACACAAGATAAAAATGCCTTTAGTACCATACATACACTGATGATGACCACACACAAGATAAAAATGCCTTTCTTACTATGCAAACACTAATGATGACCACACACAAGATGAAAATGCCTTAAGTACCATACATACACTGATGATGACCACACACAAGATGAAAATGCCTTAAGTACCATACATACACTAATGATGACCACACACAAGATAAAAATGCCTTTAGTACCATACATACACTGATGATGACCACATACAAGATGAAAATGCCTTAAGTACCATACATACACTAATGATGACCACATACAAGATAAAAATGCCTTTAGTACCATACATACACTGATGATGACCACACACAAGATGAAAATGCCTTAAGTACCATACATACACTAATGATGACCACATACAAGATAAAAATGCCTTTAGTACCATACATACACTGATGATGACCATACACAAGATAAAAATGCCTTAAGTACCATACATACACTGATGATGACCATATACAAGATAAAAATGCCTTTAGTACCATACATACACTGATGATGACCACACACAAGATGAAAATGCCTTAAGTACCATACATACACTGATGATGACCACATACAAGATAAAAATGCCTTAAGTACCATACATACACTGATGATGACCACACACAAGATGAAAATGCCTTAAGTACCATACATACACTAATGATGACCACATACAAGACAAAAATGCCTTTAGTACCATACATACACTGATGATGACCACATACAAGATAAAAATGCCTTAAGTACCATACATACACTGATGATGATCACACACAAGATAAAAATGCCTTTAGTACCATACATACACTGATGATGACCACATACAAGATAAAAATGCCTTAAGTACCATACATACACTAATGATGACCACATACAAGATAAAAATGCCTTTAGTACCATACATACACTGATGATGACCACATACAAGATAAAAATGCCTTAAGTACCATACATACACTAATGATGACCACATACAAGATAAAAATGCCTTTAGTACCATACATACACTGATGATGACCACATACAAGATAAAAATGCCTTAAGTACCATACATACACTAATGATGACCACATACAAGATAAAAATGCCTTTAGTACCATACATAGACTGATGATGACCACATACAAGATAAAAATGCCTTAAGTACCATACATACACTAATGATGACCACATACAGGATAAAAGTGAGTTTGTTACCATAGATAACTGATGGTGACCACATACAAGATTTAAAAAAGCCTTTATTACGTTACATACACTGACGGTAACCATATACAAGACACAAGTGCCTTTATTACCATACATACACTGAAGACCACCACAGAGAAGATAAAAAAAAGCCTTTATTATTATATATACACTAATGATGACCACATACAAAACAAAAAAGCTTTTATTACCATACATTTTTGTTTGTTTGTTGTGGGGTTTAATGCCATTTTTCAGTACAATATAGGCTATATATGGTGGCCAGTATTAATGGTGGATATTACCATACATACATTGATTATGACCACATAAAAAAAAAGTCTTTATTACCATACATACATTGATGATGACCAGATAAAACATAAAATACCTTTATTAACATTACTGGAGCCAAATCAAAAGGGCAACAATTGTAACAACATGCATGACAAGGCAAGTTCATCAGTTCATCAGTGTTTTAATGCATACAAGATAAACAAGTTCTGTACTTGGGTGAGTGCTGTCATTAGAATTATCATTTCTATCCATATTAATGTTTTATAAAGGCACAAAAACTAGACTTCATGGGAGTCCTTGGGCTATATATAATCATACAAACTGGTGGATGATGAAAGATGGAACTCTCACCATTCCACTTACTAAACTGGTAACTATTGGCAGAGAAATTAAGCATGTCCAATAAATTAAACACTCTGGCATAATCATTATTCACTCAAAGCTGCTAATGTCTTGAAAATGAATATTGATTTGGTTTCCAGAAATTAAAGAACTATACTTTTCATGTTATAAAAACAGATAATTTATGACAAACATCTGCATATTATCTTGTAAGTTGATCCACAAATTAGAACAGTTAATGGAGTTGTTATGAGCCATGTTATTGTTTTAATTTGATTTTCTTTGTCCCATGTTTTTGCACTTGTTGATCACAGTCTTAAACTCTGATAGAAGACAAAAAGATAAATAGATCACTAATAATTGGTACATACTTTGTTTACCTGTTTTATGACACAGATGACATCATTAATAACCTTTGAAACAATATGAAAGAGGTAGATTGGTCTTGATAAAAGTTGCTTTTGTCTTATCAATTTTGACAGTAAGCTTTGTCCCATGTAATGCACATTGTAAAACTTTTTGCCACTTTAATTTGCCTCCAGTATGGTTAATAAAGATATTTTATTATGTATTGGTCATCATCTATGTATGTATGGTTAATAAAGGTATTTTATCATGTATTGGTTATCATCTGTGTATGTATGGTTAATAAAGGTATTTTATCATGTATTGGTTATCATCTGTGTATGTATGGTTAATAAAGGTATTTTATCATGTATTGGTTATCATCTATGTATGTATGGTTAATAAAGGTATTTTATCATGTATTGGTTATCATCTATGTATGTATGGTTAATAAAGGTATTTTATCATGTATTGGTTATCATCTATGTATGTATGGTTAATAAAGGTATTTTATCATGTATTGGTTATCATCTGTGTATGTATGGTTAATAAAGGTATTTTATCATGTATTGGTTATCATCTATGTATGTATGGTTAATAAAGGTATTTTATCATGTATTGGTTATCATCTGTGTATGTATGGTTAATAAAGGTATTTTATCATGTATTGGTCATCATCTATGTATGTATGGTTAATAAAGGTATTTTATCATGTATTGGTCATCATCTATGTATGTATGGTTAATAAAGGTATTTTATCATGTATTGGTCATCATCTCTGTATGTATGGTTAATAAAGGTATTTTATCATGTATTGGTCATCATCTGTGTATGTATGGTTAATAAAGGTATTTTATCATGTATTGGTTATCATCTGTGTATGTATGGTTAATAAAGGTATTTTATCATGAATTGGTTATCATCTGTGTATGTATGGTTAATAAAGGTATTTTATCATGAATTGGTTATCATCTATGTATGTATGGTTAACAAAGGTATTTTATCATGTATTGGTTATCATCTGTGTATGTATGGTTAACAAAGGTATTTTATCATGTATTGGTTATCATCTGTGTATGTATGGTTAACAAAGGTATTTAATCATCTATTGGTTATCATCTATGTATGTATGGTTAATAAAGGTATTTTATTATGTATTGGTCATCATCTATGTATGTATGGTTAATAAAGGTATTTTATTATGTATTGGTTATCATCTATGTATGTATGGTTAATAAAGGTATTTTATCATGTATTGGTCATCATCTATGTATGTATGGTTAATAAAGGTATTTTATTATGTATTGGTTATCATCTATGTATGTATGGTTAATAAAGGTATTTTATTATGTATTGGTCATCATCTATGTATGTATGGTTAATAAAGGTATTTTATCATGCACTGGTCATCATCTCTATATGAGATCTTCTTAATGTGTGATTACAGGATTCTTGCTAATTTCCTAAAACTTGCGTGGAAAAACTGCATGTGCAAAAACTTACCATATTTTCAAGCCCTACCTGTATTCTTCATTATAACCCTCCTATATTCAGTAAATTCCCACCAACTGATCAACTGATGGGGGTGGGTCTGCCCACAAAATGTTAAGTTAAAAATGTGTACTCTTTATTTTATGTCAGATTGGTACAATTTTCAGTTAGAACCAATTATAAATCCTAAAAGTTTTTTAAAAAAATGAAAACCAAATGTCAACATGATTATTCATTCAGAAGGAGTATTGATAAAAATTTCGTACCTGCCATAGCAGGCCATGTCACATGAAAAACATGATTTTGCACTCCCAACCCCAACCACCCAGGAATATTAGCCCCAAATTTTTTGAACAACAACAAAACTCTATATTTCTTGACCACCATGATACTGTGTATGTCTGTCATCAATCTACTGCATGGACAGCTAAACTTTCCTGCCCTAGGCTCAGCTAAACCTATCCCTGGAACATAGAGTTGATATAGAGGCAGTGTAAAAGTGAAGGGTGTCAGAGATAAACATTCAGTCTTCTGAGATTGCTGACAGTAGCAATGGTGATGTGTGGTGTCTAACTATACTGTGGGAGAGTCCATTTTGCCAATCTGCATAGGTAAAGTACACTTCATCTAAAGTACATCAAATAGATGTGCTGAAAAGAGCATACTAACACATCACTGAAACCAAATTTAATAAAGTTTGTGATCAGCAGCAACATTTCTTTTAAGTTGGATTTTTACTCCATTTATAAAATGCAAAACATGGTCATTTCAGTTATCATAATTTTATTCAAGTGTGATTCATTTTTTAAAGCGCATGATTCTGGAAGCAATACACTCTCAGCAAAGCCCAGCAAAAATAAATTTCAAAACTCCAGGTTGATGGAGTTTTATGTTATCAAGCACAGCAGCGAGGGGGGACATTTAATTCCGTCATACTGCAAGCATCATATCGACATTATTGCATGATGTCTGTCAAAATAGGAGCAGCACCTGTATAATGAATTCAATATTCAGATTCATCATCTTTATTATTATTCATTATCTTAATTTTGTTAAAATTTCGTTAATTAACCTGGTGGCCTATGTGGTTAGAGCATCCACTGCAAATTCAGGAGATCATGGGTTAAAACCCTGGCCAAGTCATACCAAAGCCTTGCTAGGCGTTCATCATTAAGAAGTTAGTGTTAAGACTGGTGGGCATAATGTAAGGATAATGTGACTGGGTGAGACGTCATGCTAAATGCCTGCAACATGATGCCCAGTGCTAAACATTACTATGAGATGCCACACTGTTGACATCATAGCGATATAACTAAAAAATTATTAAAGCTACATTAAAAATCAAAATCAGACACACACATTAACTGACCTAGAGTTTGCAAAGTTAATAGCGCATAAATGACAGAATTGGACAGAGGCTTTGATTACTACTGTATTACCCATAAAGACACTATTAAACATGAAAATATTATTTTCTCCCACTTCCCTGAATGAAAGTCAGGTTGAAATGTGTCAATAATATACATAATTTTTCTATAGAGATAAGCATTTCTGGTGGTCAAACTTCATCAGATAGTTTCAACAATGCTAACACTATGGCTTTCATGAACAACTCAGTTCTGACCGGATTTGCTCAAAGAATCCAACCAGGAAGTTTGAACACCAGTACCATCCAATCTCTAGTGAGTGCAAAACTGAACACTAATGACACTTGCATTACCTTCAAACCCCTTACTAAACTATTGAAAGCAACAAAGACTGCATTAGTTTAAGCAAAACTTTTACCATCCAATGGATTTCAAAGACAGAAACTTGTATGTTTCTATTTGATGTTACTATGGTTGTGATTGGGTGAATGTTTGCACATGTGCATGCGTATGGCGTTGATTTGACAATGATAAGTCTACCAACTATTTCTTTGTAAATGTATTAATATGCTTGGAGAAAAAACATACAAGTAAAAAAAAAATTAGATTTGAATTTTCAATCATTTTCTACAAGTTTATATTAAAAGATAGCTTATTCTCATTTTATGGTGGTTCATGAGCACTGACCCCCCTCTTGGGACCTCATGAAACACTTTTTGAATCTCAAAAGACCCCAAACCCCACACCAATATCTGGAAATATGGCAGATAAATCAGCATAATTTTCATAGTGGACCAACTGGACCTTGTACTTCTTTTTGTGAAGACCCTAAGTTTGATATATCATCCATTCTGGAGAAGTAGTAATAAGAAAATTTTCAACATACACTGTAGCTGTTGTAGTATACTAAAATCTCCTAATGTCAAAGGTTATATGCTTCAGTGATTTAAATAGAATATTGAATTTACATGCAGTTACATGACAGATGTGGAATGATGCTTATTACACATGTTAACACAACAGACCTAATTAATGACCATTTAATTTTCTCGTCCAGGAAGGGTGGGGTGGCAGTTGGATTTTTTATTCCATCTTTTAACTCAGGGAAAAAGATTATTTTTTGTAGTATAATGGACATGATTAGTTTCTTTTTCTACATATCAGACGAAAATAATTCAAGATATCTGGGATACATTTGTTCGAAACTACTGTGGCCCCCCACCCCCATAAAATTAAATGATCACTTCCTTACTCTTGAATATGAAGTGAATTGTTTTTATTTTGCTTACTTTCTGTATATGCAAATTGATCAGAATTCATCTTTATAGATACATTGACAACATCAGATCTGATTTACAAAATTAGGATGACAGAAAATCATTCTTGTCAAAAAGAAAATGGTGACCACGTGTTTATTTCAATCGCTTCAGTGGTCTAAGTGGTTAAAGCATCCTCCTCAGATGTGAGAGGTTGCAAGTTCGAAATCTAGCCAGGTCTTGCCAAAGACTTACACAAAATGGTACTAGCAGCTGCCTCATTTGGTGCTCAGCATTAGGCGGTTTGTGCTGGGACTGGTTGGCCTGGTGTCAGAATCATGGGACTGGGTGGGACATGATACTACATGTCTGTGACATGATGTCCCAGTGCTAGACATCACTATAAACTGCTACACTGCATACATCACAGCAATATGACAATTTGTTTTTTTTAAGATACATTAAAAATGCAAATCACACACACACACTCACAAGTAGACCACACATTTCCTGATGCAATTAATATTCTGAATAACTAATATTCACTATACTGTTGAATAACTAATAGTCACTATATTGTAGAATAACTAATATTCACTATATTGTTAAATAACTAATATTCACTATATTGTTGAATAACTAATATTCACTATATTGTAGAATAACTAATATTTACTATATTGTTGAATAATCAATATTTACTATAGTGTTAAATAACTAATATTCACTATATTGTTGAATAACTAATATTCACTATATTGTAGAATAACTAATATTTACTATATTGTTGAATAATCAATATTTACTATAGTGTTAAATAACTAATATTCACTATCTTGTTGAATAACTTAATATTCACTATATTGTAGAATAACTAATATTTACTATATTGTAGAATAACTAATATTCACTATCTTGTTGAATAACTTAATATTCACTATATTGTAGAATAACTAATATTTACTATATTGTAGAATAACTAATATTCACTATATTGTAGAATAACTAATATTCACTATATTGTTAAATAACTAATATTTACTATATTGTAGAATAACTAATATTCACTATATTGTAGAATAACTAATATTTACTATATTGTTGAATAATCAATATTTACTATAGTGTTAAATAACTAATATTCACTATATTGTTGAATAACTAATATTCACTATATTGTAGAATAACTAATATTTACTATATTGTTGAATAATCAATATTTACTATAGTGTTAAATAACTAATATTCACTATCTTGTTGAATAACTTAATATTCACTATATTGTAGAATAACTAATATTTACTATATTGTAGAATAACTAATAGTCACTATATTGTAGAATAACTAATATTCACTATATTGTAGAATAATCAATATTTACTATAGTGTTGAATAACCAATATTCACTACATTGTTGAGTAACTAATATTCACCATGTTGCTGAATGACTAATATTCACTATATAGTTGATGGCCCTGACAACACAAATTGTCATCTATATTGGACATGTATAAAGCGCTGGAGGCCGGACTTAACTAAACAAAGTATAAACTTCATTCTCCTTTCAGGCAGAGACACTTGTTTTATGACTCATGAATAAGCTAGATACGGAACACAAAAATAAATTTATTACAAACAGAAACAGATTTAAAAAACCACAGTAGTCTCACTTAATTGAGCAAGATGACATTACGGAAGAAAGAAATGTCTCTATTACTGATCTCAGGTAATTGAATTGAACTGAATACAATCAAATGATTTTGTCTGCAAATAATTAAAGTATCATGCCTATTCTTACCCTAGGAATATCATGACCCTAATGTCATTCTATTGTCTTCCATCTTAAAATGTTTTTCCATTACTGAATTGCATGTGTTGTTTTATTTGATCGTCACTATGTTGTATTTCCCAGTCATTAAATTATGTCGATAGAATTGTAATGGGAGGATACCACTGTTGCAACTCGTTTTTTATTTTGATTTTTTTCTACTATGCTAATCTTGGAAATTTTTGCCCCATAAGTTAGTAAGCACAGCAATAGGATTCCACTGGAAATGATCCCCATAAAGGCTTGATGGATACAATATATACTCATTTCAGGGTCTCTCTTGTTTGTAGTTTAACTTATAATTTAACTTATAAGCAAGTACATATGGTAATCCTAGGTTTAAGCATCACATTTCATTACTTGTGTACTGTGTAATCTTGTATAATGTGTATGTATTACTGTAATGTATATTTTCTTAACTGTTAACTGTGTTCATTGTACTGTTTGTTGTTACTGCATGTCTTATAATAAAATTTTTATTACATGTCAATCTTACCAAATAACTACTACTACTACTTGAGTTGATGGATAGCTGGCAGGAAATGCTACCTGCTGGTCTAATCAGTTCGCTCAGAACATATCTCCTTAACCCCCACCCCCCTGACAAGCAGCTTTTTTTGTAGTTCACCTGTGTTGTTTACCTACATTGTCATACCAAAATCATAGCTGCACAGTTGTCTATTATAATGCGAAAATCACTAGCACAACCAATTTCTATTTGAACTTTTATTCATTAGCAAAATTATTTAATCTTTTAATAATATGTTATGTCTCAGAAGTCTAATCTATTAATGACTGTTGCAGAAATCAAAAGGTAAATATTATAATTTCTGTGCAAGAGAAGAATAATGCTTTCAGATTCCATGAGATTTATTTAGCATATGACAATGAAGTAAAAGATTTAAGTGTCAGACTGGTAATTCCAGGGTCATGGGTTTGATACCTGCCCAAGCATGCACAGGTTAGCTGCCATGGTGTGCCTTGGGAATGGCAGTTAGCTCCCATTTCCTGAAAGCATGATATATCCAATAATGTGCAAAAAATGCCATTAACAGTTGTAACAGATATGCACATTTTAGTCAATTAGTCATAACATTTGATTTTTAACCTTGATTTTGACACCTAATCCAGCCAGATATCTTTAAAATTGTCAAAGTTATGTTATTTCAAAATCTACAAGTCATTTTGCTTTACAACTCCAAAGTTACTTAGTGTTGAGGACTCATTGCCCCCAAAGTTACTTAGTGTTGAGGACTCATTGCCCCCAAAGTTACTTAGTGTTGAGGACTCTATGCCCCCAAAGTTACCTAGTGATGAAAGGGTTAAAACCAACAAAACCAAAACCAAAATAGAAGTGCAGTGCAACATCATGTGACACTAAGGGTAATACAAAATGTAAAAATTGCTGACCAAGTGCTAAAATGTTGGCCATTGTAAATGTTATTTTCATTCATTTTTGTATATTTTCTTGAAAATAAAGATTGTTTGGATGCTTTTCTCAACAAGCATCAAGGAAGGTCATAAATTATTGACAAAATTTCAGTAACTCCACATGCAAGATTCCCCATCTTGGCTTCTTAAGGGTTCTTGTTGTGGAATAATGCTCTAAGACAAATCTTTTTAAATATCCAAACACTAAATAAGTTCCAATGGTATGATATTTATGTGTTATGATCCATTTGTTTTATCTGTACCATATAGAAAATGTTATTCTTTTATTTCAATTATCAAATAATATAAATAAAATAATAAATTATGTATTACATTTTTCTTTATTTTCATTATTAGTACAATAATAATAACACCAACACCCATAATCACCATCATTATCTTGGCATTTATTATTATTATTATTATTATTATCAAGAATACAATATTATTTCTAAGTGGCAAACATTGAAAAGTGATAACATTTATTGTATTGTTATATACATTTATTGGGGCCCAGAGTGGTACAGTGGTCTAAAGCGCTCTCCGTTACGGATCACTGCCATCTCACCTCTGTCTGCGTGGGTTCGAGTCTTGGATTCGGCCAATGTTGGTATGTGAGAAAGCTTGCCAGTAGCTTCTCATGGGTCCTTGGTTCTTTTGAGGGTTTTCACGAGTTCTTCCTCCACCATTAATACTGGCTGCCATGTATAGCCTATTGTGTGCTGAAAAATGGCGTTAAACCCCACAACAACAACAACAACAACAACATATATACATTTATTATTGTTTTATCATTAAGATGAGGTTGTTCTTATTCTAATGTAAGACAATCATATTTTTTTAATGAAATAGCTACTATTATATACTTACTGGAATGAAAAAATGACTTATTTCATTTTGGTACTTGTACTAATCTAGACAACACAAAAATTGTAAACACCACGACTGCAATTTATTCAGTTAGATTAGATATGAGATGATATGCCTTAGTATTATTGAATTATGCAACAATAAAAACTACTTTCTAGGTGACTCTCAAGGTCTTCTATTCAAATATCTAAAATTACGTGGGGACTTCTCCACTTCCATTTGAAAAAGGGATGGGGGACACTTTAGGAATTTAATAAAGAATAAAGGTTAGATGTGAAAATATGAAGTTTGATGTTTGAAAAATAAGCATAAATCCCAGAAAGATGTTTTCTAGATTAGAACACCAGTTATAATGATCGTCACAACTGTTAACAAGTCTCAGACTGTACCCCTCAGGATGTTCCAGGACGTTTATTTCTTTAAACAAGTCTCAGACTGTACCCGTCAGAATGTTCCAGGATGTTTATTTCTTTAAACAAGTCTCAGACTGTACTCAGGATGTTCCAGGATGTTTATTTCTTTAAACAAGTCTCAGACTGTACCCGTCAGGATGTTCCATGATGTTTATTTCTTTAAACAAGTCTTGAACTTCAGTTATCATGTCAATATTTAAAGACATGACAAACAACTATAAGATAATTCAAATTTTAACTTTTTCTTTCAAGAAAATCTGAAAATAAATCAAAATAATGGACCTTTGCAACAGTCAAGAAGTTGGTGTTTTCACACTAGTATAGTACCAGTTCTGGTTAAATTTCAAGTGACACGTACATATAAAATGCAATAATGCACAATTGTTAAGAAATATCTTTTCATGAAAAGGCATGCCTTCACTTTATGAACAACAATGCTTCATACGTAATGAAGGAGTCAGCTTACCTGTTCTTCTATTAGTTATGTAAATTTATATAGTTTCCCGTGATCTATAAGGAAGTCAACAAATACAAGTTTTACCACTGTCCACTATTAGGCTCTCTTTCATGCACTAAGAAGTCACACATTACAGGCATATATATATATATATATATATATATATATATAGATATTCTCTAATGCACAGGGCACCTGTATGACATATTACAGACTCTGGTCAGATGTCCACTTCATTTACACATGTTCCACCACTTGGCCTTAGGGAAGACAGGCCAGTTCAGGTTTTGGATGACTTTAATGTGTGGATAGTGGTATAAAAAATTTACGTTGAATAATCCCAAAAAATTAAACAATTAAAGTTTGATCTGTGGCATGAATTTTGAAAAAAGAACTCTCCTCCAAAAAAGGCTTTAAGCAAATTTATAGTGATTGAAAACTTTTGATACCCCCCCCCAGAATACCGTATATACTCAAGTGCACTGACCTTGATCTACTATTGGATAATACATCAGCAGATCAGGGTCTACCTTGTTTGTTCTCCTGGTAATTCTAAACAAACTGCATTGATCCAAATCTGCCAGCCCATTAAGCAGGAGTAGATATGGTTCTATACAGTCTACTGTTTGATCTTGTGAGTAGATAAAGTACCCAAGGCGAAATACAATTGTTTTTGTCACTATAAGACAATCCAATGTACAGAGTTTGGTATCTTATCTACCCGCATAAATCATTGACAGAGATATTTTAAAATACCATGGTTAGCTGTGCATGAATATATTTTGTGTAGAATTTAATGAGCTTTAGATACGATCTTAATTAATTAATGCACTCCCTGGTTTGGAACAATCTGGCATTTTTAAACATCTGATAGGGTATTTTAGGAATGCAGTGTAAAACAAATTTGCAACACCAGACTGAGTCTTAATCAGTAAATATTATATCATGCCTCTGTGAATCAGTAAAACTTAATACCAAGACTAACGGCACACTCAAGTACATGTCCATAATCCAACAGAATGATCTCAATGTGATCACCGTTATTTCAAGCATGCATGGAACATTTCAAACGTGTCCAAATTAACAGCTTATATCAATTAAATATACCATATTAAATATCAATTGTGCTAATGACCAAAGAAGTACAATGATTTCAAAACAAACATCTAAACTGTTTGCATACTTTGAACGCATTTAAAAATGTTGTTGCCTAAAATACATGACAACTTATCTTACAGTCAGAATGTATACCTCTATATGATGTGTTTATTATAAAATGTGTGTGAAACAATAAAGAACACAATGTAAACAAGAGGTCAAATATGTAGTAAGGATCATCATCAGGGCAGACATGACTGACAGGGTACAATTTTATTATTTCAACCTGGGAATTGACTACTTGGTTGATTGAGAATTTATTTATGAACAGAAATTTATTTTGCTTTTTAGTGTTTCAGCTGTAAAAATTAAATAAAACTATACTTTACATTCAAGCAAATGTATCTTAAATGAAATACCAAATTTACAATTTAAACAGGATCATGTATTTATAGGACTTTTGTTACAAATTAAATGTATGAAAATCATGCAGTTTGTAATCTGCAGTTTAAAAAAAACTATTGACAAAAATTAACACATGAAGAATTATAAACATAAAAACTATCTGTACAGACAAAAGCAAAATTTGCATCTCTTTAATATGTAAATAAAAAATTGCAAAAGTAGCACAATTTTTTTCGTCTAAAATCTCCCAAGCCATAACTGATATTTTTACAAACCCTTTCATGCATTTTTTAAAGTTTCTAAAATTAGTAATATTTGATATCATTTAAATGTTGAATAAATTTTATGTAATTATCAAAATTTGTATGCAGAATTACTGGTCTAAAAATTAGCAAAACATTATCTTTGAAATAACCTGAACCACTTTTCCATTGTAACTGTCAAATATATTCCAACTCTAAATTATATGCATTGCTTCACCATCTCCTATATCAAGTCATATTTCAGGGGTCATTTAAAAGCTGAACAAATTTTCTGCAGACAGAAAAATATATTAGAAAGCTGATTTTAATTTTATGGACTACATTTGGGGTCTAAACATGATCATAAAATTCTGTCTCTAAAATAACTTGAAAAGCTTTTCTGGGGTCATTTAAAGGCTAAACAAATTTTCTGCAGACAGAAAAATATATTAGAAAGCTAATTTTAATTTTATGGGCTAAATTTAGGGTCTAAACAAGATTGTAAAATTCTGTCTCTAAAATAACTTTAACTGCTTTTCTGCTGCAATATTCAACCAATTATTCTGTAGTATGCATTTATCGGAGTTAAATTGATTCAAGTCATAGCTGGTATAATTTAAAAGATAAATGAACTTTCTCACTATTGCATAATATTTTAAAAAGTTTACACTGAAAATAAAAAGCAGTATTCAGGGACTAACGATGAAAACTAAATTTTATCCATCAAACAACCGGAACCTCTTGGTCATTGCAACTGTCAATTAAATACCAATTGCTCTATTTTCTGCATTTATTTATCACCTACTAAATCAAGTTATATCTAGTATAATTTTATAGCAAAATTAAATTTTCTGCAGACTGTACAATGTTTATAAAGTAAATTAATTTGTACGGCTTTGTGCAGTGTCTCATCATGTGCACGAAATCCTGTCTTTTAAATGCATTTCTCTGCTGCAATGTCAAAATAATGCAAATTACTCTATTTTATGGACTACTTTATGTTCAATGAAATGAAGATGTATTTGTATCATTTAAATACTTCACAATTTATCTACATACTGAACAACATTTGGGAAAGTTTAAAGTAATTTTAAGAGAAGTATCGGGGGTTGAAACATGAGAATTAACATGTAATCTGTTAAATAATTTGAATCACTTTCCCAACACAACTGCCAAATGCATACCAAATTACCCTACTTACAGCAAGTTCCACTCAGCCAAGTTATTTGTTGTCATTTACAAGCTAAATATTTTTTCAACAGACTGCACAACATATGAAAAAGCTCATTTGAAATTTAAAGACAGTACTTACTGTCAAAACATGTGGGGGAAAAACGCTACATTTGAAATAACCCCAATCACAAGACTATTGAAAATTATATCACAGGGCTATTGAAAATTACATCACATGACTATTGAAAATTATACATTTGCTCTGTTTGATGCATTTCACAGGACTATTGAAAATTATACATTTTCCTCTGCTTGATGCATCTCCTTGTCTTTTATGCAACTACCGTTAGTCATGCTTTGTCTAATTTAAAAGCTGAATTTTTTCTCAGTTAACTGCAGAACTTTTTAAACTACAAATTTCAAACTTAAGTGCAGCGTCGAAAACCATAAAAAGCGTTTTTTGAGAAAATCTGAACTTTAAAATCCCATGTCTTTCATGTAGTTTATTTGCTCCAATTCATCCATACTTTCATCAATCATGCATCAATTTGTTTTTATTTAAGAGAGCAGTGATCATTCCATAAACTGCTCTCCATTATTCAGGAGTCTTGTTATTCATTTTTAGTCAGTGTTGAATCATAAAATGATGTATAATTTTGCCAACACATTTCAAAACCTCTTTTTAGGTAAGTTTCATTTTTTAAGCTATGATTGCTTCTCAATTCCTGTTTAAATCATAGATTTATTTTTTCAATAATGCATTATTTAACTATCATGGTTTTTAATGGGCAGGCCAGCATTGAAAAAACAAAAAAATACAGGAGCATTTCATTACAACAACCCCCTTCTCCTGTTTCTACCTCTATCCCAATAATTGATAGTGGTTCTTAGTTTATCATGTTATTTGTTTACAATGGTCTTCATCAACATCCAACAGTACACATCCAAATATCACTTGTTTTTGTACCCTAATGATGTCCGTGTAATTAGCTTAATTACAAATCAAAAATTGACAAGCAAATTTGGTTTGGAGATCAGTAATTGTACCAAATGTGTACTTTTCCTTCAGGCAATAGTTCTTATTTTTCATAATTTGGTAAACTATAAAAAAAATCCCTGTGTTCATTAAAATAATCAAATATAATAAAAGCTGTAACAAACATGATATCTGTAGTAAACTTATACTCATCGTATGTTTATACTGCTAGATGACTTGGAACTGTGCGTGGTATGTTTATACTGCTAAATGTCTTGGCTCTGTGCATGGTATGTTTATACTACTAGATGACTTGGGACTGTGCATGGTATGTTTTTACTGCTAAATGACTTGGCACTGTGCAACCATTAAAATGCACTTACCTGGACTCACTCTTTGTGGATACCCTCATTTGCGTACGAAAAGGCAGCCATTTGCTGTAACAAGACAGTGGTCAACTTGCAAGTTTCTGTGCTATTAGATGTCTCTGGTCATATCAGTAACATGTTCTACTGGAAAACAAATTGTCATGAATGTCAGTTTTTGTGTTCTTGTCAATTACATCTCATATTAATAAATAAAAACCTGATTACTACTTCAACATTATTTTATTCTATTAACTAACCACAAATGCTATTCAATAGGACTAAGTCACTGTGCATCTATTTTATCTTTAATCTTCAAGGATGTTTTATTTTATTTGGAAGGTATTATCTTACTACATTTGATCCGATTTGGAAGTGATTATCTTGCCCAAGAATTAACCAATTTTTATGAATACATTTTTATGACCTTTCATTTGCCAATACATAGCCAGGATTCTGCCATTAAACCCAACACGGCATAACATTTAGTCCTGCAGAGAATGTGCTTCATTATTTAATCAATCAAGACCAAAAAGAAGACAACACCTATAGGGTAGATTTTACATCTGGGTACTATGAAGTGTGACCCGTCCCTCATTCAGCTGAGATGAAAACCTGGTCTTTAACCTACAGGTAGTCATCAAGGTTAGGACCTAATTTGGCACTAAGCTGCATATTATACACTTAAATAATTTTGAAATGGTATTCCTGAAGGTCTTTTCTTAAACGCACTCACGGAAAATAATTAAGTAAAGTGACTTCAATTTTCTGTCAAATAATCGTACATAATAAACCAGAAAAGCTGATGTCATTCATGTACCACATAGAATGAGGTGGTCATTGTGAAGGATTCAATAAATAACGGCTTTTGACATTGCGAAAAAATCCACCTATTGATGATGTTAGCTAACACATAAATTTCCTGTCTGTCACAATGAATAACAACATTAGAAAATCCATCATCCCTGCAACACCACAGAATATCAACACAAGATAATTTGATCACCCCTATAACACAACAAAACAACTAACGTCAGAAATTTTTTCACATCTGCAACACAGCAAATCATTTCATGTCAGAAAATGTATCCCTGCAACACTGCAAAATATCAAATAAAGTAAGAAAATATATCACTTCTGCAACACTGCAAAATGCCAAATAAGATAATTTATCACTTCTACAACTGTTCAAAATCAACATAAAATGTTTATCACCTTTGCAACACTGCAAATCAACATAAAATGTTTATCACCCCCGCAACACTGCAAAATATAAAAAGAAACTTTATCGCCAATGCAACACTGACTGCAAAATATTAACAAAAGAAAGAAAATGTATCACCCCTGGAAATGTCAACTAACCAATGATTACAAGAGGAAGACCATTCATACAAGGTCTTTGTCATTTCAGTGAAGAATATATTGCAGCACAAAAACACTTAAGAGCACAAAGAAAATATATCTCCATATTAATGTCAGCAAAACCATTTTATATTCAAATTCATCACATCTAGGATCAATGTTAGAAAATGGTCACATATTCAGTGAATAAGTATAAATATTTATAAAAGTTGTTTGGTAGTTTTTGCACAGATTGTGTTCCATTAATTTATGCATTTAGGAACAAGGAAAAAATATATGTTGCTCAACTAAATAAATCAGAATCAGATCACTTCTTTGACACTCTAATACATTAACTGACCACTCTGATACTGTAATATATAAACTGACCAATCTGAGTCTAATATAAAAACTGACCTCTTTGATACTCTAATATATGAACTGAGCACTATAATACTCCAATACATGAACTGACCACTTTTGATATATTTCCAACACATGAACTTGACCACTTTTGATAAATTTCTAATACATGAACCGACCACTTTGATATTCTAATACATGAACTGACCACTTTGATATTCTAATATATTAATTGACCAGATTTTATGTCCGCATCAACATTGATATGAACTTTATTAAACTTTTGTAGTAAATAGGGATTACCGAAAAAACTATAGACAAATTAAAGTAGAGTTCTATTTACTGATGTAAGCTGCAATATAGAACAAATGGAAAAAGTACTGGCCTGTGCTTTTACAAATATCTGGCAATTTAGTCATAATGTAAAGAAAATTTTTTATAATCATTTTGTTCACTGAAAATTCCAAGCTTTCATTCTGCATGAAATATGAAGGTTAATCCCCCACCAAAATATTCTACTGTCAATCCATGCCATAATTTTTGCAAATTTCAAACAATCCATCTTATAAACACATTACAATCTTTAATATGAAATATGGATTATTTCTCAGTGTGACACAGTTTCTTCAATCTGGAAAGCAGAGGTTTAAATTTTTTTATCCCATTCATGTCAAAAGTGATATTGAAATTAAAAACAAAACCTTGCATGTCAGTTTGATAATTTATTGAGAAAACTATTTTCCCCAGATTGTTTTCAGAAAAGGTTCATAATTTCCAATTTATATTATATATTTGATTTATTCTGATAATGAATATTAAAAAAATGAAACTATAAGTAAAATATTCAAGAAATAATGGCACAAGTTACATAATAGACACTGGAATGGTTTTAAAAATTTCTTTAAAAGCAACAGGGAAACTGAATTTAGATTAATAATGCACACTAGATGACTATGACAAGCATTTCACATGTAGAAATGTACAAGATGAGAAAATTTTGAAGCATGGCATTTTAGCAATTTTTTTCATTATATTTCATACATTATTTGAGAGCTGCAGTAGCTCATTTGGTACAGCTTTTAATTCAAAATCCAAGGGTCACAGGTCTGATACCCACCAAGGACAGCCCATATTTGTGTCCTGGTGTTTCCTTGGGGAAGTTTTTAGTTCTTATTTCCTTGGCATGATATAACAAATGTATTTTAAGTGCTGTTAACCCAAAAACTTTGTTTTAAAATAAATCTTTTATGTTATTTTCATTTACAACTGCTCTGGTGGCCTAATGGTTAGAGCATCCGCCTCAGATGTGGGAGGTCGTGGGTTCAATCCTCGGCCGAGTCATACCAAAGACTTAAAAAAATAGCACTAACAGCTGCCTCACTTGGCACTCAGCATTAAGAGATTAGTGTTGTCAGGATAATGTGACTGGATGGGACATCATGCTACATGTCTGCGGCATCATGTCCCAGTGCTAGACATCACTATAAACTGTCACACTGTAGACATTGTAGCGATACGACTGAAAAATTGTTAAAGCCATGTTAAAAATCCAACACACACACACACACACACACACACATTTTCATTTACACTGCTTCAAAATGATTTACTGTTCATATCAAATAAATTAAAAACTCCAGGTATTAACATCTTCTAAATTTAGTACATTCTATCAAAATGGGATTAATCTTCACAAAGATCTGGCTGAAGTAAAATGTAACGAAAAATGATAAAAAGAATGTCATAACCCCAAATCTTTTAACTAAAATTATGATCTTAAATAGTTTTCATTCAGGCATTGTCGGCATTATAATTTGATCCTCCTTAGTTGGTTGAAGCTGAGAGCCATTATAAGGGTCAAAAAAATGTAATTAGGATACAAAGTAATAAAATTCATATAAATTCTGAAATTCCCTACCTTATCAGATGGAATACCTTGCACAGGTGGACTAGACAATATTTTCCATTCATTGGATTAAAGCAGCCAAGCAGATCATGAGAACCATCATGCACTTATCCATTCATGCTCAGCAAATGTGCTTTCACACCAAGAAAAGATTTTAAAGGCTGGCTGGTTTATTCAGCTAATCAAGAGTATAGTACAACCAATAGGGAACATGTGATCATTTCCACCACTTCCTATGCATTAACTTTTTTGACCTTGAATTTGCAAATGATGGATGCGCTTTTATTGGTTGCCTGAGAAAGGTATGACAATGGCTGCATAATATGACAATGACATGAAGCTTAACATCTTGTTTCCATTGAATCTGCTTGAAGATTATTTGGTTGATTACTAAAGAAGGAGTACAAACCTGTTGTTTTCTTGGAAACAAAGTGGTAGATAATGTAAGTGATGTAAGTGATATCTCCCACAAATGAAAAGGTTCTTCTCCTGCATGCTTCACTAAATTCTACCACAGCAACCAAATAAATTAACAAAAGATGAAGAGGCTTTATAAACAAATGACCCAAGTGGGTTTAATACTGCTCCCCTGGCATACTCCTAAAAGCCAAATGCAAGAGATGCTGGCCATGAAAGCTGGGTTGGCAGTATGGTTTCATCAGAATCTTCTTCTAATGGTGTTGACTTGATATCTTATATATACAAAAGTTTCAAGGTTTTTTCTCTTTTGTCTTGGCATATCAGCATCAACTGTCCGATATTAAGAGAACTAACTGCCATGTGCCATTATGTATCTTTGTGTTTTTTAAAACCAAAGATAGTCATAAAATCAACATGGTAATATTCTGAAAGTTGTCTAGCCATTTTTCTAATTTTAGTATCATGGCCATATTTAATGTTGGACTGGCATCATTTCAACAAACTTGAATGCCCTTCATGACAACGTGATCTGTGTCAAATTTTGTTGAAGCATTAGCTGAAAGTTGTTTTTATTTTTTGTAATGGTGGCCATATTTGAAGGTAAATTGTACTAATTTATATAAAAAGTACAAAAGGCTTCCATGCCCCTGTCAAATATAATAAAATTATGGTAAGTCAGTTCAAATTCTATCTAATTTTAGCTGTTGTTGTTGTTGTAGGGTTTAAGCCATTTTTCAGCACGCGATAGGCTATACATGGCGGCCAGTATTAATGGTGGAGGAAGAAACCGGGAAATACCCGGAAAGAACCACTGACCCTCGAGAAGCTACTGGCAAGCTTTCTCACATATCCACATTGGCCGAATCCGAGACTCGAACCCACACAGACAGAGGTGAGATGGCAGTGATCCGTAACGGAGAGCGCTTTAGACCACTCGGCCACTCGGGGCCCCTCTAATTTTAGTAAGAGTGGACATATTTAATGGCAGATTAGACTTGTTTATACAAATTTAAAGCCCTTCATACCAGGATGCCTTATGTTGAAAATTCTGGCAAGCAGTTTTTGAGATGCCATTTAGGTTTTCTAAAATAATTTGTGTGACAGCAGCCATATCTGATGTCAGATCAACATTATTTCTAGAAATCTGAAAGCCAGGATGGTGTCAAATTTGGTCCTTTTTTCTCTCTCGTCATTTCTAAAAAATTGTTCAAAGGCTTTTCTATTTTTAGCAACAGTCACCATATTTTACTGAGAATTAGTCAGAATGCCATTTATTAAATTTGATTTTGGTTATTTTTAGTACCAGCAACCATGTTTCATGGCAGACCAGCATTTTGGAAATGGAAATTGTTTATGGACTTTGCACAAGGTATCTCCCATCCCTCCCATCACACACTCAAATCTCACATGAATGCAAAATTATAATTTAAAAAAATTTCTGTCCATTTTTTCACACTTTGTTTTCAATGTAATATTTTTACAGTAATACTGCCTCTGATCAAGTGATTGTGAACTAGCTTAAGCAGGGCATGATGACTTATTTTCTAATTTCAAACAACATTCCTTTGATTCTGTCAGCAGGGTTGGCTGGCTTCAGTGTTTGAAGATTGCTGTCATGGATTACAGTATGATTTTTAAAGAGATTATTTGATTATAGTTGGATTACTAAAAAACTCAATTAGCATGTCAGTTTGACTGTTTAAAGCTTGTAGAGATGTCTGACTGTGTGATATCTTCCAATGCTACCATGCCCAAATTTAAGCAAGTGAAGGATAACACCAAATTCGGTGACTGATGGAAATGGGAATTTCACTGGCTGGAATAAATTTCAAAGGACATGAATATACCTTCTGCCCTTTTTAAAAAGTAGAATTTAATATCAGCTATGGTGGCAAGAATGACATGTGTCATGCAGTATATTAAACCATATAAAACATGACAACAAATACATAATCACTGAAATCCTTCTTCACGGAATCCAAACCATAAGTGTGTATAGAGATCAAGAAACTGACAGCTTTAAAGCCAAACATAATCTCCTATTTATGATAGCAGTTGTAGTCAAAATTATGTTCCCTGATTCAGAAATCACACAAAAGTTCTCATACAACAATGGTGCAAGTAGATTTTAACTCTTACAGGTACAAGGTCTCTTTCAGTACAGTCGTACTAGCAACAAATGTCTTATTGGTGTGGCAGACCCTACTATGCTGCTTACTTTCACCACTGCAAACAAATGGACAAAACTACTCACATTGTGTCCCAAGCTTTGGGACAAGAAATTGGAAGACATGTGCCACAATGAAATAGTCATCATTCTCACTGAAAATCCTCCCCCTTTTGATGTCAAAACCAAACTTTGCTAATCTCCTGATTTGTCCAAAGCTGATTTATCTGTTCTGTCACATGTATGGATATCATTCACATAAACCTGAAAGCCCTTCATACCAGGATGCTTTCTATTAAATTTGGGCACATTCTGTTGAGCCCTTTTTGAGAAGCCATTTAATGGTTTTCTATTTTTAGTAATGGTTGCCACATTTGCAAAGATCAGCATCATTTGTAGAAAAAACTTTAAAGCCCATTTCTTCCAGGATTCTGTCAGATCTGGTCAAATTCTATCGAGTATGGTTTGACATGATGTTGTTTGAAGGTCCCACCTGATAAATTTGGCTGAAACTTGTCTTTTGGATTTTGAGAAGATGAAAATAACAGCTACTGACAAGAGATACCACACAAAAGGTGCAGGCTATGCCAAAAGTAAAGGCAATCATTTTTGATAGTGAATTACCATAGTATCATTTGTATAAATTTCAAAGACCCTCATGCCTAGATACTTTCTGTAAAATTTTAGTCAAATCCTTCCATTTTTTAATGAGAAAACATGTAAAGGTTTTTCCTAATTTTAGCATATTTGATGATGGATTAACAACATTTGTGTGACTTTCTGAACAGGCCAATAAATGGGGCTGCAATTCTTGTTAAAATGAAAGTCAAATGTATTGTAATTCTTATTAAAATGAAATTCAAATGTGTTGTTACTCATTAAAATGAAAGTCAAATATACTGTAATTCATATTAAAATAAAGTCAAATGTGTTTTTACTTTTTTAAAAATAAAAGTCAAATGTGGTGTAACTTTTATTAAGTCAAATAAAGCATAAAATGCAGCTTTTTTCAATTTTCAGGGTTACTACTTAAAATTATTATTTACTTAAGAGCACATAGAAGTGCTTCTGTCATCTTTGCTCCAAAGAATTTTTACTTAACCATTTCATTGGACTGACAAGTTGTGGAGGTACTTATCTGCATCCAACACACAAAGTCACTGTTCCACAACCACCAAGATATATATATATATATATATATATATATATATATATATATATATATATATATATATATATATATAGATAGATAGATACACACACACACACACACAGACAATGCACTGCTGTCCAGACCACTAATGAAAAGATCTTGATCTTCAACAAGTTCTACACTCCAGTGGCCTAAGTGGTTCGAGTCCCAGTCCACCTCAGGTACAACAGGTCATTGATGAAAACCCTGGCCAAGCCATACCAAACGACTTATAAAAATGGTAATAGCAGCTGCCTCATTTGGGGCTCAGCATTAAGAGTTCATGTTAGGACTGGTCAGCCTGGTGTCAGGATAATGTGACTGGGTGGGACATCATGCTATATGTCTGCAGCATGATGCCCCAGTGCTAGACATCACTATAAACTGACACACTGCAGACATCATTCCAAAATGACTGGAAAATTGTTAAAGCTATATTAAAAATCCAAATCACACACACACACACACATCTGGGACAAATTTTCATCGAATCTGGCCTTGTTCTTTGTAAACCCAGAAAAATTGCACTCACACACAATAAAGACCTTCATTATAACACGGGTCCCATTATGGTCTGGAATGGTCATGGAAACCATGCTGTGAAGTAAAAATATATTATGTACTTTACTATATGGTGGTATGACTTCAATGGACAGCATTTTAATGATGGAGTACTGTACACAGATTAGAAAATCATTCAGATTTGCATCACAACAGTAACTGAATAAAAAATTATAAGGGTTTTGCTCCATCTACTAAGCAATATGTCTAAAAACAAAAACAAAAGTGGAAGAAAATGTTGTGCGACTGGAAGACAAAGGAGAAAAGCTACTGATCACTGTAACTGGTTGCCAACACAATCGCCATGGGAGAATTTTTTATTTGGTCTGTGTATTATACACCTTCTGCGCTGGATTACCAAATAGGCAGAGTAGGAAGCCGCCTAGGGGCTCCATGACAACGGATCAAAATAATATTGATCAAATGTATTAGGAGATAATTTGCGAGGGAGGCCCCCAAGATTTTGACTGCCTAAGGGCCTCCAAAGGGTTTAATCCGGCGCTGTGCACTGTCAAGTATAAACAGCATATGCCCATATTTATACCATTGCAATATGGCCGGGCAGACATCTGGTCTGGGTCTATACTCTTCATATCTGGGTACAAACACTCAAATATTTCATCTGATATTTTATTACTGATGATAGCAATGGCTTCTGATTAAATGTGGACTCTTCTTTCTATTACATGATGCATGTAGCTTTGACAAACTATTGTCTGAAAAAACAAGCATGACACCTTCCCAAGGCGCTCAGTAATACCAACAAATTCTCACGCCTGCATGGGAAAAAGAGTATAAGATATGCACACATCTGAATCTCATTTAGCGAATAAAAATCTAATCGTTTGGGATGCAATCAAGTAGAGTACTTTCCCCCATCTAGATTTCACACACTCTAAATTCAAGAGAGAATATTTATTTAAAATATTCGACAGGGAGCCGATGTTAAGATGAATGGTTCTGAAGTAATTGTTAAAAATCTCATCATGCTGGTCTCCTTGCCCATAATTTAACATCTGCATTTATCGTTTTAATGCAAAACTTTCACATCGAATAAGCCTTCAATCGGTCAAAATGACAGATTTGACAAAAGATCAGAATGTTTAATTCCTACAGAACCACATAATTTCTTATTCGTTTCGACATCTGCAACTTAGTTTCAGCAAACTTCCACATTCCTTACAAATAATTGGCCAATCAAGAAGACAGGCGCGAAGGAAATGCATGGCCTATCATTTTTACATTAAATTTATGTTACTTTTCCTTGATGGGCAGACAACTTGGTGTCAGAGTAAAACAAGAAAATCCCAAAGCACAATGGAGCTTTCTTAGGGTATCCAGATTCTGAAGTCAGCTTAACATTAAAATGTGACAAAATGGTAAAAGATGTGATTAGGATACATAAAACTACTCAAAAGAACGAGGCTTTTAACTGGGAAAGAGGGTTAGTGTTTGGTTTTTGCCTAAAATGGCCACCTTTCAAACAAAAATGTAGTTTTAACTACAAAACGGGTGTGTCAGATTAGTGCAACATCATTGAACTGCTACAGAATCAACCACCATCAACTGCTTCTGTCTGTGTTAAACTGTCCAATGATCCCCATCAGTTTATGACTTTAAAAAGACAATATTTATGAAAAAATCGACACTGCAGAAAACATAACTGATATATTACAATGAAAATAAAAGTGCACCCCTTTTTATTTGAACCCACTTGTTTTTTAGCTAGAAAGTAAAACAATTTAACACTGACACTATTCTAAATAAAAATAATAATGACCTTAACCTTGGCTATTGACAGATGAATGGACCGATGAACAGCCACCAAAGTGATGGTTATGTTATGCTCTTGACAAGGCATGCTAAACAAAAAAAGTCATTCAGTCATACTGGGGAAGATACAATTTCCAACACAACATTTATCAAATGGTAAAATTCTTTTCAGTCTGTATTAAACCCCAAATCATGACTTTATCTAGAATCCCCATGAACAATAAACATTATAACATGACCTTTAGAAGTTTGGAAAATGTGCATAGGACTTTAAGGGCTCAAATCGATCAATCCCATAGTTTTATATTTCTCATTCATCAATAGTTGATTTTATACCTAAGACAAATATTGTTACAATATCTGTGTTACATTATCTGTAAATTTGTAAAGGACTATTTTCAGCCCCCAAATATCAATCCCTCATTTTAAAAATTGTACCATTCATAACTTTACCCATATGAACTTCCATGGGATGCAACTCTTGCAACTGATATAAATGCACAATCTTAGAATGTCTGAATCTGAATCAATAAAAGATGAAAGCTGGATAATTATTAGAATCTTAAGTTTTTGTTTTGACCAATTTCATATCAGTGGCAATATGTAAATGGATCCTTTATAGTTTCAGTGCACATTTCAGTGACAATATGTCAATGGTTCATTCATAGTTTCAGTGTACATTTCAGTGGCAATATGTAAATGGATCTTTTATAGTTTCAGTGCACATTTCAGTGACAATATGTCAATGGTTCATTCATAGTTTCAGTGTACATTTCAGTGGCAATATGTCAATGGATCATTCATAGTTTCAGTGTACATTTCAGTGGCAATATGTAAATGGATCCTTTATAGTTTCAGTGCACATTTCAGTGACAATGTCTATAGTTCATTCATAGTTTCAGTGTACATTTCAGTGGCAATATGTCAATGGATCATTCATAGTTTCAGTGTAGATTTCAGTGTCAATATGTCAATGGATCATTTATAGTTTCAGTGTACATTTCAGTGGCAATACGTCAATGAATCATTTATAGTTGCAGTGTACATTTCAGTGGCAACATGTCAATGGATCATTGATAGCTTCAATGTATATTTCAGTGGCAATACATAAATCATTTATAGCTTCAGTGTATATTTCAGTGGCAACATGTAAATGGATCATTTATACCTTCAGTGAACATGTCAGTGACAATACATAAATGTATTATTTATAATTTCAGTGTACATTTCAGTCACAATATGTAAATGGATCATTTATAGCTTCAGTGTACATTTCAATCACAATATGTAAATGGATCATTTATAGTTTCAGTGTAGATTTCAGTGACAATATGTGAACAAAATCACTTAAAGCTTCAGTGTACATTTCAGTGGCAATATGTAAATGGATTATTTATAGTTTCAGTGTACATTTAAGTGGCAATATGTAAATGGATTATTTATAATTTCAGCATACATTTTTGTGGCAATATGTAAAATGAATCATTTATAGCTTCAGTGTACATTTCAGTTGCATAATGTAAATGGGTCATTTATAGTTTGTGTTTGTGTTTTTTGCTTTTTGTAAATCAGCTACAACAAATTAGTCATATTGCTATGTTTGCTTTTAGTACTATTTTTATACGTTTCTAGTACGACTTGGCCAGAGTTCAAACCCACAACCTTCTACATTCAAGAGATTAATATCATCTATGCATCATAATCACACTTTTTCATTTTTTCATATCTAAAATTGTCAACATGACAACAAAACTTGCTCAGTTTTCTGACTTCACAAAAAATACTTTATCATTTTGAACAAATTCAAATCTTCATTATTGAAGACATGAATCAATCCTAGTTTGTGCAGCCTGTTCCTTAAATTTGCACCAAACAAATCACAACAGTAATTACACCAATACCTGTAAATTTAATAATAAATTACACATACAATGAGAGTATAATTTCAAAAGCAAAAATCTCCAGTGAAATCTCTTCCTAAGATCCACAGCTGCTAAATATGCAGATGTTGATTTTAATCTGACCCAAAATGTAAGAAACTACGTTCCTATAACAGCTTGGAAATTAAAAAGATTTTTTATCTTTCAGTAAAATGTGATATGCTCTCAATCTTTTTATGGAAACAGTTCATCTGCGAGGTAAAAACTTGTTCTGTTGCTTCACTATCAATTCCTGCAACCTAATGAACACTCGAGTGCACTCTAATATGTGATGGTCACAAAAAAAACACCAATGGAGTAAAATCCCTCAGCAAATTTTTTTATTTCATCCTGCACTCTGCAGTCAGACATGCATACCATTTACTAGAAAATACCCCAAAACTGACTAGTGTTTGATGAATGTGACGAAAACTGCAATAAAAATTGGTATATGAAACCATGATTTATTTCTGATTTTATCATCGAAAATGGCAGATAGTACCGGGAAATGTTTAAAAAAATTATGAAATTTTCAACTTTAAACAAGAAGTCGTATTTTGTTCAAATTTCTGCCATACAACATTCTTAATGGGGCCCCCAAGTGGCCAAGTGGTCTAAAGCGCTCTCCGTTACAGATCACTGCCATCTCACCTCTGTCTGCATGGGTTCGAGTCTAGGATTCGACCAATGTGGGTATGTGAGAAAGTTTGCCAGTAGCTTCTCGTGGGTCGGTGGTTCTTCCCAGGGTTTTCCCAGGTTCTTCCTCCACCATTAATACTGGCCGCCATGCATAGCCTATCATGTGCTGAAAAATGGCGTTAAACCCCACAACAACAACATTCATAGTACACTATAAATAACAATTTTCAACATAACTTTCATCATTGAAAATATCCCAAACAACTACTGAAGGCAGCACTTTAACATATAAATACTAATTAAACAAGTTTTGTCAAGTGAAATTTGTGTTTTAGTTCTATCTTTAAGTTTGGTTCAAGTGTATTCACCATAAATGCAATGTGCACTCAAGTATTCATTCCTGAAATAGGTCAATCTGCCATGGTAGCCATGTCCACAAGTGTTTATGCTGGAACTTAACTAAGTGACAACCGTGTTGACATCTGACTTGCAGAAGTATCAGTTGTATTAGTGCACTGAATTAAAAGACACCTGTTTTGTACTACCATGTGAATTACATATCTGGTATCAACATCAAATAAAGGGGGTGGAATAAACGAAAAGTTAAAAGGCATGCAAATCCTACCTGCATAAGAGCTAGCAGCTCTCAGCAGGTTTCAGGTCAACTCAATGAAACTGATCGTCTTGAACACTTATAAATATTATTGTGTAAGTAATATAATTAAACCACCTTAAGTCAGCCTTCACATTCCCAATGTGATCCAAGAGGAATACTTAGTGAAATAAAATGCTTTGTTACATAGATATGGTTCATCATGGAAAAGTGAGCTTCTGTGTTTGAAGTTAACATAAAATCCTTGAATGAGCAGCCATCAGTAGTGAAAAGTTTCACTATTACTTGCAATATAATCATGTTATCAATATTTTAATCAATATTTTAATAACAGATCATTCTTTTTTTAAATTAGAGTTTGACACGGACTGTTGTTTCATGATATACATGTCCCTAGTTTTTGAAAAAAGGAATCTTGTTGGGTTGCAAATCGAATCGACAACAAAAAGCAGTGACATGATACAGGTCTTCAGATACAGGGAAGACCGTTGAAACCAGTCAGAATAATATTATTCATCTTTCAGAGGTTTGACAATAATCTCTTATTTTCTGGAGGTCCCATTGTAACTCATAAACTCACTTATAGTACAGTCTATGTTTTCAGACCCCACTGTGAGTGAGTTATCAAGGGAGAGTTGTTTTTTGTGAAGTATGTAGAACATGCTGATTTACATGTTATTACAGGTCAGAATGTGGAACTTTCCATTTGAAAATGGGTGAATGCTGGATTGCTTGTCTCCTTTACCCACCCTTTCATTACCCTTAATACCAGAGACAAAAGTACAGAATAATTTTTCTCGAAAAGATGAAAATCATGACCCACATAACTTCATAACGTAAATCTCGGCCCAAGATTAACGTTTAATTCATTTACTTGTGCCTCTTGCCTATATATTTTTATATTTGACCTTTCCCATGTGGCTACTGAGTTCTATGCTCACATATCTGTTGACATGCTATTCAATGTTTTGATGTTACGTCATTACTATATATATATATATATATATATATATATATATATATATATATATATATATATATTACTATATAAAACTACCAATGAATTTATTGAGAATATTTTCACATCTGCTAACACAAAAGTAAGCTAAAGAACTATGGGCAATATAATTTAATATATACATTAAAAAAATATAAGGTTTTAACGTGTTGATGTAAGGCAATTAGATATACCACTACTGTTGGCATATCAACCCATGATCTGCCCATAGTTTATTAATATGCATATTTTTAATCATTGTTTCAACAGTAAGCTATCAGTAGGTCAGTGAGGAATTTCCACTGGTTAATTAAATCATGACATAAGAAAATAATGAGAAACAATCCCCGTTTTCTAAATGAATTAAACATGGTACCAAATTTAACTGAAATCCCTTCTGCTTCCTACCCCCACCTCTCTCTCTCTCAATGGACAAAGTATGTGAAAATATGTGTAGTGAGAGAGGAAAAAGTATTTGGGCTTCATGAAACCCTTGAAACTGAACTTACGCCAAGCAAACTACAAGAGCCTTGTTTATTGTAATGGTATATTTGCATGTACCATGGGATTTATCCGCAGAGTTCATACTACCTGGCAATGATATAAAGTTTCATTAGCCTGTCAAGGCTATGCAATACATTTCTAGGTTATGAGGCGCACAGTGTAATTTATTCAATCCTTTTCTAAAAAAAGTAAAATAAGGTTCTAAAAACAGATTTTTAAATATTAAATTGTCCAAAGGTCACTCTCCCTCCCACCTGCTCTATCCCTTTTTCTGTCAGTGTTGACTGGTCAGACATCAGGCTAATCAACCAACAGAAAATATAGTAACAGGTAATAAACTAACCTTATGGAAAGTCTCCCCAACCTCACCCCTCTTTCTCTTGACCATCATAGCAAAATAATGCAACAGTGTCTCTGGACCTATGAATGATTTAAAAATCACAATTTTTAAAATTTAAAACGTAAAATTTACAGACAAACCAACCAAAAGAAAGGGGAAAGAAAGATCTGAAGGATAAACACAATCTTATGGTTAGTAGCATTGTTAATTAAAGCATAATAATGACTTTGATCAACTGCAAAAACATTTAAATGTTTGAATTATCTTTTATTGGTTCATCACATTTCTTAGTTGATATTCCCCTTCATTTAAATATATGCTATACTGACTGATAAGTGACTGACTGTACATTCAGTGTACAAGAAACCAACCATGTTGTGTTGTAGTGCTCTACTTTCATTTAAACCATCTTTCATGTTTAAATCACAAGTGTCTTATATTTTTTAATCAATATGAATGAAAACAAGCTCAAAAAATGAAAGTAGTAACTAATCAATTTGAAAGTAGGATTGTGAATCACGACAAAAGTTACAGATTACAGTGGATACTCTGGACAGGGATGTGAAGCATCAATTTAAAACAAATAAATTCAACAATTAATTACAGACAGGGTTTTATTCAAAGCATGATTATATTTGGAAAATGTTGCACCCAAAAGTGGCATTTATATCTGTTAAAGTAATAATTACAGGAGACTTGATACATACTGCCTGGCAAACAATTAAATGAACAAACAACAGTGTTCTCAAATTAGTCTCAAAAGTCAAATTCTCATAAATTTTGATTCATTGCTGAATTGAAGGTTACTATAAAATAGTTACATAGATAAAATAAGTGTTCACAAATTCTTGACTTGTGACTATACATAAATTATTACAAAGAATCTATCACTCTAAAAACTTTAACTATTTCCATCATTTCTTTTTATCCTTTTATCTATCTATATACATGTAGATGTCTGCTTTTGCTCTTCCAACTATGTCTACAGTTGAATTCTTTCTAATCTACATATCTATGTACATGTATTCTTTACAAATATAATTTTAAATAACATGAACTAACAGCATATAGTTTTAGGGTGCAAAGACATACATAGGAAACAAAAGTTTCAATAAATATAATGGAATTTCTTTATAGAATATACCATATTTTGTCTTATTGGTATACTCATGTCGGGAAATTATGTTTGAGGCAAACTCACATTTTCTAAGGGAAAGTTAAATTTTCCAGTCAGCTTGCCCAAGCTGACTTTTATAAATCTGTGTGTGTGTGTGTGTATGCATATATATATATATATATATATATATATATATATATATATATATATATATATATATATATATATATAACTTTAAACAGTTAAATAAATGAAATGTCATAACACAAAGAATGTTGTGTAACAATACTTGTACCTTACTATTACATTACCAGTACCCAAAAATGTGACAAGAAAAATATCCAAATCATTGCATATACAAATATCGGACAAAGAACCTAGGCAATCTTGAGAGCCATTTCACAAACTGTGCACCTGATGATTGATCAGCCTCCCTTTCATTTAAAAACTTTCCAAATTCAACTGAAAAACAGCTCCAACAAAGAAACTTGTTCTAAATCCCTGGCAAGTCATATGTATCAGAAGACAAGTATGCCTTGTGACTGAATGCTTGGACCTATTCTATAATAATCATTATACGAGCTTGCCCACTCCTCAGACACCTCCAATCTCAGGATTATAAAACTCAATGCCTTCACCATTCTATGCTCTTGCACACTCCTCAGACACCTCAAATCTCATGATTATAAAACTCAATGCCTTCATCATTCTATGCTCTTGCCCACTCCTCAGACACCTCAAATCTCATGATTATATAACTCAATGCCTTCATCATTCTATGCTCTTGCCCACTCCTTAGTCACCTCAAATCTCATGACTATAAAACTCAATGCCTTCATCATTCTATGCTCTTGCCCACTCCTCAGACTCCTCAAATCTCATGATTATATAACTCAATGCCTTTATCATTCTATGCTCTTTGCCCACTCCTTAGACACCTCAAATCTCATGACTATAAAACTCAATGCCTTCATCATTATTACCTATTATGCCAACTAATTTTCCTTGGGTCATACAGACAAAACATTCGTAGTTAGTATATGTGTCTGCAGTAAATTCAGTAACCTTCTGTTTTATCAAATGTTAAGAAGAAAGAAGAAAAAAAAAAGGGGGGGGGGATTCAGCTTTCCATAAACATCTGCAATTCTTTGTTAAATGCTATTAAATATTTGCTGGCATGCTGCAGACACAGTTGTGCAAACATGATCAAGATGAGCCCCACCTTCACCCACACCCCTAATTTGCTCCTGACAAAACATTAGCCAAAGCCTGTAATTGTCCATTAATAACTGATACGAAGTTAAAGAACCTGGCAATTAGGGCACCTGTCACAGTCTCCCCTGTGCAAAGCCTAGAGCTATTCAGGTCCAACTAATCACGTTTTAATTCTAAAAGTGATGGAACATTAGCAAGTCAATAGTTTTTTTTCTCTCACAATGAAATAGATTTACATCAAAATGACCAACATTTCCCTCTCATTTGGTCAAACACCATAAAATTACCTCCCCAGGCAAAATCTGTAGCTTTTTGACAATTTTTAAGCAAATAATTGGTATTAAACAATGATAAAGGTTAACCTGGAAGTAAGAGAGACTGACCTAGTGTTAACAGAAAAGTTCAAGTGGTAATTTTCATTTGAAAGACATTGATTGTCCATCTGCCAAAAGAATTTGAACAAGCTCTCACAGATTACAGTCAATATCACATGGACCTATGATTGTAAAACTGACAAACTGACCAATTGAGAGAGAAAGAAATGGAAAATAAAAACAATCTCACGGTCAACAGCAACAGTAAGTAAGGTATACATAACAATAATTTGGATGAACGTCAAATATCTTGTAACATTTGAATTGCCTTTATAGTTTGTCATATTATTTGGGCTATTAACTACCCATTTCAATGTACTTGATTTTGATCAAACAGACACTCTCTCTGTTCAGGATTGTAAGAGATGGTGATGAAGTAACTGTGTGATACTCACTCCATATGGTGCATTGGTCATCGTTATCTAGATGACTGACCACGGTGTTATTGACCAGATCGAGAAAAGAATAAAATAAAATATGAAAATGAAAGGGTAGAATAACAAAGAACTAAGAAGAGATATAGAATAGAACAACACGAGTCCCTGCTTCTAAAACATTACAATTACATAAACAAAATGAACTGAACATGACATTTAAATGAATCACTTTCTTTAAGAAATGGAATGACAAAATTTATGCAAAATTCAATTCGATGTTCTGTTAAACCAATGAAACAAATTTCATCATATAATCAAGTGAATGACCGAGATGAAATTACTGCCATGTCAGCATCACCTGGTTGCTTCCAGTCATTTCCAAACCATTGTTGGTGATAGGTCAGAGTTGCTTATTTCTTTTCCTTCTCTCTCTCTCTCTTGTCCTCTGGCCTCATCAAGTCATCAACCATCTTGATTGTTGACTGCACTCTTTTCTACTATGCAGTACAAGTATGAAGACGTATTTCCTTAAAATAAAATATTAAACCCAACCTAAATATGTGTCATGTTTTTGTCTTTTACCACTGAACAATATTCCCACTGTTTTTATATCAGATACCATCTTATCATAATTCAACAGAACTAAACTATGGTCAGTTCGCAACCTGATACTGATACACAATCCTATTAACATCAAATTATGTCTTTTCTAGTGGCTATTTGCATTCCTAATTTGAACTATACATAGCTAGACCTTTCTGATAATGATTACACTCCACTGCGCGCTATATGTTACCAGCCAAACAATGGCAGTTGGCACATTTTCTCAGCAGAAATAATAAACAATTACATGAATGAATTAATGAGCTTCGTTCCTTGTCCTATGTTACTCTCTAATTATTGATACAATGACATACATTTCCTGATATAGAAAAATCAATTCTCAGCATACAATATACAAATCATTTAAGCCTGATAATTTAATTCTGACAATCTGTATCAGAGTAATGCATGAAATGTTTAAGAGACATGATTCCCATAATATTCAAGACAATTAATATTCACAATGCGCATCAGAGTAATGCATGAAATTCCTACACTGCATGATTTCTATTACGTTCAAGACAGATGAATGGTATTTATTATTTTCTGAACTCAAGGAAAAATCGAAGCATGAATTTTAAATTAGTAAATTCAACAAACAATTACGATCGTATATCAATGCATATTGTATGTGATTGAGGCAATACCTCTGTGTCGTTTCTGGGACTCGCTCTCTGTTCTATGAAGCTGAATTTCCCTCTGGTTCCAGGTCTCTAAAATTTGTCCAGACCTACATCCTTGGACAATTTATGTAACATGCGAATTTACTTATTAAATTTCCAGAGCTAAATTCTGGCTTCCCACAGAAACTTGGACTAATTTTGCAAGGAAAATTACTTACACCTTGAATTTTGTCTGGGAACATGCCAACCCTCATTTAGATTAGCCAATCAGGATTAACTTTAACTGCAATTTTAACTCTCCCATCGAAGTCAGACTAATTGTCTCTAGACTGCCTTTTTTAAAAACTTTTCTAGAAAATATCATCTTATGACACCTGTTTTAATGATTTCCCAAAATTCTGGCTCTGATTTGTCTTAACTTTTTCATTTCCCGCTACAAGACCTTATGTTAGCATGATCTATCTCACCAACAATGAACAAACTCCAATTAAAATTCAATTATGCCCCTCCAAAACAGGAGAGGTTAACCATCATGAGCTGCCATGTTATTGTGAGTCTAGCCCATACATCAACCATAATGGTTAAATGTCAAGCTGACCATAACAGAATTTATGGCAAAATTATCTACAACATTTTGCACCATTACAAGGATTATAGTCCTGCAATGTTTCTAGTAATGTACTATCTTCATTTAAAACAACTTTTAAGTTTAAATCCAATGCATCTGTTGTATTTAATCAATAAAAATGAAAACAGAATCTCATAAACAGAAACAAATTAACAATTTCCAATGTAATTGTGAATAGGTGCAATAGCTGCAAAAGTAAATTTCCTAGTAGACACTCTGAACAATGGAAGTGAATAGTTCACCCCTTCCATCAATAGTTTCCTATTTTGTATGTGGTATACATAATGTATGCTATATCCTTGATATACCACTAGTATACATTTTTCATTTAAAGGGAAGTTCATGAGCCTCGGCGCACATAAGGATACTGTATTAGAGAAATAAATTTTGCTCTTTTGGGAATGCAAGTAATAAAGTATGAATGAAGATTAACAAGCCTCTTTTCTCCTTCTCTCTCTCTCACACACACACACACACTCTGCATTAGAGAAATCAATTTGTCCTGTTTTAATAGTCTAAATAATAAAGTAACTGCAATGATCATAATCTGAGAACCCTACTGTCCAGGAATCATTTATTATATCATCCTGAGAGACTATTGCTCGAGCCATTAACCATTCCAGTGGAAAGATTAAAAGCGCATTTGCTGCGGGCCATTGTTGTTGTCACATCCATTACACACAAGTTCATGCTACATTTAAGCTATGAATGAAGCAGTAAAACATTTTCTTGAGATATGATCACATTTTATCACCACTGAAATTTTATCTTGATATACTTGACAGCAGAACTTATCAACCTTAATGCACAAGTCATCTATACAGGGTGTCTAGTTTCAAAGGATAAAATTGCAATTTTACAAGACAAAAATGTCAAACTGGTTGCACGGTAAGAACTGGATTTATAGCGAGATCAATTCAAAGGGGAACCTTTGCTGTAATTCTAAACCTGACTTTATAATAAAACAGTGGTCCTCCCAGCATTGACACCCCTTCTGCAGCAGGAAGATGTGGATGGCCCTACTAGCAGTCACATAGACGCGAGTACTAATTACATCTAAAGTAAGAAAGGGGATAAGTAATTTTTAAATATTTAATATTCTCATCTAAGTCACAGACAAGTTGTGGAATCAATGTAACAAAACTTACATTCATGCAATTGCAAATAATTATTAATTGCAGTTTCAAACCACCTTGTCAGTAAAGTCATGGTGCAAACACCTGACTGTGTACCTATCACTGTCCATCCACTGAGTCCGACTGACACAGAATGTATGCTGATGATGCTTATTTGAATCTTCCTGACAGCAAATTTCTTAGCAATTATCAAAGAACTCTCCCTCTTGTTGTCGAGTCATACAGATTTCGCTTTTCCTACTAAACTGAGAATGATTTATACATTTTGCATTTTTTGCAACAACTTTTTCTTTGATTGGCAATTTGTAATTATCACACAAAATACTCAATGTTTAAAAAGGAAATGAGCTTGTCACTTGATCAATCGCTTTTTGTCTCGTACCCTTTCAAATAAATGAAAGTGATCAAGTCACATGGTCAGATTTTGTATCTTTTCAAATAAATTTGTTAGGCAATGACAGAAAAGGTAGAGTGGCTAACATACAACTTTTACTTTATGGCAACTGTATGTCTTAGTGGTTAGTTTGTCATCTTCAAATCAGTGATGATAATAACCAGGAATTATCAAAGTGACAAAACTGAACAATTAAGGGACACACAACAATAAGGATAACCTGATTACTTACCTCTTTGTATGGATTAAAGATTGGTACTTAATGTTATGTTGGAACAAACATTAATATGTTCAATTTAAAACAAAAAACATTTTTGTGTAAACCCAATTATGTAGCCACTTAAAAGGGGCTAATTTGACAGTTTTTGCCTTAATATGTCAGCTGCTGGCCACATTGGAGGGATGGTCATTTTCAAGCCGAACTCATTCAGGTTCCAAAGGATTTCGCCATGTAAAGTGTGGCCTGACTGGTCAGATTGCTGTCCAAGAGGGCAAACACTGTAGTAGTGATGACTATTTATAGAGGAAGTGATAGCGGCCCTGTTATTTACATATTAATATGAATGCTCATGCTCTAATTCAACAGAGAAGGAGAGATCTTACATTTTCTTCAGCTGCAGTGAAAGCACATTTTCCAAGTAAAATGCAATGCATGCATGATACCCACTGCATCTGTATGTGACAAGAATGTGACTAGTTGTTACTTATTTTATGCAATATAAGTACTGGTAACAGCAATGAAGGTTGAGGTGTTCATATGTAATGTGGGTAAAAGGCACACGCTAACCAGGCTACTTAGGTCTTCAACCAGTCGACCAGAAAATAATGAACTGAATTTACTATTGCACTTTCCCTTACTTTCTACGGTATACAGTTCCAGATGAGCAACCAGAGTAGTACAAACTTTTTAGAATAACTGTTTGGTTTTTAAAGTAAATGACCAATGGAGAAAAACCATAAATTAGGTGTGTTTCTTTGCTTTCCAACAAGAAATAGCTTCCTCAAATACACATCAGTTGTGTCATTTGAAATTTTGTATGGCAGTTTAGTTTTTTTCAGGAAGAGTCTTTCAATAACATTTAGAATTTTCATATAATTCATTTCATACTGTATAACCATAGCAATCCATTCAATTACAGAAAATTCATTATTATCCCATTTGGCAAAAAATGTGGCATGAACTGACTCTAGATATTTTCAAAAAATGTTCATAATGAAATAAAAACCTACATACATTTAAACTTTCCCTAATTTGTCTTTCTCATAATTAAATATACCAGTATATCTGAAAGCGTTAGCTCACAACTTTCTGAGAATTTTTTTTAAAGTTCTAAGTTTATTATAAGCACAGTTATAAAATATAATATTTGGAAATTAGAGATTAGGCGAATGTGTGCTTTACGTTAACTGAACCCTGATTGAGTTGCAGTAATTTTCACAAGAAAGCCATCCCATTACTGGAATCATGGAAATGGAGACCAGATTTAATAGTTAGTTGTGAAATTTGTTACCACAATTCTAATGTTATTCCATCAGTGGTCTCCTGGTGCTAAATCATGTCTGGATGGTAAAAGGGAACATATTTCAAAACCAGCTTTTAGTGAATACGCCATCTGCTAAATAATATAGCCTGCAAAAACTGGAACACCACAATAACAGTTGCAATCAAATTTTGTGGTCCCTTCTGATTAACATTGTGTTTGATATCATCTGAACTGATGTTCATTCGAAATAGTAAAAACGATATGTCTTCTTTATTTGAGTTCTGCTGGAGAATAGAAAAAAAAAAAGGCTGTTAGTCACGGAATCCCTTGCTGCTGGTCATTGAATCTCTTGCTATTAGTCATGGATTCTCTTTTGTACTTGAGAAATTCAGGAATATATACTCATGTTTATTCTGAAATTATAACTAAGGCCAATATGCATTTTTCTGAAAATATCTGCATCCAATTAACAAACTGATACCTGCAAACACAATTTAATTTCTCTTTTGAATTCCACAGGCTATATTTTATTTCTGAGACAAACAAAGAACTTTAAACATCATGTTTTGATTCTGTTGTTATTGTTGTTACTGCTTTTGAGTCTCAAAGCAAATACAAGTTTCACCAGCAATATCACACTGACGAGACAAAATGCTTCTGGTTTGTGAACAGACCCAAAATACCAAAAATGCACATATCTCCATATATGCTTCTTTTGTACTGTGACATTCTGCACCAGCTTTAGTTGTTTCCCATAATGCAATGCATACTGATTATTGTGAATACTACTGCTAGAAGAAGAATGAGTAATTATGTAATCACCAAGGTGTAACAGCTTTCCAGTATAGAACCTCTCATTTAGCGATTTTACTGCCTGCATCTGCTGCAACTAAAGCTAATATGTCACCACAGATGCTGTCAGAAATGTTTGAAACTAATTGACAAGCCAAACTTGCATCATCAGCCTCAAACCCCCACTTCCTTTTGTGTACAGTTTGGTGCGTTAGTGCCCCTATTATATACTGATTACACCCTACAACTTGCCACTGATTCACCAGATCTCCAAAAATGTTTGAAACTGTTTTTTCATTTTAAAAAATATTAATAATGACCACACTTATAATAATGACCCAGCACCCAACTTCCCGAGTTGAAAAGTTAAAATCTAGCTTATAAATTTTGAAGTCCTGATGCAGGTAAGTAAAACCAACATAAATAAGAAAATCTGAAATGGACAAAGAGCTTTTATAACATCTCATTCAACCCGACTTTAAGAATAGCTCAAAAAGAACTTCAAGAAAATTTTCTTTCAGATACCAAAAGTCATTCCTAAAATTTGGAAGACGGATTTGACCGACGAGATGAACGATTTAATATATCCCTGTGCTGATGACATCATGTTACACATAAAGACCACTGGAAGACTGAGACCTGCCTTCCGTACTGGTATCTCTTTCTAATGCGATGTTTAATTATACCCTTTCTGCTTAAAATAAATAACTGGCTTAAAGGATTGGAGAAAGCATTCTAGTACAATTCTGTTATAAAAAGATTCTATAAATTTTGACCCAATTGCCTTCTATCAGTAAAACCCATCAATGAAGCATTTTACCAGTCAGAGATGTTGTAGAATTAGGCAATTGTTAACTTATTACATGGCAAATTCAACATTTAGAAAAAAAGATTATTTTAATGTTATCAAAAAAACAATATTAAATATTGATATTACTATATCTCTGCAACGACAAATACAATGCTGAACCTCACAGTAAAATCTGGGATTTTTTTTTCTCAATGTGATGCTTGTTACACACAATTTTTTAATGTAGGAATTATATTTTGATACCATTTTTGACACATTATTATCTATATCATGCAAAGGAAATGGGGTGCAAAGTGCCTTTCCCAAGGACAGACCGAGTCAGCTAACACAGGCCGATTATAGTTGAATGCCCTACTAACTGACCTACCTCAGCACCAATGTTATGGTCAAGGTATTCATGATCTACCACAGCACCCATGTCATGGTATTCATGATCTACCACAGCACCCATATTATGGTCATGGTATTCATGATCTACCACAGCACCCATATTATGGTCAAGGTATTCATGATCTACCATAGCACCCATGTTATGGTCAAGGTATTCATGATCTACCATAGCACCCATGTCATGGTAGAGGCATTCATGATCTACCACAGCACCCATGTCATGATCAAGGTATTCATGATCAACCAAAGCACCCATATTATGGTCAAGGTATTCATGATCTACCACAGCACCCATGTCATGATCAAGGTATTCATGATCAACCATAGCACCCATATTATGGTCAAGGTATTCATGATCAACCATAGCACCCATGTTATGGTCAAGGTATTCATGATCTACCATAGCACCCATGTCATGGTAGAGGCATTCATGATCTACCACAGCACCCATGTCATGATCAAGGTATTCATGATCAACCATAGCACCCATATTATGGTCAAGGTATTCATGATCAACCAAAGCACCCATTTATGGTCAAGGTATTCATGATCTACCATAGCACCCATGTTATGGTAGAGGCATTCATGATCTACCACAGCACCCATATTATGGTCAAGGTATTCATGATCTACCACAGCACCCATGTCATGATCAAGGTATTCATGATCAACCATTGCACCCATATTATGGTCAAGGTATTCATGATCAACCAAAGCACCCATTTATGGTCAAGGTATTCATGATCTACCATAGCACCCATGTTATGGTAGAGGCATTCATGATCTACCACAGCACCCATATCATGGTCAAGGTATTCATGATCTACCACAGCACCCATATTATGGTCAAGGTATTCATGATCTAACACAACACCCATGTCATGGTATTCATGATCTACCACAACACCCATATTATGGTCAAGGTATTCATGATCTAACACAACACCCATGTCATGGTATTCATGATCTACCACAGCACCCATGTTATGGTCAAGGTATTCATGATCTACCACAGCACCCATGTTATGGTCAAGGTATTCATGATCTACCACAGCACCCATGTTATGGTCAAGGTATTCATAATCTACCACAGCACCCATGTTATGGTAGAGGCATTCATGATCTACCACAGCACCCATGTCATGGTCAAGGTATTCATGATCAACCATAGCACCCATGTTATGGTCAAGGTATTCATGATCTACCATAGCACCCATGTCATGGTAGAGGCATTCATGATCTACCACAGCACCCATGTTATGGTCAAGGTATTCATGATCAACCATAGCACCCATGTTATGGTCAAGGTATTCATGATCTACCACAGCACCCATGTCATGGTCAAGGTATTCATGATCTACCATAGCACCCATGTCATGGTAGAGGCATTCATGATCTACCACAGCTCCCATGTCATGGTCAAGGTATTCATGATCAACCATAGCACCCATGTTATGGTCAAGGTATTCATGATCAACCACAGCACCCATGTCATGATCAAGGTATTCATGATCAACCATAGCACCCATGTTATGGTCAAGGTATTCATGATCAACCAAAGCACCCATGTTATGGTCAAGGTATTCATGATCTACCATAGCACCCATGTCATGGTAGAGGCATTCATGATCTACCACAGCTCCCATGTCATGGTCAAGGTATTCATGATCAACCATAGCACCCATGTTATGGTCAAGGTATTCATGATCAACCACAGCACCCATGTTATGGTCAAGGTATTCATGATCAACCATAGCACCCATGTTATGGTTGAGGTATTCATGATCTACCACAGCACCCATGTTATGGTCAAGGGATTCATGATCTACCACAGCACCCATATTATGGTAGAGGTATTCATGATCTACCAAAGCACCTATGTCATGGTCAAGGTATTCATAATCTACCACAGCACCCATGTTATGGTCAAATGTTTATGATCTACCACAGCACCCATGTTATGGTCAAGGTATTCATGATCTACCACAGCACCCATGTTATGGTAGAGGCATTCATGATCTACCACAGCACCCATGTTATGGTCAAGGTATTCATGATCAACCATAGCACCCATGTTATGGTCAAGGTATTCATGATCAACCACAGCACCCATGTTATGGTCAAGTTTTCATGATCTACCACAGCACCCATATTATGGTCAGGGTATTCATGATCTAACACAGCACCTATGTCATGGTCAAAGTATTCCTGATCTGCCACAGCACCCATGTTATGGTCAAGGGATTCATGATCTACCACAGCACCCATATTATGGTAGAGGTATTCATGATCTACCAAAGCACCTATGTCATGGTCAAGGTATTCATGATCTACCACAGCACCCATATTATGGTCAAGGTATTCATGATCAACCATAGCACCCATGTTATGGTTGAGGTATTCATGATCTACCACAGCACCTATGTCATGGTCAAGGTATTCCTGATCTGCCACAGCACCCATGTTATGGTCAAGGGATTCATGATCTACCATAGCACCCATGTTATGGTAGAGGCATTCATGATCTACCACAGCACCCATGTCATGGTCAAGGTATTCATGATCAACCATAGCACCCATGTTATGGTCAAGGTATTCATGATCAACCACAGCACCCATGTTATGGTCAAGGTATTCATGATCAACCACAGCACCCATATTATGGTAGAGGTATTCATGATCAACCACAGCACCCATATTATGGTAGAGGTATTCATGATCTACCAAAGCACCTATGTCATGGTCAAGGTATTCATAATGTACCACAGCACCCATGTTATGGTCATGGTATTCATGATCTACCACAGCACCCATGTTATGGTAGAGGTATTCATGATCAACCACAGCACCCATATTATGGTAGAGGTATTCATGATCAACCACAGCACCCATATTATGGTAGAGGTATTCATGATCAACCACAGCACCCATATTATGGTAGAGGTATTCATAATCTACCACAGCACCTATGTTATGGTCAAATGTTTATGATCTACCACAGCACCCATGTTATGGTCATGGTATTCATGATCTACCACAGCACCCATGTTATGGTAGAGGCATTCATGATCTACCACAGCACCCATGTCATGGTCAAGGTATTCATGATCAACCATAGCACCCATGTTATGGTCAAGGTATTCATGATCAACCACAGCACCCATGTCATGGTCAAGGTATTCATGATCAACCATAGCACCCATGTTATGGTCAAGGTATTCATGATCAACCACAGCACCCATATTATGTCAAGTGTTTATGACCTACCATAGCACCTATGTTATGGTCAGGTGTTTATGATCTACCCACAGCACCTATGGTAAAGGTTTAAAAGATGGTTCAAATCTAATATATATCTATTAAGGTATTCATTATGCAAAGATAGTTTCATCCATCTATTCTGCACAGTGTATTAGTCAAAAGTTAAATCCATAAAAATATTTAAAATTGGCCAATTAATTTTAAAAGCCTGCTAATCTGTTTTTAAATAAGCTGATTATGACTTGTGCATACCATATATCCTCATTTAAAAGTAAAGTAGTTCAACTGCAAACTACACAGACCTAGATGTGCCATTGCATAACGCACTGGCAGATATGAGTCTGTGCAATTTGTTAGGAGTAATTAGAAGAACAAATGGACACATCATGCGACAGCAGATCAACATCAATTTTTGTTTGCAATTTGACTCAACTTGTCAGGGAGTATATATGGTATTTCGAGGCTATGTTTATTTTGTACTATTGTCAAGTGGCCAAACTCAGTCATGGGGAATAATGTTGCTTGCAATGGATTTTGATTCATGCTGGAATGAAAAAAATCAGGAAATAAGTATAACTAATCAATGAAAGTAAACCAACAATTGCAAATACATACTTCTTATGATGAATAAAATTTCAACCACAGGCTAAAATTTAAAAATTCAATCCAATGCAAATGCAAAGTGACTTACTTTGCAAGAAATATTTTTCTTTTTTGCAGCAAAATTTTGCAAAATACAAATAAATGTGTTCTTTAAATCCATCTTCATTCTCTTCAGATACTATTCCATGTTATTACCATATATACTCACTTTTAGGTCAAGTCAAACTTCAAAGAAAGATATTGATCTGCCATAGCATAATGCACCTGCAGATCAGTGTCTATGTTATCTGTTCTACTGGTAACTCCAAACAAACTGCACAGACCCAGATCTGCTGGTAAATTATGCAATGAGGGATCTGAGTCTCTGCAATTTGCAGTTGAACATATTATAAGCAAGTATATACAGGATAGTTTCTATTTAGTGTATGAATCAATTGAAAAGTTATACACTGAAGAGTATTTTCGGATTCTCTATATGCTTAAAGTAAATGGAAATCTTTGACATTTGCTTCAGATTTAAATACAATTTTTTTTCTTCTCCCTATTACACTGTTTTAACTGTCAAAAACACAATTATGTTGCACACCTACAACATGCCAAGTATTGTGTTGCTTTCCAGGAACATGTCATTTAAAAATACAAGAAAATACGATCAGCAATAAATTTGTAGAACTCATTTTCAAGCATAAATCCACTCATTTTGGATTTGAAAAACACTTGCAACCACTCAATATTTCTATGAAACTGATAAAAGTCACACATGCAGTTTTTAGAAGTACTTGTAAATATGATAGTCTAATTGATTATTGGACTTGGTCATTCAAAATGTAGATTCCATGAATAATTTCACTCAGAACTATGTTATAAGCATTTTTTAATGTGTCATTAAGATCATCATTTTCACTATCATCCCCATCATCAATGGAAAGTGGTATTTTTATCTTACAAAACAAGTCTTAACAAAATATAATATCAATTTTCATGCTTAATATCTTTATAATTGAAAGATATTATTCTGAATTCAATATGCAAATTTCTAATCTGTATAACTCTTTCTCACCTCCCACATGAACACTGAAGTTAGCTTTAACAAATACAAGGAATGAAGCAGGAATCTTTGCCATTACTGATCTCTTTTCACATCACTGGGGTTACATATGGGCCTCCAGATATACACCATCTCTGTGAGCAACAAAAAAAGAAGCTAAAATTGAGTTGATGGTGCCAAAGATGAGACCAGTTAATTAACGGCATGATTGTTATGCTAGACTGGAACTACCCCATGTTAGACACACTCCAAGCTGCCACTTAAACACTGAGTTTTATTCACAATCAAGAGACATTTGTCGATGAAAAGCCACTCTGTAATGGCAGCAAACACAGCCTCAATGAAATCAACGGAATGAATTTTGACGACTTCCTGTGTAATTTGGCTACAAGGAAATCGTGCCATTTGTGCAGACATTCCCTATATCGCATAAAAGAACAATCACTGGATATTACAGACCTGAAAATACATTTGAATCCCTATCGTTAATTCACTATTAATCATTTGTCTCATTAGAAAACCAACTATTACTATGTACCAAGTTCTGTAATAGACAATATCATTATTGTATTTTTCATGGCATGCAGAAAACCAGCACAACTTAATTTTCATAGCATGGTACGGCCTCCTGAGCTTAGTTTGGAAATGCACAGATATACCTACCACTGAGGATATCCCACAAGTGAGAAACATCTACTGTTCCAGTATCAACTAACATGCAATGCAAATGCAATTGCAAGCTGCCAAGAGCCATATCTGCAACTGCATAATGCATCACCAGATCTGGGTCTGTGCAGTTTGTTGGGTGTAATCACTATACTGTATATACTTGTTTACAAGTCAAGTTAAACTTTAAACAACAAAGATTCTGATCTGGCATAGCATAATACACCTGCAGATCAGGGTCCATGTTGTTTGTTCTACTAATTACTCCTAACAAACTGCACAGACCCAGATCTGCTGGTGAATTATGCACTGGCATATCTGGGTCTGTGCACCTTGAAATTGGACTCCTCAATGATTATACATAGTAATAAACAAAACAACCTTCATCTTGCAGATCAGGGTCTAGGTTGTTTTGCAGCCAGACTGATGATGCAGGTGTATATTGTATCTTATTTGACATCCAATATCACACCCGATTCTGGTATAAAAATGAATTCTATTGTAAACAGGTGACATGGATATAAATTAATGGTTTGATAAATTAAACTGTTGAAAATCAATACTGGTAGTCATTTTGATCCTATCTGGGTCCTATCCCAATCAGACTCCCACCAGGTTCCTGCCCCACCATCACAGTGAGAAACTTCCTAAGCCCATTGTGTGGAAATTTTGACAAAACAAGTGTAAAAAGTCAATTCATAGCTTCTAGCATGAAGATATTGAACTTTCAAACTTTATGCCTGTTAAATGCATTAACAAAAAAAAGAGATCATCCAGGCGGAACATTTTATCCTATCCTTTTTTTGCTAGCATATATGAACCAATTAAAAATCTAAAATTGAATGAATTCTTTATCCAAGGGCTATCTCTTTCATGTTGAACACAGACATATATATCTCCAGCCTTTGATTTGGAGACTGTGAATCAGGGTTGATGATGTAGGTTCTAATTCTGATAGGAAAGAAACAGCATCAACACCTATCTGCTGGCTCATAAGGCCCCTGATGATGTCACAATAAATGCTGCTGTCTGCATGAACCAGCTGACCTCAAGGTCACCCACATTTTGAACCATATCTTACTTGTGTATGTGTGATTTAGATTTTTAGTGAGGCAGTTATATAGTGATATCTAGCACTAGGGCATCATGCCAGACACATGTAGCTGAACACCATTACTGTTGCCAGATTCTTTTGCAAGCAGTTAAACAGAAGAAAAAAATGTCAAAAGAGGTATCCCAAAATGAGCGTCTTGTCTCTTCTCCCAAGGCATATTTAAAAAAAACAGGAAAGTCACTGTAACCTCTTTTGTCTGTGATGAGCTGTGCTTTCTATGATGAGCAGTTTTATGACTGTACATGTATCCAACATTGTCAAAGAAAGCCAAATGCTAACACTTCACACTGACACCTACAACACTTAAAACGTAACAAATATCTCACCTATGTTTCACAAGGAAATAAACCATATAAACAGTTCTAATCTCATGGGTGCTCAAATTTACAAAATGTGACTAAGTGCAGAATTTTTGTTTACCTTTTCTTTCAATTAATTGTTTCTTTGTTTTTATAACTTTTCCTCCATTTATTTGTAATTGCATGCCTTAAAATTTTCAATTTTTCTTTCTTTCTTTGTTCAAGCATTTTATCGTTCTTTCAATCATTAATTTATTTCAGTTCTTTCCTGTTAAATGTAATAGTCAATGATGCTGTGCTAAATGTTTAGAAATGTTTACAAAAATATTAACATTCAAAGGAGGAAAAAAATGAAATAACGGATTTTTTGAGGAAAAATATAACTAGCAACCATGCTTTTTCCTTACGTGTCTTGCACAGAATAAGATAAATAGTGAAATAGTGTTAATCCAGACACATTTTGTTCCAATCCCTTTCATAATGAATAACGATAAATCGGAACAATTTGTGTTAAACCTAAATCAAGTTGTAGCCTAAAACAGAATGCTCATTTGCATATTAAGATATCTGATTAAGTGATTCACAGATGATGAGATCTAATATGACATGAATCAGGACACCAAACTTTAAAATAATATTTAAATTTGTGCACAGATTTAACAAATCAATGAGACACAAAATTTTAACCCATATATTAGTGTGACAGATCACTATATTTTAACCCATACATTAGCCTAACAGATAACTCGCTGTAGCACTAAATTTAAAAACCTATTTTTAACTTAAATGTTGACCTGACAGATCAATCACTGAGGCAATAAATTAATAAATTTAAAACCTATATTAGTAACATTTACTTCAAACTGCCAACTCAATCAATGAGGCAACAAACTTGAAACTGATTTCAACTTGTCTATGGGCTTGATGTATCAAGCAATGAGGCACCAAACTTGAAACTGATTTCAACTTGTCCATGGCTTGACGTATCAAGCAATGAGGCATCAAACTTAAAACTGATTTCAATTTGTCCATGGGCTTGACGTATCAAGCAATGAGGCAACAAACTTGAAACTGATTTCAACTTGTCCATGGTTTGACGTATCAAGCAATGAGGCATCAAACTTAAAACTGATTTCAACTTGTCCATGGGCTTGACGTATCAAGCAATGAGGCACCAAACTTAAAACTGATTTCAATTTGTCCATGGGCTTGATGTATCAAGCAATGAGGCATCAAACTTAAAACAGATTTCAACTTGTCCATGGCTTGACGTATCAAGCAATGAGGCACCAAACTTAAAACTGATTTCAATTTGTCCATGGCTTGACGTATCAAGCAATAAGGCACCAAACTTAACACTGATTTCAATTTGTCCATGGCTTGACGTATCAAGCAATGAGGCACCAAACTTAAAACTGATTTCAACTTGTCCATGGCTTGACGTATCAAGCAATAAGGCACCAAACTTAGCACTGATTTCAACTTGTCCATGGGGTTGACATATCAAGCAATGAGGCACCAAACTTAAAACTAATACTTATACACTCATCATTTCATTCCTTTCAATCAGGCAATGGCCTCAAATGACAGATGTGGTATAATGCAACTGATTCAATAATTTACTTGCACAGTTAAAAATATACCTGTCAATGGGATCAACTAAACATCCTCCAAGCTGTTGAGACGTAAAAAAAATGACAACTCTGCAAGCTGTTACAAGCTGTACAAGAAATATTTCATCAAGACTCAACACAAACCCACCTGCCTTATCTCTTACACAAATCGCCCAAAAGAATAGGATCTGATATGCATCATTTAATCAAAGATAACTCTTCTCATTTCCTTTCTTTCATTTCACCATTCAGAAACGCATGTGTAATTTTAAATGGTTGTGGCATGAGTGCATCTGTTTAACAAGTAATGTATTTCAACTCCATCATACTTCATTTGTCACCAACAAGCAGTGCTTTGCCACCATGGCACGCTTCACTTCATTTTGAAATTTGTTCCCATTTAGCTCTTGGATTGAGCATTCAGAACACACGTGCTCAAACTTAGTGGCATTTCTACGGATCAATTTCCACTTCCAGTCATTTGTATGATACCAAACAGCATGTCAAAATATTTTGTAACAAAAATTGGCAAAGTGTATTTAAAATGAGAAGAATATAATGAGTTTTAAAAAAAAAACATACAGGATTCTTTCTCACAAAATTATAGGTTTCTGATGACACCATTGTAAATGAAATAACAAAGAGGAAATTGTAATGATTTGAAAAATATATTGATTACACTTTTAACACTGTAACAAGTACAGTGGTTTTGGTTTATTTTGGCACAGCGACACAAAAAGGTTATTAAATGTCAAGAAACATGGAATAAAATGCTTAGCCCAAGGAAAAACCATTCTTGGTGTCCCAGACTGATCTAATGATAGAATTTGCATCCATTTGGTTACAGGTCCAAGATCCTATCTATTCACTCTGCCAGCACAGCTACTCACTATTTCATGTAAAGCAATTTGGATGCTATAACCAAACTATAGATATATTAGACAAAAAAATGAAGTTATCATTTTCAATCAAACTGGAAATTTCATCTTTATTACTTCCTTGTAACAATCATTATATTTACCCTTATAGTAGACACATCAACTAGATAACTGGTCAAGGTGTAATTAAAACCAGTCAAATGTATTATACATACATAATGACAATTATGCAACACAAACATGTTCAGGTGCAACACAAACTCTCGGACTCCAAGAGGTCTAATATCACGTATTGACTTGTTACCATAATCTATGAGAAAAGGAACTCATTTTTATAAAACTTCAAATGTGGTTTTCTTTTTTCCAAGTTTCTGACATCTAAGCTAGCCAAGATTCTGATATGTTAACCCTATCTACACCTTTGTGGATCGAACAGATATTTTAGTGTATTGTCCTAGCAACATCTGTTGGATTTCACAAATGACCTCCCTTCCTTATTATGTAATGCCAACTAACCAATAGCATGTAACAGTGGTGCAATGTACATCAGCCAAAAATGGTGGAGGCAATTGACTTCAAAAGGATACTTTGTAAGTTCAAGACCAAAAGTATGACTACATACCAGAGATAAGTCATTTCATGTTTATTTGACTGAAAACTTTGTACAAACACTGACTGGCAATGGAAAATTGCTTATGTACAAATCCATTCAAGTTGTGGGCTCCCCTTGTCTCAATCATAACGAAAGAGTGTCCAAATTTGAATAAATTTTGATTGGATGTGGTGGCAAGCTGCTGCATACAATGAAATTCACAGACCAAAAGCACAGAAATATCTGTTTGATCCAACAAGGTGTAGATACGGTTGACATATCGGAATCTAGGCAAGGGAAGATGAGATTGCGATAGAGATAACATATTTTTTAGGTCAAGTTAAGATGATCAGGCTGCACATTAAATTGCAACATTGCAAAATGTCATTTTGGGGGGGTAGAACTAATTTTAATTTTAACGTACCTGCTATTATAGCATTTGTCACTTTTTTCTTTAGATGGTGGTTATCTATATCTAAAGGATGATCTACCAGCGTTATAGCCCAGATAGAGCAAATAGAAAGATATGAAATTAATGGATGGAATTAATGGAGACAGACATATAGAATACAGCAAATGCCCCATTATGCAAAATATAACAATCTAATTATCTAATTAATTAGACAAACAAATGAAAATTGTACAGGACCAATGGTAGAATGCACCTCTACCAGAAAAATAAATAACTCATAGTTCTCAAATGCAATAAGCAGTTCTGTTTTATACTGATATGGCAAATTTCATCCCAAAATAGAGTATTTTGAACTTTAATTGTCCAGAGTGTCTTTATAACCTAATAAACGGCTGATGGTCACTCTCTCTAGACTAGGCATAGCTTGTCAGTTGGAGTTGACATGCACTGGAACACTCTCAGGTTCCTTCTGGCATACTCAGGCACCACGCCGCCATAAGTGGTCTCTCTTGGTCATTCAGTCTCTAATACATAATCAAATCTTTTATATTAGTTGTGGAAGCTATTTTTTGTTTGCTTTGAGGTTCGCTCCTTTTATCTTTAGCAGAACCAAATCCTTACAACCCAAGTTACGTGTCTCTTATTGACTGTCAATAACACATCCCATGGGCAATCTTATGATGGTCCCCTGGAGTTGAGACCTTTTACCGCACGCAAAACAATGAATGACCTGATTCTGAGGTGTAAGACATTTTTAAACCATAAGACTCTGCCTTGCAAACACCCCCCCAAACCAGTAACGTACCCAATCAGTATTCAGGTATATCTGACTGCCTTTATTAACACATGCCCCCTCAGGGTTTGGAAAATTCTGCACTCTTCCCTCTCCAATTAATATACCGATCCCTGCATTGTTTCAACTTAAGACAAATATTTCAACAAATAAAAAAACTGTTTCTGCAACCTTTCAACCCATAGCATTTCTATAAATAAACCCAATCTTCACCCCTGTCCAGTTTTGCCTGACAGTCATCAAATGGAACCTCATTATATAGATATGACAAATTTCAATAATCAATCAAATCCCAAAAAGATGTACTCAAGAGCTAGCACCATTAAACATGCCACAGGTGTAACACACCCCAACCACTCACCCCCCACCCCCATCCCCCAGTGCAAAATCACATACATCAATTTAAAGTTGCAAAACTGTATGATACAATGACATCAGTAAAATTCACTCTTACAGCATTAATATATATTTTACTGACGTTAGTCCCTGGTTCAAGAAGATGATCGCCTACTGCAATCAATAACTGGAGGTCCAGAATAAAAACAATATGATCCCAGTCAGATACCCAAGTTCCCTTCTGACAAACAGAATATCAGCATTTTTTCACATGGACCAAGAGTGAAAGGACCTTATAGCTGGGAGTGCAGAGGGAATAGACCAAACAGTTGGTAAGTATTACATAATTCAATTAGCTTTACTGCCTTAGGAAACCCACATTTCAACAGCAGTAATACATCACCTGCTATTACTGCATTGTTCAATTTGCCAGCCCAGTGGGAGGCTGATAGCATTAATAAAAGACATTATATTTAAATTACCATTTCAGTGGGTAGGACACTCAGTTGCAGACTGGAAAATGGCTTGACACCTTGTTGAGCTGCTACAATTGGACCCAAAGCTTATATAAATGCCATCACTCTTGGGCAACAATATAAAAAAAAAGACTGTCCCTGGCAGATCCATCATTTGATCTATGCCTAGAGTGAAAGTTACAAATTTGAGGAGCACTATGCAATGGGGACTTTCCTTGCTGCAAAAGCAGATCCCTCCTAAGTGGAAATCCCCCAGGGTTATCAGCCAACAGGCAAGAAGATCAATGAACCATGATTGTTAAAGCCACAATGGAGCTATCAGGATGAGCCATGACTTGGAAGTCCTGACTCTCTGCAGAACCCAAAGGATTATTCTGAAAGGTGGGAAGGCATAGAAGTACAATCAACCTCAGACAGAGGGTGTCCACAACTCATGCCCATCTGGACTGGTACTGGAGTGGGAACTTGTTGTTCACTCCTCCCCCAAAAATGAAAATGTATAATCTCTCTTACTAACTGGTGCAGAGATTATTCTTTGAGGGCTGCTCACCTGTTTGAACAAGCCGTCTCCCAACATATTTCTTTTGCCCAGAATATGGCAGAGTCTGAGCAAAATTTCCTCCAGATCTGTCCTGTGAATAGAGAATGGTCCACATATCCAAGCAGAGACCACATTTGCCCACTCGATATCTGAGGTACACTATGATCAATGTGTTGCCCATAGCAACCACGATGCAATAATGTCTGACACACCTACTGGTAATCCACCCTTCAAATGCGAGTAAAACGGCCTCCATTTAAAGATTGTTGATGTGAAGGAAAGATTCTTTCCTAGACCTGCAAGACTACTCTCTTAGGCTCTAGGTGAACAGTACCAGCCATAATCTGAGGTATCAGTGCAAAGGATGGAGTACAGTTCCAGTGCATCAAACTTCCAATCTGGATCCTGCAAATGCTATTAATTTATTTTCAACAAAAACAAATAAAATCTTGAATTAACATCTATGATGTAGACATATGGGTGCTTTTATTTTTATTGCTTCATGCATCAGCAATTAATCACATACAACAGCCCCAGCAATAGTGTTGGCTTATATCTTTGATACCAACTACACATAACGAGACTAGTTTCAATGCTCCCTCACTAGGCTGCAATTTAATATTATGTTCCAATAATTTGAGAATTGTAGTAACTCCAGCCCTAACTGTATATTGTCTATTTTAACAAACCAGGGAGGCAGAATTTTGTACTGTATGTATATACCACTATGCCACCTGAATCCATCTATTCTACTGGTGCCAATCACTAATCAGAAGTCTGAAAGGACATTTGACTACAATCTGATTGAAAAGGTTAGATTGGCTTCTGATAGACTTTGATGTTGAAATAGTTAACCTTCAAGACTTATTAAAACATATTTTGCAGTTTAATTTTTACTTGTACGGGAAAAATATTTTGAGTAAAAACCAGTATATGCTAGTGTAATGGAATCTCTTCCAAGTACAGTGTATGTGTATTACAACGTATTAGAGACAAGGAAACTGATTGCTACAACTCCATGGTCAAAAACGAAGTAAAAGAAAAACCCAAAACCAACAAGTTTTGTAATATTCAACAAATCATTTATTTCTCCAAGTTTTAAAATGAAACAAGCCTGGAAGCAAGAGTTTAAGAACACTTATACACCAACAAAGAATACCTGACAGAAGTTGGTGAACACTGCAAAGAATCTGGGCATACTATCTCCTGGGATAACATCTGAACAATTAGCAGAGAGAATAATACCCTAAGGCAGAAAATAAGAGAAGCCATTAAAATTATGGATGGTGAGCCAATGCTGAACTGTGATTCCAGATTGGAACTTCTATCATTGGACAGACAGTTTTTGTCACATGGTCAAGATTTAGTTGATCACATGACTCCAGTCAAGAAGTCATTCCTCTGATGAAGGCCTTGATAAAGGTAGAAGCTAAGGAGTCATAACTTATTATGCAACAGAAAGGTATCTATTCTTAGTTTCAAGGACTATAGAAAGAACATTTCAGAGGAACTTACAGTATTGTGAATTAAATTGCAAATAATCCTAACAGTTCTGTCAGAAGTCCAGAAGTATAGCGATCCAAATGAATTTCAATCCTGAATGTGCTGATGTACCAACAGACTTGAAAGAGCTGTGCCAACTGTCTTGCTGTACCATAATGATATAATCCTGAGTGTCTTATAATGCATTTAGGATAATCCCAAAATAGTGTTTTATTCCAAACAGTTAATGAACACTTTGTAATTCCAAAGAATAATTTAAATAAATAAATCCTCTTGAATTATAACTGAATGAAACCAAAAGAATGGTAGTAAGATATGAATGAACAATTGTATACTTCTTCTTCCTTATATACAGATTGTCACCTGACAGATGACACAACAAAATGCCCTGAACCCAGGTCATTTCCAATGGAAATTTAAATCAAATTCATAAACAATGTCATGTCTGTTTACTTAAATTTTAGCAAATAACTGTGCAAACATCTGGTATACCATAGTTTGTTCCAAGGGAAAAACCAATTTCCTGAACCCAAATCCAAGTAGACATGTTGCTTACAAATGATCACTATCTTAAAGTATAATCTACAAACATGGACAAAAATTAGCTATGTAATATGTTGTTTGCAAATGAACCTTAAATCTACAATCATGGACAAAAGTAAAACACACAATGCAAATATATGCAACAAGATCTTACCATCAACAATGGCAAAGATACACTTTGAACACTGAAGGAAATATTGTTGGATACAGTTGCTTCAGTTCTTGAAGCAGACAGTATGATCTCCAGAAAGATATACAATATACAATCCACGATGTCCGACCACAACAAAGCTGAAATGAAACTGAATGAGTTATTGGAAGAGTTAAAATCTTCCATATACCATGAACAACTACAATCAACTGGATAAGGAAAACCAAGCCAGTGAACAAGCTTTTGAACTTTTGTAAGACCAGTTTTCAAACCGAAGAAAGAAATTAGCCTCTGCATCTGCGTCCAATAACAGAGACATCTTTTCAAAAACAGGATGAATCAGGTACAGTACAACTGGTTCTGACAGATTGCAAAACGTTTACATATGGAGCAGATGAAAATGCTGGTTGTCCCACCCCACTCACCTCATTTTTAATATTCATTTCATACTACTTGAAGAAAAAGAAGAATTAAAACATTTAAACTACACATACCTTGTAATAGAAAATTGCATCAATACAGTTCGTGCTGGTCAGGTTTATATTCTGCACAAAATGATAACTGGATTCCTTAAAAATCATCAGCTTAACAGATAGACAAAATAGCTATAACGCAGCACAGATCATACACACAGGTGTCTCACTGAAACCAGTCATTATGACAATTATATGTGGTCACATTGAAACCATGTGCTTATTTATACTGCAAGAATCAAAGAACATCATGTGTGCAGCTGCCTCATTGAAACCAGGCAATATGAAAATTACAAATGGCAGCATAAGACCATGTGATTATAATGCATCAGAGAATATGTGTACAGTTGTCTCAATTAAACCAGCCAATCTGATCGTTGCAATGAGACCATGTAGTTATGGTGCGGAAAAGATAATGTGCACAGTAAAATGTTTCAATGAAACTAGTCAATTTTGATGATGACTGTAAATCAATCCAAGGGGAAACTCAGTATCCGCTGAGTACTATATGACAAGAACCTCTCCGATAACGGCCCATGAAGAGAATGTGCAGCTGTTTCAGCAGAACCACAGGAAAAAAGTGTTGAGAAATAAAGTAACTAGCGTGAAGGTGCATCAGCTTACTTTGATCAGCTACTGCATTTCAAAACATGTATTACATATTGACTATGGAAACAAAACATGTATTACATACTGACAATGGAAACAAAACATGTATTACATATTGACGATGGCAACAAAAAATGTATTACATATTGACGATGGAAACAAAACATGTATTACATATTGACTATGGAAACAAAACATTACAAATTGACTATGGAAACAAAACATGTATTACAAATTGACGATGGAAACAAACCATGTATTACATATTGACGATGGAAACAAAACATGTATTACATATTGACGATGGAAACAAAACATGTCATACAATTTGACTATGGAAACAAAACATGTATTACATATTGATGATGGAAACAAAACATGTATTACATATTGACAATGGAAACAAAACATGTATAACATATTGATGATGGAAACAAATGTTATGTTACATCTAAATTAAAAACAATAGAATGGCTGGAAGAAAAATCAAAATAAGTGATGGCAACATTTGCAGCTGAAGCAAAGAAACAGGATGCTGCAGTTAGGAATACTTTTAAATGGATAAGAGCTCAATAACAAGGTGAGAAAGAATAAAAGAACAAAGGGAAGCATGAATTTGCATGCGAAAAGACACAGAGAACAAGAAATTAATGACTTTGGACCTAAATTTATTACGAACTATGGTAGTCCATGCTGACACTTCTCTTTCATCGCTCAAGTCAAGTTCTAACAAAATAAAGGCACTATTAGAGCACATGAGATTTTGCAAAGACATTCCTAAACAAATAAAAGGAGATGCAACTGTATTCTATTTTTCTTAAAACTGTCAATCATAAGCACACACAACAAAAATAAGACCTAATTACAAATGCTAGAACACTAGTAATGCATGCATACAAAAAAGCATCACAACACTACTCCAACGTCATCAAAAGTGCCGATATGGAAATGGGTAACTTTGTATATACATTATATGCTCACCAGATTGTACTGAATTTATTGTTTTGTGTGTTTCCGATTTTAAACGTAGCTGTAACATTTTTTTAGTCGTATCGCTTCAATATCTGCAGTGTGACAGTTTAAAGTGATATCTAGCACTGGGGCATCATGCTGCAGACATGTAGCATGATGTCCCACCCAATCACATTATCCAGACACCAGATCGCCCAGTCCTAACACTAACCTCTTAATAATGAGCACCTAGGTTCAACCCCGTAACTTCCCACATACAAAGTGGATGCTCTAACCACTAGGGAATTCATTTGTACCTACCGACCTATCTAAATATCTATACTGGTTCCTCACTATAATGCTGTGCACTTTTTGAAAACGGACACCAACGGTTTAATAGTCATAACACTATATAGATAAAAAGACAAAAAGTAACCAAAGCCATGTAGTATATCCAAGATCATGTCTTTAAGATATAGGTCTCTGATGGCAGGTGTTTGATTACCAACATGTCTGATAAGTATCATCTCATGTTTTCACAACTATGCTAGAAAGTCTAAAAGGTAATTTGCTCCAATACTATGCAAGGAATATTTCACGCTCAAATTACTGTAACTGAAACCAAATGGACCATCACTATATACTCTTTACATCCGATCCATCATTTTTCATTTCTAGATTTCAAACATTTTTATGATCATGGATACCCATCCTGGTTTGATAAGATAAATGTAAAATAAAGTTGTCAGCAGTAGGCCTACACATACCAACTGCTCGATGATTACTAACAGAATTGTCTAGAAATCGGTTTTAGGCAAGCTGGTAAACTTTTAACCTAGCACTATAACCAATCTTTACATGTGTAACCAATTTTCAAAGTACAAATTCATTTATAGTCGGTGGTAAAGTTTCTAAAGTATACTATTTTTGCTTTCCTCTTACACATACAATACTGTTATGCTTTTACTATAAGCAAATTCAAAGTAAAATTCAGCCAGTCATGAAGAGAAGCATTGATGTGTAGTCCTGGCATTGCAAAATCTGCCTAATTAGATTGGCATGAGTTTTAAATCTGGAGTCTCTATACTTTCAGTTGGCCATTTTCCTTCCAATTCACAGCTGGATACTGATAAGTAATAAATTCATATTTGTGTGTCTTAGTAATAACATGACTGCAATACTGTTTTACATGTGTAAACAATTCATGCAAAGACACAACAATAATGGTCATCCACATGAACTGATTTGATCACAGTGGACTTAAATGGTCATCTACATAAATCAGAGTCAACAAGATCCTCTTATTCTTTGTATGCTATACTAAAATACTTAGGGTTATGCAGTCTATATATTTAAAATGATGACAATGTACATGAAGTGTTAGCAACCTATTTCATGCCAGTCTCTTTCGAAAGGAACACGTTGGAAGTTAATAGTTCTGTATTGTAAGCAGTGTTTACTAAGTGTTGGCAACCTATTTCACGCCAGTCTGGAAAGGCATATGTTGCAAGTTATAGTTTTGTATTGTATGATCTAAAAATGATAATTACATTAAAGGGATAAATGACTTGGCACACAGCAACCTATATTTGTGCAGACCTGACATGTCAGTACTAAAGGGTTACCGATGCCTGCTCTATATCATGCAAACAATTATTTGTAATACACTAGACAGCAGACCCAACCAAGCATGACTGATTACACGGTTTAATGTACATTCAGTGATTTGTTAAATTGTGTCAAGTTGTGTACACGACTACCAGGTATAAAATAAATAGGGTTATGCTTTCATTGCTGGCCATATGACTGATGAGCACCAGAATTTGATATTAATGAGAAGGAAAGTACAAGCTGGTACATTCCAAACTGAAGATAACTAACACAGTACAATTTCAAATAAACAGAGAACTGTGATTGATTCCAAATTAGATGAGGACAGTAATCTCCCACCACACTTAACAGTAATCTCCCACCACTCTTAACAGTAATCTCCCACCACACTTAAATGCTTCCCTTCTTCCTCCAATAATATATAAAAGAATTCTAGAAAACAAGTCGACAATAATGATAGCATTAATTTGCTTTCAGTTCATTAAATATTGCTAAATTGTTCCTGGCTCTCTCCCCAAATCCACAAGATACATACATTTATACTTTTGATCCTTTCTACATTTACACTTTTGAGCCTTTCTACATTTACACTTTTGAGCCTTTCTACATTTACACTTTTGAGCCTTTCTACATTTACACTTTTGAGCCTTTCTAACACAACACTCACATGTAAAAGTAAAATGGACAGTTCCAGTTTTGAACAATAAGCTACACCACTTACTTACTGTTGCTGCGGCTCACAAGCTATCATGAAAATGGCAGATCCAGTAGCATCAACAGCAGATTCATTGGAAAATATTTTCCACATTCTTCTGGAAAAATTCTTAACTGATTGCAAGATTCTTTCAGATCATGCAGCAAAGAAAAGCTTAAATTACGATACAGAATAATATATTCATGAAATTAGTATGATGGTGAAAATCAGATCATAGTTACAGCATATTGCTGGTGATCTATGTGGAAGAACGAACATCCTGACAAACTAAAAGATAACATGTTGCTACAAAAAACACAAAATAATAAAATCTTTCTGTTCTTGCAAAATTATGCAGACATATTATCCGATTTCTAATAGTGTTTCAGTACTTTAAAATAAAATTTAAAATAAGCTTAGGTGAAAACATCATGATATTATTACCATCCATACAGGAGAAGTAAAAATAACAAGATTTTCAAGATGGTCACCATGATGACCATATTGGATGTCACTTTGGCATCATTTTCACTGAGGACCAAGTAGACACCATAACAAGACTTAAAATACCCATTTTAGTAATTTCCATCTAAGATTAGTTGTGTTAACAAGATATTCATGCTGGGGATCATTACATCCAAATATCTGAAGGTCAGATCAGCACCATTTTTATTTAGGACCAACTTGACACCACACAGAATTTTGGCAAAAAAAACCAATGACAATGTGACCATCCATTAAGGAGTAGTGATGATAAGGTTTGCAAATTGGCCATCATGGCAGCCCTATTGGTAGTCAGATCATCATTTTCATTCAGAACCAACTAAATATCAAAATCTTTTAGCAACCACACCATGCTGATAAGACCAAAAATTCCGGAGTAATGACAACCAGATTTTCAAGCTGGCCACTGTGGTGGCCATGCTGGATGTCCAAGTACCACCATTATAATTTAGGACCAACCAGACTTTGGGATGATTAACAAACACGCACAGTTTCATGGCAATCCACAATGTAATTCAAAAGTAGAGGTGATAAATTTGTACTAATATACAGACAAATGACAATATGCCATCCAATAAGCTCTTCTGGTCCATGATCCGTAAAACTAAAATGCAATGTTTTTTGAAATTCAAGCACCAATCAAACTCTAGTTGAGGTCTGTTTCATTTAAGTTCATAACTTTTCAAAACGTATTTAACTTAGACAAGGGCACAAAAAAAAACCACTTCATAATATCTTTACAAAATCTTCCACTTGAAAAATGACAGTTTTAACTATTTATTCAAGTAATAAATATCCTTAGACAAATCTAAGTGATCCTTTGGGGCCTGAGATGATTCAGATAGATCCTTAGGTACCAAAAAAGGCAAAGTACTTATCTCCATCAGGTATACAATTCCATGCAACAGTGTCACTGATAATTTCAAATACCATTAAACCAATATAACATGTGAATCTTGTAGTAGCTGGCACGTGTCACTCTGACTACTGCAATAATCAATATCATATATAAATATCCAACAAAGAACCGGGCATTAATCATTTATGACATGGTTTGCAATTCAGTGAAAGCTGTTGACCACTCTTAGTGACAGAGATACTGTCCAGAACGCTTGCCATCAGTGTAAAAAGTAGTTGTCATCTAAACTGCTATTAACTTTATGAGCTTTTGTACAAGACTTTTGATAAACATAGTTAAAAACATTTCAAATATTTTTCCTCAAGATTAAAAAATGATCTGATTTTGATATTTCCTGTTGCTCTTTTAAAAAAAGATGTATATTTTTGAAAGACAATGGTTGAACAAGAAGGGATCATCATCAATCTCCTTTAAATTGAATACTATTTACTTCATTTAATAAGGTGCCATTAAAGCCCATGCTCTGTCAATATTGACCATGCATTCAAGCTCTTAAGAATATTCACTTGGGACAATGAGGCAATTATTTTCAAACAAAACACAAATTTACAGAGAAATGGATGGAAGAGGGATTATTGAGCAAAATTAGCTTTGGCATGTCCATTTTTCAACATCCCCTATCTGATTTCACAGTCAAATACAGCAATTAGTATGCTAATCATTGTCTTTGGCTAGATTCAGCAAATAAATACGAGATCGAGAATAGGGAAACAGTTTGAAAAATCATATCTCAATATTTGCATAAACATTGACAATCCTCAAGAGCATGAAAAATTGATTTGAGAAAAACTGCTGATTTTTAATTGTTGCTATGGTCCTGAAATGGACAAAACTCTGTGTTACCGTTTCTTTTCCATTATAATGTTTAACAAGCCACTGCACATACATTTCCCTAAAAGTCTGTTATGGAAGACCCAACGATGTCTCATTTTAGTCTTAATCTAAACATTGCAATTATTACCTGTAACTCTCAAGTTCATGTTCATTTCTTTTAAATTCTCGAGATAATATCAAAAGTCATTAAATACCACCATTTGCAGCTCATCAAGCACAACTTGTTGTAATTTAAATTTATAATATTTTTACCTGGGATATACATGTAGTGGGATGCAAACAGTGATATGTACTGCATAGTCCATATGTACTTGTCCAACTGCAAACAACAACCATTGCATGATGCGCCAACAGATCAGGGTCTATGCTATTTCTGTTCATTATTCCAAGCAAACTGCATAAACCTAGTCCTGCCAGTGCAGTATGCAGTTGCAGATCTGGGTCTGTGTAGTTTGCAGTTGGACTTGACTGAATAGAAAGTATTTATGGTATGTACTGGTGTATAATGTGCTACAATTAGAACAATATTGATATACAGTAACACCTGTCATATTTCTACAAGTTTAGAAACACAGTAAATCCATAACAAAGTAATAATGTCCTCTAATTTTACTGCACAAAAAAATTTTTTCTTATTAAAAGTATGCAAATTTAAAGTACTTCAAAAATTTAAAATTCATATTTTCAGACAATAAAAAAATAATAAAGGTAAAGAAAATTACTTGAATATACCTGATAATAAGGCCTGGAAATCTTAAATTCTTAAACTCATGTTTGAGCTCAGGATTTTATTCTGACCAATCACAAATGATATTTCTTTGAAAGATTCTTTCCGACTGGTTGACAGTGAAAATTCAAAATCAGTCTCAAGCTCCAAGTTCATTGATTTTCTGAACAGAATACATGATGTTTAATTGAAATTAGACATAGATCAGAGTAGGCTCTTATCCAATGGTACAGGTCTGGGTTGATGCAGTATGGAGTATGGTGTACATTTTACATGGGTAAACATGATATGCATTGTTTTGCACATGTAGCACAAGGGAACTTAAAAGTTACTTAACATATCCAGTTCCTGAAACTAAATACTGTATGAAAATAAGCACATATAATAATAATAATAATACAACTTGTGTCTATCAGAGATGAAAAATCAAAGGGCAAATCAGAATAAAATGTCTGACACAAAAGTCTTTTTTAAACAGCATACTGAAGTAGGCTATACATAATATACAGCTTTTACAACAGACATATTTATTCATTGGTGCAATTTTGTCTCTAAATTAGGCTTACTTGAATTACGACTCTATGGTCCTAAACTACCAGTAAGTAACAGAAAAGAGCAAAAACTAACCAAAATGTTTTGTAAGATTAACAAACAATTCATTTGCCATGAATAAAAAGTGAAAAAGTAAAAAGAACTTATGGTAAGGTAAATACCACATAATCCTAGAATTTCTAACACAAGTCCTAAAAATTAAAATTCTGAATAGTCTTTAGTGATATTCTAAAACACAATCTAATTTTGGAAGTGTTGATATGCCTGTGATGGCCTGGTCATAGTGATGCACTAATTGTCTTTGTTGAATTAAAATAATACAATCCAAGAATATAGTTATGTATATTTGATCTAATTCAACTGTCTGTCTGTTAGTTTTAATTTTTTATTCCATTACATGCTATTGTAATGTAATACTGGTCATTGGACTTGATTTTTTTTATATAGAATTAAGCTCAGTTCTGTTTGACCCGACTTTTTTAAATTTTCATTGGTAAACACCTAATAATAGAAACACTGTCTAGTTTCTGACCTTGATTCAGAACTAGTGACAGTTTTAGTAAATAACTTTTTTATTCTTTCTTTAATTCTTTCTCAGAGTAAAAATTATTAAGTGAAGTCAAGGCCATACCTGGACAATGTGATAATTATCATGTAACAAACTTCCATTTCTGGAAGGTTGACCCTCATCCGGCATCTGTTTTGTGCTTTAGTTAGACTTATTACTAATGTTTTGAGAAAGAATAGTCAGTCGTGCCTTAACACTTCAGATGTCAAGGTGTTTTATGTTGTGTCCAGTTTGGGCTAAATTATTTTAAATTAATTTTAATTCAAGTGATTCTTTTCCCTGGAAATACTAGTGCTCTAAATTAATTCTTGGAGAAGGACATTTATCAAAATTTATTCAGAATTCAAAAACTGCAATAATATTTTCAGTGATTCAACAAGAGACTGTTGGCATGGCAGCGCTTCACGGGTTACAGGAGACTTCATTGTCTTCCATTTTGGATTCCATCGGTATTCAAACTCAGTTTCATTCAGGACTTTTTATTACTAGGGCTTCTATTTTTCAATTCTTGGATTATTTTGGATTTGATTCATAAAACCATACATTCTTTTTTTCTCATTTTTCACTTGATATTCTAGGCAAATAAATTATTTGTTAAATTTTACAAAGCTTGTTGTCTTCACTTTTTTCCTGTTACTTTTTTGCAAGAGCCTAGACTTGTAACATATCCTTAGTTGAATTTCACTATAAATCCAAGTCTCTATTTCCAAGAATGTTATTTTTGAGCACTTAATATTTCCAGATGAAATACCTTGAATTAAATAATTTGAATTAAATAAATTTCAGCCAAACAAAACACTGGACACAACAATAATATAACTGATTCTGCTAAAATTTTAAAGCACGAATGAATAATTTCTAGATAAGCAAGATAATATAGTCCTCTACTTGACCTCACGCCACAATTTGCATTTTCTAGGAGAAACTATTACCTAATCGATATTTTCATTCTGGAAGGTTCTAAATGTTTACAAGATAAAATCTTAGTTATAATTAGAAGGTCTGTTACTAAAATTATAAAATAAAATGTGGTAAACAACAGGTAGACCTGGCAATTTATAGGGAATTTCCAATGTTCTGATGGAGATAAACATGAGATAAAAACTAATTCAATGATTCAGGTCTGGTAGAAAATGAACTTGTTTTTGGACAAGGCCAAGTCCAAAACACAATCATCCATTACATATAATGAATAGAAAAACTAGCAAACAGTGCAAATTCAATATAAGATACATAACACTTTTTCAACCAGGTGAGCAAAATCCTTAATACTAACCTAACTCTATCTTACATCTCACGGTCTCTGACTTTATCTTCCAGCAAAGAAAAGTTAATTGGGAACATTTTTCGTTCTATAAGGATTCAACTGTAAGAAGGGATATCTGTTTCATTATTATTTTGTCACTGAAAAAAGTATTATTTCAACCATAAAAGATGATTTCCATTGAAAACCACAACCCTCTCTGGATTCACCCATGTAATCCTCAGTTAAAAAGGTGCTGGAACTGGTCAAACAATGTCAGCATGCTTCGTTCATTTTATTTATTTAAAATACTTGTATTGCAAGACCAACATCAAAATGTTCCCCTCTAAATTAGACATTTTCAAGGACTTCATAATCCAAGTGTCAACACCATCAAATTGTGGCTAATGAGCAAATGAAATGAATAAAAACAGCCAAGCTCTAATCTGTCAATTTCTATTCATCTCAGACTAGGGCTGATGAAACCCACAAAATTATGAGAAAGTTAACACCTGTTTCCTAATATGTTCTCAGAAATCAATAACAGGACTACTAAGAATCATCAATTACCTAAATTGTTCTGAATACTGAGCTGAAAATCTGATTTATTTATAGACAGGTACCCTGTCCAAAATTTAGCTCTGCCATGTTTTACTTGGGAAAGGGAACAAGTCTAGTTTATTTAATATGATATTTCCAAAACGTGTGTACAGCGAGGGGAAAATTATTGATGAAAAGCATTTAAATCCTTCATACTGATATAAGAGGCAACTAAATGAACCTTTCTTCCAATAATAATCTTTCTTCCATCTTAATAATAATAATAATAATAATAATAATAATAATAACAATAATAATAATTAGTAATAACAATAATAATACAATATCTCAAGATTGCATACCTAGCTAACATACATGATAACTTGATAGAAGCACCATTTCAAACCAGCAGATTTACAAATTTGATGAACAGATTAACTTGCAAACAAGATTTTTTTTATTGATATAAATCTCATGTTTTTCAAGGGGACTGAAAACAAAAGTAGGTGCATTTTTGGCCAAAATATGTATTCTCTTCATGGTAATATAAAACAGCAAGTTTTGAACATAAATCAGAATCAGACTCCAATGTTATAATAATAATTCATTAATATAAGTCAGTATATTGTCAGTTAATACCAATGTTGATTATCATGTAGTTAAATGCATCCAATATCATTTATAGTTTCCTTCACAATATCAATGTCTGCTGACCACTGACAACATCCAATGTGATTATTTAGCTTCACACTTAACAGGCTCTCGATAGTATTCTGGTCCACATTTATCCCTGAAACACTTTTTATTCTGCAAAGAATGGAGAATGTCCTCTCTGTAATAGTATTAGAACCTGCAAAAACAGTTCAATCTTTATTTTTGTTGATGCTGGGTTTGTAAGATTGCTGACTGCTCTCCAATAGTCCTCCACTGTAAAGTTCCTGACATGGATTTAAGACGCATTCCCCAGTCTCATCTTGAAGGGCTTCTTTTCATTGTTCAGAGAAAAAAATCTTTGGCAGGCTTCACCACTGTAAATAAAAAGACTACTTTAGACTTGAAATAAAGTGAACAAATACACTGTGTATCTATGCTTTTATGAATAATTTATCCAAAGTTTAAAATGAATGTAATATATTGTTAACTGATATATTTTATCTAGGGATTGAGCATAATTTATGTGCATGAAAACTACCAATAGTTTATGAAACACAAGAGATGCATACCTTTGCAACACACATGCTAAGTCGGGACATTTACCACACAAACACACAGGCTTAATTCTAACATCCAAGCACTGCTGAACTTGCAATATTTCATTGCCAGTGCTTTCTTAGCAACAGTAGTGTTGCAACTCTATGGTCTTAAACTAAGTAGCAGAAAAGAGTGAAAACCAACAAGTTTAGTAAAATTCAAGAAATAATTTATTTCCCAAGAATGCAAAGTGAAAATTTAAAAGGAACATACAGTATTGTGAATTAAATCCCAAATAGTCATAAAAGTTCTATCACAATTACAAATGTATATATTAGAGTTCCCAATGAATTCCAGTTGTGATCCAAATAAAGTCCAATACTGAATGTGTTGATGTGCCTAGTCTTGAATGTGCTAATGTGCCAATGTCCTGGAATGTGGTGATGTGTTAACATTCTTTTGAAATATCACAATAATATCACCCAAAATGCCCTTGCCTAAATTCACTATAATTCCAACTTAATGATTTAGTATAAGTATTAATGAGCACATTAAAGTTGCAGTGAATAATATAAATAAATAAATCCACATTAATTGAAAACTGAACACAACAAGAATGGTTCCACTTTGGATGTAAAGGTAGGAATGAGCAATTTTTCAAGTAAACAACATTGATATAAAATGCTAGGACACAATAATAGAGCCAGAATGTAGGTCAATCTCCTCTCCAAAACATTCAAAGTTGTCAACAAGTTTAGGAATTTCCAAGTGAAAAATAGCCCACATTCAGATGAAATTAATCATGTTTACATCAATTAATAATGATCTGAATATTTCATCTATAATCAAAGAGAAATGTCACTGGTAGGTAGAAAGTTAACTTGATTTTAGACTATGGTCAATTGCAAAATACTGATATAGAAGACAAAAAAAAGCCAGCAATACAAATTAAATATATATGTAGAAAGCATACATTTTAACATTTCTGCCATCAAATGAACAAAATATGTAAGAGCTGTACTTAAATATTCCTCTCAAAACATACTGAACAATACAATAACAACTGAATATGACCAAAAAATCGGTATACTTGCTCTAATGTGTCTGCCAAAGTCACTTTTTAAGGTTGGCATCTCCATGTTATCTTCCCTGCACCAAAGGTTGTCTGATTTTCATCAAAGGCTCAGGAAGACATCACAACCACTTTTCACTCCTTTATTATCTATAACACTTCAAAACAAAATCCTTCATTTGGCTTTAAACTCCCTGAATTCCAATGATAAGACAGCCAATTAACAATTTATTTTGTACATATATCAGCAGTTCATTAATTTTCAAATCCATCTGCTATGTCATCAATCATCGCACTGATCCTCAGCAGACTGGTTCTGGCTCTTTATTCTAATGTGTTGACTAAACATGTAAAAATATGTTTTTGTTTTTCTTAAATCATTTTTTTTAAAATATCTATCAATTTTCAAAAATGGTAGTTCCAACAACAAAAAAATGGATTGTGCAGAAGAGAGCCTTTTTGAAAATGTTATTTTTGGCCTACCTCTGGTAGAATCACATGTATGATATTGCCAAATGCTGAAAAAGATGATCAAGAAATCAGGGTCAAGCTTTATGTAGAAATTTCTTCCAATGTTGATGATTTCATATGTTGTGAAAACAGTTATTTCAATGTCTCTCTATTTATTGCACCTGCATTCACATTATATGCCACATCATTTATTTAATATTTAAACTCCTTAATGCCAACATGTTTTATGAAAAAGCTTATCAAACTCACAAGTGTTTTGTAACAAAAAGTTTTTGGTGAGTATACCAGATTATGGATCAGCACCATTTGCATAAATGAGAAAGGGCTTCAAGACAGCATGCTTTCTGGTCAAACATGGTTAAACTATGTCAGGCGATTTTGGGGGAAAAAAGTAATTTCAAGCCTTGTTAATTGTTAAAAACAGTGGTTACATTATATGCCAAATTGGCAGTATCTTTTTCACCTGAAAAGCCTTTCATGTCAGGAATCTCTGGGTGGCTGAGTAGTTTAAGGAAACTGCCTTTAACGATCATTGACGTTATAGTGGCCACAAGATATAGCCTATCTTAAGCCAGGAAATCGTGTTATATCCCCCCCAAAAAAAAACATTTCACCTCTGTCCATATGGGTTCTAGGTTTCTAGCACAGCCAACATGGATATAGTAGAAAGTTTGCCAGAAGCTTTCTGTGGGTTGATGGTTCTTCCTAGGGTCTTCCTGGGTTCTTCCAATGCCATATACATGTGCTGAAAAATGGCATTTGAACCCACAACAGCAGAATGCTGTCAAACCTGGTCAAATTTTGTGAAGTGCTTGCTTAGAAGTCATGTAAAAGTTTATCTATATTTAGCAAAACAATGTTTTCTACATCGTTCCATTGGATCAAATTTTTGCGGCCCTTCTCACTTTCAGGCAGTGCTCACTACTTGCTTATTATATCACCACAGTTATGAATTACGACATTAAATTCCTGCATTATTTTCACACTAGTATTTCTTATTAATAGTAAAGCATTGAGTAGTTATTTTCACATATCAGATCCATAAAAAAATCTACCTGTAACAACTAGTATTGGACCAACATAGTACCGACACAAAACTGCAACATGTTTTTATTTCTTAACTGCAGCCCTGATAAAAATGTGAAATCTTATTTAAATTTTGGTCATCTTGAAGCCAAATTTTTGCAGATGGGATCATAAGCAATATTAGGATTCCTCTTTTTTTGTGTATTCTATTTACTGATCAAGTTAGAAATCCCTCTTCTTAAATCAGATGCAATGGCAATGCTGGATGTTGTCATTATTAATGTAAAATGCTTTGTTTCCCATGGCCTCTAAGTACATAACACCTATTAATTTATCAGACCATCAGTTATCAACACCTTTATTGACACTTGTTTTCAACCTCAAAAGGAAAATTCTTCTTTAATTCATTTTGATTTGCTTACTTAAAGCTTGGTCAAATCACAATATGATCCTTATCAATGAGCAACTTGCCTCATGGCATGAAAAAAAAATCAAGGCTTTTAAATGAATTGTCAAACCTGCCTAGTACCTAATAATCATATATAATGGTGACAATACCTTAATAAATAAATACAAATTAAGTCTTCTCAAAAGAAATTCAAGTTTCAGTATTATCTTTGACTCCATTAATATGGTATCATCACAGGCGCAATATGTTCTCTTGTGAAAACCGTCAAGTGACCATTGCAGCAATGCCTATGAGCACTGCCATGAAAGCCTAATCAAGTATGAGCACTGCCATGAAAGCCTAATCAAGTATGAGCACTGCCATGAAAGCCTAATCAAGTATGAGCACTGCCATGAAAGCCTAATCAAGTACCAGCTGACGTCTTGATTCTACAGAATTGTTGGTCACATTGTTACAATCAGTTAAAAGTTGATCTGCATTTTATTATCATGTTAATTAGTCTTTGTATCAAATAAAGTAAAGGGAGTAAAATAAAGAATCTAAAAATACATAAAAATCCTGTATGTACAAAAGCTTGCAGTCTTGGTCATGTGTTAAACCAACTCACTAACTGAAAACATAATTAAAGTATCTAACATTAATCAACTTTTTATCATACACATTCAAAAATGTGATCAACTACAGGAAAAGAACCAAGCTAAAAGAATATTAGGTGCATGAAAAGCTTTGTTTCACTATCCAGAGGTGAGTTCCAAACTTTATAATGAACTTAAAATTCTCCATCTGGCACTCAGAGGTTTGCTCAAGGTAAAATTCTCCCTCTGGCACTCAGAGGTTTGCTCAAGGAAAAGTCAAAATTTTCTTAGAGCTTGCAATGAAATCAGATTGAGTTAAGTTACTAATAATACAAAATGGTCAATCTCTAGCTTCAATGTTGTTGTTTCTCTAAATAAATGTCAGTTGTTTGAAATTCAAAATCTCTTTATTCCAAATTTCCAATAACACTAGAATGTATCCAAATTCACATGCAAAAAGCTTTGACATAATACTCAATAGTTTTGCTGATAAATGTGTGTAGAAACCAGCTTAAGAAGTTTTACAACAATTTTTCAGAGAATGGAGATCTTGAATATAAAATTATTCCAGAAAGACAATCTATTGACATTAGCCCCAATGCAATTACTAAATGAGCATTCAACCAATTACCACCACCCATTTCCTCCCCCCACCCTTCTGTCCAAATTTACCACTTTCTCAATTTGTCATTGGTCCCAATGTAGCTCATGCCCTTGCCTATGCCAGGGTCTATGCCATTGTGCACTAGTCATTTTAGGAGAGGTATACCTCTGTACCATTGTAAAATTAGTATACAGCATGCATGACCGTATCATTGACATGAAAAATAAAAATAGTGAGGATTTAACCATGATTTGATGCAGGTTCTCAATACATAAATTGTCTGATAAAAATACAGCTCTCCCTTAGTGTCCAAAACTTCCCAACACATTATGTACTGAACTGTTGCATAGCAAGAAGGATAGAAAATATTTTGGGTACATGTATGTGTGTCATTGATGGAGGGAGGAGAAATAAACCAAATGCCAGCCAAACGTATAGTAATCAATTTAGTTTACATAAATTATATTTCTTTCTTTTTTTCACTTAATGGCGTTTGTGCATTATAATAATATTTGAAAAAGGAAATAATGATATCACACTAAACTTTATGCCATTTTCATGTTACCCATACTGCCATACATTTGATAAACAAATTCAAGTACACTGTTTAATTTTGATTACTAGGTCCACTGGTACTAATTATGTCTGGAATCATGTTACAATGAAGAGTGTCATAATAAGCAAGAAATTTATAAATGCATATGTTAAAAAGCAATAAAATTAGCAACCCATTAAGCGCATGCCAAAGTTGCCTTTTTTCACAACGTTCCTACAACCATTAGCTATCTACAATTACCACACAATTTATTTTTTGGCTTTTATAATTTATCATAGATTCCCAATAACTTGTTAGAATGAACATTGCCATTATCATTTCAAGCTCCAATTTCCATTATCTCCCAGGATGAACTCTCATTTTTCATGGAGCTGCTGAAAACCATAACAGAATTCAAACGTGTCAAACATTTGTCATGGCAAAAGAAAAAACATTTATCAACTGTCTTGATCACACAATATAACGATATTTGCATATTCAAGATCATTTGATATTAATGTTCCCAGAATAACATATAAGCCAAGCAACCTTGCATTCAACCATAACAAAGCACATGACAATAACACGTACATAAAAATAAAAAAAAGTAAATCTACAGCAAGATAAATAGTGTCACACTATATCTGATTGGCAATGAAAGAATCATCATCATCTCCAAACAAATCGAACCACATTTAAAATAGTAACAACATCCCATAGGGATGCAAGACTGAGAGTAACAAATCTCCTTGGTGTCAAAACTGGGGTTCAGAAAAAAAATTGGGAGTCTCTGAAGTGGAAATGAGGGTAAAGGGAAACACTGACATGTAGCTAGCTGAATACAGTAATACACATGATGAGTTTGCATTTTTCTCACTAGCAATGTTTTTGTCTGCAAAGTGAATCCAACCCAATGGGAATGATGGGTAGGGAGATTCAAGGTCTCACTAATCTATGCACATTTTAATAGAATTCAATAAACTATTCTGTGTACATGTACTTTGTCTTTACAATAATGCATTAGGAGTCAGCTACTAGACTTTAGTTTTAAACCAACTTGTCTCTGGGTCATTCCCGTGTCTGTCTTTACCCTCCTCACCATATAGTTTCCATGGACAGATTTCTCTACTGACAAAGCATGGATTGAACCTCCCCAGAACTTGGAAATTGTGACTCTTTGGACAGCATAGACTTTGTCATTGGAATATACTATATATGCACTGCATAGAAAATGGGAAGAATAGATACACTTTTTTTTATCAAGGTTTTAACTTTGTTTCATGTGGCTGGAAAAATGATGGAACCTGCTTGGAAAGCAGTGATGCCATTTACAAAATAGACCCCATTACAGACATGTGCCTGGGACTATACTTTAGTGCTAAAGTTTGCTTTGGTTTGCTTTTGTCATTTTAAAACCATTTTTCAGCACATGACGGGCTGACATGGCATGACAGCCAGTATTATATTTGGTGGAGGAAAAAAAAAAAACCAAGAAAAAAAACTGGCCCACAAAAAGCTACTGGCAAGCTTTTTCACATACACTAATTTAAAGCCTAACCAAGACTCAAACTCACATAGACAGGGATGAGACGTAAGGCAAATGCCTTAGACCACTTAGCCATCCAGGGTCATGGGAGTGCAAAAGTCATCTGACATCTCTCATCCAATTAAATCAAATATAACTGTATAAGGGAAGTCAGACATTTATTTCTTATCTGTGCATTATTGTAGTGACATCATCATGACATAAAATACCAAATTAATTTTGAAAGAAATGAAGGCATGTGGAAATACTTTACACAGTTAAAACCAGGTCATAAATGCAGCCAAGTTTGAGTCCCATTTTACTTCACCTTTACTGAAATGTGTAATGTTCTGAAAGCATCACTGTTACACAACTTGGCATCAGATAGCAATCCAATCATGAAATTACTGCATAGCTGTGAATAATTATGATTAAGAATAATTTATAATAACAAATAATAATGTATAATTAAAAAAAAGACCACCTTTACTAGAATTATGAAGTCTACAAATTTTCAGAATAAGCCATATATGTGTAACAGGCCATGATGCCAAATCATGTCTGTATTCAGAAAAATTATGATAATGTAAGTGATGAAGATAACCCCTGGAAAGAAGTAGTCAAGTATGGAAAATGTCCTGCCTACTCCACTGACACCACATACATTTTCTGCCCACTGATTTACAGGAATTTTCCATGGAAAAAGGCTGAAAAATTTGACCAAGAGCAACAGCTTTTCCCATGAGCAGTAGAAATAACCTGGAATCTATTATGAAAACATGAAAATTGTACAATCATGCTCTGGGGTCTAGCCACTCGGTCACAAATTGAGATCAGAGGTCACACCTCACCCTATAATCATATCATATGCCATTTTTCAGCATGACAAGGCTTTCTTATTTATTCATTCTGCAATTGCCCTTGGGTCTCTCCCTACACCACCTGGAGCTGGTCACTCAAAAACCATTCATAACCCTGCCATAAAATTGTATACACACTTACGTGGAAGTACAAGATGAATTACTTATGAAGTCAATATTAGTTCATGGTCTGTCTTTAACTCTTGGGGACCAGCTTATGGGTCACAACCATTTAAGTCACTGTAACCCATATACTGTACCAGTTTATACAGTTTACTGACACGAAAAACTAAAGTTGATTATGAAAGGTGCCAATTTTTGGCCCATTGATCTACTGCTTCCCTCTGGAAAATTGCCCCGGGTCAAACATTGAAAATGGTACATAGCTTCATCCTAAATGTACATATCCACCCCTCTGGCATAAAAAATGGAATTTACTGTAGAGTATCAAACAGAAAAGCAGTAGACCAAGGCCAAAATGGCAAGACATCAGTCTTCTCACATTAATACTTGTATACAGGTACTATATATGCCAATAACAAGGATCCTTATCTGCTTCAGCATAATGCACTCGCAGATCAGGGTCTATTTTGTTTGTTCTACTGATTCCACATATCAAACTACACTAACCCAAATCTGCTCTCACATTATGCGATGGCAGCTCTGGGTATGTGCAGTCTGCAGTTAGACTTGTCATATAAGTAAGTATATACAGTACATTAAAGCCTTCAATTTGTCAAAGCTACAGGAATGTTTTCCATGGAATTCTGAAGTAGGACCCAGGGACCATGAATCTGGAAAAACATACGTAATTCAATTCCAAGTTAAATTGAGTTGGATGAATTAAAGAAAACAAAAACCATATGTGTTTATTATGCTTATTTTAATCAAGGAAATCATTTCACTCTCTGTAGTGTTAAAAGAAATTATAAACAATGAACTAAAATATCTTGAATCTATTTTATGCCCATATAAAATATTTTTTTTAAAAAGCTGACTATCCATATGAAGAATAGAGTCAGCCAGAAATAAGCAATTTACACTTCTATTATAACTGTTACTTTAACTGTAAACAAAGATATATATCATTGCAAAATGCAAGCAGTGCCGATTATTAATCATGCCAAATTCTTCAACTTCACACCGACATTACAAGCTTCAACCATTTTTAATGACAGCACTTCAAATTGGTATATATCTTTGCCCTGAAAATACACAAATAGTGATAAATTTGGGTTTTAATTACTATCTATACTCACTCAATAGTCGAATCTGGCAGAAAACAACACTGAGGTCTTTCATCACATAATTCACCAGAAGATTTGGATCTATGCAGTTTGCTAGGAGTAATCAGTACAGCAAATAACACAGACCCTGATCTGCCAGCACATCATGCTACAGCAGACCAAGGTGTATGTTAATTACAGTTGCACTCAACTTGTAAACGAATATAAATGGCAATCAGTGCCAGAAGAAAGCTGTCTTGCATCCAAATATCATAATTGCCATTTTATCTTAACGAGAGTAACAATATATATATGTCTTCAACAAAACTCATAGAATAACTTCGTTTGCCATGTCATACTCGAATGACAGGAAAATGGGTTTCCTAATTTTCAATACCTTCTGATTCACTTGCTCTTTACAACGGTTTCAAAGAATATTTATTCATATTTCACCTTATGAAATGAATGATAAGCAAATTTTCACAGGATTTCAAAATGAAATTTCCCTTATGATTTTGCAAATAAAAACATATTTGATATAAAATATTTACATGAACCAAACAAATGTGACACTGTTTAATCACTTGGGAAACTTTATACAGACACAAGCATAATCCACACAAATACACCAGGTACCATATTTTTTTATCTGATACACAATCTGGAATTGTTACTGGACCATTCTCTGCCAAAGGAATATCTTGTAATAACTTTGCCCCAAATTCTGCTCCACTTACAGTAAATTGGCTCTCAAATTCTTCATTGTTGTCATATCCATTTTAAAATATTTTGTAAACATTTCCTATTTTTTCCACCTGAAGGTCAAGTTAATTTGTACAAGCATAATCACATATGATTGAACATGTAATTATCAATACAGGATTATCTCAATCCTCCACCCTAAACATTATATAAATGAATAAAATGTATTATCAAAACCTTTTTCTGATGATAACCACCCCAATATTCAAAATGAACAAGGTTATCAGCACCCAGGTGTACCTCAAAGGAGAAACCAGAGGTGGGCCTACATTTCACATGGGTGTCTGGTATACAATCATTGACACAGTTTTGTCAGGTCACATAAATGACATTGCTCCAAATACCTTTCAAGCTTAAATAGCCATGGGGCAGTCTACTGAAAAGTCTAGTAGCCATACTAAATTTTTGGTTGACAAGACTGGACAATTTGGTCAGCAATGACATTGAGAGCTGAAATAAAGTGTCTGAAACAAATAAATGACAGAGTACTATGACCGGTATACTATATACCTGCTGTGTGAAATAGTCCCATTTGTACAGTATGTGCTAGTACCTGGGCATGACCTTCACTATTGACTTTTTTACCCCAAACTCTGCATGTTTCTTTATTATGATGTGCATGCCATTGACAAAGTTTGGTCAAGAAACTTGCTCTAGAACAAATGTTTTTAAATTACTAAATCTATTTTTCTTCAAGTCACAAGGACCACGACCTTTCCCCTTTGAACCCCAAATTAATACACCTCTTCCATACCTTGTTATATATATTTAAATTGTATTATTTGTTGGCTTTTCTTAATATATTATATACATTTGTATTTTGTACTTGACCTTTACAAAAACAGACCTTGCCTAAAATCAAGTTCACAATGATCCTGATCAGTGACATTTTTTTGTAAAGAGAATACATAGCTAAAATTTTCTCTATGAGGGTGGATTAAATATTTAGATCATTATTTATGTAAACAGGTTTACCTGTATTTGAGTTCAAAGATAGTCTTGATTCTGATGTTGTTGTTGTGGGGTTTAACGCCATTTTTTAGCACATGATAGGCTATGCATGGCGGCCAGTATTAATGGTGGAGGAAGAACACGGAAAACACCGGGAAGAACCACCGAACCACAAGAAGCTACTGGCAAGCTTTCTCACATACCCATATTGGCCGAATCCTAGACTTGAAGCCACACAGACAGAGGTGAGATGGCAATGATCTGTAACAGATAGCGCTTTAGACCACTCGGCCATTCAGGGCCCCTTCTTGATTCTGATGTTAGAATCTTCTAGAATGGAAAATGCCACTAAGTCACACAGTAATTTCCTGAAAATAGTAAATGTGACCTAGGTCAAGTAGAGTGGTATATAATCTTGTTTATCTTATGCACCTTTTAATCCAAAAATCAATCAGATTATGTTTTACCCAATGAGAAAGTCATGCAAAAACACTGAAGACACATGTCCAAAAACCTGAATTTCTGCATAAAACCACTGGTCATTTTCGAGCTTCAGGACCTTGATATTTGTCCTTCTGACCCCAAAAGCAACAGGCTTCAAAAATACTCTACATGCAAGACACCTGCAAAGTTTGATCTAAGAACTTATTCTACGACAAAATATTATTTTGTCACAATGACCCAGACCTTTGACCCCAAATTAACAGGCCAACTGCATACCTTAGTAAAAATTATTTCATCACAATGACCCAGCCCTTTGACCCAAAATTAACAGGCCAACTGCATACCTTAGTACAAGCTGTCCAGACACTTTGGCCAAAGCACATAATGTTGAACCAAAATTGTCATGCAAAAAACAAATCTTCTTTCTGTCAATAGCTCTGCCATTTGACCTTTAGACTTCTTTTGTGCAATATGTAAGCCATTACAAACTTTAGTGAAGGTACATCATATCATATGTACTCTGTCTACCAACTATTAGGCATGTACTCCAAGTCAACAAGATGCTTCATCACAACACTAAGATCATGTGACAAGGTTTCCACTGATCAAGATTAACCCCATTTACCCAATTTTCTGACATCATTGAATATTTACTTTTCTCATTGTCTGGATAATGTGCAAACGAAAATTAAAATTTTTCCTGACTATCTTACATTAATAAATATATACTTTTCTCAGTCTTCATAATACTTTTAAAAATGCAAATTATAATTGTTTCACAAACATCTTATCTAGAAATGTATCTCTATTAGGAAGACAATTGCCAAGCTCACTTGGGTGAGCATCAAACTGATAATCCCAGGTTGCTCAATACTCACTTTGGTCAGCTTGGTTCAGGTGCCTCTTAAGGACACTTAGCTGCTATTTTTTGGCACAATATACATAAATGTGTTAAAAGTGCCATTAAAACTAACCAAAAAAAGAAATATCTCTAAGTCTAATGTGTACTGATGCACCAAGCACTTTCAATGACAGTCAGAAGCTGGACATTTAAACTAGATTGCATTATATCCTTGCTTCCAAATAAAGAACACTAGGAAGATGCTTGGTATTTTCTTTTACAAAAAAAAACAACAAAAGAAAACCAGCTGCAGTTCTTGTTTCTCATTTTCATGTAGCTAATAGCTAGTGGAGTGTGAATAGCAAACTGCTTTCAAATGTACATGAAACTGATAAAATGGACAAAGTAAAATTTGGAAAGAAATTTTAGTCTCAGCTGTCAAATATGTACGATATTGCATTTTAAACAAGAGTTATTACATGTTCAAAATAAAAACTGGATGAAAACAGCCCAAATTAATGTTGCTAAGCAACAGAATTATAGCTACAATTTATATATCAATACATGAAATCCCACAAATAAAAGAACGTTAATCTTAATTTACCTGTATTAAAATGGGTATACATACAGCTTTCTTAAAATGACTGATTTTTTTATAAATTTATTAATTAGCAATGGGATGCCATATTACTATAACAAAAGCAGAAGGGTGCTATTCTTTATTTTTAATGTATTTAATCACATCTCCAAAAAGTTTAGGGAATTACCACTTGAAGAGGAAAAACACTTGTGATGGCATATTTACTACAATCAATGTAGTGTTAATATTCTTTACAGCTTTCCCAAGAAGCTGTTGTAACGTGTCCTGTGAATCAATGACACTGGCCTGATACCCATAATCAGTCTCTCAAGTGCTTCAAAACTGAGAGTGAACCTCATAAAAAGACACTTAAACCAGTCAAAGCTGGAAAGTACATCTTAATTAACAGATCACAAAAACTATCTAAAGAGATCCAGAATTAATTTCAACTATTATGTCTCCACAAAATATCAGACAACATTCACTAATGATACATGCAAAGACTGGGTCAACAGCTGAACAAAAGCCATAACCAAAGCATAAAAATGGGTTGCTCTCATCATATGACCTGCTTTGTGTGTTTTATGGCATTTCAAAAAGAAAACAGATCCCTTCTGACCTAGCATGGCTTCTGCAAGAACGTTTTATGACCTCTTTGTTATGTAGATGAAACTGTATGGGGGCATGTGTGAATTTTCCAATTAAACTCCTACTGTGACCATAACATGGTCAGCTGTCCCAAGCAGCTCTTCTATTAACACCCCTAAGCCAGTGATTGATGCTAGATCTTAAAGCGGAAGTCATTTTTTTGGACATGGCCTACAAGAGCCTATCAGAGAGGATTTCCAAGGAAAGAATGATTTACAGCAAGGAATATTTGGGCATTTTTCATTATTTCACTTCACACTCAAAGTAGTTTCATTAGATCCTATAACTGGAATTGCTTGATGAATTGTTTACTCAAACGAAATGTTCCAAAACATTTGCAAGAAATCAAAGTTGACCCAAACTTGTTAAAATAATAAATATCTTGCAGCATATTTATAAAGTGTGAACAAGATATGTTGTTGTTCTTCTTCTAAGTTTTAAAACTGAAATAATTTAACAGAGACACATGATAAAATTCCTACCAAGTCTGATCAAAATTGACTCAAAAGAACTATAGTTGAAAGTGTTTTTCCTATATGGTTGCTATGGAAATCACACCACTGCAAAGGGAGTCCTTACAGATCTAATTCTGAAGGGGATGTCCTAAAAAACATTATTACCAAGTCTGATCAAATTTGGCTCAGTTGTGTTAGTTCAAAGGTCAAAATTATAGATTGCTTTCTCACCTGATCGCTAAGTATATAGTTACATTGTACCTAGGGTAACCACTTCAGACAAATATTTTGATGCATTAAGTCCTAAGAAATATTCCAACAAGTTTGATCAAAACTGATTCAGACAGTATGGAAAAGTAGCGAAAACTTGAAGGTAATTAATCATTATACAGCTTGCTACTAGAAGATTTTAGTAGTCTCCTGAAGCCATTGGAAAGATCAAGTATTATGCACAAAATAAACCACAACTAAAAGTGATCTTGACAATGAAATGTTGGCCCTTGTGAAAGGGTATACAAGATATAACACAATTTGAAGATGACTTTATCTTTGATATCAGCATAAAGACACTATGAAGTAATGATAAAAACCAGAAATTAATTTTGTTTTCTTTCCTTTTTAAATCAATGTTCTTACACTCAGCTTCAGACACTAGTATCATTCTCCATCAGGGCCCCGAGTGGCCAAGTGGTCTAAAGTGCTCTCCGTTACGGATCACTGCCATCTCACCTCTGTCTGTGTGGGTTCGAGTCTAGGATTCAACTAATGTGGGTATGTGAGAAAGCTTGCCAGTAGCTTCTCGTGGGTCGGTGGTTCTTCCTGGGCTTTTCCTGGGTTCTTCCTCCACCATTAATACTGGCCGCCATGCACAGCCTATTGTGTGCTGAAAAATGGCGTTAAACCCCACAACAACAACAACAATCATTCTCCATCCCCACAAGTCAGATTTCAGTAAGTGAAAGTTGCTGCAGGCTTTGAGTAACATTGAAGTAATAGCCTTGAGTATGACCACTAGAACTACAAATTATGCATCACTAATTACCTTGTTTAACCATGAAGGCTGAGGCATCCCAAGAAATGCATGCAGTCATACTCATACGTACCATTCACAATGTACAAGTAGAGTCATTGATGTGGGAAGTTTATATCTGAAAAAACTAGAGCTGAAACAAATAAAAAAAAATTTCTTTTTGAATATTCGTTAAATGTATTGCAACTTAATTCAAATAATCATTACTGTTCATAAAGCTACCATAATCAAATCAATAATTTTGCATTGAAAAACCCTTTAAAATCAGTCATCTGAATCTATTCAATGTTATTTTGGGTTTTTTATTAAATTTTGGGGATGGAGAGGAATTCAGAATAACAATCAAACTACTAAAGGTGTTACTTGCCATTTGTCTTCAAATGCAGTATGACCAAAAACTTGTTCTTCAGACATGAAAGCAAACTATTGTTAAAGGGCAGTATCTCATAACTGTGTGTGCATGATTTGGACTTTTAACGTAAACAAAATAATTTTTAGTCATATCGCTAAAATGTCTGCAGTGTGGCAGTTTACAGTGATGTCTAGCACTGGGGCATCATGCCACAGACATGCAACATAATGTCCCACCCAGTCACATTATCCCGACACCAGGCTGACCAGTCCTAATACTAATGTCTTAATGCTGAGTGCCAAGTGAGGCAGCTGTTGGTACCATTTTTGTAAGCCTTTGGTATGACTCGACTGGGGATCAAACCCACAACCTCATGCATCCGAGGCAGATGCTCTAACCACTAGGCCACCAGAGCGGTAACTCCTAATTACTTGTCCAGTTAAATGTTGAATTAAAACAACTATCTGATATGTGACTTGTTCTCCACCCAAAATCACGGAGATGTGACTAATTTAAGTCAGTTAAATCTCTCTATGTTGACTTTTCATAAGTAAATGCTTTGGGACTTTGATATGACCCAGCTTTCTACCATGCTCTCTACAATGTATAGAACTGGTGTTGTTTTGAGCAATGTGACTATTCAGAATTGTAACATGACAACTACCTTGGAGATTTGAATTTCAGTTGAAATTTAGCAAGCTCTGAAGTTGTTCCTTGCAGACTAATTCAACACTGCATAATATACATTTTCCTTGTTTCCTTCTTTTGCAAAATGCTGTCTGACATTTGCTCGGCAAAGAAACAAATATTCAAATAATAAATTTGTTTAGCCTATATGAGGAAAAAGTAGTCAGATTTGAATGTTCACTTATTTCCACTTTAAATAAACATATTCCTCCTCAAAACTGCACTGGTCAGAAATGGGCCCTCCATACAGGCTAAAATGGAGCTAAGTGCAAATATGTAACCAATGAAGGTATAGCATAAACTGTAGGCCAGACAATATTCTTGGGTTGTAGGAATGTAACCGAGATGCATCCAATTCCCAAATTTCATTTGAACCCAATATATCTTTAACTTGAAACAAAAAAATTTGAACAAAATCACTGAAGCATAAAATACATGCCACAGAAACCTCTTTTTGCACTAATGGTATAGTACTTACCAATATACATCCCCAACAAAGTTCACTGATTTCAAGTTTGTTATTATACATACATCTCAAAAACTTTTTGGGTCATATATATGAGCTAAACACACATACATGCTTAAACAAACCATCACAAGATGAAATATAGGTTACAATAAGCTGCTTTTGCTGTAAGTACGTGGTACGAAAAGAGATACTGGAAACGTTTTCATGTCAACAGCCTTTATTATACTTCAAAGAATGTGGTATTACAATGTACATGTGTATACCAAGTCAATCCCAAAGCAATAACCTCCAAGGTAGTAGGTGATTATTTATGAAACAACCCACTCCAAACTGTTGTCTAGGACCTAGGAAAAAATAACTGAAATGCACTGAGATTGTACATACGTATGGTACATGTACTAGTTCTTACATGTATCCTTTAGTTATTTTTCCAACTGATTTTTGATTATTTTATTTTGATTATAACTCTCTTATCAACGTTATCAGAATGAATAAAACTGACTTTGAAATGGAGGTCATGAGGTCATCAAATTCATGCTGTGTGAAGATTCACTTCAGGACTCTCTTCTTGCTTCAGAAATTAATACCAGATGAAAATTCATTTGTATGGATTGAATGAAGGAAATTAGAATCTTTCATGTGCATCAGTGTATGATACATATATATGACCTGACGACACTCAGCAAAGCCTTAGGTCTAACAACAAATTTCTGATCCGGAGGGTGGAACAATCCTATCTTCCACCAATATATGTTTTTTTTCCTCGTACTGCCAACTACAAAGCAAAGGTTATAAACAAAATGGCACCCAGTTTGTGCAGATAAAGCATAAAAAGACATATAAACTAAGTGTTTTCATCTTTAGAGAATATAAGCTTTGGTTTGAACCAACAAATCTCAGTAGATAGATTAGACTACTGAAACAAAAGTAACCAAATAACCACAACTGTAATATCATCTATATGCAGATGATCATACAACAAGTCATGCATATGATGATTATATAAACAAGTCATGATGATCATACGAAAAAGTAATATATATATATATGTTGATCATAAAACACATTAAAGCAATGATGCAATAATCAAGATGGTATTTTGGCATCATGTAATGTGAGACAACAGTGATGAGATGAAAGATGTTCTCCAATGGTATTATAAACGGGACAGAATGGTACTCTATACTGGACAGTGGTATTTTATACTGGACAGTGGTATTCTATACTGGACACAATGGTATTATATACTGAACAGTGGTATTCTATACTGGACACAATGGCATTATATACTGTACACAGTGGTATTCTATACTGAACACAATAGCATTCTATACTGGGCACTCGTATTCTATACTGAACACAATGGTATTCTATACTGTACACAATGGTATTCTATACTGAACACAATGGTATACTATACTGAACACAATGGTATTCTATACTGTACACAATGGTATTCTATACTGAACATAATGGCATTCTATACTGGGCAATAGTATTCTATACTGAACACAATGGTATTCTATACTGTACACAATGGTATTATATACTGAACACAATGGTATTCTATACTAAACATGTCATTCTATACTGAACACAATGGTATTCTATACTGTACACAGTGGTATTATATACTGAACACAATGGTATTCTATACTAAACATAATGTCATTCTATACTGAACACAATGGTATTCTATACTGTACACAATGGTATTATATACTGAACACAATGGTATTCTATACTAAACATAATGTCATTCTATACTGAACACAATGGTATTCTATACTGTACACAATGGTATTATATACTGAACACAATGGTATTCTATACTAAACATAATGTCATTCTATACTGAACACAATGGCATTCTATACGGTAAAGAATATGATCAAATGCATGTAGGTGTGGAAAGAATGTCCAATGTTGTCATACATTATTATGTGTACATGCCAGTCATCAGCATGTCAAAGATGAAGAACTCTTAGGTAACAATGGAGGATTACGGATACTAAAAGATCATGATAAGAGCTAAATGGATAAAAAAAACTCAGCAAAACAATCAAAGTGTGATTCGTGATTGACACATTTCTTACCAATTACCGGGGAATTCTTATGGAGCTGTATAATATACCATCTAAATCTGCACCTACAAGCAGATATGTTTAGCTGCCTCCTTTACCTGTTGGGACAACCCCCACCCCCACCACTCCACTTTAAAATATTTACCAATTTATGGAATGCCCTGATCTAGATATTGTGAATTCAACATAAAACTAGAAGAAGCTAAACTACAGATATGGACAAATTATAAAAAATCAGGGCAAATTTTAACAACTATTTTGCAAACGTTTTTCATGTAATTTAGATACGTGATATCATTCAATTAAAAAAAATTACTTTCAACATTATTTGGATTCTCTTTATTTGGCTTGCTTTATTTTCTAATGATTGTGGGCATGCACTACAAAGAAATATTCCTCTCTGATATTAAATCCCAAGAGAGCTTACCCAAAAGAAGTACATCTGGGCCTGCTTAATTAAATAAAGAGTCTCTGAATAGGTATTTTAACCACAGGAATGTGTGCTGTCATAGTCATTGCATTTCACAAAATAATATTGCCATCAAATAGAATTCAGAACAGTCTGGTGACTTTTTTCTACTGCCTATCTCGACTTTGTTTTTCTTTCTTCAAAAAGAAATCCCTGATGGATTTCATTGTAAATTGATTACTTTATATAAAAAGGGCTCAACTGAAAATGTTATTAAATATTTGGAATGAAGCCGACGTAAGAGACCTATTGAGCAAACCAAAAAGAAAGCAAGAGCTCAGCTATTGCAATTATTCATTTTAAAAAAATCAAAAATCAATTGGGAAAAATATTAAAGAATGGATACATGTAAGAACTAGTACAAGTTTTCTATTTACATGAATAGTACATTTTGGAAGAAAAATAATGTACAATATTAAAATAACCAGCTTTTATAACAGCCCATGGCTACAAGCAATTTTGTTAAATTTAGTGTTTACACCAAGAAGTAAACAGAAGACTGTATATATCCCACATAAGAGGCATCATAAACATCTATTTCATAATCAAAAGAGGACAAAATTGTTTGTTGTTGTAGAATTAGGAAATCTGCATAACAACGAACAGATCTGTAACATTTTAAAAATCCTGTTTCACATGCAGTCCACCAAAAGTACTAACTGGAATAATAAACTTGAAAGAGCCTATTTATTTAAGATGCTAACTAACCTTGACACAGACTTTCTTTTGCATTGTAAAAGATGTCTAGCAATGCTCTGAAAGGATCAGTAACAAGCACACAGTAAAAATCTTCCCCTTTATTACAATTATCCTGAATGATACTACATTGCATTTTCACTAGTCAGGGTACTGATATATTATTCCTATCTACACCTTGGTGGAAAGATCAAATATTTGAGTGGTTTGATACAGCGCCATCTAGTAGATTTCATTATTTGTCTCCCTTAGTATATAATGCCAACTAACATACAATAGCATGTAACAACAGTGCATTTTTACTTTGTCCATTGACCAAAAATGGAGGAGGCAACTGCCTTCAAAAAAGATACTTTGTGAGCTTAACATCAAACGTATGCTTACGTACCAGAGATGCCATTAAAGTTGTATTTGAGGGAAAGGATGTATTTGTACAAACATGGACCGGCAGTGGAAAATTGCTTATTTATCAATCCATTCCAGTTTTTTATGCACTCCCCTTGTATCTATCATGTAGGAACAGTGTTCAACTTAGAAAAACTTCATTAAGATTTTAAATAAACAATATAAAATAAATGATTTATGGTTTGACGAATAATTTATCCTAACTTGAAAATTAATTGTCTTGTAATATACTGCTAAATTATATATTTATCTAGGGACTGAACTTTTGTATCTGCAATGCAAAATATACAAAATATTTGTTGTTGTTGTTGTTGTTGTTGTAGAGTTTAACGCCATTTTTCAGCACACGATAGGCTATACATGGCCAGTATTAATGGCGGAGGAAGAACCCAGGAAAACCCCGGAAAGAACCACCGACCCACGAGAAGCCACTGGCAAGCTTTCTCACATACCCACATTAGCCGAATCCGAGACTCGAACCCACACAGACAGAGGTGAGATGGCAGTAATCCGAAACGGAGAGCGCTTTAGACCACTCGGCCACTCTGGGCCGTGCAATACAAAAGATGCATACTTACGTCACACAAAATGCAAACTAACTTGCACATTTTAAACTTTGATACCCATACACTGTTGAACTAATATTTCTTAGATGTTGGTTTATTAGCATTTGGACAAGCACACATTTCAGAATTTTGCCATAACTGAACAAAAAATAGAAGAGCAGCCCTTAAATATTCCTCTTAAAACATGTTCAACAATAACAATTAAACATGACACAAAAATCAAAATACTACTCAAGAGTGCCTGCTGAAATAATTTGTTTTATTCAGACTCTCCATCTTATTTCCTTTCTGGCACTGGTTGACCTATTTTCATCAACGGCTCAGAAAACATCATAACCACCTTTTAATTCCTTATAATACCTCAAAATGACCATTTGGCCTTTAACTCCCTATATACCTCCAATAAGGTAAGGGTTTGTGTGTGTGTTATTTTTTCAAGGTACTACAGGACAATGATAATTAAGACAACCATGTATGGCAAATTCTCCTTCTAAAACCAAAACATGTGTTCAGAAAATGTAACAATGTTTGTCCTAATTTTTTTATCTCCATTGCTTAAAAAGTTCAGTAGAACCAGACTGTTTTGGTGATGTCCGTAGTTTTGTTGGAAACTTTACCACATTGTTTGTAGCGTGTGCTGCCAAACATGACATCTAAATTGGGATATCCAACAAATGTTATCATAGAATGCAAACAATTGTTTATGAACATTTATCATATATATCACTGTCTTCATTAGTTAGTAAAACATAATCTTCATGAGGAACCAAACAAAGTACTTTCTTAACTAGTCTTGTTGATTGTATCATCCTATCAGATTTGCCGCCATTTTTTCTCTCTCGACCTCTCTGTCTCTCTCTGAAGTGGATGTAGATGGTGTTGAATATGAGGTAATCATATCCCCTTCAAGATCGCTAGCACAAACTTCTACTAAGTCTTGTGAACATCAAATTCAGCAAGGTTTTTCCTCTTCCCAAGTGCAAGCCATCCTTACAGTCTGGTAACCACAGATTTTTGGAGATCTTGAGTTAGTGTGCAAAAAACAACCACAGATTTTGGAGATCTTGAGTTAGCGTGCACAAACAATGTTTATTCTCTCAGTGACTTTGACCTTTGCCCCTGTAATAAATAGGATATTTTTACCCCATAAATTGCAAGCCATCCACAAGTTTGTTAAATCTATATGGTGGAAAACAAGTCATTGTGCAGAAATGATTTTTCTTCTTTCAGTCCGAGTGATCTTGAATTATGACAATGAAATTAATAGGCTTTTTTCTTGCAACAAGTGCAAATCATGCATAAATTTTGGTTAATTCCTTACCCGCTGTGCATGCCATCCATAAAGTTTTGTGTATATATCTGGTGGAAAACTAAAATTATAGGACAAAAACGAAATTGGTAACAGCCAAGTGGATAAACAGACTTAACAACATAATATGCTTCATCCTATAGCAGGCATATAAAAAGTGTACAAGACATTTGGAGATCTTCAGCAATTTCCAACCTGCCATAAATTGGACGCTGAGACTTCTGTTGCAGAAAAACAATGTCATCTCAATAATGGTGTCATAATAACTAAATTCACTCAGAAAGATATTGTCTTTGTGTATTTAGTAAGGAGTCTATGGTCTCCATCCTGTGCAAACTAGATACTCAGTGAGGGGGCCCCTAATGGCTGAGTGGTCTAAAGCGCTCTCCGTTACAGATCACTGCCATCTCATCTCTGTCTGCATGGGTTCGAGTCTAGGATTCGACCAATGTGGGTATGTGAGAAAGTTTGCCAGTAGCTTCTCGTGGGTCGGTGGTTCTTCCCGGGGTTTTTCCAGGTTCTTCCTCCACCATTAATACTGGCCACCATGCATAGCCTATCGTAAGGCGTTAAACACCACAACAACAACAACATACTCACTGAGACTTTTTCTAATGGGCAATTAGTGACAAGAGATCTTAATTCCTACTGTTCTATGTGCTGGTAATAACAATTACTTGGGAACTGATCTTCATCTATGTGTGTCCAACCCCCTATTCCTTGTTAGGATGCACCCCAGTCCTTCACATTGGGCATCCTGCAGCCATGTAGGCAGTCCTTTTTAAAATATGCATTCTATTTAATACACATAATTATTGGTAACAAACAGTTCTTGCTCCAAGGCTCGGCTAGCGCGGGTACGTGGGAAAGCCTGCCAGTAGCTTCTCGTGGGTCGGTGGTTCTTCCCTGGGTTTTCCAGGGTTCTTCCTCCACCATTTATACTGGCCGCCATGTATAGCCTATCTTGTGCTGAAAAATGGCATTAAACCCTAGAACAACAACAACAGAACAACAACTTGCTCATGCAGCCCATGACCTTAAACATTTTATCTGTTTTGGCCCCCAACGGATAAAGGTGGGACAGCCATGTTAAGCCAAGAGAAGCACAAGAAAATGCAGACCAGACTGCAATGTTAAACATTATTTTGGATTTGTAATCTTTTTAAAAATAGTTAGATAATCCAATACATCACAAGCAGTTATCCTTAACTGATGTCTACGATGGAATGGGCTAAAAAAATTTTTTTAGAGACTACTATTCGTAGCTAACCAGTTTAACACTTCCCTGACCATACACTAATAATAAAGTTGGAGCCACACTAATAATAAGGCGTCCTGCCACGAACATAAATCTCAATTTTTACCAACCTATCACTGCAGTATGTGATATTGCAGTCCACTTGAGGCCAAAGTGATTGCTTTTATCGCAAAGCACGGTCAATTATTTAAATTTTGATGATTTGATTGACCAGTGGTCAAGCTTAACTTGGACCATAGTGCTCCCTTGAGAGAGATTAGAAAGCATTAGTTCTGATGACAATCAGCTTAGTCATCAAACAATAGCATTAATAAATTCCAACTGCACCGTACTCGTTCAAATTTTCTTCATTATTTATTAAAACGTAGTTTAGATATCAAGTCAGAGCCAAGCAAAGAGAGGTTAATGGTACAAAGCCTTGTACTATAAACCAAGATGCAAAGAAATACTGCCCAAATTAAACTATCATTCAATATTTCATTATCATTTAATATTTTCATTATCTATCATATTAATGGACATTAATTACTCATCTATATACACTAGAACTACTTTGCCATTTCAAAAGCTGCAGGTAGACAAATGATAAGACTCTCCTGAAAACATCTGATGAGAGACATAACATATAACACATATGCATAATTTATCGCTCTTTTAATTCTTATATATGTATATTTATTTAGCCTTCCACAACATGTACAGGTAATAAAATGCATATATTTATTTAGCCACCATTAACATGCAACTGTACTAAAATAATGGTCTGTGATTATTTCCCCTTATTGATGTTTCATGGCACACATTCAAATTCAGCACATCTTCCCCTGCAAAGCATTTAAATGGTATGGAATAATGCATTTCAGGTCCACATTTTTAATTAATGTTTATAAGAGAAATGGAAGAACTGTGAATAGGTCAAATATGTGTACCAAGTTCCATTGAGATGTCTTTAATGGTTTAAGCGTGTCTTCCTAAAATAAAATTGTTCAATGTAGAAAATTAGACGGACAGATGGACAAAGCAATAGGTAAATACCCCCTCAAATATTACATATCCATGGAGTAATAAAGCCAAAAAGATTATATATATATATATATATATATATATATATATATATATATATATATATATATATATATAACATTTTGGGAATTTTATAATAAATAAAAAAGTTATTGTTTCAATATTATATATAATAATTATTAGTATATAATGTACTAAGTGCTTCAAATACTGGGCTAAAGAATCTTAATTAGATGCACAAATAAATTTTAGCATTTTCTTTTACCCTTGTGGAAAAATAGTGCTAGGATCAGCAACTAAAAACAAGGATGGTTGGCTGATCAGAAACACACATATTATTTATCTGCCTAATACACACTCCATGAAACCAATTTTCTAATAGATTAATTTTCATTGAATTGCAACCACTACTGTAACAAGATAAATTGCCTATTTCAATTACCATATGGATCAAATCAATACAGAGAGCTGAAACTACAAACATAATATTCTAAAATGGTACACAGGGTTGGCACCAACTGTTATATGGAAAAATTTTGTTGATGGCAATTGTTATGTAAATAAGACACTTTTTAATCTAATCTAAGCGGATGCTGAAAAGCCATGCATTTAATATCCAAGAATCTGGCACTTTAAGCAAATCACCTAAATTGACTTTACAGAGTTAGACCAGAGAATGGGAGTGACTTCACAATTATTTTTTAATTTATCTAGCACATCCATTTACTATGATTTCATTGGGGACTGTGATATCTAATTACCTCACTCAGATAAACCCCTGGCCACATCTGTATCCCCCACTTGGTTGTATTATCCTTCCCAGAAAAACAATGTTTGTAACTGGGTTCCTCCATTATACATCCACAAAAGATTCCTTTCCCTTCTCACTCGATACAAACAAAATTGGCTTCATATGAACAACAGCGTAACTTTTAGAAAATGAGGCATTTTTTTTTAGTTTGCGAGCTAGACCGCTTTTCTCATACCGTATATACTCACTTAAAAGTTGAGTAAAACTGAAAACTGCACAGACCTTGATCTGCCATCGCATAATGTGCCAGCAGATCTGGGTCTGTGCAGTCTGTTAGGGGTAATCAGTAGAACCACATATACCCTGGTCTGCAGACACATTATACTATGTCAGATCAGGATCTTTGTTGATTGCAATCTGACTCCACTTACAAGCCAGTATATGGTAATCTGCTTCAGCAGGTTTGCATAGGTAAACTATACAAAGTAGAACAACACAATTCTCTGAAGTAAATCAGAGAAACCGGTTGAAGAACATACATTATTACACATTACTGCATTGAATGCGAATGATGAAGACAACTTTAATGAAGGTTTGTCATCAGCATTAACATAAACACAATCTTCTATTTCAAAACAATATCACTGCATACCATAAACGGACAAAATATGTACATCAATTTAACACAGGTGTTTTTGAAGTGAGCTTAATGTTGAAAAAGGCAATGACCTGAAGGAAAAATATCATAGTGAATGACAAAATTTCATCAAATAACCCCCCATGACCCTGTCTTGTAGCTGATAGATGGCAAACACCTTTACTCAGTTAGCTGACAATAGCTAATGTGATCTGTCCAATCAAATTCTACTGCAAGTCCATTTAGTTATTTTGCATAGGTAAACTAAACAAAGTAGAAGAGCACAATTTGTCTCAAGTACATCAAAGAGATATGCAGAAGAACAAATATTTACACATTACTGCATTGAATGAGAATGCTGAAGCCAACTTTAAATAAAGTTTGTCACCAGCAGTAACATTTTTTTTTTGGTCAGATTTTTATTCTGTATATAAAATCAAAATATGATTATTGCAGTTGTCAGAATAGTGTTCAAATGTGATTCTTTTTTGAAGAGTATATTTCTGGAACCAATAGTCTATCAGCAAAGCCCAGCAAATATAAATTTCAAAACCCCATGTTGATGGAGTTTTACTTCATCAAGCACAACAGCAACATGGTGCATCTAAATCCTTGCACATACTGCAAACATCTTATCAACAAGAAGTATGTGACTTCTGTCAAAATAGAAGCACCACCTGTATACAGCATATTCAGCACAATGAACTGAACATTCTGTTTATTATTATTCATTTTAATTTTGTTAACATATTAACTATTAATTGACCCATGCTTTTCAGGATGAGTTTAGCCATGAAATAGATTGACTGAAAAACAAGAATCATGTGCTTGTGTTTGCACAGCCATACTTAGAGGCATTTATTACTTGTGTGAGACCTGTGAAGCCCCCATTAAATTTGAAAATATTATGTTCTTCCCCTTCCCCAATAAAATGGTCAGTCCGAAATGTGATATTTATTCATTTTTCTATAGAGACAAGCATATCTCATGGTCAAAGTGTATGAGAGACAGTTCTGACAATGTTAACGTTATAGGCGTTATGAAGAACTCAGTTCTGACCAGGAATCGCTTAGAGAATCCAGCAGGTAAGTTTGGACAACAGTACCATCTGTCTCCAGTGAGCGCATAAATGAACACTACCAGTAATGACACTTGCATTACCTTAACCCTATACTGCAAGCCACAAAGAATGCATCAAAATGAAGCATATATTTTGCCATCCAATGGATTTTAAAGAAGGAACTTGATGCATGTTTCTATTTAATATTAGTGTGGTATTCCTTATGAAAGTGTTTGCGCATGTGTATGTGTATGGCATTCATATTTTACAATGCTAAGTCTACCAACTATATTTTTCTTTCTAGTGTATTAAATGCTTTTAAAATATCAATGTTTTTATTCAGATTTGAATTTCCAAGAATTTTCTATAAGGATATATGAAAAGATAGTTTATTCTCAACTGGACATCATTGCTTTTTTTGGGTTATGTGAACTGACACCCCCCCTCCACTTTTTGTTTCCCAAAATCCCCCAACACTATCCGGAAACATGGCAGGTATGTTGGCCTCTCATGATGGAACTGTGTTCCCGCTTTAGCAATGCAGAATTGAGAAAATCAATGATCCCTATGAAATTGTTTGGATCATTAGGAAAATGTTATGGACTGGGTGTCTTTTTTATTATAGGGCTATGAATACTTGAAACCTTTTTGTTTTTTTATCTTCTGTACAATAAAATCTACAGACAGCAAATATGAGTGTGTGGAATGCAAGATGCTTGCTCATTGATTTGGACTTCTGCTCAATGTGCCTAGAATATTTGTCAAAACTTTCGTTATTTTCAATTTGTAAGACAGCTTATCAACAAGATCTCTCAGGATTACAATCCTGAATGTTCATAATCTTTCAAGTCTTTTTTACAAATCACTTTTCAACCAAGTAAAATATCTTCCTTTAACATGAAGTCAACTATTTTTGGAACGTAAATTTTAACCTGCAAGAATTAGTCTACTCGTCCATACCAAAACAATACAACCCAACAGAATGATCTTGGTCCTCCATGTTTTTCACTACACAATAGATCCATTGAACTAACTTTGTACTTCAATCATATGCACATATCTTTTATGGAAAAATCAGCTGCTATGAATTGGAAAATAAATCTCAGATACAAATAACTGAAACAATTACAATTAGTGACAGATACATTGCAAAGCATCCAGCTCACTAGAATTCTACTTTTGGACTTTAAAAGAAGCATTGTTGGAAAACAGGCTGAAGGTGGGCATTCAGGGGACAAAACTCCTCCAAATGCTGACTGGAATGCTAGAAATCCGACTCAGTCTAGCTCTCATCAAGATCATGATCAAGAAACTTTGCATAAATATTTACATTCCTTAAAAACTTTATGCTACAAAAAGCCAACTTAGGTACAATGGCAATCAGGGTACATAACTCTTTAAAAATACTTAAAATGATCAAACAATTGAAAGAAAATCATTCAAGGTTTCATCTGTGTAATGCTGTGAGCCAAATGTGTCTGAACTCCGACAAGCATCATTAAAGTTATACTCTGGAAACAAAGGTAAAGAGGATGGACAATCTAGGGCAATAACTCTGAATGATGTTGTGGAATGTCAGAAATCAAACTCATTCTGGGGTATAATCAATACAATACAGCAAACCAGATTTGGTTGAAACCAAACAAAATTTCAAAAGTTATGAGGTGGAAACCAAATCATGGGCCATAACTTCTGCAAATGATGTTGCAGAATATTTGAAATCAACATTAAGAACTCATGAAAACAAGCAAACAAATGATGATGGTAGAGTATCATTGTGTGAGCCACTTTCCAATTAACAAACAAATTTAAATACTGCTTCCAAAAGTCATTACTTTGACAAGAACAAACATATGCCTATAACTCATAATCTTGAAACATTTCTAGTCAGTTCCTACACTCCTTCTCCAGATAACAGAACAAGTATTTTCTCATCCGAAAAACACCACCTTGCATACTTTATCTGGATTAGTTTAGTTGTCACTACTAAACAACTAGGACCTAGTTACTATAATTGTTCTACCTAGTCACCTGGTGTACATTAAAAAAAAAAGAACAAGGAGTAACAAAAGTACAATTAATCGTACAAGGTACTTGTTATGTATATTTAATTTTAATTGTTTGCTTGTTTGTTTTAAAAATAATTTATTCCATTACATGCTATTGTAATGTAATATTGTTTACTGGATTTGATATTGTCCAGAATAGCGTTCAGTTCTGTTTGACCTGACTAACATTTCTTATTTTCGATGTAAACAGCTAATAATTGAAACACTGTATATGTTGCTGACCTTGTTCCAAAATCATTGACAGTGTTGGTAAACAACCCTTTTTTATTATCTGTCTCAGAGTAAGAATCAGTAAGTTGAGCCAAGGGCATACCTGGACTACCTGACATAAAGCAGTGTCAATTGATAAACAAACTTCTATTTTTTCCAGAAGAATGAACTCTCAACCTCCACCCAAGAAACTGTTTTGAGTATTGGTTAGTGTTATAACTGATGTTATGATAAGAATTCTATCAGTTGTGCTTTAACATCTAAAACATTGAGTTATGTTGTGACCAGTTGGGCTGAATTTTATTTTTCTTCATATTATTGAATTTCAAGTGACTGTCTTCGCTGGAAATACTAAAGTGCTCTGTTAGTTCTTGGACAAAGATATTTACTAGAATTTATAGAGAATTCAAAAACTGGAATAATCTTTTCTGTAATTCAACAAGAGACTTGAAACATCAGTACAACGCTGACTATTGCATACATCATCACCTTCCATTTTTTGATTTTCATCGGGATTTGAACTGTGATTCACTCAGAACTTTTCATTGACAGGACTTGTGTTTAAATCTTGGATTACAATTTGGATTTGATTTCCAATACCTTAAGTTCTTTTTTCTTATTTTTATTTACCTTATAGTCAAGGGAAATAAATTGTTAAATTTTACAAAGCTTGTTGTCTTCACTCTTTTCTGTTCCCTATTTAAAGAGCATAGACTCGTAACAGAACTCCCCAAGCCATGTTTAATATTAAACCATGTAGATAACTAAAATTTCTGTGCACAGACCATTTTCTTGTTGTCAGTGACCTTTATCATTGACCCAAAAATCTATAGGTTTCTTCGTTACCATTACAACAACCTATTCACAATGTTTTGTCTAAAATGTACAACTGATGTTACTATAAATTATTTTACTTCATACAGACAAAATGACTTTGACGTTTGACCCTATACTCAATAGATTTCTTTACCTGAAATACAAGCCATCAACAGAAGTTTTGGGGTCCAGATATACGATACAGAACTAATGTACTTATGCTGAATGAACCCATTTTATTTCTTCAGTCACATTTACACCTTTGTCTCAAAAACCATTACGGTTCTTCCTTACCCAATGTTCATGCTCATAATCATATTTCTTTCACAATGGCCTTGACCCTTTTGAGCTTTTCAGCCCAAGATCTATAGTGTTCTTCATTACCCAGACTACAAGCCATCCACAAACTTTAGTAATGGTAGATGCTCGGCAACTTGACTCATTGTACAAAAACAACAACTGGTAATTAATAAATGGACAAAACATAAAACACTCCTCCTTATTGTCAATGAATAAATGAATCAGTGAAAAGTAATCAAAATGAACTAAACTGAGCATGGAAAATAACTACTAGTATTACTTATTAAAATACCTTTCATAGCTGGAAACTGCTAAGGGTTAATTTGCAAGTACTATTTAAATAAGGGAACTCAAATCTTACTTAACCATCCTCTGAGAATGTTTTAAAAATTTCTTTTATGGCTGCCTACAAACTAATGCTCAAAGAAATCAAGCTAAGTATCTCTATGAAAATGTCAAAATAAAAAAACTATTATTTTAGAGCAATGCAGGTTCACATTCCATAAAGAAGTCACCTTGAAAAGTTGGTTGCAGGTACTTTTCCATCAGAAAACAAACAAATGGCCAAAAAAGCTTGAACAGCTGTGATCTACAAAATGCAAAGAGATTGTCAAGTTGTCTTGATCATGTGACTCAAGCTTCTGCAATTTGTCACATGACTGGAAGCTCCAGTAAAATGACCAAAACAACAAAATATTTTAGATGTCAAGTTGTTTTGATTATGTGACTCAATCGCAAAAGACGATTCTCTGCCAATGCAGACCAACGTCTCAAGGCAGCAACAAACAATTATCTGCCAGTGCATACCAACATTTAAAGATAGCAACAGACGCTTTGCTGCCAGTGAGGACCATCAAGTCAAGATGGCAACACACAATTATCTGCCAATGGAGACCAACATTTCAAATCAACAACAAACAATTATCTGCCAGTGCATACCAACATTTCAAGATAGCAACAGACGATGATTTGATAATGCAGATAAACATTTCAAGATCGCAACAGACAATTATCTGCCAAGGGAGATCAACATTGCTAGATAGCAACAGACAATTATCTGCCAATGCAGACCAACATTTCAACATGGCAACAGACAATTATTTCCCAATGAGGACCAACATTTCAAGATTACAACAGACAATTACCTGCCAAATGCAGACCAACATTTCAAGATAGCAACAGATGATAATCTGACAATGAGGGCAAACAATTCAAGACAGCAACAGACGATTATCCACCAATGCAGACCAATATTTCAAGATTGCAACAGGCGATTATTTGCAAATGAGGACCAACAGTTCAACATGGCAACAGGCAATTATCTGCCAAAGCAGACCAAGACTTCAAGAAGGCAACTGACGATTATCAATCAATGAGGACCAACAATTCAAGATAGCAACAGACGGTTATTTGCCAATGAGGAACAACATTATAAAACTGCAACAGGTGATTATTTGCCAGTGAGGACCAACAGTTCAAATGGCCAAAGACGACTATCTGCCAATAAGGATTCCAGATGGCAATAGACAATTAATTGCCAATATAGAAAGACATTTCATGACAATAACAGACAATTATCAACCAATGCAATAATTATTTGCCAATGACGACCACCATTTCAAGAAAACAACAGACAATTACCTGCCAACGCAGACCAATATTTCAAGATATCAACAGTCGATTATCTGCCAATGAGTACCAACAAATCAAGATAGCAATAGACGATTATGTGCCAATGAAGAGCAACATTTCAAGATGGAAACACACAATAACCTGCCAATGCAGACCAACATTTCAAGATTGCAACAGACGATTATTTCCAATGAGGACCAACAGTCCAACATGGAAACAGACAATTCACTACCAATGGCAGACCAACATTTCAAGATGGCAAGAGATGATTATCTGCCAACAAGGACCAACAATTCGAGATGGCAACAGACAATTATCTGCCAAAGACCAACATTTCAAGATTGCAACAATTATCTGCCAATGAGGACCAACATTTGAAGACAGCAACAGACAATTATCTGCCAATGCAGACCAACATTTCAAGATAGCAACAGACAATTATCTGCCAATGAGGACTAATATTTCAAGATTACAACAGGCGATTATTTGCCAATGCACACCAACATTTCAAGATCACAACGATGATTATCTACCAATAAAGAGCAAAATTTCAAGATAGCAAAAGCCGATTATCTGCAAATGGAGACAACATTTCAAGATTGCAACAGACAATGACATGCCAATGCAGACCAACATTTCAAGACAGCAACAGATGATAATCTGCCAATCAGGACAAACAATTCAAGATAACAACAGACAATTATCCGCCAATGCAGACCAATATTACAAGATTGCAACAGGCAATTATTTGTGAATGAGGACCAACAGTTCAAGATGGCAAGAGACAATTATCTGCCAAAGCAGACCAACATTTCAAGATGGCAATTGATGATTATCAATCAATGAGGACCAACAATTCAACATACCGGTAGCAACAGATGATTATATGCCAATGCAGACCAACAATCCAAGATGGCAACAGACGATTATCTGCCAATGAGGAACATTATAAGACTGGTGATTATTTGCCAATGAGGACCAACAGTTCAAGATGGCAAAATATAATAATCTCAAAGTGCAGACCAATTTTTCAAGAGGGCCAAAGACGATTATCTGCCAATAAGGACCAACTATTCCAAATGACAACAGACAAATGCCAATGCAGAAAGACATTTCATGACAGTAACAGACAATTATCAGCCAATGAAGACCAACATTTCAAGATGGCAACAGACAATTATCTGCCAATGAGGACCAACAGTTCAAGACAGCAACAGATGATTATCTGTGAATGCAGACCAACAATTATCTGCCAATGAGGACCAACATTTCAAGATTGCAAAAGACGATTATCTGCCAATACAGACCAACATTTCCAGATAGCAACTGATGATTATCTGCCAATGAGAACCACAATTCAAGATGGCAACAGACGATTATCTGCCAGTGTGGACCAACAGTTCAAGATAGTAACAAACGATTATCTGCCAAGGCAGACCAACATTTCAAGACAGCAACAGATGATTATCTGCCAATGTAGACCAACATTTCAAGACACCAACAGACAATTAACTACCAATGCATGCCAACATTTCAAGATCGCCACAAACGATTATTTGCCAATGAGGACCAAGAATTCAAGATGCCAACAGACAATTATCTGCCAATGCAGACAAACATTTCAAGATGGCAACAGATAATTATCTGCCAATGAGGACCAAGAATTCAAGATGGCAAGAGACGATTAATTGCCAATGCAGACCAACATTTCAAGAGAGAAACAGAAAATTATCTGCCAATGCATACCAACATTTCAAGATCTCAACATATGATTATCTACCAATGAGGACGAACATTTCAAGATTGCAACAGACAATTATTTGCCAATGACGACCAACAGTTTAAAATGGCAACAGATGATTCTTTGCCAATGAGGGCCAACAGCTCAAAATGGCAACAGACAATTATCTGCCAATGTAAAACAACATTTCAAGATGGCAACAGACGATTAATTGCCAATGCAGACCAACATTTCAAGAGAGAAACAGAAAATTATCTGCCAATGCATACCAACATTTCAAGATCTCAACATACGATTATCTACCAATGAGGATGAACATTTCAAGATTGCAACAGACAATTATTTGCCAATGACGACCAACAGTTTAAAATGGCAACAGATGATTCTTTGCCAATGAGGGCCAACAGCTCAAAATGGCAACAGACAATTATCTGCCAATGTAAAACAACATTTCAAGATCGCAACAAACGATTATTGCCAATGATGACCAACAATTTAAGATAGCAACAGACAATTATCTGTCAATGCAGACCAATATTTCAAGAACACAACAGACGATTATTTCCCATTGAAGACCAATAATTCAAGATGGCAACAGACAAATATCTGCCAATGAGGAGCAACAATTCAATATGGCAACAATTATCTGCCAATGCAGACCAACATTTCAAGATCTCAACAGACGGTTATCGGCCAATGCAGACGAACATTTCAAGATTGCAACAGACAATTATTTCACAATGAGAACCAACCTATCATGATGGCAACATTCAATTATCTGCCAATGAGGACCAATAATTCAAGATGGCAACAGATGATTACCTGCCAATGCAGACCAACATTTTAAGATAACAACAGAAAATTATCTGCCAATGCAGACCAAGATTTCAACATCTCATCTGACGACTATCTGCCAATGAGGACCAACATTTCAATATTGCAACAGACAATTATTTCCCAATGAGGACCAACATTTTAAGATGGCAACATATTATTATTTGCCAATGAGGACCAACAGCTCAAAATGGCAACAGACAATTATATGCCAATGTAAAACAACATTTCAAGATCGCAACAAACAATTATTGCCAATGATGACCAACAAATTAAGACAGCAACAGACAATTATCTGTCAATGCAGACCAACATTTCAAGAACACAACAGACGATTATTTGCCAATGAAGACCAACAATTCAAGATGGCAACAGACAATTATCTGCCAATGCAGACCAACATTTCAGGATTGCTACACACGATCATTTGCCAATCAGGACCAACAGTTCAAGATGGCAACAAATGATTACCTGCTAATGCAGACCAACATGTCAAGATAACAACAGAAAAGTATCTGCCAATGCGGACCAACATTTCAAGATCTCAACAGACGATTATCTGCCAATCAGGACCAACATTTCAAAATTGCAATAGACAATTATTTGCAAATGAGGACCAAGAGTTCAAGATTGCAACAGACAATTATTTCCCAATGAGGACCAACAGTTTAACATGGCAACAGACGATTATTTGCCAATAGGACCAACAGTTCAAGACGGAAAAAGATAATTATCTGCCAATGCAGACCAACATTTCAAGACTGCAACGGACAATTCTTTGCCAATGAGGACAAACAGCTCAAGATGGCAACAGACGATTATTTGCCACTGAGGACCAACAGCTCAAAATGGCAACAGACAATTATCCGCCAATGCAGGCGAACATTTCAAGCTCGCAACAAACAATTATCTGCCAATGAGGACCAACAATTCAAGATAGCAACAGACAATTATCTGCCAATGCAGACCAATATTTCAAGAACGCAACAGATGATGATTTCCCTATGAAGACCAACATTTCAAGATGGCAACAGACAATTATCTGCCAATGCAGACCAACATTTCAAGATTGCAACACACGATTATTTACCAATGAGGACCAACAGTTCAAGATGGCAACAGACAATTATCTGCCAATGAGGACCAACAATTCAATATGGCAACAATTATCTGCCAATGCAGACCAACATTTCAAGATGTCAACAGACGGTTATCAGCCAATGCAGACCAACTTTTCAAGATTGCAACAGACAATTATTTCCCATAGAGGACCAACAGTTTAACATGGCAACAGATGATTATTTGCCAATAGGACCAACAGTTCAAGACGGCAAAAGATAATTATCTGCCAATGCAGATCAACATTTCAAGACTGCAACGGACAATTCTTTGCCAATGAGGACAAGCAGCTGAAGATGGCAACAGATGATTATTTGCCAATGAGGACCAACAGCTCAAAATGGCAACAGACAATTATCCGCCAATGCAGGCGAACATTTCAAGCTCACAACAATTATCTGCCAATGCAGACCAATATTTCAAGAACGCAACAGACAATTATTTCCCTATGAAGACCAACAATTCAAGATGGCAACAGACAATTATCTGTCAATGCAGACCAACATTTCAAGGTACCAACAGACGATTACCGCCAATGAGGACCAACAATTCAATATGGCAACAGACAATTGCCTGCCAATGCAGACCAACATTTCAAGATTCCAACAGATGATTATGTGCCAATGAGGACCAACAGTTCAAGATGGCAGAAGACAATTATCTTTAAATGACGAATGACATTTTAAGATAGCAACAGACGATTATCTCCCATTGAGGACCAACATTTCAAGGGAGCAACAGATGATTATCTGTCAATGCAGACCAACAATTATCTGCCAATGAGGACCAACAATTCAAGATGGCAACAGACGATTATCTGCCAATGATGACCAACAATTCAATATGGCAACAATTATCTGCCAATGCAGACCAACATTTCAAAATCTCAACAGACGGTTATCACCCAATGCAGACCAACATTTCAAGATTGCAACAGACAATTATTTCACAATGAGAACCAACCTTTCATGATGGCAACATTCAATTATCTGCCAATGAGGACCAACCATTCAAAATGGCAACAGACGATTACCTGCCAATGCTGACCAACATTTTAAGATAACAACAGATAATTATCTGCCAATGCAGACCAAGATTTCAAGTTCTCATCAGACGATTATCTGCCAATGAGGACCAACATTTTAATATTGGAACAGTCAATTATATGCCAATGAGGACCAACAGTTCAAGATAGTAACAAACAATTATCTGCCAATGCAGACCAACATTTCAAGATGGCAACAGACATATATCTGCTAATGGAGACCAACATTTCAAGATAGCAACAGATGATTATCTGCCAATGCAGACCAACATTTCAAGATAGCAACAGACAATTATCTGCCAATGCAGACCAACATTTCAATATAGCAACAGACAATTATCTACCAATGCAGACCAACATTTCAAGATAGCAACAGATGATTATCTGCCAATGCAGACCAACATTTCAAGATAGCAACAGACAATTATCTGCCAATGCAGACCAACATTTCAGGATAGCAACAGACAATTATCTGCCAATGCAGACCAACATTTCAAGATAGCAACAGACAATTATCTGCCAATGCAGACCAACATTTCAAGATAGCAACAGACGATTATCTGCCAATGCAGACCAACATTTTAAGATAGCAACAGACAATTATCTGCCAATGCAGACCAACATTTTAAGATAGCAACAGACAATTATCTGCCAATGCAGACCAACATTTTAAGATAGCAACAGACAATTATCTGCCAATGCAGACCAACATTTCAAGATAGCAACAGATGATTATCTGCCAATGCAGACCAACGTTTCAAGATAGCAACAGATGATTATCTGCCAATGCAGACCAACATTTCAAGATAGCAACAGATGATTATCTGCCAATGCAGACCAACATTTCAAGATAGCAACAGACAATTATCTACCAATGCAGACCAATATTTCAAGATAGCAACAGATAATTATCTGCCAATGCAGACCAACATTTCAAGATAGCAACAATTATCTACCAATGCAGACCAACATTTCAAGATAGCAACAGACAATTATCTGCCAATGCAGACCAACATTTCAAGATAGCAACAGATGATTATCTGCCAATGCAGACCAACATTTCAAGATAGCAACAGATGATTACCTGCCAATGCAGACCAACATTTCAAGATAGCAACAGATAATTATCTACCAATGCAGACCAACATTTCAAGATAGCAACAGATGATTATCTGCCAATGCAGACCAACATTTTAAGACAGCAACAGACTATGGTGTACCGTGAGTACCATGTGGCAACCTATTTACTGAAAAGGGAGCATAGTTTATAATAGTGAGGAAGTACATCAAAAATATAATGGGAGAAACAATTCACTTATGCATCAATATATTGATAATATTGCTATATCAGTGCACATACTGGTGCAGGAAGTGGTTCAAATGCATTACAGCGCTATTACAGTACATGTACAAAATATGTCAGAGAGATCTGTTGAGGATGATCATCTAAGCAGTCATAAATTATTTGTAGCATTTTAGTCTGTCAAATTAAATAACAGTTCTTGTTTTAAATTTTAATAGTACAGTTTAACCTAAGTCTATTCGATCCTGAATGTGAAATCCTCTGTACCTTAACTATGATCTAAAAACTTCCAGAAAAAGTTATTGCCTCCTATTGACTGTTCCAATAGTGGTTAGGTATTAAATTGGGTCAAGACAACACCGAGTCCATCATAACTTATAACAGATAATTACTTTTTTCAACACATCCAGCTTTCACTGTGACATCATGATGCACGCTGTTCAATCCCATTTGAATGGATCATACTTTTAAGTCAACTTTGTCACACAAAAAGGTCCATGTACTTTAACACTATTTTGCCATATACATCTTTTCTGAGAATGTAAATAATGATATTAAAACGGAATATGGACGTATGAGGATCCAAATGAAGTGAATGACTGCCATCTAAAGGAGCTTGTAATCAAATTCTAAAAATGACACCCATTACTGTAATAGTACTGTAAACCTGCATGACCTGTATTATGCAATTGATCCAACATTACATATGGTCATACTACAGGTAAAGGCACTGTGCATCTGCTGTTCTGCACATTTTAACTAGGTTAAAAAAAATCTTTTTCTATAAACCAAGAAATACATGTTCAAGTTGAAGTTTATTAAATATATTTAGCTGTTAAACATCACTATGGTGTAAGATATGCACTAATACCTATTCATCAAATTCTTAATATGAAGTGATAATAACCTAACTAAAGGGTGCTTCAGTCAAGCCAAGTGCCACCATCTTACTATTTTTGTTAAGAGAGGGTACCCCTTTTTACAGGGCTCCCATTCTTTTAACTTTGGATAATTTCATGAATAGCGGGAACATTTTACGTGATAACCTGCACAAAAGAAACCATATGGCCTTTCCTTAAGAATGATACGAATCACAGAACATTTTCAAGAAAAATCCATAAAACGTGTGGATCATGGAGGGTTTCATGCGGGAGAGGTTTTATTTATGTATCTAAATATTGAATGTGACAAGAATATTGTGGTACTTAACTTCATTTCATGGGAATAGGGTTGTATTATAACATACCCTCCATGTCATCTTTAACAGGAAAAGTGTCAGTTCTCTCGCTTGAGCAACTGGAAGAGGTAGCTAGTAGAGTGACATTTTATTAATAACGTAAAACGAAATCTGTGACAACATGAAATCATCTTACCAGGATAATAAATATAAATACATTTATATTTATTTAGGTGATTTATTGTAAGGTACTTTACTGATAAAACGTAAGACTCCTTCGGTCGCAACTATATACTCAATGAATATAAATATTGTTGATACTGCTACCTGTAACCAGCAGTTTGTTGTATTATTACTGCTATAAAATAGTATAAAACCTGCTTGATACCTCTGGATATTAAATTATTGTAGTAGTAAAAAAGATTAATACAAATTTATACTTGTATCTTCACAGATGAGATACGAGTGTTTTCTTTTGAAGGATAAGACCCCCACCCTGTAATAATTTAAAAGAAACTTTTTAAGTTTTTAAGGTTACTCACAGCTCATGCTGTTACATCATCCATTCCCCCTGCATAAACATCTTCATTTGTCTGTGATTTTATTGTTACTTTACACAGTTTAAAAAATAGGTTAAGTGTTATGAAAAAAAAATGCCAGCAGAATCCAACTATGCAATAAAGCAAATGCAAAATAAATAAATAAATAAATAAAGTTAATACAGTACTGTATTTAACTTTTCACAGGAAATATTAGAGAAAAATAAATATTTAATGTAAACTTTCAGTCATAAAAACAATATTTTTAGATGAATTAGTCTAAACAAATTCTAATACAGGTAGGCATTTAAAAGGAATAAATACCTGGATTGTCTTGTTATATTGTCCTTATAGATTTCTTGTGAAAGGTAAGGAGGCAAATGTTACCAATCTCTTTTGTTTTTCACCTTCACATGAAGAAAACAGGACTAAAAACAAGCTTTACAAAAATTCTGGTTTTTGGACTGGGCATACACTCATAATTGTAAAGTCTGGGTAATTAAGGATGCAAATTGTAGATTGGCCTAGGCACATTTACCCAAAATTTCCTTTACATACATTTGCAAATTATGCCTCAAGAACAGTCTGGTTATATTCTCTAGTGACTGCTTCATTAATTAACCCAAATAAATTTTCATTACTGGAGTTGTTTTCAATATATACACTGTACAAAAAATGCTCACTGTTTTGGAGAATTCTTTTTCTTGCAGGCAATAAAATAAGTTGTTTGCGCTTGCTATGAGCAAAAACCACGAAAAGAAGTATACTTTATTTGCCAATTTGTTATTTCTGATGCTTCTCAAAATCACCATATTTATATACCTGAGATGAAATTTTAAATTTGGCCTGTTATCCCTATAATTTGATCATTCTAAGTCATGTGGTCAAAATCCATGGTGTAACGACTAAAGAAAAAGGTATAAAGTTTTATATCCACCACCCACCCCAATCTCGCGCCAAAGCTTAAAATCTGTAAGCATGCATTAATCCGTCTTGAACATTTCATAAAGTTCGCACATTAAATATCATCTGTTGACTTCCACTTAACTAATAAATTATAAATGTGTTAAATAATAATGCGCTTTACGTTTAGTTGTCGATTTCAACTGTGGACTGACTGTCCACGCACGTGCTGCAGACATCAATGTTACGCTGACGGTGCCAATAACGTTTCTTAACAGTACAAAAAATTATCCGGTGATCATTGCGTAGCCATTTTACTTCGTAGTTTGGGAGACTTCTCTGGATGCGTAGGTGCACATGGACTCTTGTCATTCCTTAAAAGCTACCTACAAATGGTGTGTGTGTGTGGACTTCCCATATGGGACATAAGGCTGCAACTTTGCCATCTAGGTCATATTGAGCAATGACTTGTGCCTCGCAACAGGAAAGTTCCATCTCTTCCAGCTAGGTCATGGCTGTCCTTTACCAGGTTATCTTTGGCCATCCACATTTATGCTTACCAGCTGATATCCATCTGAGGGCTACCTTGGTTATCCGTTCTTGGAGCATCCTCATTACGTGCCCGAGCCACTGATCTTGATCGCCAGGAAAATAGTGTTACATCCCGTCTTTCAATATAGGTTTACATTGGACATCTCGTTTGACCAATAAATGTTGCAGATTTTACCGAGGCAACTATTGTGAAATGAACGCTGGGGTCCTCGGGGGGGGGGGGGGGGCATGGTGCAAGAACTCCACCCGATAAAAATAAAATCGTTACAGAAATTGCAGCAACTTCAACGTGTCAAATTAAGAACCACAAACAACTCTTACGTAGCATGACACCTTCTGATGAAAACGAATCCATTACATATAGTCATTCAATGCTTTTTTTTTGTTTTGTTTATTAATTGTCTTGATTATCACTGTTTTGTAATTTCCTTCCACCAAGAATCAGTAGTTGCATTTCAATAATCCGAAGGTTTATTGATCCGAAAGTTCTAAGGCAAAAAAGAACGATTAACTGTTTCGAAGTTTCATATTGATTCGAAGGGTCAATCTGAAAGAGGGTTTCAGTGGCATTAAGATTCGTTGGTCGAAAGTGCGTTAATCCGAACGATTATTGGTCAGAAATAAAGGTTGAATGATCCAAAGGTTCATTGGTCCGAATAAAGGGTTAAATATTCCGAAGGTTCAGTGGTCCACAGGTGCGTCATTTGGAGGTTTATTGGTAAAAAAGAATGATTCAGCAGTCTTAGCTACTCTACAACATGAACTGAGTTTGTTGTGATGCTTATTATTTGCAAATATGTCCTATATTATTATTGTGCAAATACAAAACCAATCCACATATATTTATTATAAGAAAGGAAAATACTGGGATGAGTTTAAGACTGTTAGCTGATTTTGTCTCATATTCCAAAGTTTTCACAGAATTCTGTGCACTGGTCTTGAACTTGTTGTCTCTTTACTTTTTCCAGAGCATTCAGTATTATGGTAAAGATAATGATGCTCCTCCCTCCTTGTGGAGGGGCCCCGAGTGGTCTAAAGCGCACTCCGTAACGGATCACCGCCATCTCACCTCAGTAGTAAATGGGGATAGATTAGCGACAATGGGAATTAGCATTACAGAGACCCCTGGGTCAGATTAGCGACAATGGAAATTTAACATGGCGAAAAATCGTGGGTCAGATTAGCGACAAGGGAAATTAACATGGGAATAAATCGTGGGTCACTCTAGCGACAAGGGGAATTTAACATGGAACTATAGTGTGGGTCTGTCTAGCGACAAGGGGAAATTAACATGGGGAATAGAGTTTGGGCTTTTGGGATTTTTTTTTATTAAATTTTTTTAAATTTAAATTTAAATTTGAAAAAAAAAGGGTAGGCAATGGAAAGGCTATCTCTTTTCGAGAAATATGGCTGGCCCTGAAAAGGGCCTTTGGGTTTATGTTAATGTATTCATTAACATAAATGGTACCGCATTGGTCTTCTTCTAATCCTTAGGCTACGTCTCACTGTTGGTCCGTAAATCAGCACTCTTTTCAGGCATCCTTGTCTTTCAACGTAGATCCTACGTATCCACAGGCTGGTGTTTGTCCTGTGGACAACGGTCCACTTGGATCGGACATACATGAGCATGTCCGTCCGGAACATCATGGAAGACACAAGCGTAGAAGATTGCACATCGGTCCACATCTTGAAGCGACGAGAACAAGTGAATCAATGCAGTGAACTGCGCTTATTTATAGGTACAGGAAGGATTGAAACGGATTGAATTCATTCACCAATCCGAACACGCGTTACAAAATTCAGTCAGCTCGCATCCAATCCGAAGAGAGCAGTCTGTGACGTCACGTGGTCTATATAGATTCGTTAGCGCTTGTGTGCAGTCAATCTATGCGACAGTGATTCAACATGACGGAAACTCAGAAAACGATCCATTGGGGTGCACCAGCAGGGGAGACTGCCCAAGGGAACCCGGACTTACTTTCAGAATAGGTACATTGGGATTTTGTGGATTTTCTTACCTCGCAAGAATTTGTTCCGGAACCTTCGTTACCTTCTTCATTACCGCAAGTGGAGAATTTTAGACAGAGACAGAAAGAAGAATTGGAGAAATTTATGCAACGACAAAAGGAAGCGGAACAAGCTTTTCTCCTACAGCAACAGCAACAGCAACAAGAAGAGGTAAGAAAAAAACAACAGCAACAACAGCAAGAAGAAGTAGCAGCAAAGAAACAAGAGGGTGAAAATCAAACGGCTACGGTACTGTTGGACATTTTAGCGGAGTTAAGAAGTCTGAAACAAATGTATCAGACTTCTTTATCACGACCGAAGAGAATACGACCTTCCCGAGCTAAACACGCCAACCCTGTAACTAAGCCTGTCGTACCAACCTTAGTGATTTCAACCCAATCATCAGAAGTAGGCCTTGGCCGTGGCAAAGGCTTAAGGCAGTTAAAGTTGATTGGTTAAACTCACCCCTACACCAAAATAAAAAGGCCCTTTTCAGGGCCACCCACATTTCTCGAAAAGAAATACAATTTCAATTTGCCAATAACTCAAAAATAAACCCCACCCATTTTACCCTTATAGTACGTGTCTGTGTATGAGTGCGTGAGTGTAGCTTCTTATTTTAAAATCAAAACTCAAAGACACTTACCTTATATCATTCATGTATTCTTTTATCCATTTTTTACAATCCAATTCACAATTCACAACAGAACACTTTAATTAAAAGTTCATTGACTTCTTCTTTCTCCTTGTTTAGTCTCTCTGTTTTTTGAATTTCTTCACCGTTTTTTCCTCATTTTCTTCCCTTCTTCTTTTCTTCTCCTGTTTCTTTGCTTCTTTTAAATAGAATTGTCTTCTTTCTTCCTCTGAAGAATCCCTCTCTTCTTCCGAAGAATCCCTCTCTTCTAGCAGCAGGGGGGGCGAATCCGACATTTTGTCCAAACGTCATTTGGCTTAATTAGTACTTTCTGCACTCAGCGGATCCGGTGTCGTCAGCGCCTGGTAAAAAAAAAAACGACATCGTCGTCGAGGGGATCGTCCGGACGTCATTTGGTTTAATTAATGCCGATCCCCAGCGTCGTCAGCGTCAGGTAAGCACAGCGACGACCGCGTCGATGTCATCGCCCCCCCCCCCCCCCGCTGCTAAGTGGTTATTTACAATTTAACCGAATATTTGGTCAAGTCCGATACGATATCGTGTCCGAGGATCATGTAAATTTATCGTTACAAATCCATGTGGGGTCGACTGAGCATGACTAAAAAAGTTTCGAAAAACATTAAAGTCCATGTCACCGCCGCACCATGTCTGCCAAATATTTCGTAGCGTGTGTGTATCAACGCCGTTGAATACAGCAAGAATATTACAGTTGTCTCTGATTACTTTTGGAATCTGAGTGTATCGTTGAGTGACATATATCACGTCGGTGTTTTTATGCCTGCCTCTGGAAAATATCCTAGCTGGGTTTTTTTGATTGTCTAACATAACATCATCGTACACGACTAGATTGTTAACGTCGCCATCAATATCATCGATACCTGGTGCATCATTGATATCTGTAATAAACTCAATAACATTTTTTTTAGCGATCGCTGATGCATTCTCGTTGAAATCTTTCAACACCTCGTAGCATCGTTGATCATCTACGCTAGGGGCGATTAAATACAACTTATCCCACTTCATCCATCTCATTATTAAATTAAGTAGCAATTGCGTCTTGCCGGATCCAGATGGTCCGATGATAATCATCCGGATCGAGTTTGGTAACGCTGCAACATGCTTAACTGGTTCTCTTGTTTTAGTCGCTGAAAAGTTAATTATATTCATGTCTCTATACATAAATTATGGATCTATATTGTGTAAAGTGTAGAGTGCGTACTGGCACAAATGATATGACAACCGTTACAACAAGAAATAACAGATCGGCCCTTACTGGTAAGTGTGCACAATGCGGTACAAAGAAATTTAGATTTATTTCTATTAGACCCGGGGGTGTTTTAAAAAAAAGCGAGGAGGTGATATTGCAGCCAAGTTATCAAAACTCCCCGGAACCCCGTGGGCAAAGTATCCAGGAGAAAAACACCTCCCAGGATATAGCTACTGTGGCCCCGGAACACGATTAGATATCAGACTCGATGATCAAAATCAGCCCAAACCCGGTGAGTATCCAATAAACGCTATCGATGAGGCGTGTCATGCTCATGATGTTGCTTACTACAAAAGTAGCGATCTGCAACAGCGTCATATCGCGGACGTAAAATTAATTCACGCGTTAAATGCTATTCCTGATAAATCCTTCAAGGAAAAATTAGCCTCATGGTTGGTAAAATCGGCTATGAAAGGTAAATTAATGATTGGAAGCGGAGCTTCTCGCGCTGGTAATTGAAAACGCTAGCGTTTATAATAACAATATGGAATCCATCTATTATTCTCCGAGAGGATACTGGAAGGGGAAGGCCGCAATTGGTAAGCTTGCAAGCGCTGCAAAGGTAACGAGGGCCGTTGCGGCTAATTGGTTATCCAAACAGGCTATATGGCAAATCTATCTACCACCGCCTAAACAAATCAACTTCTCGCGCTTTGATGTCAGCGTACCCAATGAAGTTCATCAGGCTGATATACTATTTCTGCCGCATGACAACGGTTACAAATACGCGCTAACCGTAGTTGATGTTGCGAGTCGATACAAACAAGCGGAGCCGTTAAAAACAAAGTCAGCAACTGAAGTAGCCGATGCGTTTGAGCGGATTTATCGAAGAGGTCCTCTGCGCTGGCCAAATCTATTACAAGTTGATCCTGGTAGTGAATTTCGCGGCGCTGTTTTATCAGCGTTGAAACATCATAGCGTCGCGATACGACGAGGTCATACTGCGCTACATCGTGATCAGGCAATTGTTGAACGATTCAATCGGACTCTTGCTGAACGGTTATTTGGATATCAATACGCGAAGGAATTCATCCAAGAAAAACGATCTCGTGAATGGGTTAAAAGGTTACCAGGCGTAATTGCAGCGTTAAATAACGAGATTACCCGAGCAATCAACATGAAGCCCAGCGACGCGATTAAATACGAGTATATACCCGGAACATCAAAAATAGATAGCGTTTCCAAGCCGATTCTCGGCGATGTCACTGTTAGATATCTGTATGAACCAGGAGAGCTTGAAGGCGGTAAAAAAAGAGCTACTGATCCTATCTGGAGTGTTACCACACATAACATATCAGCGATAACACGATCAACTGGTAGACCACCGATCTATAGACTGAATTCAACTGCTCCTCAGCGCGGATTTACACGCGAGCAACTACAAGTGATACCTAACGATACTCAATTGCCCCCACGTGGTCTTAACTAGCGCCGTTGCGTCTATTGCACTCAAGACAGGTCAATCTCACATTGTTTTTGACATGACCGAGACTGTTATCGATCCTGTCCACGGTAAATTGGCGAGCGTCTTTATCCGAATAGCGCCAGCGCATTACACAATTACAACTCGCGCAGTGATTATTCTGTTGTTGTCGTAACGCAATTATTAATTCGGCATCAATATCAAAACGCCGTTGTTTTTTTTTATCCTGTTGGCGGTAACCCGAGAGTTTTCTATCAATGACGCTTGCATCGATGATGTCGTTGTCGTCACTGACTCCGTCAACAACAATTCTTCGAAGCTGATTTATCCTCCGTACTCGGGACACCGCAAGATAGACTAGATTTGACCATTCGATGCGGTTATCAACCATCCAAACAATTGTATCCGTGATGGTTAGTCCCTGCGAGGAATGTATTGTTGTTGCGTATCCTAGTGTCCACGGGGATTTATCAGCACGTAGCGCGTCCTCGACGACGCTGATATCAACGAGCACGATATCATTCAGCACGAGAATTTGTTTTTCTGTCCGGCCTGGAATCTCAACTTCAATGTTCTGCCGCCGTGTATCCGCGGGTCTATAACATAACGGCACTGGACGCGTTGGAAACTTTTCCTTATGCAACGTAAACAACTTCCGCTGAAGTGTGTCTCTGACTATCTTTCTACTCGCTGCAATCAAATCGTTTGGTCTCCATGTTTCCCAGAATTCATTTAACGGCGTTTCCGGAATCACCTCGCGGATTATTTCACACTGAATTCTATCCGGTTGTAATCTGATTAATTTTTTAACCTCGCGCAGTTGTTCATCAAGTGCTCGGTAATCAGTATCGGTTTCTTCATAATAGTCCACAAAACCCTTTAACCAATCATGTGGGCCCTCGCCGACAAATGGTGGTGGTTGGCCATGGTCCCCACACATGATCACCGCTGTATTCGCGAGCAGCAACCAATCAAGAAACATTTGTAAAGTATCTAACGAAACAGTACATATCTCATCCCAGATGATAACCTCAGGAATAAATTTTTCCCCCATTCGATCAGGAGTCCACTCACCGCCGCTGTATCGAAAAAAGCTGTGATAAGTAACGGCGTCAACATTTCGTTGTTTTATCTCTCGCGCTAGTCTATGGGTCGGTGTAAGCACGATTATACTTGCCCGCGTTCGAAATAATTCAATTGCCCGAGTCGTCTTTCCTGACCCGCCACAGCCGCTTAAATAAACCGTCTTGTGTCTACAAATTTGATCAGAACACGGTGGTGCATTAGACCATTCTGACAATTTATCACCGCGTAAGTAGTTGTTCTCAACGGTGACATCCGCTGACGGGGAATAATCGCGTCGTATTTCATTTTTAATTCTCCATGTACCCCAACTCTCGTCCGGACTAGTAAACTCGGCTACGTTTTCCTTATACGCTACGTCAACATAAAACGAATCAACGGCTACTCTAACGGCGGTGTCAGGAAATCTATTTATCATCAAGAATAAATTGATAGCGGCGTAACCCAGCATAGATGCCCTCAAATGCGGGTATGCCGGGCTGTCTCCATCGCTGTAGGTAACAACTGTACCCAACCTTGTTCCATTGGACAAGAAAGCTGTTTCGCAGTTCACGTATCTATTTTTCGCCACTGCGTCCTTGATTACGAAATCATATTCTGCGTCATCTATAATCAGCCGTGAGCAATATCGTTTGTAGTCGCAGTTTTTTCCACCTTGTGTGAACTTGCCGATTATTCTTCTACCGAGATCTTTTGCCTCGTGGTTTCGTTGGTTGAAGATCTTTTTGGACCCTTCGACGATATATTCCTCGTCGGCATCGATGTGTTTTCTGGATTCGTCAATTATGCTATCTAGACGCTCTGGTTCTGGTAACCAGACTTCAGTCTGCGCCCGATATGATATAATCGCGTCACTGACAATCAACGAAACTAGCATTTTACAATCAATCATATACCGTAGCAGCGCTATTGGCAACCACTTCTTTTCAGCCATGTGTCTACCGATCCAAATATAGCAACAGCGATGAAGTCCTGCCGCGAACTCAAATGATACTATGCGAGCGAATCCGGTTAAATCAAAATCAGGCAGTGGTCCATTAATAGCAACACGAGTCATTTCATGTCTGGGGTGTCCAAATCGTTTGAAATACTCAGCGGCGGATCCATACCCGAGAAAACTCGCTGGATAACAGGCAACCATATCAACGGAAATCATAGCGTCGCGGTTGTATTTAGTGTTCCATAGTCCACCGTGATAGTATTCCAAACAACTGGATTGTACATCCGGTAGAAATTCCTTGCGCGTTGGACTCCACGCATTTTTCCTTGCTGCAACATGAGCTACAACCGATGGAATCGTAAAACAATTTGTTAGCAGTTGTTCATCATGCTCCTCAAATTCTATGGCGGTTTTTTTCATCCTGTTGTGAAATGCTTCAGTGCGATATAATTCACCGTTTGGTCTTACAAACTGATCAAAGGTATCCGCATCGTTTTCAGCGCTGCGAAGTAACCACACTGATACAGGGTCGTTTTTACACAAATAAGCGATAGCATCAAATAGTTTCCTCTCCGCGAGAAAACCATCTTGTATAAATTCCCCCGGGATATACTTTACCGTTCTATCCCGTGGAAACACTGTGATCGCGGGCGTCCATGCGTGTTCGTTATGATCAATAATTTTGATTGGGGCCCCATTTGATTTGTACTTTGATTCGTATAATACTTCACCGGTTATCGTTGTAACGGTTATTGGAAATCTCAACGACGTTTCTAATCTCGCTATGTCGCTGATGGTTGCTCCACGCTCTTTTACGGTTAGTTCCCACTGGTTGATTTTGCTACGTCGTAAATCAGTCAATTTGTTTCCTCGACACGCATTTGTAAAATGCTCTATTACTCGTTCTGCTGCACAATTTATCCCCGTTGACTGTTTCATTGGTTTCAGTTTTCCGATATCAGGTTTCTTATTTAACGGGTATATTCCATAAACAACTGCTGTTTCAGGATACGCTCGTTCATAGTATGGTCTGTCAATTCCGGTTAACAGCCCCGGCTTGGAGTCGCGGCTAACAATGACTGTTTTCTTGTCGCTGAGAACTGGTTCAAATTTATCACGTATGATCCAATCACCTGATTCCACCCGGACAATGAATTTTACTCTGAAGAAATACTTTTTACCGTCAAGTTGTGATATTATCGTTGCTGCGCGGTTGTCGTTCATGGTAGCATCAACAACGCCATCAATTCGAAATGTTGACCAACTATGAGATGCACCATCACGCTTGAATTCATCGATACAATCGCGTATTTTACTCAACAGGGTTCTATCGTTTATTAACGCTTTTGGTGCGTCCTTGAGGACTCTATCGAGATTGAACTTAATATTTTTCCAGGGCTTAATTGCTGCTAATCTCTCGAACTCATCCATATAATTAAAACAAGTATTTAAATGAAAGAATATAGTATAATGAATCACTGCAAATGGTTGATGATTGGGTCAAAACCCCGTGCAATAAATCATGTAGAGGTGAATTCTGCGGGTATCATTTACAAAGCGTCCGTAATGGTTCTCTTGGCCCCCTCCCATGCTTGGTTTGCCACGTCGGTGTAAGAGGAAAATCGCAGTTGTGTATCAATTGTGGCGGAAAGCGATACAGGGAACTAAAACGCTATTATGACAAACGAATAAAAAACGCCGTCATTGACCCCACCGCCGACTTCGTCATCAAAACCCCCCAAGACTACGTTGAAAGATTTATAATTAAACCAAATAATAAATTAGACAAGTAGTATTATTATACAAATGGACCGAGAATTTCAGCCGCATCCCCTGCTCGTCAATTACGAGGCATCTCGCGACGGCATTGTTAGAAATCGTAGACTGAAGAAGCCGGTTGGTACCGTAAATAATCACGGGTATTTGATATTTGGTGCCGGGGGGAAAATGTATCTTGTTCACAGGGTGGTATTTGAAGCATTTAACGGACTGATCAACGACGGTCTCGTTATTGATCATATTAATAATAATAAGACTGATAATTCTCTTACAAACCTGCAAGCCATCTCTCAGAGTGAAAACAATAAAAAAGGCCAAACTGGCAAGTTTTCAAAGCAGGCAAGGGGGGTCAAATCGTTTGATACATCAACGCACGAAGAAAAAATGTTTCAGTCGATGAATGAGGCGGGAAAATATTTCGATATTTGTAGAGCCTCAGTTCGAGATGTTGCAGAGAATATAACTAAAACAGCGATCTCAAAAAAGACGGGCCACAGAATTCGATTTTTATATATAGATACGAAGTCACCGGCGCCCATGGCGCTGACGAAGTCGCCATGACAGTGTGAAACGTTATTGTCTGTTCCGGAAGAAAACGAATTATTAAACACCTTCGGAATTGATACACGGGGGTTTCATTTTTTTTATTTAAAAACAAGATGTTCTATAAGAATAATGAATATCGAAGACATCAATAATATATTAGCCGAGATTTCAAAATTAAAAAATCAAGGAATTGAATTATCTGATGGTCTCGACAGTGAAAAAATATTATCCGATTACGAGATTATTAACGAACAGTCGAAACGGGGGCGTTTTACCCTGGCCCGCGAGTACTTTTTTATAAAACGATTACAACATACGATCAATGAAAACTTGTACCACAATGACGCAAATGCATTCATTGGACTATTCACTGCCGTTGAAATAATACGAAAAAAACTCGGACGTGTTTATGAACGACGCCGGGAGATTTCTAGTAAGATCAAAAACATTAGAAGGATTATAGACGAAAACTCCGGCGAGAAATTAGAAATTGCTTCGCAATTGCAATAATGGTAGGCGAATCACTTACTACTCGGCTAGCCAGAGAGCGGCTAGCGGCGCTTAAAAAGTTCATACCGTTACGAGACAGGGTCCGAGAACAACTTCAAACGCGGCAGCAACTACAAACCGATTTTACTGTTGGAAGCGAACAACTCTTTGCCCCGGTAACTAAAGCGACCAAAGATGTTACGGCGGCAACTGTACCCGTCCTCGATGCGCTTGAAAAGATAGCGGCTCAGACCGAACAAACAAAAAGGTCTTTAGAAACACTCCCTGCAAAAATAGCGGCTGCTACAACACGGAGGCCACCACCACTCGCTATAACCGAACCACAAGAACCTTATGTTACAATGGCCGACGAAGAAGAACTAGGTGCTACCGCAAGAGAACCAGAAGAAGAAATACCGGAAGAAATACCGGAAGAAATACCGGAAGAAAAAGAGAAAAGGGGGAATATACCCCGTAATGTACTTAAGAAGAGCACAATAGATCAAATTAGAGGCTTCAGCAGCAGGGGGGAAGAATTAATTGATTTTACTGCCTCCAATTTTGCTAAGAGCATACGAGATAAGGAGCATATCAATAGCGGTTACGAGAAAAATATAAAGACGTTAAAGGATTGGACAAGAATAGTGTATTTAGCGAGTAAACACGAGAATGCATTACCACATCGTGGTGATCCCGATTACGACGCATTCCACAAGGAAGTTGAAAAAAGGGTAAAACCAAAAAAAGGAAAAGGATACTCTGTTGGCAAAGAATCCTACGGCGTTACCTGTCCTAACAGTGTTCTCAGTGATATATCACGGCTAGAGGTACTAATCGGAGGAAAACGAGCCGGAAATAATTCTCCGGAAATAATCAATGAGGCCGCTGATATTTGCAAGCGGTTATTTACGGGCGGTATCATGGACGTTAGTGCGTATCGAACGCTCATAGACGAGTTAGTGGACGATTAAAATTGTTGTTTTTTGACCGTTTTTGGTCGTTTTTGACAATTTTTTGCCATTTTTTGACCGTTTTTTGCCATTTTTTGACCGTTTTTCGAGGGCAAAAACCCCAGGAAATCATTTAGAGAAAATCGATGTTTTTGCTGAAAAATCGAAAAAAAACGACTATAGGCAACAAAAAATGACCAAAAATGACCAAAAATCAAGAAAAAACCGGAAAAAAACCGGATTTTTATCGAGGGCAAAAACCCAAGGAAATTTTGATAAAATTTATTCCGGTTTTCCACACGGCGGTGGGAAAGGGGAAGGGGGTGATCAATCACTGGTGATCACAATCACTAATTGAAAAACCGGTGTTTTTATAATAAAGATGATCATACACTACAACCACGATAAACCAGTACTCGTCTACGTGGTAAACTCGCGATTGCCTGTTTACCGCGCGTACTATGGAGATGGTCTCGGTAGCACCATTGCGGGGTTATTTACAAGAATGGCTCCAAAAGTAGCGCCGTTAGCCAAACAATTAGGAATGAAGGCTATTGATGTTATTCGTGATAAGGGTATTAGTGCTATTGGAGACGTTGCCGGAAAGGCGCTTTCTGCAGCAAAGGACAAACTAATGTCGTTGGTGAGGAGAAAAAAACAGAAACCACCGGTGATGCCATCAACGACGGTGATGCCTGCAAATGTCAGTAAAGTAATAAATAACGCCGTGGAAGAAAAACTAGAGTCGTTGGAGGCTCAGTCGTCCACCAACGCGCCCATAAACGCAATAGCGGGGGAGTGGTCTTAAACAGAATTCAAAGAATTTACGACGAAAAAATCGCAATTGAAAACATCAACATGATAAATAATAAGATGTTTGCGCGAACCGCTGATCCCGCGTTTGATATGGATGCCCCAGTGCGCAGGGACGATTCTGTCCGTGATTATCAATATTATTCTTATTATGCAGCGCAACCCGACCTACGATCGCGAATTGAACTTCAAGTCCAAGATACCAGTAAATATTTTTTGCCGTGTGAAGCGTTTATCGAAATTGAGGGAGAACTCGTGACAAATGCCGCCGATAATGCACCATACGCAGATGACGATCGTGCTCGAGTTGGCTTCGTTAACAACGGTATCATGGCGTTATTTGAGAGCGCCAGATATCTTATTGACGGGCGAGAAATTGAATCAATAGAACGCCAGGTTGATGTTGCAACGACGATAATTGGGTTAGCGAGATATTCGGATGATTATACAAGATCGGCGGGTCCATCTATGATGTTTGCGAAGGACTCCGCCGATAACGCTGATCATTTTCAGTACGTTAACGTGCTGGTAGAAAGAGATACCGCAGTTGACCCACAGGCTGAAGCAAATAACCCAGACCGCAGAGCAAGACCAGGCGCTAATTTCAATATTATAAAGAGTATCAACAATGATTACAATATGGGATTCGCAGCACGAATATTGATGCTAAAAAGACCACGCCAACAGTTTTCATGCGCGATTCCACTCCATCACATATTTGGATTCTGCAGAAATGTCAGGAGGGTTATCTATGGGGCCAAGCATACAATCGCGCTGACGCGAAGGGGCGATGATAACAATGCAATATGGCGTGCTGCTGACGTCGCTGCCGGTAAAGTCATTTTAACTAAAATGGCATTGTGGATGCCGGTGCTGACTCCATCAGTTACCACGGAAGCACGATTGTTAGCATTTATGGAACAGGGAGGAAAATCGTTGTTGAGTTGGCTAGCGGTAACAACTGATGCTAAAGAGGATAACGTCGCCGATACGTTTACATGGCACTTGGCATCAAAACAGGGTGTTTCAGCCCCGCGTCATATATTCATAGCGCTACAGAATAGGGAACGATTGGGTAATCAAGAACGCAGCCATATGATATTTGATCAATTAGGAGTCAGGGATGTTTCGCTGAGAATAAACGGACAACAGGAACCATCCGAGGATATACAGCTTAATTACGGCGACAACCATGTCGCACGTGTGTATCATCGATTGCTGTCATATATGGGTCGTGATCAAAACGTTGACACTGGTTTGCAAATATCACAACTTGATTTTAAAAACCTGTATCCGATTTATTACTTTTCGTTGGAACATCTTGATTTAACGAGACAATCCGTCGTTGATATACACTTCCGAGCTCGTATAGCCCCGGGTGGTGTTAATTACAGAGCGGTTGCTGTCATTCTCAGCGATAAATCAATGCTGCTAGAAGGCGTTGGTGGACGAATGAGAATCGTTGATGCGCCAGTGGAAAACATGTAATTGAAAGCACAAACACGTTTACAATAAAATGTCGTATAGTGTCGTCAGTGTAGAGTTGACTGATGGTCAAGTCAAGAAATTACGATCAAAGTCGGCTAAGCAATGCGGGACCACAATAACGCTGAAGCCGTCGCAGATGGCGGGTGGTAATCATAAGATATCGTTGACGGCGCGTCAAATAAAACATTTCAATGATGCGATGAAGAATAAAAAGGGTGTTCAAATAGATTTTTCAGCCGCAGCGATCAAAGACATGGAAAAGACCGGTGGGATATTTCCGTTGTTAGCCGCGATTCCGGCATTGATTGCCGCGGCCGCACCAGCAGTGGCTAAGGCGGCGGCGTTAGGAGCCGTTGGTACCGCGGCGGGAATGGCACTGAAAAAGGCAACCGGGAAAGGCTACAAAAAAAAACGACCCGTGGCCGGAAAGGGTCTAAGACTACCGGGAACTCCGTATTCATGGTACTCGGGAAAGGGTCTAAGACTACCGGGGACCGTTTATTAACGCAAGAGTCTATGACCCCCATGTCTAATTTTGATTTAATAGACGCCGCAAACGCGCTAGCGATAAAAAAACTTCAGAGGTGTTTTTATGAGGGATCAATTACCGGCGGCACCAAGGAATATTGAAACCGGCATAATTAACCTCGATGGGTCCTCCGGAGCGGGAACTCATTGGGTTGCGTACGCGATTGATCCGCGTGCGATCGTCTATTTTGATTCATACGGGTTAGCCCCGCCGAACGAGTTCATGCGGTATATCCGGGCGTGTTCAGCCCGGGCATGTTCGGCCCGGGTTTTTTATTCCACGCTGCCAACACAGCGATTAAGTGACCCACCGATATGTGGCCGTGAGGTATTGAACGTACTCGCGGCGATTTCATCATCGCGAAAACCACCTCATGTGGTTGTAAACGAATACACTAGTGGGGTCGTAGGGGCCCGGCGGGTTAATTAGAAACGCCGTTTTTTTTTACAATAACGATGATTGATATCTGGGGACGACCGGTTTCGGCGCCGAAAGAGTCCACAAAAACGCTCGCCACCGATGACATAAAAAAACTAATCGAGGATGAAATCGCTGATACGTTGAATCTAACAAGTGTTGACCCAGGTGAAATAGTCGTATTTCAAGACCGCCAGGGTAAATTGAAATCCAGTAATGTGTCGCTGGATGACGTTTTAATACGACAGCGTGACGCCGCCGAGGACACTATCGCGTTGTATACCGGCGACGGACGACTCAAACCGGGTGAACATATATCGGCGGTAAGATTAGCCCAGAACGGTTTTATAAGGTTGGATGAATCAGTGACCGAACTTGACGCGCGGGTGAAAAAATCTGCCACCGAGGTGAAAAAATCTATCACCGATATACAACTCACTACCGCTAGTTTTTTCGGGACCCCGACGGTAACCGAACCGAATCTTGCAACAATAAAAAATACTATTTCGGAGTTTACAACGCTGTCGGGCCAATTTTACACGTTACGAAAAAATTTTAACAGGGTTGATAGCGCCGTTGATAAATTCCTTGGTAAAAAAAATGTCAAACCGGATGAGATTACAATAACTATAAATGATATCACTGCGTATGGACAGGAAATAAAAACAATCAAACTTGATGTTGAAACGAACAGAAATGGTGTAGACGTGCATGAACGGGAAATAGAAATAATCGGCGCTAATGTTGCAACGATCATAAATAATGTAGACTCGCATGGACGGAAAATAGAAACAATTAAAACTGATGTTACAACGATCATAAATAATGTAGACGCGCATACACAGGACATAATGACAATCAGAGCTGATATTGAAGCGAACAAAAGGGGTGTAGACGCGCATACACAGGAAATAGGAACAATCAAAACTGATGTTGAAGCGAACAAAGGGAATATAGACGCGTATTGGCGGGGAATAGGAATAATCAAAACTGATGTTGCAGCGAACAAAAAAGGTATAGACGTGCATACATATGAAATAGGAACAATCAAACTTGATGTTGCAGCGAACAAAAAAAGTATAACCGAGAATACACGGGAAATAGAAACAATCAAAACTAATGTTGCAGCGAACAAGAATAATATAGACGCGAATTGGCGGAGAATAGAAATAATCGGAACTGATGTTGAAGCGATTAAAGACGGACTACCGAGAGTAGCAGAGCAATTCGAAAAAATAAAAATCCCTCATGAGAACACCATCAACACAGTATACACAATTCGGCATGGATCATTCGATTGGACTCCTACACAGAATACAGTAAATATCACCGCAACTGTTAAGGGCATTTATCGATTGACACTGGTTTCAATGATGCAGTTTAATATATTATCGTCGAGTTCATCCGGGTTTAACAATACAATATCAACAATTATAGACAGGAACGCAACTGAACAGTTTACAATTTATGCCGTTGATGGAAACCTAGCCGGGGCAAACATCACATGGTATGTGGAATTTGTAGCGAATCTAAGTAATTAAAAACACTAGCTCTTTTAAAATAAAAATGACCACCAGGGTAATTGAATCAGAGGTATCACCGACGTCACATCAATATCGATTCGATACCGCAAAAGAGTTCTCCGCGAACTTGAAAACGCTTTCCGAACAATACCGTGCAAAAATAAAAAAATACCGCAGAAAAATAACCACCATCGACGCGGTCGTGTACTCGGTGTCGGGTATAGTAGCCGGTACCGGTGTTATTTTATCCACGGTGACCACGATAGCCCCGATCGCTGTTCCAATCGCTATCTCCGCGATGACAACAATTGCTGGAGTCGCCAACGCAATCACTAAAAAGATATCATCGTGTTTTCAGAAAAAACTCGACGAGTATACAGTAAAACATCAAATAGTATCCGACGCGTACTCGAAATTATCCGGGTTGATCTCGTTATCGATTGATAATTTGTTCATATCCGATGTTGAATTCTCCACGATGGTCCAGTTGTATAGCTCCGCGATGTCAAAAATCGAGGATTTTTAACTGGAAGCCGGAACCACCTGGTTGTTGAAATTAGACACTAAAAACAACGAATAATAATAATGTCGCTGAACCCCGAAGGGTTTCAGTTGCTTCAACGGATCGCGGAGAACACCACTCCGGTACAAACAAGTATGATATCGATAACGTCAACGAAACCCGAATTCAGTGTGAACTTCCCATCGCCGGTTCCAGTGAAGGAAATAGCGCTGGCAAAATTGCGAATATATCACAGTTGGCCTAATATTCGAGCGGACGCATTTAACGGACAACAACCTAATAACTCGCTGGTTTTTGCACGGACAAATAAACCCGATGGGACCCCAGACTGGGAGGAGGTTACAATACCAACTGGGTCATACCAAATAGAACAAATCAATAAAGAATTTCAACGCAGGATAAAATCGATCACAGGAAAAGAATCAAAAATCGCTATTACGGTTCATGAACCGACGTTATCGTCGACGATTGAAATAAGCACACCGGGGTATATGGTTGATATTTACAACAGTTCAATAAGAACCATACTAGGATGGCCTGAGAATCCACCTCATGAAATCTCCGCGGACACGCAGTCGTATCATGAGATTAATCCCAGTTATCGAGATAAATTATCTGTTATGAAAAACGCGGTATTACCCAGTATATTTGCATTTCAAGACAGGAATAACATGCAATGGTATTTTCAGTATGGGGAAACTCCTGAATTGCGCACCACATCCGCAATTAGTTTAAGGAATATCACTGATATGTTTGCCGAGATTAATCATTATTACCAATTACAACTAGAACAGCTACGGGAGACAAAAGCACAAAAACACGTTGAGGTGTTAAATCAACTTATATCAGACATGGAATATATCAATGAACGAATCGTTAAGTAATATCCGATAGCAGAACTAATAATAAACAACGATTCCTAACCGAGTATAATATCGCAGAAGCCGATTTACCCGATTTCAAGTTTTCAGGATACAACGTGCCAGAACTAAGAAAGTCTCTTAATGATTTTCCCAGTTCATCAACTCATATCCTCAGACACGATAACGGAGATGATGGTAGGCATATTGCCCCGTACAACGTAAATATCGCATCGGTGATAGCAATTAATCTAGTGTGTGATGCTATCGAAGGGAGTTACCAGGTAGATACCAAGCAATCAAATCAGGCTCAACAGGGATATATCCTTTATTCATGTTCACCAACAGCCCCTCCGGGATTTTTAATCGTTGAGAGTCCGATTAATCCGGTCTATATGCGATGCCATAATCGGTTTTTAACGAGAATTAATTTTAGAATTACCGATCAGTCAAATAACCTAATTGACCTACAAGAGGAGGAGTTAGTGATCACTCTGTTTGTAAGATCATAGCAGCAGGGGGGGCGATGACATCGACGCGGTCGTCTCTGTGCTTACCGGACGCTGACGACGCTGGGGATCGGCATTAATTAAACCAAATGACGTCCGGACGATCCCCTCGACGACGACGTCGTTTTTTTTTTACCAGGCGCTGACGACACCGGATCCGCTGAGTGCAGAAAGTACTAATTAAGCCAAATGACGTTTGGACAAAATGTCGGATTCGCCCCCCCCCCCCTGCTGCTCTTCTTCTGAAGAATCCTTCTTTTCTTCTGACTCCTCTTGTTTCTTTTTTGGGCAATCTGGAGACCAATGTCCTTTTTCTTTACAATAATAACAGGTATCTTGACTTTTGTCTTTTTTAGCCCCTGTTTTTTTTTTCTTTTTTGACGGTCTGGACACTCTGAAGACCAATGCCCTTTCTTCTGACAGATATAGCAAGTATCTTGACTTTTATCTCGAAAGGAAGGAGAGTAGTCCGTAGGCTGGTCTGAAGAGAATTTTCTAATGACCCCTCGCAAAGCTCTGACGAAACGTTCCATCTGGGTAGTCTCTTCCATCGTTGTGCTCGGCTTGAGAGTGAAATGAACAGTGAAAGGACAAGACACACACCCTTTTTATATACGCTGGTTTGCCATGACTATAAATTAGTCTATGGTGTTTGAACTTGAGTCATTTGACGTTTTGCACTCAAGATGAAACGATCCTATTCATTTGAGAAGAAAGAAGAAGAAAATAAGAGGCAGAAACGTGATCTATCGCCTCGTACCAGGGCTGAAATCTTGGCACAAATTCATGCCAGTGATTTTGAAGAGGACATGAGTGAACCAGAATTTGAAACCTCTAAACCAAGTTCACCACCCTTAGTCAATCCTGAAAAATACTATTCCATTCGAGAGACGGAAAAGCGCTCCTCTAGAAAATTTAGAACCACGGCTTACACCTACACGGTGAAGTTTAAAGATTTCAAGTCCGACGTACCCTTGGAGAAAGCAGAAAGGTTTATCACCGAGATGTGGGATTCTTTGCTCACCGCACTCAAGCGACAATGTCAAGCCAAAGAAGACGATCGCTTGACACTATCCATAGATCACGACGGTTTGAAATCCCCTGTTTGGATCGAGTTTAGCAGACCCGCAGAACTAACCCCTTCCAAAGTCATGGACAAGATTCAACACGTACAACAATCTAATGACCAGTTTGACATCACCGATGGTAAAGCCACACCGAAAATGGCCCACGTCTCTCCTCCTCAAGGAACTGGATGCAAAAAGATGTTATTCGTGAACGACCTTCGCAACACCAAAACAAGTCTCGTCCGAATTAACAACCCTCAAGACCAGATGTGTTTAGCCCGAGCCATCGTGGTGGGACGAACCTATGCCAACAAGAACGACACGGTAGAATGGAAAAGAACCTGGAAAACTATTCAACGATGCGATCGAGCCAAACAACGAAACGAAGCAGAACTCCTGTTACAACCAGCCGGACTGTCCAAAGACACACCCTGTGGCATTCCTGAGATGCAAAAATTGCAAGATGCCCTAGCTCCACGCTACACCTTGAAAGTGCACCCTCAAGAAATGCGTGGAACTCTGTTGTTTCGAGGCCAAGATTTTAAGGACGGAAAATACATTCATGTCTATCATCACGATGACCATTTCGATACCATTAACAGTATCACTGGATTCCTGGGATACGGTTATTATTGTGAGAAATGTGACTATGGTTATAACAATCGAGAGCAACACAAGCATTGTGGAATGAAATGCCCAGGATGTTTGGCCTCTCCACCCTGTCTGAGCGAAGGACCAGTGCCTTGTTCGACTTGTTTGCGCACGTTTGTCAGTCCTACCTGTTACCAACAACATCTGAAGACGCAAGGTTCACAGCAGAAATATGCTTGTCAACTCTTGAGATTGTGCCCTACGTGTAGACAAGGCATACGTACCAATAGTACCAACGCACACGTATGTTCAGGAAAGAAAAAAATGTCACATTTGTCATCACATCGTGGACTTGGAACACGAATGCTACGTGCAAAAATACCAACCCCCACCAGAGAAAGAGGACGGTCACAAGAAGAAAGGCAATTTCATCTTTTTCGATTTCGAATGCATGCAAGAGACTGGCATTCACATTCCTAATTTCTGCGTGGCTCATCGAGCGTGCGAGAAGTGCATTCAAGAACCTATCTTCAGTCATTGCCCTCACTGCAGCAAGATTCCTGGAGGACGTGAAAAAATCTTTCGGGGACCGAACACGTTAGCCGATTTTGCCCAATGGGTCTTAGACCCCATCGACAAGACGTGGAGCCAAGAGGACATCGAACGTTACGGAGATTGTCATCGTCATGCCACGGTGATGGCTCACAATTTCTCCGGATACGATGGACAGTTTCTTTTGAGATACTATACGGAACAAGGCACCGAACGTCCTAAAGTGACTTTGAACGGAGCCAAAATCATTTTCATGCAAGTGGGACAAGTACAGTTTAAAGATTCGATGAGTTACTTGGCCATGCCTTTGAGTCGAATGCCTAAAACGTTTGGAATGACAGAAATGGCTAAAGGGTACTTTCCACACTTTTTCAATACGGAAGCCAATCAACATGCCGTTCTACCCCATTTGCCTGAGGCTCACTATTACGACCCCGACAACATGCGTACCGAACAACGAGAAGCTTTCTACGCTTGGTACCAGGCTCACGCCTCGGACCCTTTCGACTTTCAGGAAGAAATGCTAAAGTATTGTCGTTCCGACGTGGACATTTTACGACGTTGCTGTGGAAAATTTCGAGAACTGTTCATGGAACACGGAGGGGTCGATCCTTTGAAAGAAGCTTGCACCATTGCCAAAGCGTGTTCCTTAGTGTACCGCCAACGATTCATGCCTGAAAACACCGTGGCTGTCATCAGTCCTCAAACGACCCACTTTGTCAAACGTCAATACTCGGTCAAAGCCCTACGCTGGTTACATTACTTGTGCGACAAGGAAGACAAGTGGATTCAGCATGCCCGCAACGGAGGAGGCGAAAAGACCATCGGAACGTATTCGGTCGATGGCTGGGACTTAGAAAACCCCAAGATCGTGTACGAGTTTAACGGTTGCTTATTTCACGGATGTTCCGTCTCTTACCCTGACCGTGACACTAAAAATCAGTTTTTGCAACGAACCATGGAAGACTTGTACCAGGACACTTGTCAGCGACGCCTAAAGTTAGAACAGCAAGGATACCAAGTGGTGGAAATGTGGGAACACGAGTACGATCACCGTTTGAAAACCGATCCCGAGTTTAAACGCCTCGTGGAAAGTTACCAGTTCATGGACCCGCTGAACCCGAGGGATAGTTTCTACGGAGGAAGGACCAATGCCACCTGTTTGCTGTACCAAGCCGACGAAGAGAAAGGAGAAGAAATCAAATACTTGGACGTGTGTTCGCTGTATCCCTACGTGTGCAGATATTGTCGCTTTCCTGTAGGGCACCCGCAATTGTTGACGGAACACATCTACCTGAAAAACATTCGACAATACGAAGGCTTGATCAAGTGTAAAGTTTTGCCTCCAACGAACCTATACCATCCCGTCTTACCTCACCATTGTCAAGGCAAACTGATGTTTCCATTGTGCCGTACTTGTGCCGAAACGTGCAACCAGGACCAACCTTGCCATCACAGCCAGGAAGAACGTGCCTTGACGGGAACCTGGGTCAGCGTGGAATTGTTCAAAGCTCTGGACATGGGATACCAACTGTTAGAAGTGTACGAAATTTGCCACTTTCCCAAGACACAACAGTACCACAAGGGTGACCCTACTCAGAAAGGCATTTTCGCCGACTACGTGGATGCCTTTTTGAAACTGAAACAAGAAGCCAGCGGCTATCCTTCCTGGTGTCACACTCCCGAAGACCAAATACAATTCAAAGAGAAATACTACGAACAAGAAGGCATCTCTTTAGACCACATCGAAAAAAACGAAGGCAGGCGATCGTTTGCCAAAGTGATGTTAAATTGCTTGTGGGGTAAAATGGCACAACGACCGTGTTTACCCAAGACGGAATATTTGACAGAACCTTCCCGCTACTTCCAGATGATTCACGATAAAACCAAATACATGAAACACGTGGACGTCGTTCGAGAGGATTTGATCTTAGTCAATTACGAAGAAGATCTGGACTTTGTACAAGACGACCCTTTTGGAAATGTCATCATTGCGGCTTACGTGACAGCTCATGCTCGCTTAAAATTGTACGAAGCTTTAGAACTGTTAGAAGAACGCGTCCTGTACTTTGACACGGACAGTTGCATTTACATCCATCACCCGATTCAACAGCACCCTGACATCGAAGGAGACCGTTTAGGAGCCTGGACAGACGAGCATCCCGACGACAAGATTCTAAGTTTCGTCAGTGGCGGTCCCAAAAATTACGGCTACGAATACCGGGACAAACAAGGAGAAGTGCACACGACGTGCAAAGTGAAAGGACTGACTCTGAATCATCGTACCAGTCGAGTGGTCAACTTTGGGGTATTGAAAGAAGCCTTGCAATCGGGAGAGGATGGAAACTTTAAAGTGACCACTTATCAACCGAACAAGATTGTACGTTTACCCACTCACCACATCGTCAGTCGGCCCCTAGAAAAAGTCTATCAAATCGTGTACCAGAAGCGAGTGAGACTTCCCAATCACTTTACGTTGCCGTACGGTCACGTCGGTATTGGTCTGTATATAAAAAGGAACCCTAGGCAAGATCGATAGTTCATTGTTCATTGAAGTAACTTACCATGTCGTTGACGAAGAAGAAACCAGATTGGTTAGGAGTCAAATGTTGGACATCACCGAGACCAGGGTTTTGAGGCTTGGACACAAGAGGTGGCTCAGTATGCACGAGAGTTATTCAAGGAAAAAAGTTACTTTTCAACCCGTGTTAGTGACGGTGCCAGAGGAACCCGTCACCCAGGACAGGACTGTCGTGGACAGGCCTGAAAGACCCTTTCGGGAGGACACTTGTGTGACCTTACCCCCTACTATAGAACTGGTTAGAACTTTACCCCAAACATGTGGTTGTTGTACACACACTTGTTTTTTATTCCACGTTCATGGTTATCATGTGCCTTTTATTCTTGTACTTAAGCCTTTGGCTTTTATGTATTTTTGTCTTTCGTATTCATGTTTGAAAAAAAAAACATTCAATAAACGTGTTCTGAAAAAAAGTATATAAACTCTTGTCTTGTTTGTTTTTCGTGTCACAAGTGACATTCCTCACACCATGGCTACCTCTACTGTCTCTGCTCCCTCTGCCTCTACTGTCAAAGTCATCGACGAACACTTAGATCGTGCCAGTTTGGAGGCTTTGTATCTTCGCCATCCCTTTAACATGCTCATTGCTGGACCTAGCGGTTCTGGCAAAACCGAATTCGTCAAACGTTTGATCGAACATAAACATCATTTGATCGATCGACCACCTCAACGGATCGTGTGGTGTTACAAAGAGTGGCAATCGGCGTACAGCCTCTTGCGAGAAAGTCAAGGCGATTCCATCGTGTTTGTGGAAGGCATTCCTAAAGAAGACGACGGCATCGTCTCTGACTCCCGTCAAACCCATTTGGTCATTTTCGACGACATGTTAGGAGAAGACGAAGAAGAAATTAAACTGTGGTTCACGCGCAAAGGGCATCACCGTAATGCCAGTGTCGTTTACATCACCCAAAATTTGTTTCAACAAAGTAAAGCCCATCGCACCATCAGTCTCAATGCGCATTACGTGGTCTTGTTTAAAAGCCCTCGAGATAAATCGCAAGTGCAAGTCTTAGCCAAACAGTTAGGAACGCCTTGGCTGACTCAGGCGTACGACCATGCCACTCAAACGCCACACGCCTATTTACTCGTCGATTTGAAACCTACGACTCCCGAGGATTTGCGATTTCGTACCCACTTGTTTCACCACTGGTGCCAAGACGGAGGGCCTGTCCTGTACACGTCTCCGTCCTCGACTTCATTTCACTCCCCATAAAAAAAATCTATAAAAACCTCAGACCCTTTTTCGTCTGTCTCACACAGTGCGAACATGACGTCCCTTCAGTCGCATCATCCCGTCAAATTGATTCGTGCCTTGTATGGCTTCAGTCGAGAAAAAGATCCACAAACACGAGCTCGTGTCTTAGAAGCTAGTCTCAAAGAAGTCTTACGATGGTTCACGGTGACGGCACGTCAATTACTCCAAGGAATCATTCAGATTCCTCATCAAACCAAACGCTTTTTCGATCGAAACAAAGTCGCTTTGGTCCAACTGGCCGATCCCCGCATCGACACTCAAACCAAAAAACAAATCATTTTGAAACCTGGAGGGAGCGGTACTCTAGGAGGGGTCATCATTCGCTCACTCTTAAGATGGGATCCTAATGCCCCCAAAGTTATCCCCAAGACAAAAGTCCAACGAAGCCCCAAGAAGAAAAAGACCAGGTCCCCAAGGAGAACTTCTCCAGTGGCAGGACCCTCCTCTGACCAGACACCACCACCACCCCGGAAAAAGAAAAGAAGCCCCCAGAAAAAGAAACAGAGAAAAAGTCTCCAGAAAAAGAAAAGTCCACAGAAGAAAACTAGTCGCAAGAGAGGCACTTCGGCCAGGACGCAACCTTACACTCGCAAACCACGATCTGCCACGGCAGTGACTGCGTCTCCGGCATCCTCACGTTTGTCCACTTCTCCGTTGATGACACCAGGAACTGAAGATTACTTGGAGACGTTGATCACACCAAGAACTTCTCCGTTGATGACCCCCAAAAGAACTTCCCCAGTGGCAGGACCCTCCAATTTAGTGGCAGTGGCTGCTGCTCACAAAGTACCTTCTCCCAAAATCAAAGTTCAAGAAAGATCGGGCATGTTACAAAGTTTACTGGATTTGTCCAAGCAAGAACTGGCTCGATTTAGTCCGTTGCGTACCCCTGCACGACGTGTCATGCCTGTCCTCAAACTGATACGACGTAAAGACAATCAGTGGCGACGCGTTCCAGTATAAAAAAGTCCTGTGACCAAGTCGGGTATCAGTGTTTTTTTTGGTGCTCCTGAAGACTCAAAGATGTCACCCTCCAGAAAACCCCAAGGAAAGAAAAGGAAAGGACTGCCACCACGTTTAGCCAAACATGGGGACATGTTATCTGTCCTGTCCAAAGCTTCTCCACCCCTACGAAAAAAACTCATTCAAACAGCCTCCAAAGAGGTCATCGATACCGTGTGCGAATGTTGTTTGAACGTTTTGAAAGGCACGATCCCTTTGTCCAAACACCAGAAACAATGTTTAGGCAAACATCGTCACGTTCTTCGCCAAATGGTTCAAAAGAAAATTCCCATTCGTCAAAAAAAGAAGATGTTAGTGCAACGTGGAGGTATTTTACCTCTCTTGTTAGGCCCCATACTGAAAGGAGTCTTGGGAACCATGTTGGGAGGACTGGTGGGAGCAAGATAAAAAGGCCTCGGAAGTTCCAAGATCTCAGAATCGACCCCTGACAACCCCATGGAAGGACGAAAACTAGCTTTAGTGCCTTACAAACGATAGATGGAATACCATCGGTGGCAAGAACAACACACCCCGCATTTACCTCCCAATCCCAATCCCAATTTGAGCGAGATGTCCCAGTTACAACACGAATTGCAGTCCTTGATGGATCGCCAAGATTTGTCCGAAACAGAAAAATCGCAAAAGTACGGTCAACTCTTGCAACGACTGCAACTCTTTCACCAGAAAGCTTTAGACGAAACAGCTCTACCCACTCTGAAAGATTTTAAGACCTTGATGAAAAGTCCAGCACCATCACCAGTACCAGTACCAGTACCACCAGTACCCGTGACCAAGACAGAAAAAGGAGAAGAAGAGGAAGGGTTTCAAACTCCACCAGAAAAAGTACGCAAGTTAACAACACCACCTACCTCCAGAATTGGATGGATTAAAAAGATGATGGCCACCCCTTCTTCATCACAAGAGAAAAAGAAAGTGAAGACAGAAGTGAAGACAGAAGTGAAACAAGAACCGATATCCCCCGCTCAGACATCCTCCTCCTCTTCAACACCTATTGCCGGTCGCACACGCAAAGCATTGCAATCCAAGAAAATACCCCAAGAGAAAAAGAGTAGCATCCTCCAAGAGTGGGTGTCTTATTAACACACCAACCAACACAAAAATATGGAAAAAGTCTTAGCCAGCATTTACTACGATCCCTCCTGCAGGTTACGCAGGAGTTCAAAAATTGTATCGTGCTGCCAAAACGCGACTGAAAAGTCTCCGTTTACCTCAAGTGCAACGATGGTTACAAGAACAAGCTACCTACACTTTACACAAACCCATTCGACGCAAGTTTGCCAGAAGTCGCACCCGAGTGGAAGGCATCGATCATCAATGGCAAGCCGATGTAGCCGATGTCTCTCATTTGGCCAGCTACAATCGTGGCTACAAATATTTGTTTTGTGTCATCGACGTCTTTTCCAAATTTGCCTGGGTCGTGCCCTTGAATTCCAAATCGAGCAGCGAGTTAGTGCGAGCCCTGCAACGGGTGTTGAAACAAAGCGGTCGCCACCCTCTTCGATGGCAAACGGACAAAGGCACCGAATTTCTGAACCAAGCTTTCCAAAAAGAATTAAAGAAACGTGACATTCATTTTTTTACCACCGAGAATCCCGAAACCAAAGCCAGCATCGTGGAACGTTTTCAACGCACTTTGAAAGAACGCATGTGGAAATATTTTACGCATCACCACACTCTGAAGTACATCGACATCTTACCGCACCTGGTGCAAGCGTACAACCAATCTTACCATCGAAGCATCGGACGTGCCCCGCAAGACGTGACTCCCGACAACGAAGTGTTGGTGTTTGAGCGTCTGTTTGGTACGTCCCCGACGAAGGCTGTCCCCGAGAAAAGTGGAATGTTGGCCGTAGGAGATTGGGTGCGCATTGGCAAAACCAAACGCACTTTCGACAAAGGTTACTTACCTAACTGGACGACCGAATTGTTTCGCGTCACTGGACGAGTGCATGGCCGTCATCCTGCCGTCTATAAATTGGAAGACATGAACGGAGAAGTGCTCAAAGGAACGTTTTATTTGCCCGAGTTACAACGTGTGACCAAAAAAGAAGACGACGTGTACGACATCGAAAGCATTCTCGAACGCAGAACCCGTAAAGTGGGCAAACGACGTGTCAAAGAAGTCAAAGTACGTTGGAAAGGATATCCACCCAGTTTCGATTCTTGGATCGAAGCTTCGCAAGTCATCGAGTATAAAAAGAAGTGACCATCATGCCCTTTCACACAGCAGACGCAGCTACGTTGACCACTCCTTCTTCACCTAGTTCTTCTGTGCAAGATTTACAAAAACAACCCTCGTGGGTGTGGTGTGGAGAACGTGTGCCTAAAACGCAAATCGTCTTTTTCTGCCAAATCTTCGTGGTGTATTGTGTCATCGGGGCAGCCATTGCCAATTTGAGTTTGCAACAAGGAGACAAACAATTGTGGACCATTTTATTGAGCAGTTGCATCGGTTACCTGCTTCCTAATCCCTCCCTGAAATTCTCCTCGAACGGGAACCCCGGGAACCTTGTGTCCAGTGCCAGTGCCAGTCACCACTTCAACCACAATCAGAACCCCATTTTAGACGGAGACACGTCTCTGACGTCCAGTAATATCCCCTCGGACAGCCACAGAACTCTGGAATTATGAGTCACCAAAACCAATTTTACTTAACCTTACCCAGTGACAGTTCCATGGAGCTGTTTCCCCACAACACGTTGTGCTGTTACACGGCCAAATTACCTCAGGCCATCCCCTTAGATCACGAAGCCCATTGGGAAGTGGCTTTGGTAGAAATGATTCACCCTACACAAATCCAAAACATCACCGAAAAGCAAAACACTTTTGAGGTCGAAATCATCAACCAACAATTACAAGAAGCCATGAATGACATCGGGTTTTCAGGGGACACAAGACCATCCAACAATACACCCTTCAATATCTACACCTTGAAAATTCCGGCAGGGTTTTATTTTAGCGGCCAACATTTGGTGGACACCATTGCTTCCAGGTTCGAGTTAGCTTTTGGCAAAGCCCTGAACAGAATCAAAAAAAGTGTCACCCTGGAGTACCATAAAGTGGCTCGTCGCTTACTGATGAAATTTCAGGATAGCCAAACGTTGTCCATCAGTTTTAATCGTGACTTGTTTGATATTTTAGGTGGAGACACAAAAATGGCTCCAAATTTTAAACCAAAGATCAACAGCAATACGGAATGTTACAAGTTTTGTCGATTCCCTGTAGAACTGAACCAAGGACTGAATTTGATGTTTGTGTACTCCGATGTGGTGGAGTACAACGTGGTGGGACACACCTCCGTACCGTTACTGCGTGTCATTCCTTTCAAAGTGGATAGTACCACGATCAGTGACCAGGAAGGTGGAAACACCTATCACGTCCACCGGGAATTTGTCCATCCTCACTATTTGCCTGTCAGCAAGTCGTATTTGGACACGATCAACATTGCTATAAAAGGAGATCTGGGACAAAATATTTCATTCACCAAAGGAAAAGTCACGGTGAAACTCCATTTTCGAAAACGGTTCTCTCACGACTCGTAAGTCATGTATCCAGTGTACCGAGGGGTTGCTCGACAGCGAGGACACGGCTTAGGAGATATGTTAAAATCGGCCTTTCGTTCGGTGGCTCCAGTATTGAAACCGATGGTGACACGCGGATTGCACGCCTTGAAAGATGCGGCACTGACGCAAAGCAAAGAATTTCTCCAAAATGTCATCATCGACAAACAAAACCCTAAAGAAGCCTTCATGAGGGCAGGCAAAAATGTCTTGCTGCAAACGGGCAAAGACCTTTTGGGCCGACAAGACACACCTATAAATGCCCTTCACTCTACCGAGTCAGGCATTCAGCAAGGACAAGGCAGAAAGAGACGACGAAGAAAACACCCTTTCACCAGACTTCAAGCTAGAAAGGCCAAGAAAAGAAGAACCGTTCGAGACTTAGACGTTTTCGATTATTGAGAAAGAACAAAAAAAATGATGCACCGAGAGTCTTGCGCTTGTTCCAAGTCGGAACTGGATCTGTTTGCCATGCCCCCCACCATGATGACCATGCAAGAATCCCAATGGGTGGAATTTCATCCCGTCTCCTCATTGGCCGATTCCGCTCCCATCGAGTTTGAAATCAAAGGACAGCCCGAAGATTACATCGATCTGAATAGCAGTTACTTGTACCTGAAAGTCAAAATTCTAGATAAGACTGGAGGTCCTATAGACGATGAAGCAGTAGCTCCCGTCAACAATTTCATGCATTCCTTGTTCAGTGGAGTGGACTTGTACTTGAATAACAAACTGGTCAGTAGCAGCATGGATACTTACCCTTATCGTGCCTACCTGGAAAATCTCTTGACGTACGGAATAGATGCCAAGAACACTCATCTCAATGCCTGTGTGGTATGGGAAGCTGACGAACCTACCAAGTTTGAAAATTTGGAAACTGATGAAAAGAAAGACAACAATGACGGATTTGTAGAACGAAGAAAGAGAATCACGGGAGTCAACACAAGTTTAGAACTGATGGATCGTTTGCATTTGGACATGTGGTTGCAAGAAAAGTATTTGCTGAACGGGGTGGATATCCGTCTGAGACTGAATCGTAGCAGTGCCGCTTTCCATTTGATGGCTGATAGTGACGGTTACAAAACCAAAATCCTAGAAGCCAGACTCTACGTACGCCGTGTGGAAGTGTTACCTAAAGTGGGAAACGACATCAGTCAGACGTTGAGCAGAACGACCGCCAAGTATCCCATACGACGCGTGGAAGTGAAAACCTTCACCATTCCCAAGGGACAGCGATCCATGATCGAAGATCATCTGTTCCAAGGACAGTTACCCAAACGTTTGATCGTTGGTATCGTCGAGAATACAGCCTTAATCGGAGCTGCCGAAAAAAATCCTTTCTACTTTCAACACTTTGGCGTGTCCAAGATCGAAGTCAGTCGCGATGGCAAGACCTTGTGTACCAGACCTTTCGAACCTGACTTTGCCAAGAAGAATTACTTGAGATCGTACTTGTCCCTGTACGAAGCCACCGGACAGTTAGGAACCAACACCAGTCACGGCATTACGTACGAGGATTATGCAGGAGGCTATGCTTTGTGGGCTTTTGATTTCACTCCAGACCAAGGCAGCGACGAGGGACATTTCCACCCTACAAAATCCGGCCAGATTCGTGTGGAAATTCAGTTTAAAGACCGAAACCCTGATGAAACGGTGAACGTCATCCTGTATGCAGAATTCGATAATACGATAGAAATCAACAGTTTGAGAGAAGTCATCCTAGATTATTAGAAACCATGGAAGACTGGTGTCCCTCTTTACCTAGTGGAGAAACTTTAAAGATGGAATGTGAGGAGACTGTGGAAAAATTGTTGTGTTTTGAAAAAAATTGTTTGATGTTATCATGTTGGATTATTGTTAAAAATGTTAGAGTTGTTGTTTAGTGTTAAGTGATTTTTGAATAAAAAATGTTGTGTTTTGAAAAAAAATGCCTTTGTCTTTTGTTTAGCTATAAGAATGTTGGATTGATGCTCTTTCATTTTTTACTATCCCTCTCATGACACTCACTGAACGTTGCGACTCGAAAAACCGTGTGGGGGATGTTTTCCTTCACGTCCGCGCTTTGACTTTAAGAACCGGTTTGTTTCCAGTCTAACCATCCATTGTCGACTCATCCTCCTAAGAAGATGTGTTCCAAACTAGCTAAGCTCAACGAAGCCTACGTGAATTTGCATAGGGTCAGACACAGTCTGATACCGAAGCCAGAAGAAATAGAGAATGTGAGAATGTTAAAAATCACTGAAGACCTGATAGAAGAGCTTTTCAGAGAAGAAATGAACAGGGAGAAAGAAGAATGGACAGAGAAGTACAGACTTCAGAGACAGCAGCAACAACAGCAGCAACAACAACAGCAGCAACAAGAACCTGAAGCTGACAGAGGCTTTGTCGATTGTCGTATCGACACCAAAGAGTTCTTCTTCTCTTTCCGAAGAAGCAGACCTATCGCCAGAAAGTCTATCCTCAGAGGACATCGCATTCTTAGAAACTAAAAAAGAATGCCATAGCAAAACAAAAAAGAAAACAGCCCTTTTCAGGGCTACCCAATACTCTAGAAAAGAAATAACGATCGATTTGCCAATGTGTGTAGGTAGAGTAGTGTGAAAATAAACATTAACTCTTTTTTAAAAAAATGTGAGGGTATGTGTTTGTGAGTTTGTGTGTTTGTAAGTGATCAAGTAAGTTGGTGTGGATAGTAGATTAAAATGATGTCTTTATTTGGTGTTTGAGGTGTATATTTGGAGTTAGATTGGATTGCTTTGCGTATGTGGATAGTCTATTGAAGTGATTTATAAAAAATTTTAAAATAGTGATGGGTAGCATAAAAAAGTGAGTGAGTGTTTCTTTTAGGTCCGCACATTTTTTTTTTTTGGTCATGATCTAGGTAAGATCAATTTTATGTTTTTAGGGAGATGTTTTCCTTCACGTACGCGCTTTCACTATAAATTGAAACTCGTTCGGCAGTCTAGCTACCCTTGTTGATTGATCAACACAAGAATGAATAGTAGCAGAATAAGCAAACTTCTTGAACTCCAGATACATCTGGAATATGTCAGGCGCCTGGTAAATGAACTGGCTGCGGAGGCTATAATAGAAGAAGAAAGAATAAAGAAGGAAGAGGAGGAGAGAAGACAGAGGGAAGAGGAGGAAAAGAAAAGAGAAGAGAGGATGTCGTTCAATATTCCCGAGACAGAGGATTGGGGTGCTGAAGCGAATCATCCTCCCTCATCGCTCCCCAGAAGAAAGGTGAAAGGAGACTGGGGAAGAAGATGCGTGTGTGGCGCCAGGCCAGGAAGGTGCAATCATTAGATAGTTGCATCTGGAGTTAAAAAAAAAACAGCCCTTTTCAGGGCTACCCAATAATCTAGAAAAGAAATAACTATCGATTTGCCAATGTGTGTGTAGGTAGAGTAGTGTGAAAATAAACACTAACTCTTTTTTAAGATAGTGTGAGGGTATGTGTTTGTGTGTTTGTGCTTGTAAGAGCTAAGGTATGTTTGTGTGAATAGTAGATTATGGGTTACTTTATTGTTTCTTAGCGTATGTGAAGAGTATAGTTAGGGTTTTGTAAGCGCTCACGTACGATTGTGTGGATAGTAGATTATGGATTTTGTTTATTGTTTCTTAGCGTATGTGGAGAGTATAGTTTGGGTTTTGTAAGCGCTCACGTAAGATTGTGTGGATAGTAGATTATGGATTTGTTTATTGTTTCTTAGCGTATGTGTTTGTGTGTTTGTGTTTGTGTGTTTGTGTTTGTACCCGCTCACGTACGATTGTGTGAATAGTAGATTATGGATTTGTTTATTGTTCTTAGCGTATGTGGAGAGTATAGTTTGGGTTTTGTAACCGCTCACGTAAGATTGTGTGGATAGTAGATTATGGATTTTGTTTATTGTTTCTTAGCGTATGTGGAGAGTATAGTTTGGGTTTTGTAAGCGCTCACGTAAGATTGTGTGGATAGTAGATTATGGATTTTGTTTATTGTTTCTTAGCGTATGTGGAGAGTATAGTTTGGGTTTTGTAAGCGCTCACGTAAGATTGTGTGGATAGTAGATTATGGATTTTGTTTATTGTTTCTTAGCGTATGTGGAGAGTATAGTTTGGGTTTTTATTATATGAAATGAGAAAGTATAGTTTGGGTTTTGTAAGCGCTCACGTAAGATTGTGTGGATAGTAGATTATGGATTTTGTTTATTGTTTCTTAGCGTATGTGGAGAGTATAGTTTGGGTTTTTATTATATGAAATGAGAAAGTATAGTTTGGGTTTTATTATATGAAATGAAAAAGTAGGGGGATGTTTTCCTTCACGTCCGCGCGTTGTTTGGTCATGATTTAGGTAAGATCAATTTTACGTTTTAGGGGGATGTTTTCCTTCACGTACGCGCTTTAAGTATAAGAACCCACAGTATTCGTCGTTCAAACCATTCTGCAAAGAATAAAAAAAGAAGATGGCTTCTAACCAAATGGACAAAATACAAACATTACAAGACGTTTTAGACAACTTAGGAATGATGGAGCAGATGTTAATAAGACTGGTTGAAGACCATTATTCCTATAGTCCCCATCGTGTAAAGATGGAAATTAATAACTTAAAAAAGGTAAAGGACAAGATTAGTGGTGTCATGAAAGAGATAAAGGAGGAGAAGGAGGATGAAGAGGAAAGAATAAGAATAAGCAAATGGAACGAAAAGATTGAAAAAGAAGAAGAAAATGAGAAGAGGAAGAAAGAAGAGGAGGAAGAGAAGAAGAAGAAAGAAGAGCAGGAGAAAAAGAAAGAGAAGAAGAGAAAGAGTGTTGGAGATAAAATAAGAACTTGGTGGAGAAAAAGAAGAAATTAGAAGCAGAAGAAGAAGAAAACCCAAAGGCCCTTTTCAAGGCCAGCTATATTTCTCGAAAAGAGATAGCCTTTCAATTGCCTACCCTTTTTTTTAAATTTAAATTTAAATTTAAATTTTAAAAAAAAATCCCATATTCAATTCCCCTTGTCCCTAGACAAACCCAAACTCTATTCCCATGTTAATTTCCCCTTGTCGCTAGACAGACCCACACTATAGTTCCATGTTAAATTCCCCTTGTCGCTAGAGTGACCCACGATTTATTCCCATGTTAATTTCCCTTGTCGCTAATCTGACCCACGATTTTTCGCCATGTTAAATTTCCATTGTCGCTAATCTGACCCAGGGGTCTCTGTAATGCTAATTCCCATTGTCGCTAATCTATCCCCATTTACTACTCACCTCTGTCTGCGTGTGTTCGAGTCTCGGATTCAACCTATGTGGGTATGTGAGAAAGCTTGCCAGTAGCTTCTCGTGGGTCGGTGGTTCTTTCCGGGGTTTTCTCGGGTTCTTCCTCCACTATTAATACTGGCCGCCATGTATAGCCTATCGTGTGCTGAAAAATGGCGTTAAACCCTAAAACAACAACAACAACCCTCCTTGTGGCAGTTGTAATTTCTTCAAAGCTGTCTTAGTTACTAAGACAAATTCACACCGAATTGCGAATACAGTAAATGTCACTCAAATGGTCATACAGTAGCTTTTCTCATGACCTTGAAAGCAGCTCTTATAAGGGAATAACTCTCCATCGTATTTCGATGCTGCTGAATATCTATAAAATTACAATACAAAACATATGATATATTTTAATCCGCAAATAATAATTTTTAAAAAAGACAAACAATAACTACCAAATTCAAACTTGAAAATCGTAACTTCCTGAAACATAAAGTAGTTATTACACTGTGTTTGTCAGACACTTTCTTTCACCCATAAACTTGCAATAGAGTGAAATATTCGTCGTGAATCTCGGTTTATATTGTTTTAACGTCAAGGAATTATTAGCATGTTTGAGGAATTTGGATAAAGTACAGGGATCGAAGCGAAATCAAGGAGGGGCGAAGAACTGAATGAACATTCAAGATCCACAAGCAAAAGATCAGAGGATAAATGTACCGTCCACATAACAATGCCGATCTTTAGCGATGGAGTCGAAATCATCGATAACTTTTTAACTCAGTTCGAAAAGTTAGCTTTAAACCATCATACACCCAAAGACCAGTGAGCTATTATATCTCTGCATTTTTGCAAGGAGCTGCCAAGGATGTCTATTATAATAAGGCACCGACTGAAGTAGATGATTACGACGCTCTCATGAAAGTGCTAAGGCATTATGAGTTGTCGGCTGAAAGTTTTCGCAAACTTTTTAGAGAGTCGTTTAAGCGAACAACGGAGACAATTGCGCAATTTCATATTTGAGGACGCGTGCTTTTCGATAATGGATTAAAATGACAGTAACCACGTTCACTTATGAAGGCATCCGGAAGAGATTTGGAAAGAACATTTTCTCAGTACGTATCGGAAGGACCTGATCGTATGAAGGCATACGGGAAGAGATTTTGAAAGAACATTTTCTCAGTATGTATTGGAATTACCTGATCGTATGAAGGGATACGGGAAGATATTTTGAAAGAACATGTTCTCAGTATGTATTGGAAGGACCTGATCGTATGAAGGCAAACGGGAAGATATTTTGAAAGAACATTTTCTAAGTACGTATCGGAAGGACCTGATCGTAGTTTTAGCGGAGCGTTATTTCGCGACCGTAGAAGATATCAGTGTAATGGCTGAGCGATATGAGAATGCACAATCTCGTCCAACCACCTGTGGTGGCAGGGATTGACCCAGCGTCACTGATTTTAGAAGAGCAAACGGTTTGGCACATCATAGGTGGAATGGTCAAAATGGTGGGAAGCTAGGGGCTGATTCACAGTCGTGATCAGTTCCGTGGCCCAGGAAAGACCCAAGGGGTAGATAAGGTTATCCCTGATAAGAAAGCTGAAGTTGTATGCGACGGCTGTAACAAACCTTTCTATATTCTCAAAGACTGCAGGAAATATCGTCACACGATAAATGCAGTGACAGCAGGCACCGGTAAAAGGTGTGATCAGTAGAATGGTCGAACACAGCAACAGCTACGGTAAATGGAGAGAAGGCTACCGTGCTGTATGACACCGGGTGTAGTTATCTAGCCTTGGTGGATAGCAAATTTGTCAAATCTGCCTGTTTATACAGGTGAGACAGTGTAAGTCCAATTTGCTAATAGGACTAAAGATTCTCTCACTGTTGTCTACAATGACATTGATTCGCCGTATGAGAAAGGACGAATTCAAGCAGCGTGCTTGTCAGGATTGTCGCACGACGTAATTCTAGGATATATGTATATGTTGCCACAGCCTGATTATATGACGTGTGCACCTGTACACGTGGGGTCCGTAGAGACAAGGTCTATGAAGCGAAAATCAGGGTCAAAGCCGCCAAACCCTTCGACTGCGTCCATAGACAAGTTGCTACCTGATGAATTAAGGAAACATCAAGAGGAAGATACTACCCTTAACATGATACTCGGGTATGCAAGGAGGAGTCCGTGCGGAACTTTCCACGCAGTGAGGTAGTGTTCGTGATGAAACGTGGTATCTTGCATCGATACGCCCGGAAAGGATCTGAGAGGTATAAGCATATTATTGTACCTCGATCTAAGAGAGAAGAAGTGCTTAGGCTAGCACATGAGTCTACTTGGTAGTCACATGGGCGTGGCAAGGACAAGGACGAGAGATAGGTTACAGAGGGAATTCTACTGGCCAGGTGTGTATGGGGATGTAAGGCGGTTTTGTTTTTAGTGTGACAAGTGTCAGCGTGGGGCACATAAGACCTCACATCGTCCAGTGCCACTAGGAGCCACCCCTCTGATTGATGATCTTTTCTCGAGGGTGGCGATGCACTTGATAGGTCCGATAACGCCTGTGGCAGAATCTGGTAATCGTTATGTGTTTTCGATTTTTGATTACGCGACCCAATACCCGAAGGCTGTTGCGTTAAAAAACATTGATTCAGTCATGGTGGCTGCGGATTTTTAGGTGTTTGGTCCAGAGTTGGTGTTCCTGAAGATATGCTAACTGACCAAGGCACGCAGTTTGTTAGCCAGGTGATGGAAGAAGTGAACCGGTTACTTTCCATTAAGCACCTGACTACTACCCCGTATCACCCGCAGTGCAATGGCATAGTAGAACGTTTCAATGGGACGTTAAAGCAAGCTCTGAAGAAGTTGTGAGAACGTCAACCCAAGGACATAGGACCAATACCTTCACGCGATACTTTTCGCATACCGCGAAGTACCCCATGCTAGTCTAAGATTTACATCTTTCGAACTAGTTTATGGGAGAACAGTGAAAGGACCCGTGGCTGTATTGAAACAGTTATGGACGGATGAAAAGGCATCCGAGGAAGTACGAACATCGTATTAGTATGTTCTTGATCTCCGTAACAAGATGGAGCAAGTTTGCAACTTGGCCCAGAAGAATCTCCGTGACGCACAGGGACGTCAAGCCAAGTACTACAAGAGGGCGAAGGACGGAAGTTTGAAGCAGATGACAAGGTGCTGTTGTTGTTACCCTTAAAGCACAACAAGCTTTAAGTATCCTGGAGGGGACCGTTCATTGTAAGAAGGATGGACGGACCTACCGTATCCAGGTAAGAGATAAAGAGAAGATGTACCACGTTAACCATCTTTAACGCTATCGTGAAAGGGAGACACACACTGAGTTCGTGGTTGCAACAGTTGTGACTGAAGAACAAGACGACATCGGAGGAGTGTCGGCAGTACTTCCTAGTTGTCCTTTGACGGGGGATGAAACCTACGTCGACGTTGCCTTGACGTCGACGTTGCCTTGCCTTGACGTAACGTTAACGTCAGATTAAAGTCCAGAGGATAGGTGGAGGAGATACTCCACGAGTACTCAAGTGTCTTGACAGATAGACCAGGCATGACGGACTTCGAATAGTTCAGTTTCAAGTTGCTCGATGACACGCCTGTGAAACTGAAACCCTATCCGCTACATCATGCAAAGTTAGAAACTTTACGGGACACAATTAGAACTATGCTTGACTTATGGGTCATTGAACCAGCCGAATCTGCATATAGTTCACCGGTTATGTTGGTCCAGAAGAAGGATGGTGATCACCGCTTTTGTGTCGACTATCATAAATTAAACATGATCACAGAATTTCAGGTCGAAATGTTCCCTGATCCTGAGTCCATGTTTGCCGGAGTAACCAACGCCAAATATTTTTCTTAAATAGACTTGTCCAAGAGATATTGGCAAATTCGTGTTCGTAGGGAAGACCGTCCAAAACTTGCCTTTGCAACACCAGATTGGACATAACAATGGGTAGCCATGCCGTTCGGGGTCCAGAATGCACGCAGCATTTTCACTAACTCGACAAGGAAGAAGGCTCCGACGAAGGTTATTTGGACAGACGCTTGTGAGAGAGCATTTCAGACGTTGAAGGATAGGTTGCCGTCAGACGCTGTAGTGAGACTACCGAACGTGACAAAGGACTTTGTCTTATGTACTGAGGCTTCTGACAGGGGTCTTGGTGCAGTTTTACTGCAGGAGCATGATAGGAACTTATTTCCGGTTGCTTATTGTAGCAGGAAGTTGTCGCCAGTAGAGTCTAATTATTCTGTTACCGAAAGAGAATGCCTAGCGACTATCTTTGGGGTCTCTAAATTCCAGTGCTCTCTGTATGGGCAAAGGTTTATTCTGGAAACTGATCACCAACCACTTGCTTATTTGGCCCAAACTAAATTGACAAATTGACGTTTAATGAGCTGGTCATTATTTCTCCAGCAATATCAAGTTCAGTTGCGTTACATAAGGAAAGCGCCATTGTAGGAACAGTTTGCCTGAGTAGACTAATTGATTCTGAGGTGAAGGGGTCACTTCAGGACATGTAAACAATAACTTGAAATGCAACTTTCGGAGAGAAAAATCCCCGATTTTACTCTTAAAGGGTGAGTGTTATGTAAAGTTTCGAATTTTGAATAGTATTGAACCTTAAAGTTGAATGTATTGAGCAATAAAATGTTATCACATCGAAGCCAGAAAAGTCTTTGTGAAGAGTCACTTCGACCTTTCTTCTTTGCTCCACCTCCCCCATGTCCGTGTTAAACTTGAAAGGCCAACATCTACGACTCATTGAGATTCGACCAGGGTATCGCAACGCTGTCGTGAGAAAGTAAACATTTTAACTACCAACCAGAACCGCTTTATAGGAACTCATGTCAAATTATCATTTTCAAAGGGATATTGATATACAACGTTGTTCGGATATTCTAGGTCATCCAAAATTTGACAAAAGGAATGGTTATCTTGGGAAAATGTAGGAACCGCTTCGTACGAACGGTCATAGTAAATTAAGGCGTACACTTTGGAAATAATGTGAAATTAAAGTGACGCCATTGGTAGAAATTCTTTAGTCTGAAAATTCCTGAGAAAGGAGACGTTTGGCCCCGAGGAAGCCTGAAAAGAATAGTGCTTTCCTCGATAAGCAAGAAATTTGGACCAGGTGGCTGTTTTGTAAGAAAGACAGATTTTAGTGCTAGGACGCACTGTTTCTGAAATAGAACATCATTAAGATACGAAATTTTATTTTGTTTCATGTAATTTTCTATTTTTGATTGTTTGTTTTATGCATACGTGTTTGATATGACTAGAATCCATCGTATGTATCGTTTATTCAATTTCGTGGAAATTTGTTGATACTTAGTTGTTATGCAATTTATCTCTTTAATTTTACAGTTACTAGTTCATTGATAGAATTGACTGATTTCGTGCGACCCACATTTTCATATGTGTAGGATTTCATAGGTTTATATGAAATATTTTCCTTTGTCTGTTAGGCCGATACTGATTATCGTGAGTTGATATTATATATAATTTTGTAATGTTTAAATAATCTTGTAGGTTAGGGATTGGTGTGAATCATAATTTTGTGAATTTTATGCAATAGTAATCTAGCATGTGGTATCCTAGGTAAAGAGATACGGTAATGTTAGATTCATCGCTCACGTGTTAATTTACTGTCGGTCGCTGTGAAGCGAGAGTGGTGATCTATCGAATTAGGCCAGAATTTATGCAATGTTTGGATAGCTAGTTATCTTTCAGAGTAACGTGAGTGAGGGAATTTTATGTAAGTATAGAAAGTGATCCGTATAGAGATTTAGGGGTAAATTTGTTCTTTAAGTAAGCAGCTTTCTGGGAGAGGCAGGACAGTCCGAAGACGGAAGTCCGGAGAGAGATGATGTGCTCAGAATAAAAGACTAGAATGTCCAGAAAGTGATAAAACGTTCAGAATAGGAAGACTAGATAATAGGAAGACGTGATACACGGGTCAAGAGAGGAAGGTGATGCAATCAGTCGTGGACATTGTGCTCGTTTCACCACTCATTATTATAATGAAATAATTCCAAATTAGACACCGCTATTAACTTCTGTCGACATAACTTGGATTGAATTGGAGTTGCCGCTATTAGTTGTTACTGATTAAATTTTGTTAATTTTCTTGTCTAAGGGGGCTCGTATTTTATTCTTTCTTGCCGATAGCCTTCCCCAGCTCTCTGTTGATGTTCTATCTATCCATTCACACCGGGCTATAAAATCGAGGTAGGTCATCTCCTTGATAACACCAGCCAAATCCAATTAACCACCCCTCTTACTAAGAGGGCGACGTTACACAATCCTCATTTTCTGCTTTGTATTTCGATCGCTGAAGTAAAGTTTCCGCCATCCGAGGTAAGCTGACTAAGGAGGTTTAGAGCAGGTGTAACGAACCGAAGGCAGAATTTTGCAGAATCAGAGCATGTGGGCCGGACGTCTTACTAGGAGTTACATAATCTTGGATCTCTAAATTGGCTTCAAAGGTATTTAATCCTTGTGCAAGCGGGGCTTCTGCCGAAGGGCATATTCGGGCCGGATACCCCATAGCCCGCCAAGGTGGTGTGAAGAAACCTGGACCCAGGCGGAAAGAACATCAAACGGTAGGCGTGTCGAATAAATAGGGATGAGATAAGCTAGATCTTCCGCTGGGAGGCGCTAATACTTTAGGCGGGAAAATGCTTTATTCTTATTCGTAAAAGCGCACAAACCCGTCAGTGAGCTGCTAATTCTCGGGGGAGAGACGTATTGTCTTCTAAAGCAGGAAGCTTATGTGAGTACTAATCGGGACAAGTTAGAAAGTGTTTTCATTTATTCGTTGTATTGTATTGTATTGTATTGTATTGTATTGTATTGTATTGTATTGTATTGTAATGTAATGTATTGTATTGTATTGTATTGTACTGTATTTTATTGTATTGTATTGTATTGGGTCTGCTTTCCCGGCTGGGAAAACAAACCTCTTTATTTTCATTTTTCCTTTTTTGATTTCATTTTTTGTGACCTTTTATCCCTGAGAGACACAGAACATTTGTGTTACTTGGATAGTACTTAACACTTTATTCACAAAATTAGGAAGGGTTGACCGCCTTGTTTATTCTAAATTCTGAAAAGAAAGACTAATCATCAATAATAGTGGTGTGAGACCCTAGTTCGATAGAGCAATCAGGAAAGTGAGTAAAATTCAAGACTAATGGATCAAGAAGGAGTAGACTTAGGCGCAGTGAGCACTAAGCCCAGCAGGTCGAAGCTCAGTGACTATTTCAAAACAGAAGTTGAAAATAATGTACTATTGGCCTTTCACCCCCGGGGGTGCCAAACACTTAACTTTGGCAATATAAATAATGCACCCAAGCAAGGGGAAATTTTAACAGCCCTTAATAGTATTGGGGTGGATATTGGAAAAATAGACGGAATGCAGAATGGAAGGTACAGTAGGTATATACTATACCCTAAGCAGCATGATATTCCACTGGTTACAACTAACACCATTGAAGTGGAAGGACTGACCGCCCAAGTGGAGACAACTACACCCTTCACCAGAGAGGTTGAGGAAAGAATGACAGAGGTGTTCGTATCAGGCCTTCCACTGGAGATCGACATAAAAGAACTAACCAGCAAAGTTGAAACGAAACTAAAAACAAAAGTGAAAACGTACAAAACGGCCACCATATGGGGCTTTGGACCCATAAAGTCCGGCGTGAGGACACTTTTAATACCCAAAGAAGAAGTCAAGAAAGTACCCACCTTTTTCTACGTGATGGGATTTAGACTCAAATCGTGGTACAAAGGATGTGAGATGGATAGAATGTGCCCTAAGTGTAGACAAACTGGGCATGGCCCAAATGCATGTACCTCTCAACCAGCAGTACCCACATATGCAAGCAAGGTGGCAACACCGGTTATGCAGCAGAAAGAAGACTGTGATACACAGATACTAAATCTCATATCACAAATCAGAAAAGGAAAAAGAGAGCACAAACCTTAACAAAGAAGATGAACAAACCGAAGTTCAAGAACTCAACCATATAACAGATCAATTAGAGACAAATACAGAGTGGGTAAATATCCTCAGCCCAAACAAGACTGGCACCCTCATCACCCCTCACAAAGACCAAATAACCTTGAAAAATAGATTTGCACTTCTACAGGAAGAGGAAAATTCCTTACAAGAGGAGAAAGAAGCAGAAATCAAATCAAAATCGAGATTTCCGGACTAACTCTATTAATATCAACACCAATCCCCAAAAAGACTCAACAAAAGAGAAAAGCGTCGTCTGGATCTAGCTCTTCACAGGAAGACGCGATAGACGAGTTGGGAGTAGACACACCAGAAACAGCTCATCCAAAAACGAAGAAAAAATCCTGCAAAACGCAATACGGAAAAGAAAGAGAGCAGAAAGGATGAATGATACAGACAAACAGATAGACACAGACAACAAAAGTGACACTGAAAGCGACAGAGAAGACGAGGAAGAGAGTGATGAAAATTTCGAGACAGGCACAGAATATGAAAGCGTTACAGAATCGGACGCAACAAAAGGAGAACACAATAGGAACGAAAACGGACATGGAGACAGGAAGTGCAATCGACAATACAACTGGAACTGGAACTGACGAAAACTCTACTGATACTCCATTAAACAAAGCAATTGAAGGGGGTGGGGGTCCAGTGTCCCTAAATTAAATTAAATCAAATTCAAACTAAATATAACTAAATTAAATAATATAGCAATTCTATTAAAAATAGTTAAAAATATTGCATACAACCTTAAAAAGCGGCAACCGGGGAATGACAAAAATGGAGGGAACGAACTTTCGTGTTTTGTCAATAAATATAAACGGGATTAATAAAGAAAAAAGTCATGAAAGTAAGTAATGGATTAAATTATGATATCTCGCTAATACAAGAAACGCATAATGGATTTACCAAAGAAATGATATCCTTATGCAAGGAAAAGTTAAATGGGATAATAATAACTAATAACTATATCGGAAAATGATCTGAAAGGGGTGGTGGCAACTTTGATAAAAAATAAAAGTGGGGTTAAATCGGAAAGGAAAGATGAAGGGCCTTTTTTCAAAGGGAGATTACTACATGCTTTATTAGAGGGAACACATTTAGTCAATATTTACATGCCAGCGAATAAATACAAAAATAACAAGAATTTATAGAAAAATTATCAAAATATCTTGAAAAGTATACAACAGAAAACGTCATTTTAGGAGGAGACTTCAACTGGGTGGAAGAGTTAATAGAACAGAAATGTTAACAACTAATGAATTAAGATTTAAGCCTTAAATGGAATATTTGTTTTAAATAAACATACATTTATAGATGTATATAGGATATTAAATATGGTTCGACGTGAATTCACATATGAATATAACATAAATAAAGGGAGTAGATTGGACAAATTTATGTGTACGATCTTTAACAAGAATATATACAAAGAAGCAGGAATAGTGGATTTCATGGTATCTGATCATAAATTAATATTTACTGAAATAGAGATAAAACACAGAAGCAAGGGGGACAGAGGAGCCTTGAAAATGAACAATAAAATTCTAGAGTACCCAGAGTGTGTAAAAGAAATGAAAACAGAAATAATGAATTTTATAGAGAAAGGGAATAAAGACATTATCAATGAATGGGATAAATTAAAAGCAATCTTCAAAAAATAGCAATAAAGTTCTCAAATATTAGAATATGGAAATTAAAAATGGAAAAAAAGGCAATAGGAAGACAATTGGAAAAGGAAAATACAACAGAACTGGAAAATAAACTAAAGAGCAAACTAAGTAAAAATTTGAAAGAAGAATAAAAAAGGTAGAGAAATAAAAGCGGGAAAATTCACTGCAGTTTACCAAAAAGCGGAAGGGCTCTACAAAAGAGAAGAACTTAGGCGAGGAGGTGAAAAATGCATAGAAAGTCTAAAAGAAAACAATGAAAGAATAACATAGGAATAAAATCATGGAGTATATCAAAAACTTAGATACAAATCTATACCAATCTCGAGTAATAGAGGATAAAACAATAGACAATTATTTACAAGATATCGAATGCGAGATGATATCATCAGAACACAAGGACTTGTGAGATGATTTCATCTCAACAGAAGAAATAATGAACACAATCAAAATGCTAACTAAAAGGAAATCCCCTGGTGGAGATGGACTCAAAGCCGAATTTTTTTTCTAAATAAATTCAGCTGCGAGTTGTCGCCCATCTTAGAATGGTTGTTTAACAATGTTTTATTAAGAAATGAGACCATGACAAAAGCCATGAGGGAGGGCATTATAAAATTGACATATAAGGGAAAGGGAGATAGGGAGGATCTAAAGAATTGGAGGCCCATCTCCCTCCTAAACACAGATTATAAAATTCTAAGTAAACTACTAGCAGAAAGAATCAGAAAGGGTATGGATAAAATAATAAATATTAACCAAACATGCGGGGGCAAAAGGAAGAGACATACAAAACAACATATTAAGTATTAGAACGATTATAGACTACATAAATGATAGTGGGTTAAAAGGTGCTATGGTACTTTTTGACCAAGAAAAAGCATTCGATAGATTGGAACACAACTACATACAAAAAGTACTTTAAAAATTCGGTTTTGGAAACAATTTTCAAAATTGGACCAAAATCCTGTACAGTAAAATAACTTTAAGAGTACAGGTCAATGGAGCGAACACTGGGCAATTCGACATTAAAAGCTCGGTGAGGCAGGGATGCCCACTATCGATGCTATTATATGTAATAGCAATAGAAATTCTAAGCAGGAAAATAAGACTGAATAAAAAGATAGAAGGTATTAAAGTTCCAAACATAAAAGAGGAAACAAAAATGCTTCAACACGCTGATGATTGCACGAACTTTATAAAAGACCCATATTCCTTCAAATACTTAGAAAATGAATTTAAAGAACTTGGTAAGGCCTCAGGGTCGACAATCAATCAAGGGAAAACAGAAATTCTTAAAATAGGAAACTGGCGAGGCAAGCACTAATGTTTACCCGCACATCTTATTAAGGAAAGAGTTAAAGCGCTAGGGATCTACTTTGGGAAAGGGGAAGAAGAAGAAAACTGCAAGGAAACGAGGAAAAAATTAAACGAAAATGTGACTATCTGGGCGCTCACGCCGCTCTGCCTCTTGGAACGGGCTCAAGTGGCCAAAACATATATTTATGCAAATATAAACTTTATTCTAAAATTCATTGATATTGAAAATAAAAAAACTAGATAAGATCGATAATCCAATAGTTAAATATATATGGGACTTTAAAACACACTATATAAAAAAGAAACACTTTACAAACCTAGGGAAAGGGGGGGGGGTAGCAATACCAAACCTTATAATAATTAAATATGCAAATATCCTAAATAGATTTAAAATAATAAAGGCAGAACCGAAATCACCATGGGAGGGGATATATATATATATATATATATTTTTATTTTTTTTATGAGAAATAGGAAAGACATCTATCAGAACAATAAATTATTTAAAAAATTGGAAGTAACGAGAAAACTTAGGAATATTAAAGAACTATTACAAAAATAGAGGGATAATAAGGATTTGTGGGAACTAGATGAAAGACTAACGTACAAATGGTTAAGGGATACATTTACTGGTAAAAACAAAAACAAAGTAGAACAGGAAAACTTTATGTAAATTGGGAAAGAGCGTGGGGACACTGGATCAAACTAGGATCACTTAAAATACAAAGCCTTTGCTTCAAATACATGCATGATGCATGGTTGACGGGAGAGGTTGCTGTGCGACGGCACATGGTCAGAGCATCGCCGAAATGTCCACTGTGTAAAAATGCAATATTTAGTATAAAAAAACACACCATGGTGCAGTGTGAAGCTAGGAAAATCCATAGAATAAAATTAATAAATGAAATATGCAAAAGGGAGAAATATAAACACCAAAATATTCTCTATTTAGATGGCAATTTCGACAAAAAAGCACTTTATGCAATAACTGAATATACTATAGAGACCATGAAAGCCTGTGGACAGATAATAGTGATAGGGACATAAATCGGGTAACCTCCCTTGAATGATAAACTAGCACTTAAATATATTCCAACCATTAAATAATTTAAACGTCTCCTTTTACAACCTTATTAAAAACAAAATAATTTATATCTAGCAAATAAACTGGGATAGAGATATATAGGAAAAGGGGAGGGGTAGGGGATATGAGACTACCCCCAAGGGGGTAGCTACCCAAAAGGGACATGGCCCCTGCTCCCCCCCTTTAGTCTCTCTATTTTTTGCCTCTTTTTCGCCAAATTCAGGAAACATTTCCTTTAAAGAGTCACGAATTTAATGACAAATCTATCGCTAATTATTTTAACTATCCCTCTATTTTACTTCTCACTGGATAAATTTCCATCTTGTGGAAAATAAACAAATTTGGACTCCTTTGGCAGTAGTACTAAAAATAAATAAGGCGGCCCAACTCGAGAGGGGAGAAATACAGGAAATAAAGAGAGTATGGACCCCAACTCGAACCCAGCCGACCTAACATATATAACGCACTTAAGCGAAGAACGACACAGATTAACACGCGCATAAAACATTAGATTTTATTTATAATAATAAAAATTATCACCGTTCTTCGACAAAATTAAAAAAAAATCAAAATAATGCGAAAAATAAAATATAGACCATTAGAAACCTGAGCAAAATTTGAAATAGATGGCTATCCCTACAAAGAAACTATATAGCATACAAACACTATAGCATCACACACATATAGCACACATGGAATATAGGAGACCTCTAGCCAAGGTCAACTTGAACACCAGGGATGAGATTTCGAATACGGTGATAGAAACCGACTCGGAAGAACTACCCTATAGAAACACTAGGGCTTTAAATAAATACCCCGAGAAAATTTATTTTAAATACAGTTTTGATCGGAATCCTTTTTCAAAAATACAAACAACATATCAGGAGGTAAACATATACACATACAACGCCTTTTATTTTTGGCTTCATGGGGGAGGGATCTGTCTGGTCCCCCCCCCCCCCAAAAAAAAAAAAAAGAAGCTTATGTTGAGGAAGGAATTTTAGCTAAAAGCCACTCCGAGACTTGACTCGTAAAAAGAAGGGAATTGAACTGGGTAAAGAAGCTTGTCAAAGGCAAGACGGTACCATGTCCGAGTCTTTGTGCTTGATTTGAGTAGACAGTTGAATATATTAGAATATTGAATCCTCACGTATAGTTGCATTTATTAGAATATTTAATCGCATCATATTGTTGAATTTATTAAATAATTGAATTATGACATATACCTAACATCTATCAGAATGAAGATTATGCACTATGCGAAATTAGACGGAGTTGGATTTATGTGCATATGTATTTATATGTATAATTCTGTAATTCTTAGGACGCATGCAATAGGAATGATTACATAATAACGATGGGTAGATACAGTGTGAGTGTGTTATAAAAATTCACTGAGTAATGTTATTCGTGCGTAGAGCGCAAGGCATAATCCGATAAGTGGAAATTTATATGTACATAGGGCCTGGTAAAATTGGTCGCCCATTAGTATGATGGAAGGTCCGTGAGAGTGTTTAATTTCAAAGAGTAGAGTAGGGAGACAAAGGTGTACGTCCCTTATATTTCTTCAGGAAGCTCCCAGGGTGCCGTGAGAGTTGGTGCTGTGATATTCCAGTGTGTACGAAGTGATGACACCGAGAGAATAAGAAGGAAGCCGTGGAGAATTCCAGTGTGTACACAAGAGGCACAGAATATAGAAGGAGGAAGAGGAATGAAGGAGGAAAGAAGAGACATTATATGAGTATTGGGGAAACTCACTGAACAGAGACTCTCTCACAATAGGACAGTAATTTCTATATGACAAAGTAAAGAGTAAAGGGCATTTGGTCAACCCGGCCATTATTCTATTATGATATATTGAGCTGAAGATTTATGTCTACGAAATTCTTGCATTCGTATATTTGATAAAATTGTTATTTATTCAACCCTGGGTTGTTATATGTATTTAGAAGGGTTCGTGAGTCATTAAATTTTAATGCACACCTTCTGCAGTATTATTTATACTACCGTAGTGGATCAGTATTATTTATAATACAGTAGCGGGGTTGTGACAGCAGTCAATGTTTAGGGCACCTTTTCTAGTCCCCTCCTCATGCCAATGATGTGAGCAGTGCATTCCTGAATAGGGCTGCTCAGCCGTTCAAGGGGGCTGCCGGACTCCACTGCTGCTCCGTGTCAGTGGTGAACGACCCTAATGGCCTGAGCCGCCTGCGTGCAGGTTTGCGGCTACGGCTGCCAGTGTACCCACACCTGCCGCTTCGTCGCTTGCCCATCTCCACAGGACTTTAGTGGATGATGAAATGGGATGGGTGGATGACACGTGCGACTTGCGCGATGACTTTGTTGCGCAGTTCGTCGACCTCATTCTCTCGACCAAAACCATCTGAGTCCAGCAGCATGACAAAGTCGAGACGTCGAGAGACGGAGTTGAGTGCAGTGGATGACCAGGACCAGGTAGACAAAGCCTAACTCGCTGAGGGTTTAAGACTAGTCGGATACCCTCAGCTTGGTTTAGCCGGCCAGTCGAGGCCGTTTTCCGTGATGTGGCTGCTGCGTATGCCACAACTTCTTGGAGCCACCGGTGAGAACTGTGTGCCAAGTTTGGACCAAAGGTGAGCGAGCTACCCCCGAACGAGTACGACTGCTTCCCCCAACCAGACGCGCTACCCCTCCCCGGACACCCCATACATCACTTACTTTTGTACTGAATGTCCTGGAAAACAACTGTACTGTGATTATTCTGTCCTAAAATTCGTTCATAATGATTTCGTGAATAAAGTGCAATACGGAAATATAAAAAATTAAAAGAAAAATTTAAACAAATAATATGAAACTATTTTCAAGACAGGGGACACTTGCACTAGGAAAGACCATGACCTGTTTAGAACTGCTATTTATTACTAGCAATGTCAATGTGTTTTGTGTTTACAAATTATTAGTGAGATATAAAGTTTGCTCGTCCTTGTCCCCACGAATCTCAACACTTTACCTTTCTCGACTGCACAACTAATCACTTTTACTAAAGAATTATAGTTACCTGATACAAAGCTACATGCTAACATAGGTCGAAGTCATGAAAACAGTAGAAAAACATACAGTAAGAGACAGGAAACGTATCTCGAACAATTACACTTGCAGCACGTAGATTTAACTTCTTATCGGTGTTTGTCTATAGTAAAATGTTTCAGTAATCTAGGTGTCATATGTTTACTTGTTTACGTACCATCACGAATCTTTTAGAGTTCCGGCGCGAAACCGGATAATTTCTCGTCATACGCAACAGTATAATGCCGAAGAAACCCCCACCCCCGTCACATAGCGAACAATAAAGAAAGTGGTTGCATATATTTAATGAAAACACTAGTCATGAAATTATGGAGGGAATTTTCTTATATCAAGGTTGATTGCAATACTAACAAATCCTTAAAATAATTGGTCTGAAATGCATTATTGTTTCTTGTCAAAACTGTGGAAAGGAACAGCTGCTTATTGGCGTGTATGCAGCTACGCGCGTTGAGTTTGATATCGGAGAACTCCAAGAAGCTCAAGCACGAGAATGTCAAAATTTTATGGTTTCCGTCTGGTCAGACATTGTTATGCTTGACCCAGATAGACAGTATTTTCAAGACAGTGCAGTTTTATAGTGTCAGGCCAACGTAAAGTTGCGAGCACACATTTATAAAAGTATGCAATTACTTTCCACAAGAAAAACGCCACTAACTTGCATTTGAAAGACGAATTTCAACAGTCGCAATTTCCACCAAGTTTCATACAAAATGATCTATTTTGTTCAAGCCACCATTCTAGACAACTGCACATGAGCGTCATAAAGGGAGGATTTCTGATTTTGCTAAACGAACTGGAACATGTCTGGGGCATTATCCGCCAACCCTCTAGACTGCTACCAATCAACTGTTGTCTAGACATTATCTGCTTTATAAATAGATTGCAACATCACGCATTGCGTGAAATCTGGTGGGAACCGACTCCGGCCCATACAATACTCATTTTGAATGTGTTTGAAACATTTTTGTCTTATGAAAGTAATTACATCGTTTCAAATTGTACATAAATTCAAACGATTTGCTTTTTGGGAGATATTTACTGTGATTGATGATATATACCATTTTCGTGTCTCGTGTATATATGTAAAGTATGGCAGGCCTAAACATTTAGTCACATCGTTTGTTATTAATTATTATAACTGTTCAAGCAAATTCACGTACTGATGATTATTTTGAGACCATATTCAGTACGACGCTTAACCAAAGACTGGTCTTACTAAATAATGTTAGTGATGGTCAAATATTTGTAATTAAAAGTGTTTAATAAAATTAGCATTCAGTATTTGTCTGGAATCATAATATTTTAACGATAAATAATTGTGTCTTAATTACCTGTGAGCAATGTGCTCTATTTTTGGCGGAGTCTTACATGGTGTAGTGCAACCAAATATGATAATGAGGGGTGTCGTGCACACGAGTCAGTTTACTCTGAACCAAAGTCGCTAAATAAAAATACAACCCAACGGAACATGTGAAGTTTGCAATTTTCCTTCGACTAGTATCAGATTCATGTGCAATTACAACAAAACGTACTCCGAGTCACACCACTGCATATGTCGTTGTAAGTGAATATTATTTACCTGTTGTTTATACCTCACCAGTCAAATGCATATGCCATTATAAAACTCCATACTCATGTCATACATACATGTGAGAGTAGCATGCTTTTCCTCATCACTTCTTTATTTAGCACTATATCACTTCTTAACTGTCAGATGTACTGGACCTGTCAGTCATAATATATTCCTTGCCTGCGTCAATCTGTGAATCATGCAAGAATTATTGAAGATAGCATTCTTCGTCTAAATGAGAATAATTTTTTTTGATACGTACTAATTCTAAGATGTGGTTTTTTAAACCTATGATCCGATTTTTATATCTATATGAATATTTTCTTGAGTTTCTATATAAAAAATTATAGAGGGGGTGGTGTTTTAATTGAGGACTACATATATCGTTTAATACCAGTCCAAGGAATTATAGGCATAGTATGCATCCAGTGGCCTAGCAACCGCTGAAAGAACCTTCGCAACTGTTTCGGAGGTGTGGAGGGCTTATCAAAGTTGTGGTCCGATATTCCATGAAAACAAAAATGTGGGGGGGGGGGAGGGGCCTCCAGAGTTAGGTTTTACTGTAGCTTCAAAGTCTGTTCTCCCACTGAAGAGCCAGCCTGTTAACAAATTCTTTTTGTCAGACTGGACGAAACAGTTACGAACCATTCGCCATAGTGCATAGAATTTGATTGTAATGTGTAGCCTCGTTACCCTTCCTTGTTCACTATGAACACCAGAATACTGACACCTGGATACAAAACGGACACAGCGGATCTGCCTAGTTGTCCGCATGCAGTTTAATATGTAACCTAATCAATAGGAACACTCATTCCAAACATTATCTGTGTAAAATTTAATGTTTCTTTCATAAATTATGTCAAAATTGTATACTTTACGAACGTTGATAACAAAACCTTTATTACATGAAACAAATAGGTTTTGAGAATACCTTTATACATTTATTGGAACTATTTAGTCACATGATGTTACTCTACTTGAACATTTATATTTTTTAAAATGCCGTATATGAAACTGATTAGACAAAAAATTTAATGAAAAGAGATGAATATTTTTATATTGTAACTTAGGTTTGTTAAAATAGGCACAGTGTTATCAAGAAACCATGTGGAATGTATGAGATTCAAATTATACTACTGTGAAGGAAATTTAAAAAATGGCTTGTTTTATTGATGGAAAATATAATGATGCTGGAGATCTTTAATTTGACGTTGATCCTAATAAAAAAAATCAGAAAAAAAATACTTGGTAGGACATTCAAAATCTCCTGGAATCTAGTTACCAACTTCAACACCGAATTCGCTCCAGCTCGTGAAACGGGTTTTCGATTTATAAAATGAGAAGTACTGCACCATGGCAGAGCTAATCTGCTATGCTCAATTATATTGACTATTATAATATTGGCAAGTTATTTGACAATGAAAAGGACATTTATTATAATAAAGTTCAATGTTCCATATATACACAATTCAAACTTCTGTATATCTACACTTCATAAGTTGATGCCATTGAATATATGAACAGATACAGGCACAGTGTAGCATGATATTCTGGCAAAATGAATGAAACTGTATGGATTGTTACTTCTGGCTGTTGGATTTTCAACCCGCATTTAACGCACAGAATGTTCCAGAATAAGTCAGCTTACTCTTATGTTTATTTTCAAAAAGACACTTGTTATTACCGGATAAAGAAGTTAACTGTAGCAACGGCATACACCTGATTCAATTTATGTTTATATCTATTTTTTTATAAATTCTTTCGCCGAATCATGACTGGAGATATGTCAGTGGCACAAATAAAAACGGCCACACATGATGCCATATACTAGTTTTACAGTCAAAAGGAGAATGAATAAACCACGAAGAAAACATTTTACTTGTAAACAAGAAAGACATGGACCTTTGTTTTACTATTTTACGATGAAACCATTTGTATCATTAGATAAGTTTTATGACAGATGCTGACAAAGCATCGGGCTGGATATACTCTTTCTGCAAGGTAGCAAAGGCCTGGCCGATGTTGGTATTGCAAGATTTAATCAATGTATCAGATGATACATAATCTGTATGGTATGTAAACAAGTTCAAAATACAATATCCATTACAGAATATGATTTCGCTATTCAGTATATAAAGAACATCTATTACAGAATATGTTATAGCTATTCAGTATACACAGAACATATATTATAGGATATGTTATCGCTATTCAATATATAAAGAACATCTATTACAGAATATGTTATCGCTATTCAATATACACAGAACATCTATTACAGAATATGTTATCGCTTTCAATATACACAAAACATTTATTACAGAACATGTTTTCACTAGTCAATATATAAAGAACATTTATTACAGAATATGTTTTCATTATTCAATATACACAAAACATCTATTACAGACTATGTTTTCGCTATTCAATATATAAAGAACATTTATTACAGAATATGTTATCGCTATTCAATATACACAGAACATCTATTACAGAATATGTTATCGCTATTCAGTATAACAGAACATCTATTACAGAATATGTTTTCATTATTCAATATACACAGAACATCTATTACAGAATATGTTATCGCTATTCAATATATACAGAAGATCTATTACAGAATATGTTATCGCTTTCAATATAACAAAGCATCTATTACAGAATATGTTTTCACTATTCAATTTACACAGAACATCTGTTACAGAATATATTATCGCTATTCAATATATAAAGAACATCTATTACATAATATGTATTCATTAATCAATATACACAAAACATCTATTACAAAATATGTTTTCACTATTCAATATATAGAGAACATTTATTACAGAATATGTTATCGCTATTCAATATACACAGAACATCTATTACAGAATATGTTATCGCTATTCAATGTGCACATAACATCTATTACAGAATATGTTATCGCTATTCAATATACACAGAACATCTATTACATAATCTTTTTTCATTATTCAATATACACAAAACATCTATTACAGAATATGTTATCGCTATTCAACATACACGGAACATCTATTACAGAATATGATTTCACTATTTAATATAATCAGAACATCTATTATAGAATATGTTTTCGCTATTCAGTCTATACATAACATCTGCTACAGAATATGGCTTCGCCATTCAAGACATTGTTAAAGAGATATGTAACAAACTAATACCAGCTGAACAAGATGACAACTTAGATAAAAAATTTGTAGCAAGATTTTAAACAGCTCTAAAATCACCAAACGTAATATTGGACGAAAGAAGTTGTTGGTGACGGAATACTTTTCTTACCAAGTGACATGGTAATGTAAATCGGTGGTTTTGGTATTAATCTAAACAAAATCAAAATAAACCATGATCAACAATCTGTGACTGCAAGAATTGGAGGGAGTGTAAAGTGAGTCAAACGTGTAGAAGAAAGCCTATGATTATAAAAGTAGAACCGTACAATTGGTTAAAGCGATTGCACGTGTCAAATTAGAAAAGTCCAAATACAATAATGTCAATGAAAAAAAGCAGCATCTAAACTGACAATAATACCTAAAGCGGCGTTCTTTCTGAGTATAGATTTAAATTATGTAAATTCGATTGTTCAAGGTATATAAAGACCTGAAACTGGGGTAATTTTGATTACAGAAAAGATAAACAGGTAGATGAACTAAGATTGTTGAGCAAACAACTCTATATCTTATTCTATTGTAAGGGTGACTGCTTGTAAATCATCAGTTTTCTATGGTGAAAAACATATTTTCTATAATTTTCAATGTGCATAATAGTTTATGTACAGCTGGTTTGATACCTTCGTATTTAGTACAGTAATCAACTTCTTCCGTAAGGGAAGACGACTTCTAAAACTTAACCAGTATAATATCCGTCTGATATTTCCTGAGCATCGTTGGCAAAGTGTATGCCCGTATCATCCTTAACAGTCTGCAGCTGCTGGCGGACCGTGTGTACCAGGAGTCTCAGTGCGGCTTCAGCGCAGGCGGGTCGAAAACAGGCATGATCTTCTCCCTCCGACAACTCCAAGAGAAGAGCAGAGAGCAAGGTCAGCCACTCTACATGATGTCCATCGACCTCACTAAGACCTTCGACCTGGTCAGCAGGAAGGACCTATTTGAACTTCTCAATAATATCAGTTGCCCCCCGCCAAAACGCCGCAGTATGATAATCTCTTTCCATGAAGATATGAAGGGAACAGTCCTGTACGATGGATCCTCGTCAGACTCCTTCCCCAACAACAGCGACGTGAAGCAGGGCTGCGTGTCGACGCCGACCCATTTCGAGATCTTCTTCTCCCTGTTCCTTCCTACACCTTCGACTCGTCCACTGATGGCGTATATCTTCACATTATGTCCTACGGGAGGCTGTTCAACCTGGCATGTCTGCGTTCCAAGACGAAAGTGAGGTCGGTGCTCATCAGAGAGGTGCTCTTTGCGGATGACGCGGATCTTGTGACCCACACCGATAATACCCTCCAGAGACTGGGAGAGCGTTTCTCTGATGCCTGCAAGCAGTTCGGGCTCACCATCAGTCTGAACAAGACAAACGTCAGCGTGCAAGATGCCACCACTGCTCCTTCCATCAAAATCGACTGTGTCACCCTGGAAGCAGTCAACAACTTTACTTGCTTGGGTCAACCATCAGAAACACTCTCTCGCTCGATGTGGAGCTGGACAGAAGGCTTGGAAAGGCAAACATCATCATGGCACGACTAACGAAGAGGGTATGGGAAAACAATGCACTGACAGAGCACACCAAGATCCAAGTCTACCAGGCATGCGTTCTCGGCACCCTTCTATATGGAAGTGAGACCTGGAGCACCTATATGAGGCAAGAGCGTCGGCTCAACTACTTTCATATACGGTGCCTAAAACTCATCCTGAAAATCAGCTGGCAAAACCTCGTCCAACACAGCGAGATCCTTCAGCGTGCAAGTATCCTCAGAATGTACTCCCTGCTGAGCAAATGCTGCATTAGATGGCTGGGACACGTCCGAAGCATGGAGGATGGGAAGCTGCCAAAAGACATCCTATATGGACAACTGGCCACTGGTACCGAAGGTCGGCCGCCCCGCCCCTCACTCCGTTTTAATTATGTGTGCATGAGTGACATGAAGGCATGTGACCTTTCACCCGACGGCTGGGAAGTGCAGGCCGAGGACCGAGGCAACTGGAGACAGACGGTCTGTTAGGGCATAGTAGTCGCTGATGTGAGGAAAGGCCCGCTGACGGCAGAGAAACGTGAGAGAAACAAGAGCGCAGCAGCAACCACAGCAACTCCGATACGTTTGCACCACCTGCAATATGGACTGTCACTCACGCATGGGCCTGCACAGCCACAGCAGACATATATAATTTATGACTAAATAGAGATAAACAATTTTATTAATATTTTTATTATGTATAATGCACACTTGTTAAAGATAAAGAAAATAAATAAATAAATAAATAAATTTAAAAAAAATATAATAATAATATATTATATCTTGCTATATTATTGACGAATGTTCAATATTTCATCAAAACCTCAATTTATATAATAAAAAATTAAGGCGTGCATAATACATAATATCAAATATTTTATAAATAATTAATCATAATATGTTGAGAATTAATTTAAAAATGCACTTACATTTTTAAAGAATTAGTAAACTTAATTTATGATATTAGTTTATACTTTCACTAATTACGTTATTCTGCAAAGTAGACACATAAAAATAAAAAAATAAACAAAATAAACAAGAACAGGATTAATGAATGTCGTATCGTGATTTTTTATTTTAAAATTTATTCCTTTTGAATATACCGTATTAAGACGGTGAATCGAACAGGTTTCCTTTAGCAGACGTTCCATTTCAGAATCAGCATTAATAATAGGTTGGAAGGAGAAATCTTGCAAAGTATGTAATTTTTTTTTTTAAATGTGCGGCAAAATGAGATGAAAATGATTGATCGATATAATTTATTATATCTAATCTATGTAGGTTCATACGTTTAGATATATGTTGACTGGTTTGTCCAATATATTGGATTCCACATTTTTTGCATGTGATCAAATAAATAACATTTGATGTTGCACAATTAGTATCGCAACGCATATTAAAAGTTTCTTTTGTATTATTACTATTGGAAAAAAGTATTTTCATCAATAAAAGAACAGTGTGAATATCTAGGTCTATTACATTTTATTGGTGGTCCTATTTGATATGATGTTTTTTTTTTCAAATTTAGAATTAGTTAGGAAATCTTGAAGATTTTTAGTCCTTTTAATAGCAAGTGTGGGTTTGCTTTCGTGTAGCGATTTAACACTTGCTTTACATGATAAGTTTAATAAATCCCAATATTTATTGATAATCTTACCTATATTAGGCAAACTTGGATTATATTCAATAGCAAAAGGAATTATATCTTCATTTCTATTTTTGATTTAACATTGTAAAGATTCAAGTTGTGTAAGAGAAGATACTTTTTGGAAAGCAGTATTAATGATGTCAATAGGGTAATTTCTATTTAAAAAATGCTGACCTAACTCTGTCAAAGATGATTTAAAAACAGCGTCATCCGCAATAATTCTTCTATATATTTTTGCTTGACTATATGGTAACCCGTGTTTACATGATTTAGGATGGCATGAAGAATATTCAACATATTGATGAATATTCGTGTTTTTAACATGAACCATGGTAGTAATGTCATTATTTTCATTTTTCACGACATCTACGTCCGAAATTGATACTTTAGTTACAGACACATTGAATGTACATTTTATTGTTGGATGTAATTTTTTTAAACTGTCTATAAAAAAATAAAGGTATTCTAATGAATAACTCCAGATCATAAAGATATCGTCTAAAAATCTATACCATACATCTGGTTTTAAGAGGCATTTATTTAGAAAATCATTTTCTAATTTTCCCATAAATAAAGATGCATAAGCAGGTGTTATAGGACTACCCGTTGCTGTTCCCATTTTTTAGAGATAGTTTGTATTACCAAATTGAAAAAAGTTACTTTCGAGCACAAGTTTTATCAAATCACAAATATGTTCTTTTGATAGTTTATATGTATATTAGTTTTCTTCAAGATAATAATTACACGCTTCGATACCATCTTTGTGTGGCATATTCTTGTAGAGTGAAACCACAGCAAGTGTAACTAGAATGAATTTTCAGTTAGTTTCGGTAAAGATTTCAATTTGGTAAAGGAATAAAAAATATCTTTGACATATGAAGGTAGTGATTTCATCAGAGGTTGTACAATGTGATCAATATATTGCGATACATTATTTGCAATTGAGTTGTATGTAGAAATAATGGGTCTACCTGGAATCCAATTTTTGTATAAAAATTATGTCCCTTGTTTACAATTAGTTATGAATAGTTTTATATTATTCTACTTTGCAGAATAACTTAATTAGTAAAAGTCCTAATCACACACACACACACACACACATCCATGCATGTATGCATACATACATACATACATACATACATACATACCCATTTATTGTGGACATTTACATCATTTTTTCATAAAACGTCATGAATCCATTTAAACGGTCCGAAGACTCAGAATCAGTAATCGAATCATGGCGAGATATAGTCGAACTGTTCAATAAGGATCATCTTTATTGTGGTAGATTATTACCTTTAGATGGTAGTTATAGCTGTAGAGGGTGATCGACCTCAGTGTTATAGCTGGGATCGAGCGAATATTAAAAATATGAAAAATAGGAATGGAATGCATGGAGATCTGAGCAGTTATTTAATATAACACGAACTACCGTATACAGAATATAATAATGTAAATAATTAGATAAGCAAAATAAAAATTGTACAATGTACAATACCATTTGTAGCATGTACCTCTGTTAGAAAAAGAAATGAGAACAAAGTTCTACAAAATGCAGTTAGTTGTTTCGTTTACATAGATACGGCAAATTTCATCCTGGATTCGAATAAGCGTTTCGAACTTAATTGTCTACATAATCGGATGACTGGTTGCGGGTCACTCCAGATTCAACTCAGCTAGTAGGTTGAGGTCGACTTGTGCCCTCTGGCGTCATCACGCGTTGCTGCCCTTAATGCCACCCCACACATCTCTCTCTCTCTCTCTCTCTCTCTCTCTCCCGTAATGACACCTGCAAAATTCAGACATTTGCAAATTTCACACGGTTCATTTATGTATGGTTGAATTAAATTTAATAACATTTAAATGAAATCTTAATTGTGACCATAGTAAACTCTTAACTCATTTAAAGTTTTAGGAAATTAATCTCGAAGTCTCTAAATTATACATACATTTTGTTTACTCATCCTCCTTAATAATTTTCCTTTTGTAGTAAATAAATTTGTTTTCACTTTTTTGTTTGTTTTGGTACTGGGATATCTTATATCGAAGTGCTCATGTTGTTTTATGCTGTTCCATGTATTTAATTATGTACTTACATAGTTAGCATGTGTTTAAGGTTCAGTTGTTGACATCACCATTTACTGTGTACATATAAGCCATCGATTATTAGCTTCATACACTTCGTCGTTTCATGAGCAAACATCATGGATATGTGGACATAGTGGAATGGTTTTGGAAAATACGCATTATTATTTAACACACACACAGACACACACACATTATTATATATATGTATATGTCATCGTTGTATAAGGAGAAGCCAAGAGCATGTGTCAACGGTCGAATGAATCAGGAAATACGTCACTGTCAAGCTCGTTTAGGCATAAAAAGACTCGGTCAAGTTTGGAGCCACATTGTTGTCGATAAGTTTCCATACCTTATACTTACGCCACTTTTGCTCTTTCTACTAATACGTATCACTATGCTAAATGGATTCACCTACAAAATTCTAGCAGAAAACATTATTACTGGGTCCATAAATCAGCCCCTCATCTGTGCCGATATTGTGGTTTGGTTTAGGGGCTGATATCACCTATTCGTTCAAAGCTGAAGAAAAAAAATGCTGCCAATTTGTCTTCACACATCGGTGTACATTTGATACACTTACTGGTATTTCTCGCGGCCGTTGAGCTACCGTCGACTGCAGGGTTCTTTAGGTGACATGTACATTACAGTGCCGGATTTAATCATATGTTTAGTGACTTGTAAATCTAGATGGAACAGCCCAACCATCTGTCTTGTGACCATTTTGAATTTCGCGCTAGATATGGCTGCTACCAATTACCGATATGTGTCTAAAGTTTACGCATGAATGTTCCGGAAAGATTTGCATGTAGCAAAATTGTTCATTTTGATGAACATGTGACATCAAACCCATATATGATCCATAAGTGTCAACACAGACTTTGGCCTTGGGGGTTGATTTATCGGATTACATAATTACCTGCACTCCCATTGAGACTGGTTCTGTCGTTTTTAGTTCAGGAAATTCTACTCTCACTGGTTCAGTAATTTGTGATTACATTAAGCAACATTCTGAGCACTGTTGTTGGTCTAGCAGTGAATCGTTACATTAATATTATTGAAAACAAAATGAGGTAAAGTCCCTACTATTGTCATAATCATCATCATCATCATCATCATCATCATCATCATCATCATCATCCAAGATTACATGATATAATAATTAACAAATCACTTGATTACAACAATTAAGACAGAAATAGTTTGAAAAAGTGGTTGAGTTGGAGTGAGACTGGCCAGGGTGTTGTTAAAAGCTCACTACAATCGTTAATATTATACGCATATTGTAAATTATCAAATACCCACATTCAAGACGATACCATTTTGCACTCAGAGATTGGTCCTATCATCGCTTAGTTTGCTCCTGAAACTGCCAACGGAAAGGTGGAGAGATCCAACATTTCTTTAATCATTATCTCGTCAGAACAGTGCCACCATGCAATCTTTATGCTCGCCCCAGGTGCAAATTTCAGCATGTAACAGACGCAACATTTCACCAGCAAGATGCGGGTTAATATGTGTTCTCACAAAATGTCATCATCACGATCTTTTGTGATCAATTATTCCTCACGTAGAATTTTATGTTTCCTAGATGGTATGTCAGGTCGCATTTGACGTCTCAGTAAAAGGCATTTTTCCTGTCAGTACCCGCACATAATATTTATTAATACCACAAGTCGTCTTGGTCGTGGGAAAATTCACTTGACACACACGCATGACAAATGTAAGAGAAACGTGCTATTTCTTATTTCTTCTCATCAAATAATATACGTATACACTATGTAAAATGCGAACGGATATCGCTAGATTAGACGAATGTAACATTTTCTTAATGACCACTATAACATGGATAAATACATTGCAATCAGCTCTGATCAGAAAGTGCACATCGTGTTGATTTGGGAACAATGGCAACCATCACTGCGGTTTTAACAAAGCAAAATGTTGTGTGTAACGACTTAATTGCATGTTTAAAAGCATGTATGTATGCATGCATGTGTGTGTGTGTGTGATTAGGATTTTTAAGGTAGCTTTTAAAAAAAAGAGTCATATCGCTACGATGTCTGCAGTGTGGCAGTTTAAAGTGATGTCTAGCACAAGGGCATCATGCCGCAGACACGTAGCATGATGTCCCACCCAGTCACATTATCCTGACACCAGGTCTACCAGTCTTAACACTAACCTCTTAATGTCGAGCGCCAAGCGAGGCAGGCAGCTGTTAGTACCATTTTTTGTAAGTCTTTCGCACTACTCGGCACTACTCGGCATGCGTGTGTGTGTGTGTGTGTGTGTGTGTGTGTGTGTGCTTTGAAAAAGATTCACTGCAATCGATATACTTTTACTACTAACAACAACAACAAAAGCAATAATAATAATAATAACAATACTAATAATACTATTTTAGAGGGTACAACTCGTTTAGCTAATCTCACACGAGGTAAAGCATATCATTTAGGGTTAAAAGGGGCTATATTATCAAATGCATTATATATCTTTGATATTAAATTCTTTGTTTGAAACAAGTCATGTTAATGACTTAAGCATGGTGCATTAGATCGACATGCAGTATAATTCTATATGCAGGCTCTTGCAACTTGACTATTCGATTACTATTCATCTATATGCATGACCCGATTCTGTGTGTGACAGTAATCTGTGTAAGGTAATAAGAAAGTTGAATAGAATTGTTTCCTTGCACGCATTGATGGATATTTCATAAGTCTTTGTAGGAATGTTTTTTTGAAAGTTAGAATGTTACAGACATGATCGATCTATGCTGATTCCATGTGGGTTTATAATCAACATATACTAATATTAACTTCATCGGATAGAGAAAACTAAATAGGGAAAATATGATAATATTCGTATTGTCAGAATCGTGTTTCGTCCATGTCGTAAACACAAACACACCATTCGAGGATTGAACGAAAACAAGGAAACGAATAATAAACATACATTGGGTAATGCATATCGAGTATTGTCGAAAAATAATTAAAGAGAAAGCTTCAAGGATTTAGATAAAGCGAAAATTACGAGTGTGAAATGTTGACTATACCAAAAACTTATAAAAATGGTGCTAGCAGCGGCCTCGCTTGGCACTCAGCATTAAGAGGCTGGTGTTAGGACTGGTTTGTCTGGTGTCAGGAAAATGTGACTGGGTAGGACATGTGTGCGGCATGCGTCATAGGCTTATACCCTCCGAATTAGTTACATAGTAAGCGAGTCCCTCTGTGTATGAACGAATACCTATTTATGATTGTTTCCAATTTTGCATGTTTATATATCCCTAATTCTTACTAACGGTAAAAATGCCTACCTTGAAGCTGCGCAGACTTCCGGTTGTGGCTCTTTATTCTTTACAACTTCTGAACAAGCGTGATGCCACATATTTGGATGATTTAATATGTTTTAAACACAAAAACACAAGTTTAAGATATTAAGTATTTTATATGTTCCAAGAATTAAAACCTGAACATTTATGGAAAAATTATTTGAATGAGCAACGATATCACTTTAGAGAACAATCATGTATTAAGTTATATGGATTATTCAAGCTGCCTTGAAGTGATAACGATTGTAAATATAATATATTCAAATATCACCCCACCCCAGCCATGACGACGACAGCTAATGTGTGTTACCGTTTACTTTTATGTCCTTGTCTTTTGTATTATCAAGTGCCCTAGAGTTAACTCCCTTCCTGTTCTGTGAGACATAAGCTGCATAACATCATGTTTTGTTGTTGATTTAAATTTCGATTTCGTACCAATTATTGTTATTTTTGACAGGATTCTAAATTATGGTTTTATTGGTTCCAAATACTACCGGTAAATTAACTTTTGAAATGCTTTGCGTGTTCGTGTTTAAAATTATGCGCTGTGTGTTGTGTTGTGTCTTGTCTTGTCTTGTCTTGTCTTGTCTTGTCTTATCTTATCTTATCTTATCTTATCTTATCTTATCTTATCTTAGGGGTAATACTAACAGTACGACGTCACTGTCTTTAATAATGTTGACAAGGGTAAATCCCATTATGAAGTAGATTGGATAATGGGAGGCCCGTGGTGCCGAGTGATCTAAGGTCTAATGGGAGGCCAGTGGTGCCGAGTGATCTAAGGCCTAATGGGAGGCCAGTGGTGCCGAGTGATTTAAGGTATAATGGGAGGCCCGTGGTGCAGAGTGATCTAAGGCCTAATGGGAGGCCAGTGGTGCCGAGTGATTTAAGGTATAATGGGAGGCCCCTGGTGCCGAGTGATCTAAGGTCTAATGGGAGGCCCGTGGTGCTGAGTGATCTAAGGTTATCGCCTTTACATATAACTGGGTGGGTATGTTAGAATGATTGCTAGTAGCTTTCCGTGGGTCGGTGGTTCCTCCCGGGGTTTTCCCCGAGTTCTTCCTCTACAAAATATACTGCCGGCCATTCAAAGCCTATCATGTGCTTAAAAATGACCCCAAACGCACACAAACCTTTACAAATATTGCACAGTGGCATTTGCTCTGCTTGGAATTACAATATACTAAACGACGGGCCTCTCGTAGAATATCAAATTAAAGCAACGATTCGCTTAGAAAACAACTAGTATACAGTTTCGAACATGACTCCATTTTAATCTGTCTCCATCTGTCTATGATTATCTTCCCTTTCATTCCATTTGCAATCTCGTTTGTAGACAGAAATCAGATGCCGCATTTTTATTTTCTGTTTGTTTTTTTCTTTCTTAAATATTTCTTTTAGATACTGAATTTAGACTTGACTATTGTTGATATAAAAAGGCAATTCCTGATGTTGTGCGCTTTTGAACATTGTGTTTTCAATATTTACCATTACGTTAATGATTTTCTACAACGTTCTAAATTCTATAAGAACTAACTTTTAAATGTCGGTTTCATTCTCCTCGTGCAAAATGAGGCGAGAGTTGTGTCTGTTTGGAAGGAGGCATGTTGATATAGATATACGAGTTGTGTCTTTTTGGAAGGAGGCATGTTGATATAGATATACCATATAGGTACATGTTTGACTTTTTTAATTTCTTTGGGTTGGTAAATCAATTGCAGCATAACGTTCTTCAGGGATAATTGAAACGTTACGTTACCGAACTAAATAAGCGCATGATACAGCAATATTTCTCCATATTTTATTGCATTGTTTTGTTGCTAAAGTACATATCATACATTTGTTTCTACGATGACGCCCTTGGCGACTACCTAAACTCTTCTTCTAATTTCTCAAAATGGTTGAGAAACTTTCAATTAATCTTTTTTTTAGAAATGAGTTTACTAACAACTTAAGTAAACTGCGTGTCCTTGTTGGTTTCTCTAACGACAGCAAGACTTCTAATTCACATTTGATAACGTTACAACAACAATAATAACACCCATACGTCTATGCATGTGACTATTTTTGGGACCATTGCTGAAACCTTTGTCCTCAATCTTTTCTTTTGAAGTAGTTTTGTCTTTCTCTTTTTGATCACTGTCACTTCTTTACAGAGGTAGGTGTGTGTACATTCATTTATATACGTGTTATATCATGAATGTAGATAATTCTTGAGCTTTTAACCCCCCCCCCATCATGTTTAAACCCTTTATTAATAACAATGCTAAACGGAATTCCAGTCAACGTATACAAGTTATTTGATCCTTGATTTAAAAAATAATATTGGCTCAGATCTGTATTGCATTCGGTCTCTTGGAGCTTAATATAGCGTAGGAATACAGATAGAGAGGTAGTTTGATTGTATTGATGTCTTTATTTAATACAACAAGGTCACAGTCTACAATTATTCAGATCTCTGTCTCAACCAACCGTCGCCTTTTTTAGCATTTTTCATTTTTCAAACCAGTTTATCGAGGGATTTCGAAACAGACAAACGAGTAAATGAAATAAGGACCCGTCGCATAAAACTTAAACGAGTGGTGTGGTTTTTGATAACTCATTGATTTTGAATCACAATCTATTAAATTGGTCTGTTATTGAACCATTTATGACTGGGAAAAATCTCATTTATGACCTTTATCTAATGTATCTTCATTGAGGATAGGCCAGCAGAAAAGATCTATGACTTTCCGGTCAACGTGATAAATCGAATAAAGAGCGACAGTTTCCACTTCGGTGGCCGTTTTCCAAGAAACAGGAAATTAACTGACGCTGATCAATCTTTATTCCGAAAAACGTGTCTTTTCTACAGTCTATTCCCCATGAAAACTCTTGTCGCTTCGTTGTTTATGCAATAATTCCATCCATGGATCCCGACCGACCGTGCATGTTGGGGTTTACTATTCAAAAGGACGAGTCATGGACACGAGTAAGCTTAATACATCCACCTCTTGGATCTATGGGCGTAGTTAGGAAATTATCTTCAGCAAGGATTCGGCTGGAAGTGAGGAAGGTTAAATAAAAGTTTTTCTCCTAGATATGCAATCTTAGCATGTAAATTGTTTTATACCCTTTTGTATACCAAGCTACACCACCCTCGCAAATACTATTTAGCCACTACTTAGGCAACCCCACACCAGACAACAGCTTAGTTTCTTTGAAAGAAAAATAAAAACATTTTGATTTTTCTTCTTGGGACACTCTGAAGATCAATGTCCATTTTCCCGACTTAGTTGTACTTAGACTTTTTGAAAGCAGACTTTCGAATGACTCTCTGTAAATATCTGACCGAAGATATATCTGTTCCTACTCTCTCTCTCTACTATATATATATATATATATATATGAAGAAGAAGCCGAGAAGTGTTGGCAAAAGTGCATACCAGTGATTCTGAAGATGACTTGAGTGAGACTTAACCATAACCATCTTCCTAACTACAGTCCGACAGAGTCAATATCAACCAACAAAGAAAGTCGTTCAGTAGCTCCTTCAGATTATTTTAACATAAGAGAGATTCACAAAGGGACCTTCAGAAGAGTTCAAATCTCATGTACCACCTGAGAAAGCAGTTTTTATAACAGAGTTTGTGATTTATTGTTAGAGACATTGAAATGATCAGGCCAAGCTAAAGATGGCGATCGTTTGAGACTTTCCATCCATCACGACAGTTTTAAATCTCCTGTCTGGATCGAGTTTGGTATACCGAAAGGATTAACACCTTCCAAAGGTATGGATGAAAGTCAGCACGTTCAACAATCAAATGACAAGTTAAACCTAACCGATGGAAATGCCACTCCTCTCATGACGCACTTTTCACCTCCAAGAGGCAACGGACGCAGAAAAGTGCTATTGGTGGATGCAGTTAACACCACTAAACGCACTCTCGTCCATGCTGATAATGGCAAAATCAAATGTGCTTAGGCCTTGCCAACGTCGTGGCTCGAACATGTCCAAGAAAAACGAAACAGCAGAATGGAAACGACTATGGTATTGGGTTAAACGAGCATACAGTATCCCCAAACACAGAAAAGCAGAAAGTCATTTGTAGCAAGGAGGCATTTCGAAGGAGACCGTGTGTGGAATTCCTGAAATGCAGAAACTACAAGATGTGTTGGCTCCTCCATTTACGTTGAAAGTATACCCTCGTGTATTTCGTAGGTCTCTCGTGTTTTGAAGACCAGAATTCCCAGATGGAGAGTACATTCACGTATATCATAATGAGCATTTCGATAACATTAGCAACGTCGTAGTTACTATTGCGAGAGATGTGACAAAGGATTTACCACTCTGGACCATCTTATTCACTGTGGAGAGATAGGTGGAGGGGTTTTAGCGTCCAGACCTCGCATTCCTAAAGAAAAAGAACGATTTCTTTGTTCTACTTGCAAGCGACGGTTGTTGCTAACAACGTTGCTTCAAACGAGTTCAACAACAGAAGAGCGCTTGACATCTATTGATATTATGCTCACTTTGTCGAAACAAAGTTCATACGTTTGTCCACGAAAGAAGAAATGCCGTTTTGTGACCAAGTTGAGGACTTCGAGGATCAATGTTACATTAAGATGCATGGTAATGAACGTCATGAAGAATCAAAGGAAGATCTGAACAAGAACAAAAGAAACAAGCGGTTTTTATTCATTTTTTTAATTCATATGACATGTGCATACAAGAACCCATATTTTTCATTGTCCAAATTGCAGTACAATTCCAGAAGGACGAAGAAAAATGTTTCGGGAGTCCCGTACTATTGCCGATTGTGCCGAATGGATTTTAGATCCTAAAATCGATACGTCGAGCGAAGTTGGCATTTGACGTTACGGCGATTATCATCGATATCCTACAATGACCCACAACTTCTCAGGATACGACGGAAAATTCTTTTGAAATATTATTCAGAACATGGCACCGAATGACCATTTGTTATCGAATGGTACTCAAGCTCAACTACATGAAAGTCTGAAAATACAGTTTGTAGATTGCAGCTATTTAGCCATGCCATTAAGCTGAACTCCTAAAACGTTTGGAATGACAGAAATGGCCTAAGGAAATGTTCTGCACTTCTTCAATACTACATTGTACTACCGCATCTGCCTGCCGTTCAACTTTACGATCTCGACCGTATGCACGCATTACAACGAGAAGCTCACTCTTCTATCTCGTTTGACTTGCAAGTAGATATGTTGAAATATTGCTGATCTGATATGGACATTTTACGACGGTGTTGTCAAAACGTTCGATAATTATTTCTGGATCAGGGAGGTATCGATCTTTTGAAGGAACCTTCCAACATCACAAAAGCGTCCATATGTCTCTCAAAAATCTTCATGCCCGAGAAAAAGCTAGCCCTCAGTCCCATCTATCTGTCGTCCGTCGTTACTCCGTCAAATCTTTACATTGATTCCAATATTTGTGTGTAACTTTAACAAATGGACAACATATACAAAAAAAAAAAAAAAAAAAACACGGCGGAGAGAAAGAAAATTGAAAATTTTTCTGTGGATGTTTGGGATTTAGAAGAGCCCAGATGGTACAAAACTTCTAGAAGAGGTGCGAGATATTATATGTATATTATATATTACAGCTGTATTTTTTAATTGTACCGACACTTGAGTAGTTTATGTCATTAAAAAATTAAAGGAAATTCCAGAGTTATTTAGTTACAATTTGAATGATATTAGCAGCGTGTTTTCTTTTTTAATGACAAAATAATTAAAAATATTATCTTTGTGTTACAAAACGGTTGAATCTACCACAGAATGATGCTGAATATTGCAATATTTATGATTCTTCAATCCCATGTTGCAGGCGTGTCACATATACCAACCTGTGGCAAAATTGAATGTTATCAATGATATGCAGGCTTAAGGGGCCGTCCATTTAGTACGCATGCATGGGGGGTGGGGCTAACCAAAATACATACGCTTGCATGTGGGGGCGGGGGTCTACTGACAATGTACGTACGCATAGGAAAAGGGGTTGGGGTGAAACCGCGATAATAATTTGTCTAATACGTAACATGTTCGACTGGGTTCAGTCGGCGTTTTATTTGACACAGCAAGACATTCAACGTCGGTGAACTATCTGTTTTATTAAACACGTTACTATTATTAATCCTTTATCATTTCTGCGTAGATTAAATATAGGCTGTGAAGCTGAAACGAGAAGCTAGCGGAAATCTTTCTTGGTATCAGACTCTGAAAAACAAAGACAAATTCAAAGAAATATACCGAACCCCAAAAGGCATCAGATTGGAGCACGTAGAAAAAACAAACGAAGGAAGGCCATCAACTGACGAAGCCATGTTGTATTGTTCGTGTGGAAAATGGTCGCAAAGTGGAAAATGGTCGCAACGTCCTTTGTTGCCCAAGACGGAATACCTAGCATACCCAATCGCTACTTTCATCTCCTGGACGACAAAGAAAAAAGTATAACAGCTAATATAACACCGATAGCTGTATGTATATCGATCGCCCTCGTGCAATCAAACAGACATCGAAGACGACCGCTTTAGAACATGGACTAAGGAACACCCAAAAGACACTATTTTAAGTTTTTCCAGCGTTGGACCTACAACCTACTGTACCAATACAGAGACCGACATGGACAAGTGCATACCAAACGCAGAGTCAAAGGACTGATACTAAACTATCGTTTGAGTCAAGTAGTCAACTTTGAAATGTTTAAAGAATCTTTACAGGCGGACAAAAAAATGACTTTGGCGTGAAAACATTAAAAAAATTGGTTCCGCAAATATTGTACGTTTGCAAAATCACCAAATCGTCAGTCGGCCTATATAAAAAGCCTATCAAATTGTGTACCAGAAACGAGTGCCACTTCCAGACTAGTCCGATACCCCCCCCCCCCATATGTGATGATACTGATGGATGAACTGTGGGTCTGATATCAACGTTTTATGAACGTGCAATTTTGTTGCATGCCAATCTGTCCGGAACATATCTGCGTATAGTTTAGACACTTATCGGTATTTGGCCACTGCCATATCTAGCGCGAAATTCAAAATGGCTACATGACAGAGGATTGTTCTATTCCGCAGGGATTTTCATGCCGACAAACATATGCTCTGATCCTGAAATATTATGCTCATATCTCCAGAAGAACCTTTCAGCTGACGGTAGCGATAAATGTATAAAATATACACCAATGTGTGCAGACAAGATGATCTGCAGAGTTTTGCAAGTTTTAATAAATAGTCAATATCAGTCCTTAAAGCGCCAGTCAATATCATTACATATGTGGGTCTGATTTATTGACCTACTTCCAGATCAGAACACATATGAAAGCCGGCCATAAAAGATAAATAAATCAACACAGTAACAAAGTGAGAGACCGATTATTGACTTCAAGTTCAATTTTAAGTGCAAACAGTTACACCGATAATGATGAATTCGACACAGCAACCGAGTAAGGGACATAGTGAGGATTCCGAATTCAATGATTTCTTGTGCGATTCTGTGCCATTCGAACAGAGTGATACCTTACTTTGTGACATCAGCGAAACAGCACGACCTTAACGCTCATCTTCTATCGAAAGCGATGCCGTTGGTGCGTCTTACCGCTCTACTAGCAATGCAGCATGACCTTTCTGTTTTACCAGACAAAGTGATGCGGTGCGTCTACCTCCCCGTGTACCTCATTCATGTACTCGCAAACCATGCTGGATACCACTAGCTCATCGAGATGTACAAATCAAAGAAGAATGCACATTTACTGTGGCTTTGCCTTGCTATTCTGACTTGAATGTCGGTTTAACACATTAACATTTGGCCCTAAACTCTCGATGGATTACCCAGTACCAAGATTTGTCAACTCCGGACAATACAATTGAGCGCAGCGTTTCAGTTGTGGTGTGAAGATCCACGAAAGGGGTAAACAGATTTAGCTCTTCTGGAAATTGCATCTCTTCCTTTGGCGCATACTATAGAAAAGGGCATTCGTAGTTTGCCACATTAGCTACATTAGTGCATTTACAGAGAGTTCTGACAGATTCCAGTAAAACGTAAAGGGCAATTGCATCTTTTACGACTTAGACGTTTTCAGTCATGGTTATCTTAATGCTATATAAGGGTTTATTACTTTGAAAGTATTCCAATGGTCCGATACTGATCTACTACTACGAATCAAAAGAATTCCGATACACAAAATTGATGAGGACAAATAATTAGAGGATTTCCGTGGTCTTAAACTAAGTAAAAGAAAGAAGCGAAACCAAGACGTTTAATACAATCAACAAATAAATTTATTTCTATAAGTTATAATATTGCAAATTTAAGAGGACCTTAGGGTAGTTTGAATTTAATCCCAAAACATTCTAAACATTCTATCACAAGTCCAAAGGTATAGAATGTTCCGAATGAATTCCAGTGATATTCAATGTGTTGATGTACCAATAGTATCGAATAATCTGTCGTACCAATAGTCTTGAAGAATGAAATTAATATAATCCAGAATGTCTTTGAATGAATTAATAAGAATTCTAAGTAGTTTTGTTGTAAATAATGTTAATGAGCACTATGTAATTCCAATGAATAATTTAAACAAAATGACTCCTTCTAAATTATATTTGAACAGAACAGAAATAATTTAAAAGATTGAACTTAAAGGAGCAATGAATAAATGTGTGGACAACAACCTCATATAAAAACCTAGAACACAATAAAATGTCTAGGATGCGGGTCAAAAGTTCACTTTCAGAACATTGCAAGTTTATAACAAAGGCTAGATCTTGAACTCAAATATCAGTAAACAACCTATTTATAAGTTACGAACATGACAAACACATGAAAATAGTTAGGCACGTCAAACAACTATCTTTAATAATGGACAATCTGGTTTAGGCACAAGAATCGATAGTAAACACGTTACTTTTACTTCGTCCTGTGTGTAGCGTCTCCCTCTTAGAGGGGTGGTTAATTGGATTTGGCTGCCGTTATCTAGAGGATGACCTCCCTCGATATAATAGCCCGGCGGGAGTGAAAGAAGAATATAATTTCAACAGAGAACTGAGCGAGGATACTGGGAAGAAATAAAGCAATATCAGCCCCCCTTTAAAAAAAAAAAACAACACAAAAACCCCACAACAAAACAACAAAACAAACAAATTTAATAAGAACAAATTAATAACGGCAATTCTAATTCAAGTTAGATCATGTCATTATAATTTAACAGGAGTGTCCAATTTTGATTTATTTCATCATCATAACGACAAGCGAAACGAGCACAATGTCTACAATCGAATAGCATCATCTTCCTTTCCTTGGCCGTATATCAACGTCCTCCTAGTACATGGTTTATGGTTTCTCCCTTCATAGACTTCCTGGTCCCTTTCATTCTGACCTCGTCCTTCTTTTTCCTCTGACTTCTGTCTTCAGACTGTCCCGTCTCTCTCCTAGAAAGTTGTTCTTTATTGCTGTTCTCTTTCAGAACTAGTGCGTCCTAGCACTAAAACCTGTCTTTCTTTTACAAGACGGCCACCTGGTCCCGTTCTTGTTTAACGAGGAAAGAACTATTCTCTTTAGGCCACCCCCGGAATTAAGACTCTCTCTTTCAGGAAATTTCAGACTAAAGAATTTAGACTAAGGCCGTCACTTTTAAATCTGATTACTTATAAAGTGTAATCCTTAATTTATTCTGCCCAATCGTAGGCGGCGGTCCCTAATTTTTCCCAAAGAAATAGTCCCTTTCATCAGGTTTAGACAGCTCGGAATCTGTGAACGACGGCGCGCAACAATTTCCCTTTGAAAAAAATGATACGTTGACATAGGTTTCTACCAAGCGGTTAGGGTAGGTAGCTCAAATGTTTACTTTCTAAGGACCGTGTTAAGATACCTCGGTCAATTTCAATGAGTTGGAATACTGCCCCTTTGAAGTTTACACTGAGATGGAGGGGAGGGAAATGAACGAAGAAAGGTCGAAGTGACCCTTTCCAAAGACTTTCTGGCTTAAATGCGATAAACTTTTAATGCTCAATGCATTCAACTTTAAAGTTCACTGCAGTTCAAAATTCGAAACTTCCCACTGTGAAATCGTTCTCGATTAAATATTAAATTTCTAACATTCCTTGTTGAGAGGATTCAACTTGCAAAGATACTCTTTCACAGGTGTAAAATCTACAATCTCAACATCATGACATATTATATTTGTTCGTGTAGGAACACCAGGAAACAAGTTATCATATTCAAATCATAGCTGTTTTATTTCACTTTTGTGGTTGTAGATGAGAAAAGTTTCTGGTCGAGATTATTCAACATTTCTGAATTCCAAAGACTGGATAAACACATTCGATACAATCTGATTGTATTACATCGTGTACATGAGGGACAGGTACAACTAATTTGATTCAACGAGGAAGTGGGTCATTTTTATGAACATATTCCTTTAACATATTTATATGACAAGGTTGTTTCTGCTTCCGCATCATATGCGAATTAATGATATAATTTAAGTCATTTACTTTATTTTCAGCTATATAAGGACCATACCATATAGAGGATATTGAGATATGGGCAAGAGTGCCAGAACTCTTTGATCAGGATGAAATCTCCTTCTTTTGTATTCTGTCATACCTTAACTTCACTTAGATTAGTTCTTCCTACTTCACAAGGCTTCTTCAACTTGTATTTGAAATCTGAGGCATAGTCAAGATGACTAATTCTGGAATCTTTATTTGAGAGAAATTTCTGTTTTAACAACTTCAGTGTTCCGAGAACAGTGTGTTTAGAAACTAGTTTATAAGGACTAAAACTTAATGATTCTTGAACTGATTCCCTAAAACTAAGCAACATAAAACGAATATCCTCGTCCCCATCTTTTCCTGTATCAAAGCAGTATTACCGAATCATATTCTTCAAAGTTTGAAGAAATCTTTCCGAAACCCCGTTACTTTCAGAGTGATAGGCAGAAGACTTACACGTCTGCATGCCTAACTCATGCATGACTTGTTGGGAAAAATTCCAGACATAAGATTTGATCTTTTGACCCTAAATGACAGGTCTGTGAAGGCCAAAAAGTGTTTAAAAAGTATTTTACCTCAGCTATTTCTATTGTTTTAATTTTAATATTCCTCAAAAGTATTGCCTCTGGATATCTTGTGGACGCACACATTATGAAAAACAAGTATTGGTTGTCTGGCTTGGTCTTAGGTAAGGAATCAACAGATTCAACCATTATTCTTCCCAATGGTTAGTCAAATGCAGGAATAGGTTGCACAAAAGAATTAGGTATATTCTGATTGGGTTTTCGTGCCATTTGACAAAGTGTAACAAGATATACAATATTTAAAACATCACTTTAATATTTGGCCAGTAAAATGATTAAAGATATTGTGCTAAAAGTCATATTAATTCCTATATCACCAGCATATGGATTTGTTCATTTGCTGCAACAATAATTTCTTTTCTAGATTACAATTTGATATCTCACAGACCAGTCATCATCCACGGGTACCTCAGATGGTATCCGTTGCCTCAAAAGGACTCCTTTGTTTTGTTTCTTTTTCTTTTTTACAAAATAACAAACTAGTACTTGTAAAACTTCAGCTTTGCTAATAGCCTTTTGTAGCAAACAGGAGATCTCAGATTCTTGTTCCTGTTCGACCTTGATTGATTTTCTTTTGTCTCTATTGTTATAATATAGAGAATGAACAGTGAAAAGAATGTGATGGTGATATATTGATTAATCAATGCAAGAAACGAAAGCGACATCTTCAAAATAATGACCAATATATCAGCTAAAGGAATAATTTCATGAGCAAAATCATTCTCAAGAACTAATTTGCCATAGCTCTTGCAACCGCACAAGCAGGATATTCAGTCTCAACAGAATAAATTTTCTGATCCAAAAAAAAATAGGCTTGTCAATTACAAGATTAACGACCTGATCTCCAGCTAGGTCAATGTCTAATAATAAATGAATACCCTCAACACGTACAGAAGTAACTTACCCCGACAGCTTCGGGTCCTGCGATTAACAGACTGGCATAATGAAGAGGAACTTTAATAAAGCCGCACTGAATACGAATACTTTCATTAGAAGAAGACTTCTTTGAAAAAGGCAAAGTACCTGATAAAAAAAGACTCTGAGTAACTCCTGTCTCACTTACTATTTAATAGGGATATACTTGGTAGAATCACCAACAAGTGATATATAACCTTTGACAAGAATGGGTCATAATTCTCCTAAATAGAATCAGATTCTGATTTGTTTGAACCAACCAGTGAAGTTGTTTCCACTAGAAGACAGTTACCTTGACCTTACTGAAATAAAAGTACTTGGACTATTTCTCTCTTTATTCTGCTGTTTTATTTCAACATATAACAATCAAAACTGATGTGCTCTTTCGTTTTACAATAAATGCATTAGGAAGAGATAATTATTTCTGATCAGACTTACGAAAAGTTTGATTTTTACAAGTTGTGCCTGAGTCAGATTTGGAAGTACTCATATGAGGCAGCGATGAATTGTTATTAAAATAACTGCTGAGAGAAAGTCTTATTGGCAAATGAGACTTTGTGTAAAGGAATAATCAAGAACCGTGCGAACAACATCTTCCAAAATCTCCACAATTTGATATTATTATGGATGCAATTTTTGAACTCGTCAATATATATATATATATATATATATATATATATATATATATATATATATATATATATATATATATATATATATATATATATATATATATATATATATTCCCCTCCACACAACTGATGAAAACTCGGTCCCTATGACTAGGACCAGCAATACAAGTGAATATGTTGAAATTAAACGTATAATAATAATAATAATAATAATAATAGCAATAATAATAACAACACTATCAGAATCATTTGTTGACTAACTGGTAACACAAAATATAATTATACAACAATAAAGAACAATCCACAAATGACTCCCAGTTTTTAGCGCTTCCTAATACATTCATGGGAGAAAATACATTTAAAAGCTATAACAACAAAAACTATAAATTAAGCCTAAATATGCCTTCAAAGTCAAACATATCAACTAGTGATGAGAATATAACCAAAGAAAATTATCGTCTCCCCCGTTACCTCTCCCCTCTATGCCTACCCAATCATATATGTACTGAAGACATTTACTAACATTTTGGTGAACGAATAATCTCAACCAAAAAAATCTTTTTTTTTCTTCTTTTAACACATTAACCCCTGGAGGTTTTTATCATTTTCGCGTGAACATCGAGTAAGAAACACATTTTGAAAGCTATTTCTGAACAGATCCGAAAACACCAAATTCCCGGTGATCTTTCAATAACATACTGCCTAGTTGTGTTCGAAACATCGTTTTACATTGGCTATTTGACTCGCGCATGAGCAGAAGGGTAAAAGTTGGAGTTTTTTTTCTTTTTTTTTTTGGTTAACCGGAGTCATTATTTTTGTATCGAGACCACTCTTTATTCCAAATGCCCATCTTATCCTACTTTCTGCAAAGGCTCATCTGTCTGTTTGCAGTTCATACCGGTTTGCCTTAGTTATGAACCCAAAAAGTCTAAAATCCGGACACAAAATCGGATTCCGACCACAGGCGAATTTTGGGTAGAAAAAAGTCGGGTCCCAAAAGTGAGGCTTTTTGATCTGTATTTTGTAATGCAACTAGATATTCCAGATTATTTTGTATCATTGTAGAGCTGCATTTATCTACCTTTCTATAATACCACCCACTTTAGTGTATCTTGCATGACCATGACGCTACAGAGCTCGGCAGTAGGCTACTATCTCCTGCCCAGTTAAGTCATCGCTAGAAGTTAATGTGTGAAATTCACTTATGGTGGCGGAGCTCGTAACAGGGCCGTAGAGAGCGATCACGAGCACTGTGGGTAAGAAACACCTGGACCTTTCCTAGTTCTTGTTCAAACAGCATATTTCTTTTATAAAATTATAAAATTGTTGTTTGTAAGGGTGCCATTGTCACAAGGATATATCCCTGTTTGCCCCCTCCCCTCCCCGTCCTGTCGGCCCTGGTTCCTAATACCCTAACAGTACAACAGTACAATGAGTGAAACAATTACAAATAGAACTACGCGCCCTTCCCCTCTCCAGTGTTTGTAACCCCAGGACACCAGGCTCAGCTGCACAAGTTGGCAAATATTGTCCAATATTGCAACATGACCTATTGATCTGACTCGTTGTTGTTGTTGTTATAGGGTTTAACGCCATTTTTAGCACAAGCTAGGTTATACATGGCAGCCAGCATTAATGGTGGAGGAAGAACCCGGGAAAACCCCGGAAAGAACCACCGACTCACGAGCAGCTACCGGCAAGGTTTCTCACCTACCCATAGACCCGACTCGTATATAACTAAGTAGAAAAAGTGGTAAATATTAATTCTTCCTACTTCACAAGCCTTTGACAACCCTCACCAGTACCTGATTGACCAAAGATTCAATGCTATTTAAAACACGATCAAAAGGTATGCCCTTGAATCAAAGGCTATAATTGATAAACTTCTTGTCTATAATACAAACGTACTCAACTACGTCAGGCACAGCGACACAATGTGTCAACTTTTAGACTGACAAGCATCCTAATCAATGACCTCTCCCGTAACAATGAAACCATCAAGTGGTCCTAAGCCAAGACCATAGGATCCCTGCTGTACAATGTAAGTAGTGAAGTGGGGCACCCTACGGACAATGGGAATTAGCATTACAGAACCCCTTGGGACAATCTACGGACAATGGAAATTTAACATGGCGAAAAATCGTGGGTCAATCTACGGACAAGGGGAATTTAACATGGGAATAAATCGTGGGTCAATCTACGGACAAGGGGAATTTAACATGGCAATAAATCGTGGGTCAATCTACGGACAAGGGGAATTTAACATGGCAATAAATCGTGGGTCACTCTACGGACAAGGGGAATTTAACATGGGATTTTTTTTAAATTTTAAAAAAATTTTTTAAAAAAGGGGTAGGCAATTCAAAGGCTATCTCTTTTCGAGAAATATGGCTGGCCCTGAAAAGGGCCTTTGGGTTTTCTTCTAATTTCTTCTTTTCCTCCACCAAGTTCTTATTTTATCTCCTACACTCTTCTTCTCTTTCTTTTTTTTCTTCTCCTCCTCTTCTTTCTTCTTCTCTTCCTCCTCTTCTTTCTTCTTCTTTTCATTTTCTTCTTCTTTTTCAATTTTTTCGTTCCAATTGCGTATTCTTATTCTTTCCTCTTCATCCTCCTTCTCCTCCTTGATCTCTTTCATGACACCACTAATCTTGTCCTTTGCTTTCCTTAAATTGTTAATTTCCATCTTTACACGATGGGGACTATAGGAATAATGGTCTTCAACGAGTCTTATTAGCATCTGTTCCATTATTCCTAAGTTGTCTAAAACGTCTTGCAAGGTTTGTAATTTGTCCATTTGGTTTGACGCCATCTTCTTTGTATTCTTTGCAGAATGGTTTGAACAACGAATACTGTGGGTTCTTATACGAAAAGCGCGAACGTGAAGGAAAACATCCCCCTAAAACATAAAATGGATCTTACCTAGATGATGACCCAACATCGCGCGGACGTGAAGGAAAACATCCCCCTACTTTCTCATTTCATATAATATAACCCTAACTATACTCTCCACATTTGCTAAGAAACCCATAATCTACTATTCACGCAAACACATACACTTCCACTATTAATAAAGAGTTAGTGTTTATTTTCACACTACTCTACCTACACACATTGGCAAATTAATAGTTATTTCTTTTCTAGAGTATTGGGTAGCCCTGAAAAGGGCTGTTTTGTTTGGAACTTCATGGACACCTGGTTAATGGTGGCACCTTCCAGGCCTGGCGCCACATACACATCTTATCCCCCAGTTACTTTTTACCTTTTGGGGGGAGAGAGCAGAGGCAGGATATGTCGCTTCAGAATCCCAATTTTCACTCTCTGGGATTCTGAAATTTTTTCTTCTCTCCTTTTCCTCCTCCTCTTCTTTATATCTTCTTTCCTCCTCTTCTTTTTTTCTTCTTTCCTCCTCTCTTATCCTTCCCTCCTCGACAATGGCTTCAGCGGCCAGTTCATTTAATATGCGCCTGGCATATTCCAGATGCACATGAAGTTCCAACAGTTTCTCCAGTCTCGTGTTCATTTTTTGGTGTTGATCAATCAACAAGGGTAGCTGGACTGCCGAACGAGTTTCAATTTATACTGAAAGCGCGGACGTGAAGGAAAACATCCCCTAAAAACATAAAATTCATCTTACCTAGATCATGACCAAGAAACAACAACAACGCGCGGACCTAAAAGAAACACTCTCTCACTTTTTTATGCTACCCATCACTTCAATAGACTATCCACATACTCAAAGCAATCCAATCTAACCCAAAATATACACCTCAAACAGCCCAAAAAACAAACATCATTTTAATCTACTATCCACACCAACCTACTTTATCACTTACAAACACAAACACACAAACTCATACCCTCACATTTTTTAAGAAAGAGTTAGTGTTTATTTTCACACTACTCTACCTACACACATTGGCAAATGGATCGTTATTTCTTTTCTAGAGTATTGGGTAGCCCTGAAAAGGGCTGTTTTTTTGTTGTTTTTTTTTTGCTATGGCATTCTTTTTTAGTTTCTAAGAATGCGATGTCCTCTGAGGATAGACTTTCTGGCGATAGGTCTGCTTCTTCGGAAAGAGAAGAAGAATTCTTTGGTGTCGATACGACAATCGACAAAGCCTCTGTCAGCTTCAGGTTGCTGCTGCTGCTGTTGCTGTTGTTGCTGCTGCTGTTGCTGCTGTTGCTGCTGTCTCTGAAGTCTGTACTTCTCTGTCCATTCTTCTTTCTCCCTGTTCATTTCTTCTCTGAAGAGCTCTTCTATCAGGTCTTCAGTGATTTTTAACATTCTCACATTCTCTATTTCTTCTGGTTTCGGTATCAGACTGTGTCTGACCCTATGCAGATTCACGTAGGCTTCGTTGAGCTTAGCTAGTTTGGAGCACATCTTCTTAGGAGGATGAGTCGACAATGGATGGCTAGACTGGGAACAACCCGGTTCTTAAAGTTAAAGCGCGGACGTGAAGGAAAACATCCCCCACACGGTTTTCGAGCCGCAACGTTCATGAGAGGGATAGTAAGAAATGAAAGAGCATCAATCCAACATTCTTATAGCTAAACAAACCACAAAGGCATTTTTTTCTAAACACAACATTTTTTATTCAAAAAATCACTTAACACTAAACATCAACATTTTTAACAATAATCCAACATGATAACATCAAACAATTTTTTTTCAAATCACAAACAATTTTTTTCTTTAAATGCAATCTACTTTAAACAAGGCTGACAACGTTGTGAATGAAATTGTGATTTCCACTGTTGGAAATCATTAGGCCATTGATGGACACTACGTTTCCTAGCTTGAGACAAAAGATAAGCATAATGGTCACAAAACCATCGATCTACTTTCACATCGTTTCTAGCAGAAGAACGAGGATCGAAATGAGTCACTAAATGTTCTAAGGAATAGCCCAGGCTGCGATGATGCAGAAAATACACACAATATTGTCCACACACCAAGGAATCTGTGCCTTGTAATTTCACGTTATTGAATCGGCTGGTCTGAGCATTTCTTCTCATAAAGTCGATGATATCGTCTTCCAAAGGGGGCAATCCATACGAATCGAAATATTCCACACATCCTTCTTGAGGAAAGTAGACGGCTACCCAGTGGGTTCCTGGGAGATGACTGTCGTCCGTGTTGATCACGTAAGCTTGATGGTCTTTAGGTTTGCGATGAGGGAGTTCATCTTTAGCACAGACGACGGGATTCCAAGAAGACGTATACGAACTGTGGTTCAAAAGGTAATAAAGTTCCCAGGTATCCATTGATTTGTGTTTTTTTCTTTACAGGTAATAATACGTCGTCAATTCGATCCTGACTTTTTGCTTGAAAATGTCTGACGAATAAACGGTTATTCGTTCTGTTTCCTCACTCTGATTCAGGAGAGCTTCGATACGATGGATCTCTTGAGTGGTTAATGGTGGACAAGAATGTTCACGCAAGTCTTTATACCACTGGTGCAACACGTCTTCGTTCGAGATGAGACTCCAAGCTTCGTCCAGATACTCGTCCAATTTTTCTTCTTGACTCAACATCAGGCATTTATCGTGTTGAATTTGACTGGGATGATCGTTTTGACATCCATAGCAATTTTTCTTGATCAATTCCGTTATTTTGTCGACCAAGTGTTTGGCAAAACAGGAGACTAAATGGGCTTCTTGTTCTGGCCATCTCGACTTCATCATGATATCTTCTTCGTCTTTGTCTTGAGATTCTTCTCCTTCCACGGTCTCCTCACATTCCATCTCCAAAGTTTCTCCACTAGGTAAAGAGGGATAACAGTCTTCCATGGCTTTCTAATAATCTAGAATGACTTCTCTCAAACTGTTGATTTCTATGGTATTGTCGAATTCTGCATACAGGATGACGTTCACTGTCTGTTTCAGTGGTTCTGCAAACTGAAGTTCCACACGAATCTGGCCAGATTTTATAGGGTGGAAATGTCCCTCGTCGCTGCCTTGGTCTGGAGTGAAATCGAAAGCCCACAAAGCATAGCCTCCTGCATAATCGTCATACTCAATGCCGTGACTGGTGTTGGTTCCTAACTGACCGGTGGCTTCGTACAGGGACAAGTACGATCTCAAGTAATTTTTGTTCTTGTCAGTAAAGTCAGGTTCGAAAGGTCGGGTACACAAGGTCTTGCCATCACGACTGACTTCGACTTTCTTCACGTTGAAGTGTTGAAAGTTGAAAGGATTTTGATTGAAGGTTCCGTTGAAGGCTGAATTCCAGACCATACCAAGGATTAAACGTTTGGGTAACTGTCCTTGGAACAGATGATCTTCGGTTATGGATTGCAGTCCAGCTGAAATGGTGAACGTTTTCACTTCCACACGTCGGATGGGATACTTGGCAGTCGTTCTGCTCAACGTTTGACTGATCTCGTTTGCCACTTTAGGTAACACTTCTACGCGTCGTACGTAGAGTTTGGCCTCCTGGATTATGCTTTTAGGAGGCTTAGTAGGATCAGCAGCTATCAAATGGAAAGCGGCACTGCTGCGATTCAGTCTCAAGCGGACATTCACCCCGTTCAGCAAATATTTCTCTTGCAACCACATGTCCAAATGCAAACGATCCATCAGTTCTAAACTTTTCTTGTTTATGATTTTGTCTGCTCTTGCCTCAAAGCTGGAATTGGATGTATCTGTTTTTTCTAACTTGCCCGCTTCGTCAGCTACCCACAGCACACAGGCATTGAGATGACTATCCTTGGCATCTGTTCCGTACGTCAAGAGATTTTCCAGGTAGGCACGGTAAGGGTAAGTATCCATGCTGCTGCTGACTAGTTTGTTATTCAAGTACAAATCCACTGAACTGAACAAGGAATGCATGAAATTGTTGACGGGACCTATTTCGTCATCGTCTTTTACTTCATTACCATCCTTATCTAGAACTTGGATTTTCAAGTACAAGTAACTGCTATTCAGATCGATGTAATCTTCGGGCTGTCCTTTGATTTCAAACTCGATGGGAGCGGAATCGGTCAGTGAGGAGACGGGATGAAATTCCACCCATTGGGATTCTTGCATGGTCATCATGGTGGGGGGCATGGCAAACAGATCCAGTTCCGTCTTGGAACAAGCGCAAGACTCTCGGTGCATCATTTTGTTCTGTGTTTCAATAATCGAAAACGTCTAAGTCTCGAACGGTTCTTCTTTTCTTGGCCTTTCTCGCTTGAAGTCTGGTGAAAGGGTGTTTTCTTCTTCGTCGTCTCTTTCTGCCTTGTCCTTGCTGAATGCTTGACTCGGTAGCGTGCAGGGCATTTATAGGTGTCTCTCGTCGGCCCAAAATGTCTTTGCCCGTTTGCAGCAAGACATTTTTGCCTGCCCTCATGAAGGCTTCTTTAGGGTTTTGTTTGTCGATGATGACATTTTGGAGAAATTCTTTGCCTTGCGTCAGTGCCGCATCTTTCAAGGCGTGCAATCCGCGTGTCACCATCGGTTTCAACACCGGGGCCACCGAACGAAAGGCCGATTTTAACATGTCTCCTAAACCGTGTCCTCGCTGTCGAGCCACCCCTCGGTACACTGGATACATGACTTGCTTACGAGTCGTGAGAGAACCGTTTTCGAAAATGGAGTTTCACCGTGACTTTTCCTTTGGTGAATGGAATATTTTGTCCCAAATCTCCTTTTATAGTAATGTTGACCGTGTCCAAATACGACTTGCTGACCGGCAAATAGTGAGGATGGACAAATTCGCGGTGGACGTGGTAAGTGTTTCCACCTTCCTCGTCAGCGTTCGTGGCAGAATCCACTTTGAAAGGAATGACACGCAGTAACGGTACGGAGGTGTGTCCCACCACGTTGTATTCCACCACATCGGAGTACACAAAGATCAAATTCAGTCCTTGGTTCAGTTCTACCGGGGTACGAAAATACTGGCCAAAAGTCACGTTGTCGAAAATGATGGGTAATTCGGGTGGTGTTTTTTTTTCTAAGTTCTTCCTCATCTCCGTGTCACCGCCCAACATGTCAAACAATTCAGGACAAAATATAATGGAGACGATTTTACTTCGCTCAAATTTCATCAAGAAGCGACGAGCTACTTTGTGGTACTCCATGGTGACACTTTTGTTCTTGAAATTGTCCTTCTTAAAAACTTCCCCAAACACACCATTAAACTTGGAGGCTATGGCGCTGACCAAATGATGACCACTGAAATAATAGCCTGGGAGAATGAACAACTGGTAGGTCCACGTTTTAAGTTTTTCATCATAGGTTCTACTGGTAGATGTGCCAATTTTATCCAACTCCACTTGCAATTGTTGGTCATGAACTTCCACCGTAAATTTATTTTGATTGGGAATGACATTGTGGACTTGGGTCGGGTGAATCATTTCCACTAAAGCCACTTCCCAATGGGCTTCGTGATCTAACTGGATGGCTTGAGGTAATTTGGCCGTGTAACAGCACAACGTGTTGTTGGGAAACACCTCCATGGAACTGTCACTGGGTAAGGTTAAGTAAAATTGGTTTTCGTGACTCATAATTCCAGAGTTCTGTGGCTGTCCGAGGGGTTAGTGGATGTCAGAGGCGTGTCTCCGCCCAAAATGGGGTTCTGGTTGTGGTTGTTGTTGGAGTGGTGACTGGCACTGACACTGGCACTGGACACAACGTTCCCGTTCGAGGAGAATTTCAGGGAGGGATTGGGAAGTAGGTAACCGATGCAACTGCTCAATAAAATGGTCCACAATTGTTTGTCTCCTTGTTGCAAACTCAAATTGGCAATGGCTGCCCCGATGACACAATACACCACGAAGATTTGGCAGAAAAAGACGATTTGCGTTTTAGGCACACGTTCTCCACACCACACCCACAAGGGTTGTTTTTGTAAATCTTGCACAGAAGAACTAGGGGAAGAAGGAGTGGTCGACGTAGCTGCGTCTGCTGTGTGAAAGGGCATGATGGTCACTTCTTCTTTTTATAGTCGATGACTTGAGAAGCGTCGATCCAAGAATCGAAACTGGGTGGATATCCTTTCCAACGTACTTTGACTTCTTTGACACGTCGTTTGCCCACTTTACGGGTTCTGCGTTCGAGAATGCTTTCGATGTCGTACACGTCGTCTTCTTTTTTGGTGACACGTTGTAACTCGGGCAAATAAAACGTTCCTTTGAGTACTTCTCCGTTCATGTCTTCCAATTTATAGACGGCAGGATGACGGCCATGCACTCGTCCAGTGACGCGAAACAATTCGGTCGTCCAGTTAGGTAAGTAACCTTTGTCGAAAGTGCGTTTGGTTTTGCCAATGCGCACCCAATCTCCTACGGTCAACTCTCCACTTTTCTTGGGGACAGCCCTCGTCGGGGACGTACCAAACAGACGCTCGAACACCAGCACTTCGTTGTCGGGAGTCACGTCTTGCGGGGCACGTCCGATGCTTCGATGGTAAGATTGGTTGTACGCTTGCACCAGGTGCGCTAAGATGTCGATGTACTTCAGAGTGTGGTGATGCGTAAAATATTTCCACATGCGTTCTTTCAAAGTGCGTTGAAAACGTTCCACGATGCTGGCTTTGGTTTCGGGATTCTCGGTGGTAAAAAAATGAATGTCACGTTTCTTTAATTCTTTTTGGAAAGCTTGGTTCAGAAATTCGGTGCCTTTGTCCGTTTGCCATCGAAGAGGGCGACGGCCGCTTTGTTTCAACACCCGTTGCAGGGCTCGCACTAACTCGCTGCTGGATTTGGAAGTCAAAGGCACGACCCAGGCAAATTTGGAAAAGACGTCGATGACACAAAACAAATATTTGTAACCACGATTGTAGCTGGCCAAATGAGAGACATCGGCTAAATCGGCTTGCCATTGATGATCGATGCCTTCCACTCGGGTGCGACTTCTGGCAAACTTGCGTCGAATGGGTTTGTGTAAAGTGTAGGTAGCTTGTTCTTGTAACCATCGTTGCACTTGAGGTAAACGGAGACTTTTCAGTCGCGTTTTGGCAGCACGATACAATTTTTGAACTCCTGCGTAACCTGCAGGATGGGAGGGATCGTAGTAAATGCTAGCTAAGACTTTTTCCATTTTTTTGTGTTGGTTGGTGTGTTAATAAGACACCCACTCTTGGAGGATGCTACTCTTTTTCTCTTGGGGTATTTTCTTGGATTGCAAGGCTTTGCGTGTGCGGCCAGCAATAGGTGTCGAAGAGGAGGAGGAGGATGTCTGAGCAGGGGATATCGGTTCTTGTTTCACTTCTGTCTTCACTTCTGTCTTCACTTTCTTTTTCTCTTGTGAGGAAGAAGGGGTGGCCATCATCTTTTTAATCCATCCAATTCTGGAAGTAGGTGGTGTTGTTAACTTGCGTACTTTTTCTGGTGGAGTTTGAAACCCTTCTTCTTCTTCTTCTTTTCCTTTTTCTGTCTTGGTCACGGGTACTGGTGGTACTGGTACTGGTACTGGTACTGGTGATGGTGCTGGACTTTTCATCAAGGTCTTAAAATCTTTCATAGTGGGTAGAGCTGTTTCGTCTAAAGCTTTCTGGTGAAAGAGTTGTAGTCGTTGCAAGAGTTGACCGTACTTTTGCGATTTTTCTGTTTCGGACAAATCTTGGCGATCCATCAAGGATTGCAATTCGTGTTGTAACTGGGACATCTCGCTCAAATTGGGATTGGGAGGTAAATGCGGGGTGCGTTGTTCTTGCCACCGATGGTATTCCATCCATCGTTTGTAAGGCACTAAAGCTAGTTTTCGTCCTTCCATGGGGTTGTCAGGGGTGAATTCTGAGATCTTGGGACTTCCGAAGGCCTTTTTATCTTGCTCCCATCAGTCCTCCCAACATGGTTCCCAAGACTCCTTTCAGTATGGGGCCTAACAAGAGAGGTAAAATGCCTCCACGTTGGACCAACATCTTCTTTTTTTGACGAATGGGAATTTTCTTTTGAACCATTTTCCGAAGAACGTGACGATGTTTGCCTAAGCATTGTTTCTGGTGTTTGGACAAAGGGATCGTGCCTTTCAAAACGTTCAAACAACATTCGCACACGGTATCGATGACCTCTTTGGAAGCCGTTTGAATGAGTTTTTTTCGTAGGGGTGGAGAAGCTTTGGACAGGACAGATAACAGGTCCCCATGTTTGGCTAAACGTGGTGGCAGTCCTTTCCTTTTCTTTCCTTGGGGTTTTCTGGAGGGTGACATCTTTGAGTCTTTAGGAGCACCTAAAAACACTGATACCCTACTCGGTCACAGGCCTTTTTTATACTGGAACGCGTCGCCACTGATTGTCTTTACGTTTTATCAGTTTGAGGACAGGCATGACACGTCGTGCAGGGGTACGTAACGGACTAAATCGAGCCAGTTCTTGTTTGGACAAATCCAGTAAACTTTGTAACATGCCCGATCTTTCTTGGACTTTGATTTTGGGAGAAGGTACTTTGTGAGCAGCAGCCACTGCCACTAAATTGGAAGGTCCTGCCACTGGGGAAGTTCTTTTGGGGGTCATCAACGGAGAAGTTCTTGGTGTGATCAACGTCTCCAAGTACTCTTCAGTTCCTGGTGACATCAACGGAGAAGTGGACAAACGTGAGGCTGCCGGAGACGCAGTCACCGCTGTGGCAGGTCGTGGCTTGCGAGTGTAAGGTTGCGTCCTGGCCGAAGTGCCTCTCTTGCGACTAGTTTTCTTCTTCTTCTGTGGACTTTTCTTTTTCTGGGCACTTTTTCTCTGTTTCTTTTTCTGGGGGCTTCTTTTCTTTTTCTGGGGTGGTGTCTGGTAAGAGGAGGGTCCCGCCACTGGAGAAGTTATTCTTCTTGGGGACCTGGTCTTTTTCTTTTTCTTCTTGGGGCTTCGTTGGACTTTTGTCTTAGGGATAACTTTGGGGGCATTAGGATCCCATCTTAAGAGTGAGCGAATGATGACCCCTCCTAGAGTACCGCTCCCTCCAGGTTTCAAAATGATTTGTTTTTTGGTTTGAGTGTCGATGCGGGGATCAGCCAGTTGGACCAAAGCGACTTTGTTTCGATCGAAAAAGCGTTGGGTTTGATGAGGAATCTGAATGATTCCTTGGAGTAATTGACGTGCCGTCACCGTGAACCATCGTAAGACTTCTTTGAGACTAGCTTCTAAGACACGGGCTCGTGTTTGTGGATCTTTTTCTCGACTGATGCCATACAAGGCACGAATCAATTTGACGGGAAGATGTGACTGAAGGGACGTCATGTTCACACTGTGTGAGACAGACGAAAAAGGGTCTGAGGTTTTTATAGATTTTTTTCATGGGGAGTGAAATGAAGTCGAGGACGGAGACGTGTACAGGACAGGCCCACCGTCTTGGCACCAGTGGTGAAACAAGTGGGTACGAAATCGCAAATCCTCGGGGGTTGTAGGTTTCAAATCGACGAGTAAATAGGCGTGTGGCGTTTGAGTGGCATCGTCGTACGCCTGAGTCAGCCAAGGCGTTCCTAACTGTTTGGCTAAGACTTGCACTTGCGATTTATCTCGAGGGCTTTTAAACAAGACCACGTAATGCGCATTGAGACTGATGGTGCGATGGGCTTTACTTTGTTGAAACAAATTTTGGGTGATGTAAATGACACTGGCATTACGGTGATGCCCTTTGCGCGTAAACCACAATTTAATTTCTTCTTCGTCTTCTCCTAACATGTCGTCGAAAATGACCAAATGGGTTAGACGGGAGTCAGAGACGATGCCATCGTCTTCTTTAGGAATGCCTTCCACAAACACGATGGAATCGCCTTGACTTTCTCGCAAGAGGCTGTACGCCGATTGCCACTTTTTGTAACACCACACGATCCGTTGAGGGGGCCGATCGATCAAATGATGTTTATGTTCGATCAAACGTTTGACGAATTCGGTTTTGCCAGAACCGCTAGGTCCAGCAATGAGCATGTTAAAGGGATGGCGAAGATACAAAGCCTCCCAACTGGCACGATCTAAGTGTTCGTCGATGACTTTGACAGTAGAGGAAGAGGGAGCAGAGACAGCAGAGGTAGCCATGGTGTGAGAAATGTCACTTGTGACACGAAAAACAAATAAGACAAGAGTTTATATACTTTTTCAGAACACGTTTATTGAATGTTTTTTTTCAAACATGAATACGAAAGACAAAAATACATAAAAGCCAAAGGCTTAAGTACAAGGATAAAAGGCACATGATAACGATGAACGTGGAATAAACACAAGTGTCTGTACAACAACCACATGTTTTGGGTAATGTTCTAACCAGTTCAACAGGGGGTAAAGTCACACAAGTGTCCTCCCGAAAAGGTCTTTCAGGTCTGTCCACGACAGTCCTGTCTTGGGTGACGGGTTCTTCTGGCACCGTCACTAACACGGGTTGAAAAGTAACTTTTTTCCTTGAACAACTCTCGTGCATACTGGGCCACTTCTTGGGTCCAAGCCTCAAAATCCCATTCTTTCCAGGCACGGACATCTGTCCAATGGGGATGTAAGTCACAAGCTACACACACATCGTCATACACGTCTTGGGTAGCTAAAAGTTGACGAATCTTTTTTTCCCGTTGAGGTCGAGAAGTATCCAGATGAAAACGCAAGGCTTTGAGCAAAAGGAGTTTTTCGTGACCATTTAAGGCCATGGAGGTGGTAAGTACTGATCGTAAAGAGTCCACAAAGAATCGGCTGGTAAACGAAATCCCAGAAAACAAGTCACTAAAACACACACCACTTGTCGTCCCAAATTGAATGGATACAGTTCTTGTAATAATCGATGGTAATGATCCACGGTTTGAATATGGTCATTGAGTTCCTTCCACGGAATCTGTTGGATGACATGTGACATAAGTCGTGGCATGGCAGCCTGTTTTTATAGTCTCTTTGTTTCGAAAACAATACACGTACTTTCTAGCCAGAGATCTTCGTTCTCCAGTAGGGAATCTAAATCTTGCATACTGTAACCGAAACTTCAGAGTTCGTTTAGAAGTTTCCTCTTCCTCTAAGTAGATTCCACGTAAAATATGTTGATAATCCTTTAACTTGTCTTCCTCAATGTATTGCTGTAGGTGAATCTCGAAGTAACCAAAATAATGAACGTTTCGATCATTCACTAACTCAAAGTGTTGAACAAGGTCTGACCACTGAAACAATTTCTGACGAATCAGTTCTCTTATACCATTCAGGTACCAGTGGTTAAAGATCTGGTGACGTAACGGATGCAGTTGTTCTTTACGTTTCACTTGTATTTTCACCAGCTCTCGGTAAATGCGTTCTCTCAACTCCACAGGCAAAGCACGAATGTTCTCTAGCAAAGTATCCATGAATAGGTCATACTAAATCCTCTTTGGTCTGACACAAGAAATGTACTCTTTGCACAAACATGGTTTCACTTCAGTGTCGAATTTAAATCGTTGAGTCACTAATCTACACATTACAATTCGTTCAGAAGTTTCCTCTTTCACTAAGTTGACATTGTGTTCAAGATGTTGGTAATTCGTTAACTCTTCCTCTGGAATTCGATGCAGTACGTTTACAATGATGTAACTACAATCGTCCATACCAAACCAATCCTTTTTAAAACTAGAGGATCGTTGATCAATGTCTGTCCGATGGAACACTTTCAACTGAATCAATCCTTGTATAGCCTTCAGGTACCAGTGGTTCAAACACCGGTGACGTAACGGATGCAATTGTTCTTTACGTTTCACTTGTATTTTGACCAGCTCTCGATAAATACGTTCTCTCAACTCCACAGGCAAAGCACGAATGTTCTCTTGTAAAGTATCCATGAACAGATTATTATGGTAAGAAGTTACTTCAATGTCTCGGTCCCACTAAAGGTAAGTAATGACAATTCGGTGACCATCGAGCATGTTCTACGTAGGCCGAATCTTGCGGTTCCCAGTGGTGAAGTGACACACCGCAACTGAAGCACTTGACTTTATCTCCTTCGCCCAAGTAGAAAAATCCGGCTCTGGCTAATTCTTCGGGGGTCGGTCCTCCCAGATACTTTGGCCATTTTCCTTTGAACGATTGAAGACGATTTTCAAAGTCGCAGTATTCCGACAAACGCACAGGGAACGAATATTCGTCTTTCACAGGTTCGTTTCGATGAGGGTTGGGTGACAGGAACAGGAGTTTGCTCAGGGCTGGATGACATCCGTAGGGAGGTAAACGTGAAGGTTGACATTCCCCTTTAAACCCGGTAAAATGTCTAAGAGGACGAGCGGCATCGCTTTCGCATCCCTCAGGTTTGACACGCACAGCATCACTTTCCATGACAGGGGCAGTGAGAACAAAGTTCCCATGATGCTTTACGGCATCGCTCAGGTCACAACGTACAGCATCGGTCCCATCGCAAGGCTCACAATCGCACTCGTCTGCAAACTCCGTTACGCAATTACAATGGTAACCACATGGACAATCGCAGTTTCCTTCCGGACATTTTCCGTCGCAATGCCTGGGTCTTATCCATCCAATATTAGTCACACTAGAGGAAGATACAACTTTTTTACAATCCCCAAACTGAAACGATGTCTTTTTCAAAGTATTCATCTTGTTCGCTCGGTCTTGGTAGTCACAATGAACTATCGATCTTGACCATAGCCCCCTTTTTATACTAGTCGCAATGCAGTCTCCAGCTTGTACATCTTTCCTTTTTTACGTTTTTTATGTCTTGTTTCGGAAGGTACCGTCTCTAAGGTACCGTCAACATTGTACCGTAGTGTGATGGGTGGAAAGGCCATAGAAAGGTAAGGGCAGTGCGGAGACCATCGAGTATGTTCCAGAATAGCTGAATCTTTATAGATACATAGATCCATTCGTAACTTCAGTCCGCAAGCAAAACACTGTACCTCGTATCCCAATCCTGACTCAGGTCCCAAGTAGACAAATCCTGTTCTAGCTAAAACATGCGAAGAAGGTAATCCTTCCCTATCCGTAGGTCATTTCTGAAACGTGTCCAATCGACGGGCACAATCACAATAGTCAGGTAAGAAGACTGGAAAATGGTAGGGTTTGAACTTGGAGTTCTCATCGGGTTTCTCACTCGATTCTTGCTGTGGCGAAGTCATCTTTCTGGTGGGGTAACTATCCTCTTACAACCAATGTTTTATACCAACGTGTCCATACGGTAAGGTGAAATGATTGGGAAGTCGAACTCGCTTCTGGTACACGATTTGATAGACTTTTTCCAAGGGTCGACTGACGATGTGGTGAGTGGGTAAACGTACAATCTTGTTCGGTTGGTAGGTGGTCACTTTAAAGTTTCCATCCTCTCCCGATTGCAAGGCTTCTTTCAATACCCCAAAGTTGACCACTCGACTGGTACGATAATTCAGAGTCAGTCCTTTCACTTTGCACGTCGTGTGCACTTCTCCTTGTTTGTCACGGTATTCGTAGCCGTAATTTTTGGGACCGCCACTGACGAAACTTAGAATCTTGTCGTCGGGATGCTCGTCTGTCCAGGCTCCTAAACGGTCTCCTTCGATGTTAGGGTGATGTTGAATCGGGTGATGGACGTAAATGCAACTGTCCGTGTCAAAGTACAGAACGCGTTCTTCTAACAGTTCTAAAGCTTCGTACAATTTTAAGCGAGCATGGGCTGTCACGTAAGCCGCAATGATGACATTTCCAAAAGGGTCGTCTTGTACAAAGTCCAGATCTTCTTCGTAATTGACCAAGATCAAATTCTCTCGAACGACGTCCACGTGTTTCATGTATTTGGTTTTGTCGTGAATCATCTGGAAGTAGCGGGAAGGTTCTGTCAAATATTCCGTCTTGGGTAAACACGGTCGTTGTGCCATTTTACCCCACAAGCAATTTAACATCACTTTGGCAAACGATCTCCTGCCTTCGTTTTTCTCGATGTGGTCTAAAGTGATGCCTTCTTGTTCGTAGTATTTCTCTTTGAACTGTATTTGGTCTTCGGGAGTGTGACACCAGGAAGGATAGCCGCTGGCTTCTTGCTTCAGTTTCAAAAAGGCATCCACGTAGTCGGCGAAAATGCCTTTCTGAGTAGGGTCACCCTTGCGGTACTGTTGTGTCTTGGGAAAGTGGCAAATTTCGTACACTTGTAACAGTTGGTATCCCATGTCCAGAGCTTTGAACAATTCTACGCTGACCCAGGTTCCCGTCAAGGCACGTTCTTCCTGGGTGTGCTGACAAGGCTGATCTTGGTTGCACGCCTCGGCACAAGTACGGCACAAGGGAAACATCAGTTTGCCTTGACAATGGTGAGGTAAGACGGGATGGTATAGGTTCGTGGGAGGCAAAACTTTGCACTTGATCAAGCCTTCGTATTGTCGAATGTTTTTCAGGTCGATGTGTTCCGTCAGCAATTGCGGGTGCCCTACGGGAAAGCGACAATATTTGCACACGTAGGGATATAGCGAACACACGTCCAAGTATTTGATTTCTTCTCCTTTCTCTTCGTCGGCTTGGTACAGCAAACAGGTGGCATTGGTCCTTCCTCCGTACGAACTATCCCTCGGGTTCAGCGGGTCCATGAACTGGTAACTTTCCACGAGGCGTTTAAACTCGGGATCGGTTCTCATACGGTGATCGTACTCGTGTTCCCACATTTCCACCACTTGGTATCCTTGCTGTTCTAACTTTAGGCGTCGCTGACAAGTGTCCTGGTACAAGTCTTCCATGGTTCGTTGCAAAAACTGATTTTTAGTGCCACGGTCAGGGTAACAAACAGGACATCCGTGAAATAAGCAACCGTTAAACTCGTACACGATCTTGGGGTTTTCTAAGTCCCAGCCATCGACCGAATACGTTCCGATGGTCTTTTCGCCCCCTCCGTTGCGGGCATGCTGAATCCACTTGTCTTCCTTGTCGCACAAGTAATGTAACCAACGTAGGGCTTTGACCGAGTATTGACGTTTGACAAAGTGGGTCGTTTGAGGACTGATGACAGCCACGGTGTTTTCAGGCATGAATCGTTGTCGATACACTAAGGAACACGCTTTGGCAATGGTGCAAGCTTCTTTCAAAGGATCGACCCCTCCGTGTTCCATGAACAGTTCTCGAAATTTTCCACAGCAACGCCGTAAAATGTCCACGTCGGAACGACAATACTTTAGCATTTCTTCCTGAAAGTCGAAAGGGTCCGAGGCGTGAATCTGGTACCAAGCGTAGAAAGCTTCTCGTTGTTCGGTACGCATGTTGTCGGGGTCGTAATAGTGAGCCTCTGGTAAATGGGGTAGAACGGCGTGTTGATTGGCTTCCGTATTGAAAAAGTGCGGAAAGTACCCTTTAGTCATTTCTGTCATTCCAAACGTTTTAGGCATTCGACTCAAAGGCATGGCCAAATAGCTCATCGAATCTTTAAACTGTACTTGTCCCACTTGCATGAAAATGATTTTGGCTCCGTTCAAAGTCACTTTAGGACGCTCGGTGCCTTGTTCCGTATAGTATCTGAGAAGAAACTGTCCATCGTATCCGGAGAAATTGTGAGCCATCACCGTGGCATGACGATGACAATCTCCGTAACGTTCGATGTCCTCTTGGCTCCACGTCTTGTCGACGGGGTCTAAGACCCATTGGGCAAAATCGGCTAACGTGTTCGGTCCCCGAAAGATTTTTTCACGCCCTCCGGGAATCTTGCTACAGTGAGGGCAATGACTGAAGATAGGTTCTTGAATGCACTTCTCGCACGCTCGATGAGCCACGCAAAAATTAGGAATGTGAATGCCGGTCTCTTGCATGCATTCGAAATCGAAAAAGATGAAATTGCCTTTCTTCTTGTGACCGTCCTCTTTCTCTGGTGGGGGTTGGTATTTTTGCACGTAGCATTGGTGTTCCAAGTCCACGATGTGGTGACAAATGTGACATTTTTTCTTTCCTCGACATACGTGTGCCTTGGCATTATTGGTAAGTATGCCTTGTCCACACGTAGGGCACAATCTCAGCAGTTGACAAGCGCATTTCTTCTGTGAACCTTGTGTTTTCAGATGTTGTTGGTAACAGGTAGGGCTGACAAACGTGCGCAGACAAGTTGAACAAGGCACTGGTTCTTCGCTCAGACAGGGTGGAGAGGCCAAACATCCTGAGCATTTCCATCCACAATGTTTGTGTTGCTCTCGATTATTATAACCATAGTCACATTTCTCACAATAATAAGCATATCCCAGGAATCCAGTGATACTGGTAATGGTATCGAAATGGTCATCGTGATGATAAAGGTGAATGTATTTTCCGTCCTTAAAATCTTGGCCTCGAAACAATAGAGGCCCGCGCATTTCTTGAGGGTGCACTTTCAAGATGTATCGTGGAGCTAGGACATCTTGCAATTTTTGCATCTCGGGAATGCCACAGGGTGTGTCTTTGGGCAGTCCGGCTTGTTGTAACAGGAGTTCTGCTTCGTTTCGTTGTTTGGCTCGGTCGGAACGTTGAATAGTGTCCCAGGTTCTTTTCCATTCTACCGTGTCGTTCTTGTTGGCATAGGTTCGTCCCACCACGATGGCACGGGCTAAACACATCTGGTCATGAGGGTTGTTAATTCGGACGAGACTCGTTTTGGTGTTGCGAAGGTCGTCCACCAATAACATCTTTTTGCGTCCTGTCCCTTGAGGAGGAGAGACGTGGGTCATGTCCAGTGTGGCTTTACCATCGGTGATGTCAAACTGATCATTAGATTGTTGTACGTGTTGAATCTTGTCCATGACTTTGGAAGCAGTCAATTCTGCAGGGGTGCTAAACTCGATCCAAACAGGGGATTTCAAACCGTCGTGTTGTATGGAAAGTCTCAAGCGATCGTCTTCTTTGGATTGACATTGTCGCTTGAGTGCAGTGAGCAAAGAATCCCACACCTCGGTGATGAACACTTCTGCTTTCTCTAACGGCACTTCAGCCTTGAAATCTTTAAACTTCACCGTGTATTTGTAAGCCGTAGTTCTAAATTTTCTAGAGGAGCGCTTTTCCGTCTCTCGAATGGAATAGTACTTTTCAGGGTTGACTAAGGGTGGTGAACTTGGTTTAGAGGGTTGGGATTCTGGTTCACTCATGTCCTCTTCAAAATCACTGGCATGAATTTGTGCCAAGATTTCAGCCCTGGTACGAGGCGATAGATCACGTTTCTGCCTCTTACTTTCTTCTTCTTCTTTCTTCTCGAATGAATGGGATCGTTTCATCTTGAAAGCAAAAAGTCAAATGACTCAAGTTCAAACACCATAAACTACTTTATAGTCATAGCAGACCAGCGTATATAAAAGGGTGTGTGTCTTGTCCTTTCACTATTCATTTCACTCTCAAGCCGAGCACAACGATGGAAGAGACTAACCAGATGGAACGTTTCGTCAGAGCTTTGCGAGGGGTCATTAGAAAATTCTCTTCAGACCAGCCTACGGACTACTCTCCTTCCTTTAGAGATAAAAGTCAAGATACTTGCTATATCTGTCAGAAGAAAGGGCATTGGTCTTCAGAGTGTCCAGACCGTCAAAAAAGAAAAAAAAACAGGGGATAAAAAAGACAAAAGTCAAGATACCTGTTATTATTGTCAAGAAAAAGGACATTGGTCTCCAGATTGCCCAAAAAAGAAACAAGAGGAGTCAGAAGAAAAGAGGAATTATTCAGAAGAAGAGAGGGATTCTTCAGAGGAAGAGAGGGATTCTTCTGAGGAAGAAAGAAGACAGGTGAAGAAAAAGAAACAGGAGAAAAAAAGAAGAAGGGAAGAAAGCGAGGAGGAAGAAGAAGAAGAGGAAAAGAGTGTGAAGGTGAAGAAAATCAATAAACAGAGAGACTAAACAAGGAGAAAAGAAGTCAATGAACTTTTTATTAAAGTGTTGTGTTGTGAATTGTGAATTGGATTGTAAAAAATGGAGAAAAGAATAAATGAATGATATAAGGTAAGAGTCTTTGAGTTTTGATTTTAAAATAAGAAGCTACACTCACGCACTCATACAAAGACACGTACTATAAGGGTACAATGGGTGGTTTTTTTTTTTGAGTTATTGGCAAATTGAAATTGTATTTCTTTTCGAGAAATGTGGGTGGCCCTGAAAAGGGCCTTTTTTCTTTATGGTGCAGGGGTGAGTTTAAGCAATCAATTTTAACTGCCTTAAGCCTTTGCCACGGCCAAGGCCTACTTCTGGACTGCGTAATGATGATAATGATTGGGTTGAAATCACTAAGGGTGGTACGGTAGGCTTAGTCACAGGGTTGACATGTTTGGCTCGGGAAGGTCGTATTCTCTTCGGTCGTGATAAAGAAGTCTGATACATTTGTTTCAGACTTCTTAACTCCGCTAAAATGTCCAACAGTACCGTGACCGTTTGATTTTCACCCTCTTGTTTCTTTGCTGCTACTTCTTCTTGCTGTTGTTTTTTTCTTACCTCTTCTTCTTGTTGCTGTTGCTGTAGGAGAAAAGCCTGTTCCGCTTCCTTTTGTCGTTGTATAAATTTCTCCAATTCTTCTTTCTGTCTCTGTCTAAAATTCTCCACTTGCGGTAATGAAGAAGGTAACGAAGGTTCCGGAACAAATTCTTGCGAGGAGAGAAAATCCACAAAATCCCAATTCACCTCTTCTGAAAGTAAGTCCGGGTTCCCTTGGGCGGTCTCCCCTGCTGGTGCACCCCACTGGATCGTTTTCTGAGTTTCCGTCATGTTGAATCACTATCGCATAGATTGACTGCACACAAGCGCTAGCGAATCTATATTGACTACGTGACGTCACAGACTGCTCTCTTCGGATTGGATGCGGGCTGACTGAATTCTGTAACGCGTGTTCGGATTGGTGAATGAACTCAATCCGTTTCAATCCTTTCTGTCCCTATAAATAAGCGCAGTTCACTGCATTGATTCACCTATTCTCGGAGCCTCAACATGTGGACCGACGTTGAATCTTCAACCCTTGTGTCAACAATGATGTTCAGGACGGACATGCTCATGTATGTCCAATCCAAGTGGACCGTTGTCTACAGGACCAACAGCAGTCTGTGGATAAGAAGAGTCTATATAGAGAGACAAGGTTGCCTCAAGAGGACTCTGATGTATGGCCCTGCTGTAAGACGAAGTTTAAGGAAAAGAAGATGTCGCAAATGCCCTTTATGTTAAGGGCATATTAACATAAACCAAAGGCCCTTTTCAGGGCCAGCCATATTTCTCGAAAAGAGATAGCCTTTGAATTGCCTACCCCTTTTTTAAAAATTTTTTTTAAAATTTAAAAAAAATCCCATGTTAAATTCCCCTTGTCCGTAGAGTGACCCACGATTTATTGCCATGTTAAATTCCCCTTGTCCGTAGATTGACCCACGATTTATTGCCATGTTAAATTCCCCTTGTCCGTAGATTGACCCACGATTTATTCCCATGTTAAATTCCCCTTGTCCGTAGATTGACCCACGATTTTTCGCCATGTTAAATTTCCATTGTCCGTAGATTGTCCCAAGGGGTTCTGTAATGCTAATTCCCATTGTCCGTAGGGTGCCCCACTTCACTACTAATGTAGTATCAGATTAGTCAAGACACCCCTTTAGGTACATATGCATAACACTTTAAGGCAAGTAATAAAACCTGAATATAAACAAATATTTTCTCACGCCATGGAAACGGATTGAGTGCAAACTGCAATTACCTCCCCTCTCTCTAAATACTCTTTACAACTATCCGCTAGCAAACCCCTTCTCACAGTAGCTATAGGCGCAGAGGTTTTCAAACATGATCAGAATATATCAGGTAAGAGTGCGGGACGACAAAAACACACCTGGAACAAATTACCTCCTGCCTTTTCCACTACACCCGACATTTATCAACCAAACCAATAATTAAATAGTCCACTGTGTGCACACTTATTAGCCAGTCGTACATGGCCAAATGACTAAACACGACCTAAATCGAAAAGAAAATCAGTCATGCAATTTGATCCATGCGCGGTCTTAAAAGAAGAAAGACAAGAATGACATCCACTCAACACTGTCAGGTAGGAAAGTTGAACACAGCCTTTGAACTTCCTTGATTGTGTGGTAGAGTTAGAGGTCTAATTTTACATAGCTCAACTAAATAGGAAGATGACCTCTTTAAAGCCAGCCAAGGCCCTAATGAGAGAGGTCGTTAATAAACATGATGTTGAAGATCTGGATGCATAGGCAGAGGAATAGATGGCGAAGGGGTGAGAGAATTCCCACGTTTGAATGAAAGCTGGATGACGATAAATACATACAAAAAAGACATAGCGATTAGATCTCTGTGGAGGAGGAGTATGAAGACAGAGAGAAGTAGGCTAACTCTTAGACCCATGTAATGACCACTGCTGCACTAATCAGATGCATATGAAACAGATAAATGGATTATACACTGATCTAGACCTTTTTCCGTTACTAGTTTTAGCTTGCCAAACCTATCCCATAACCGCGTCCGGTACAGTCATGCGCATTTGACGTATGGCAACTCCAGCGACCTACACGTCTTTTATGAATAGAGAATTTGTCATAATAGATCGCCGCAGGTAGTATTAAACAGTGAAAAATGCAAAAATGTTGAACTTATGAAGAATATAAAGGACACTGATGGAAAATATGCCATTTTAATGGAATCACGGAAGCAAAAGTCTATAGAATTTAAATATATAAAGCATAACGACACGAAAATAAAATTATATACAGGTCTTCCAAACTGTGACACCTTTCTGTGTTTATTTCAAGAAACGTGCACTCATGCCAAGAGACACAAAACAAAACTAAATCACTAGGATGAACTTTTAATGACATTAATAAAACTGAGGAGAAATCTGGCTATGGAAGATTTAGCCTATCGGTTTGATACCAGTGAGTCACAAGTGACCAAGATTTTTAACCGTTGGCTTCATGCATTGTACATTGCTGTTGTTGGGCTCGTCAAGTGGCCAGACAGTGATGAAATGGAACTTCCTGAAGTATTTCAGAATGATCAACTTAGAAAAGTTAGATGCATTATTGATTGTAATGAAAGTTTCATTGAAAGACCGACAGTGTTAAAGGCCAGGGCACAAACCTACTCTAATTATAAGAGACACAACACAGTGAAGGTGCTTTATGTCAATAGTCCCACTTTAGCAGTGGTATTCTTGTCAACATGCTGGGGCGGACGAGTCTCAGACCGAGAGATAACTCTTCAGTCAGGGCTGCTGGAGAAGCTACTTCCTGGGGACACTGTCCTTGCGGATCGTGGGTTCACGATGTTGGAAGAATTTTCTTTCAGCGGAGCAAAGTTGATGGTACAAGCTTTCACAAAAAAACCCCACAAAAAACAACTATCGGCAAAAGAGGTGGAGCAATCTAGGTTTATGTCGCGTACACGCGTACAATGATACATGTTGAACGTATTATAGGTCGGATAAAATATTTTGAAATTCGTCAAGGAACACTTCCATTGACACTAGCCAAAAGACCTAGCTGTAATGCGGAGACAACATGTGATAAAATTCTTACAGTAATCAGTGCTGTTGTCAATATGAATGGCCCACTTTTCTAAATAGCTTGTCTCCTGGACCACACCAGTATTTCTCTTAAGCATTTTAATTACAATGTTGTCTTTTATATCTCTGGTTTGATGGTATTCGTAGTATTTTCCATGGTGATGAAATATTTATGTTACCAATTTTTTTATATACATTTAACATGGATTGAATGTTTTTGCTATGAATTGTATTGTGGATGCCTAAGAAGTTACAAACTCTAAACATTATTCTCAAATAAAACTAACACAGTTGTAACATATTGTATGTATTTTTTTATTGAACATGCATTTATGTGATTTTTATAAGACCGTGTGTGTTGAAACTAGTCATGTGCAGCTATTTTTACCCCTCCATTACGATAGTGGAATTGATTAACATTTGCTTTTGCTCGTATGTGTGAAAATAGTAACTACTGTCTTCAAATTTCAGCTGTGGATCGTCTAGTACTAATATTAGTACCCTTACTCGTACCTCGTGGACACAACAAATCAAGTTGAGGCTACGACATCTTATGTATGGATCGTCCAACTTTGTAAGTCCTATCTGACGCAGTTTTTGCTCGTATCTACATTTTTCTGTATTAGGAAGGTTACTGAAATATTCACTCGTGATTGGCGAACAGATTATTTCTTTAAATGGTGTACAGATGTGAAACGTCTTTGTCAGAAACTTCCTACACGAACATACACACTGTCAATGACCACCACTTAAAAGTTGCACTACGTTGATTGCGCATACGTTAAATATTGGCGTGGGGAAAACCCACATTTCGACTTCCGGAAAAAGGTATAAAGTAAAAACTTTGTCGATCTCCGGTAATAGCTTGACTAGTAAATCCAAACGTGGTCACCGGGTTATACCAGGCCGGAACGATTGTGTCAAAGAACTACAAGACTTTGCACGAAATGCTTACCTTATGTGGCGTGATAACGGTAAACCTCGTCATGGGCATCATAGTAAACAAATGCGCCAAACAAGAGCACAATTTAAGTATGCTCTTAGATTATGTAAGAAGGAGGAAGTAAAACACAGAGCAGACCCGCTAGCACAAAAAGTTTAAAATGTCGACCAATGTGAATTCTGGAAGCAAGTTAAACAAAATACTACGACAACTTCCAATAAACTACCAATTTGCAACCATGGCCAGAATAATATATGTAACAAATGGAAAAAAATCATTTTGAAGACTTACTCAGTAGTGTTAAAAATGAATCAAATGAGAAGCATATGCTCTCGGCATTGAACACCCCTTCTGCCCGTATTGGGGTAATCACATTATCTGAAATGGAAAGTGCAATAACAAGACAAAAAGGATCTAAATGTCCAGGATCAGATATTGTCTTAATGGAACATTTGAAATTTTCAAATGCTAGACTTCATGTGCTATTGATGATTTTATTTAATTGTATGTTTGTGCATAACTTTGTGCCAGATGATTTCACGAAAGTTACAATTATACCGCTAAAAAGGTAAATTGGTAACCTGGCGGACAAAAATAACTACAGACCTATAGCTCTTACGACTATTGTTTCACAAATATTTGAATCCATCATACTGCAAAGATGTGAAGTGACAATCTCCGATAATCAGTTTGGTTTTTTAAAAAAAGCAGCATTCGACAGATTTATGCATATATGACTTTAAGGAAACTGTCAGATATTATTTAGAACATGGCAGCCCAGTGTTTGCATGCTTTTCAGACGCTAGTAAGGCATTTGATAGGGTCAATCATTGGGCACTCTTTAAAAAGTTGACTGATATTAAAATACCTGTCTACATAGTTCATATTTTAGTTAACTGGTATGGCATACCGTTGTAGTATGTGCGATGGGGAAGTGTAATATCCAGCGCTTTCCATGTAACCAATAGGGTGAGGCGGGGGGGGGGGGGGGGTATGCTATTTGATAGATAGATAGATAGATAGATAGATAGACGAGTTAAATCGTAAGCTGGGTCAGCGTTACCTGGGGTTACGTCTGCCACCAAATGTGTTGTTTCTTAACAATTTTAGTTTTGCTGATGATATATCATTGATAAGTAATTCTACCACAGGTTTAATGAAATTATTAAAGATATGTGAACAATACGCATTTAAGAATATCATCAATAATACAAAAAATCAGTATGCATGGTCTTTCAGCCAACTTTTTTCAAATTACCATATCCTCCCCCTGTACATCCTAACGGCAATGCTTTTACGTATGTCAAGAGTTATACGTATTTGGGTCATATTTTGAAATCCAGTCGGTCAGATAATGAATATATGATGAAACATTACCGACTTTTGTGTAAAATTGTCATATTATTAGCAGATGGAACAAAATGCTCTTTAAATGTGACACTTAATTTCATTCTAAACAATGCAGGGCGCAGTTAAATGTGTAGATGTTTATGTATACTTGATATATATGTTCTTTTATGTTTACAATGTTTTTACTTTATATCTATATTTTAATTTAGATGTATGGACTATGTATTCTGAAATAACGAATTCTTATCTTATCTTTTCCTATCTCAGTCTGGTTATCTCAGACACGTCGTCTCAGTTATGGTGTCCACGCGCTAGGAACTGCTTTTAAAAAGAAACCCTTTGATGTCTCCTGCTGTGCCTGACGGAGTTGTTATAAAATACAACACCATATATATAACAAAAATAAATTCACTCATAAAGCAACTTAATGTTCTCCAGTTTTAATAAAACTTTACAAAACATGTGACACGCACATGCATGCACACACACACACACACACACACACACACGTCGAGCTACTTGACAGAGCTCCAGACACACAGGCAATACACATCACTGGCTACACAAAACCAAACTTTCTGAAGTGCTACTGCAACGCCGGCAAAAACCAGAAATGTGTTATGTCAGACTGGTTTGTTCTAACTTTGTCGAACACCCACAATCCGCCCCAGCTGGATCAAATAAAACAACGCAATGGCACATTGAAATTCCTGAACTTTGCCATTTGTCTACCAGACTGGTTCATTCACCAGTCCAAATGCTATTCCACAAAAGATTTCCATGTAGCGTATCATTGCACAAGTGACGGCAACACATGCCATATTTCCAGGACAGAAATGATAAATTTCCAAGAAACTCGTGAATTAGAAATTTCCTGACGTCACTTCGTTAGAATTGTATTCAGCAGGTATTGTACTGTACAGTATCATACAATTGCCTACCACAGAACGTTTACCAAATAAGAACTGATGAAAGATAACATTTAACTGTATAAATAATATTAATTATCCATTGTTAATCGTAGGGGCTCGTATCGTTGCTTACAATTTACCTGTCATACGTGTACTATAATAACTAGTTATTATTTAGTACATGTATGACACCTAACTTGTAAGTAACGATACGAGCCCCTGGGTTGTTAATTTCATATGACATCCATCGATTAAATGTGATAATACAGTAATAATATCAAATGTCCTTGTGTTTCGATTTTCTCATGCGGCGAAATTCTGTTCTTAGGGTCGACAATTCACCTCATTGTCCATAATAATATGTTCGTCTTGATACGCAGAATAAACAATAGAACGTGGATTGAGAAGCTCGTTGCTCAATACTTCCAGTACATAATAATTATAACTTTTCTTTATTTTTTTCTCTAACAGCGCCATATATAGCTAGATTATACCTAGATAACTAGTCAGATTTTCATAAAAGAATACAAAATATGATGACCTTTATATGGAGTACCTGATAAATATTATGTTTATGCAAACTAAATTGCACCGGTGCATGGTTATTTTAATTTAACTGGAAAAAATTGGGTGAGAAAAGTAATCCATTTCTGCGTTTTTTTTTTCTTGTTTTTTTTTTTTTTATATAACCAAGATAAGAAAGTCGCGGAGTTACATTGTTTGTCGGGACCCCGAGTGGCTGAGTGGTCTAAAGCGCTCACCGCTACGGATCACTGCCATCTCACCTCTGTCTGCGTGAGTTCGAGTCTCAGGCTCGGCTAGCGTGGGTACGTGAGAAAGCCTGCCAGTAGATTGTCGTGAGTCGGTGGTTCTTCCCGGTGTTTTCCAGGGTTCTTCCTCCACCAGTTATACTGGCCGCCATGTATAGCCTATATTGTGCTGAAAAAATGGCGTTAAACCCAACAACAACAACAACAACATTATTTGTCCCCACATATAAATAATATAACTCCTTGACTGGGATTGTCTCGGTTCCAACCCCAACATAGACTATATTAATCAATCTAAACAATGCCTTGCTCATGAAACAAAAGAATTGCTTAATTTGCATAATTGGAGCTGTCACTACTGATACTCTCGAGTGACCGCTTTAGGCATTGTTTGGTTAGGAAACACCTACCTGCTTAACTCAAAGGAAAATTGGTTGGGAGAAATTAGAGTAGCCGTTATGGCCAGGTGATCGCATAACACAGGTGACAGGTTGAAATAAATAAATATATATATATATATATATATATATATATATATATATATATATATATATATATATATATATATATATATATATATATATATATATATATATATATATATAATTTCAAACAATATGAAGTGTACCGTAATATCGACAAGGATATGAAACTTCCCGTGTTTTCAGTGTGAATCATACTGTATGGTCGATATAAAACATTACCGTATTTTCAGTATGAAGCATATCTTCAATATGAAAATTATTGCATTGTCAATTTGAAGCATAACGAATTGTCGGTATGAAATATGCCATGCTGTCACACTGTTCCTTATATGCTTTCAAGGGGAGAATGAAGACACTGTTAAACTGGCTCATCGTTTGGCAGCATTAGTGGATCTGTTCGTGGTGTGATTTCGTCACGGTATATGTTGTATGAGTGATGGACTTTCATATTTTTTCTTCATTAATTAACCCACCCATCTCCATTCTTCTATCGTGATTATTATCGTGGTTCTTCAGTGCCAAAGGATCATACGCTCTTCGGGATCATAATGATCATTAACCGTGCTTCTAACAGATTATACATTTTGCAGATTGACAGTCCGACAGACAGACAGACAAACAGATAGATAGATAGATAGATAGATTGATGGATGGATGGATGGGTAGGTAGGTAGGTAGGTAGATAGATAGGTAGATCGATAGATCGATCGATCGATAGATAGATAGATGACCAGACATATATAACCAGACATATAAAACACACACACACACACACACACACACACACACACACACACACACATCCTTATCTCTGCCACGCTGGCCCTGTTAAGCGTCAATAGAAACTTGTTGAAATTGGATTGTGCCCTCGTACGTTCATTGCAAATGGACATCTCTTTAAACCATCTTCCATATTAGAACTTTAAAGACATTTGTATCGATCGCCACTCTCACATTTAGCGGTACTTCTGACTTTTATCATCAAACATACAAATAATACTTGTAATCTAAACATTTAACGAAAATTGAATTAGGATGGAAACGAACGTTGATCACAATTTATTGTCCCAGTCGGATGCTGTGTTCCTTCAGATATCTTTCCATCAACAACAAAATATATCCAAGAAACAGGTTAATGAAATAGAAAGTCCGTGTAATTTCAATATTAAAATGTTGATTAAAGAGGAATTTGGAATGTGTTCCTTAATGGACATTAAAAAAACCAATAATACAAACGAGAATCCAGATTTAGTGCGCGAGCAACATAGGGGCCGTAAAACGCATGAACGCCTGTTTGAACATGAAAGTGGTCTTCCTGACGTATCTCCGGGACAGCTAATTAAGTGTTTCCGTGTAATAAGGGTATTTATCTTAATGTTCTGAAGGGATTCACCGGTGCATTGCGATAATTTCCTTTATCAATGGCTCTGATAAAACTAATGTTGTCCATATTGATATATACCAAATGAGTTTTTGGGGAACCATTCCAATTACATTCATATCCCTAATGTGAATTTGACATGCAAATGAGATATGTAGTATAGCTTCATTCCCGACTGACTCATTGTGCTAGACAGTGCTTCGTGAAGGTCTTGTGCAATATATCAATTCATAATAAAGAATTGCATAACAGTGATGGACAGAAAACACGGCTACAGCTCATTTGTATTCTCTTGTCAACGACGAGGTATTCAGTATTCCCGTAAATAAGTCATGATAGATGAGAAACATCACACAAGTATTAGGAGCAAAAGATGCTATCGGTGTAATTCTTTAAATAATTACATGGCGGAAAGTTTCACTCTGGTTTATTTACACCTTAACGTGATTGGTGCCGTGATACCATACTTGCAAGGTGAAAAAGGAACAAGGATGATCATTACCAGAACGAGTCAACTGCACAATGATCATGATTAAGAAAATGTCCATTAGCTGCTGCGTGAAACTGATAGGAACTGCACATTCAAGACAGAAGGCCGTGGGTTAGAGTATAGCAAACGCTAAGAAGCAAACATGGTGAAATACAACAGTTCGCTAAAAGTAATTATGAACCATGGTGCAGCTTATAAAAGGTATGGATATTGCAAACATTTCCAAGGATAGCAGACAAAGCTCAGTGACAAAAAAAGTATGGGCGGCCACACACATAAGCGTGGAGGGGGGTATTTGTCCCGGATTAACTCCTAAACATGTGTTAGCCTACATTAGTAAAATATAATAGCTGACCACTACATATTTACACCCTAACCCCACCCCCCAAAAATAACTCTGTGGGCGCCCCTGATAAAGGGTAAAATGTTAAATAGAAGGTCAGTATTGTTGTACAAACCACGCTCTTTTAAAACTTCCAAGGCCATATCAGATGGAATATCACACATTGCACGATATACAGAATACCTTCATTTATATCATCTTACGATGTGCAGAAAGGTGCATCGAGTCAATTCTACATCCCTTATCCCGCATGGAGGAGGGAGGGTAGGGGCGTGGTATGATTTATTGGCCAAGTCAGAATAAACATCACACCTACTAATTAAGATGATATTTTGTCAATAAAATAGTTTTTCTTTCAACTGTTTGACCACTGTAAAAATGAATTATATTCACTCGTCTGGCACGGTATCCATGTCTGTAATGCCCACCCCCACCCCCAAAAAACCCCATAACAAAAACAAAACAAAAACATTTCTCAGTAATACGGCGCCCATTACCATTATTTGGATATTTTCCCACCTGTTTCAAACTGCGTGATGTGTTTCCGCGAGTGATGTACACAAACATACATTATATTATATTATATTATATTATATTATATTATGTTATATTATATTATATTATATTATATATCATATTATATTATATTATATTATGGAATTTGTGTTATTCAATAATAAAAAAGGACATTGTCTATACACACAAAACTGTCACACACACACACACACACACACACACACACACACACACACCAGAAGGGCTGTGAAGTCGGTGTTTAATAATAATAATCGAGCTATTCATTGCTAGCGTGTTTTATTCACTCTTTTGCCAGACTCTTGTGCCGCGCCTGTACACAATACGAGGTTGAATGTAGGCATTAAATAAAATATTTATAATATGAACTGAAATGCATTACGATATTTGTTTTCGCAGAGAAATTGTAGTCAAACGTTGTGGATACGCTGAGTACTATGAATATCCTAATGTAGATTTTCATCCATAAAATGCACCGAGGTGTTTTTGAAAAGAAACGTTTTTCAGTTGAATATCTTTTTTTTGGTAAGTACAAGTCCAGTTTATTGTCGATTACCAGTATTTTTATGCAAGGGTTTTTTCGCGGGTTGTTTATCGTGTGATTAGATTGACAATATTTAGAAATATTCGGACAACCTCTGCCATTTCTACGTCTGGTTTGACCGTGGGATTTACCGAGAAGTTTCAAAGGAAAACAAAAATAGATGTATTCGCATCTTTTGGTCCAGTCCTTGTTTAGTAAATAACCTAAGTGTGCGGCAGGCAGCTAATGTTAGCTATCAGCATACATTGGAGATGTGATCAATAGGATTAACTTCTAATACTTTCAGAAACAGAGATCAAGTTATCCTACAGTTTGCTTTCGAGATCAGCTGCTGATTTCCAACATTATGAACAGTGTGTCAGCAGCGAACAAGTCAATTTTGCATTGAGCAGCATGGAATGCGAGATCACATATATAAATTATAAACAGAATGGGACCTAAATTAGACCCCGGTGGATTACAGTTATTCTTTTGAAGCTAGACAGACAATATTAGCTGAAACTATCGGTTTACGAATATCGAGATGTGATCTAAACCATGAGAAAATCGAGTGGAAGCATTTTTTTAAAAGCAAAATAATGTCGTTCAGAAGATAAAAGACTTTTAAACAATAAATATAAACTGCTTTATCGCCATTATCTATTATTACTTTAATCAAAACAGTTTGACAAGAGTGACGGGCTCTGAAACATGATTACGTTGTGGCTCCAAAACCTAATTGTGGTGCGTGTTAAAGGTTATATTTGTGTAAGGTAACTACCAAAATCGAGGGTAAACTAGTTTTCAAGTAGTTTTTAGAGAGCATGGAGATGATATTAGATTATAATTAGAGGCGTTTTGTTTTGTTACCACCTTTATGTATGGGGTTAACTTTAGCCAGTTTGAATGCTGTAGGTGTGATGTGTGATGTGATTTGGATTTTTAACGTAGCTTTAACAATTTTCCAGTCATATTGCTACGACGTCTGCAATGTGGCAGTTTATAGTGATGTCTAGCACTGGGGCATCATGCCGACGACATGTAGCATGATGTCCCACCCAGTCACATTATTCCGACACCAGGCCAACCAGTCCTAACACTAACCTGTCTTAATGCTGAGCGCCAAGCGAGACAGCTGTTAGTACCATTTTTGTAAGTCTTTGGTATGACTCGGTCGGGGATCGAACCCACGACCTCCCGCATCCGAGGCAGACGCTCTAACCACTAGGCCACCGGAGCGGTGAATGAATGCTTTTGCTAGATTGTAGCTTAGATAATATGGTTCCGTAACTCTTTGATAGATTCAGCAGCTACGTAGACAGATTTCTAAATAGTTTGTGGCTTAATCCATGAAACAATTAGATTTACCGGGATTCAGTTAGAGAACATATTTGGAATATTTAATATCTAGAAATTAATTTTTTATAGAAGTGTGTATTAGGGGGCACCCTTTCATGTACAAAAGATCACCATTTATCTGAGTCGTTTAAGGAAAAAGGTTAAAAGAGAATGGAAACTGAAACTAAGAAGTTATTAAGTTGTTCAACCATATCACGAAGGTCATTAATAATTAATTACTAGGCAATGTTCATCGAGAATGTTATCATTTTTATAAATGTTTGGGCTACGAAAATGTTTCCGGATATGTTAAATATCTGGATTTTTAAATTACGTTAGAAAATTCATTATTTCTAGCTTGTGTGATAGAGTTTTGATTAATTTCTCAAGTACTTATACTTTTCCCAGTCTTTTAAACAAATAAGCTTATCTCTCCTAAACTTTCCATAATTTCACAATTTCGCTGGTAGTCACTCAAGAAGGTTTTTTTTCTTCTTCTTCAAACGTTTAGTTTTTAGGAGCACGTGTGTTTAAAACACGTTTCAGGGCTGAAGTAGTTGGTTTTTATAATTTGAAGAATGAATCGCATGCAATGCAGAAGCAGTTAAGTAAGAAATTACATGATCTGCTTTGGTGAAAGAGCTATAAGAAAGCGATACATTTTTGTGTATGTTTGGCGATTATTAAAAAAAGTTTTACAACTTTTTTCCTTTCAATACACAGGGCAATGAATACTTATTCATTGTATGAACACTTGTTATGCCATTGATATGGTAAAAGTTCAACAAAGCTTTTCTACTAAGATATAACTTTTTAATTTATCAAATATGTGGCCAAAAATACACAAGTTTAAATGTTTTTAATCTATGAATCTTAGTTTTGAGCATATAATTGTAAAGCAGATAGAATAGATATCCACGGATATGAACTGAATCATAAGGGTCGTTATGTACCCCCACCTAAGTGCACTGAACATGTGCGGTTTCCATCGTTGTGGGAGTTGAACCGTATTATTTGTACAACATGCAAATTTATGAAGACTGAAAGTTACTAATTGTAAAAAGGTGTTAAAAAAACAGGAAACTGGGCTACAAGTGATAACGAGTGATTAGCGCACTTTGCAAATCAATATACCAGTTTCACAATATATATATAATGCCAGAAAATCGCGTTCTCGAGTTATCTCGTAAAATCTCGAAAATCCAATCTCACTGCTAGGAGAATTGAAAACTATCAAAATGTCAGAACGAGAGAAGTATATCGACTGTAGCTATGAGGATTTAACAGTGTTTGACCGTCGAACAATTAAAAGAAATCTTAAATCTGAAAACTGTGACTGTCAGCGGACAAACGGCCATGCTAGTATCGCCTACATACGCCCCATTTGCCGGAAAATGTACGCCTCGCAGTTCAAAAGAAAGAAAAAAAAAAAGAAAAAAAAAATAGGTGCAAGTGTGATTTTGAATATCCAACATTTCACAATTTGTTAAGGCTCTCTGAAGTGTTATTTTAAATTTAAGTTCGATAGTAGGGGGTGGGGTGACACCTTCTGAATCTGCAAGGATAGAGACTGTTTTCCACTGATTGTAATTACAGTTTATTTAATGTAGATACATATATGCATGCTTTGATAGCTAAACATGAGTTGACAAATATTATTAAAACTTAGAAATAACTTGCTTAAATTTGTTTAGTACAAAAGAAGATAAACTACATTCTGAAACAAACTTTTAGTACAAAAACCAGTTTCTAAGATATATTTTTCATTTGCTATTATGTGTGAGTTTATTTCATTATTTAAAAAAAAATATGGGGGAATAGGTTGACGACGACGACGATGATGATGGTTGTTGTTATTATTATTATTATTATTAATCTGAGTACTCATTTTGTTTACGAACATATTACATATTATTCAGACTTTCCAACGCCGATCTCCACTCCTAAGTCAACATATCGAACATTCAACCAGCAGTGATAGCTTCGTTTTGATTTTTAGCGATCGATATAAGGAACGACAACTTGTCCGAAATGTGTATTGTGAAAGGGGTCTATTACGACACTTTGCAATGCAATTATGAATATATATGATCCAGTGAAATTCACAGACCCGAAACACTGAAATATCTGATCAATCCGCCAAGGTTTAGATGGGGTTAACATATCGAAACCTTGGCAAGGTAAGATGGTCTGCAACAAACAAGATCAAAAATAATTTGCTCCTTGAGGCACGCTTAGTGTGTATTAAATTAGGTAAATCCCATCTCTAGGTATACATGCTATTTGCATCCTAGAATACGCACTGATGTGTCATATGATCGAAGTCATGCTCTACTTTTATACGGGAAGTCCCACACTCGTCTAAGCTTGACATTATATTTTAAAGGATATGTTCAGCTTTTTAAAAAATATCAAACACAGTATTAATTTCACGAGTTAAATCAAATTAAAAGTCAAAATAAATGACAACATTTTAATTATTGCTATTTGATGTGACGCTCCTAATTTTGAGGTGCTAGCACTAACAATGAAAATTTGAACAAATTTATTTCGAGTCGACCTTTCAACGTGTCCGGTGTATTTGAGCAGATACGATAACGTCCATGTTAGACGGAAACAGGATTTCCAAATGAATCCGTTGGAAGGACATTATTGTTAGTTTACTGGCTGAGCATGCATTTTGCCTTAAAACTTCTGTTTTCTACTTTTTCACCAATCCCTCTTTCCCCGCTCCTTGTTTTCAGTTCTTTTGCATACAGAGAGAGCAAAAGGACACGGTATCAGTAATAAAAACAGAGTTGCCGACGGGTACTCCATTATAACATATTTTTGTTTTGTATCAAGGAGCAAAATATTGCAGGTATTGTCATGCCATCCATTATATTCATGTTGAACATGCCTGGTACACCATTCTACCCTTAAAGTAAAACTTTCATTGTGAAAATGAGAAAGACTGTCCTACAATTAAGTACTTTTATACTTCGTGAAATAAAAACAGCCCATAAATGTAGTATACATTTCGCCAAATACGATAAGATACAAAAAGTAACTCCTACACGGCATCCCTACATCTACCCAATAAGAAAAGAATATACTTCAAACATTACATGACCCATTTATTCTGATCATGCCAATTAAATATTAAAGTGGAGTACTTGTGATTATTCAGTTACTTTATCATCAGTATCAAAACAGTTTTAGAAAGGTCTTATATTCATATCTACATCTCAAATTACGCTTTCTACCCATAAGTGGGGTCTTCATATTTTATCTAATTTCTTTCTTTCTTAGGAGGCTTTAGGACGAAAATAACATCCAGGTGAGGTCACAGTCCACTGATCTGGTCTATAGCTTTCTGTTTGCTACACCCGATCAGCCCCATTAGATCTTAACTGATGTTTTCCGCACACCTTCGTTACCCAGTCAGGTTTTTGACAGGTTCTTGGACATGACATCGATACTATGAGTACTATTTCACATCGTTATATAAAAATATGGCTCCGTTTTCAAAATATTTTTAAAGATCTATTCAGAACATTTAAGCATCTTCATGGTAAAAGGGTCTCGTCTCAAAACTGTTGGTATTTATGCCATAATTCCTTTACAAACCTTCTGAGGAGAAACCTGGTCGGACAAGCTTGATTTTCATCGTTCTAAGTCTGCTTTTAAAGGAGTTATATCCCCGATTCACAGTCTCAATTATGTGGGTTTCCGAAACATAATTTTACTGTACAATTGTTTCAACAAATTATCCATGCAACGTTATTGAGCGGAAGCTCGATATAGCGATCATTTTGAAGTCCGTGTGCAAATCAGTCCGTAAGTCCCTCAACAAAGATTTGGGTGAAAGTTATTTTTTATGAGATTGCAATCAATAATACAGGTTTTTTTTTAAAAAAACCTACTTCAATAAAGGTGGGATTAAAAAAAACGGTATATTTTATTGATACAACTTTAAATCATGTTTACAGCCTTCTACCTCGTCTTTAACTGCCAGAAAGGCCGATCGAGCTTGGCCCCGCGTCAAGCAGTAATTGCTTTTTTCCACTCTGGAGGCCATATTTCTAATTAAATTTTTGTCACACTTGAAATATGGACTTACATCATCACGATTTCCAACGAGTTCGATAATGCGTCCCATAATAAGCCAGATCCAGGCATATGAATGAGGGCATGTGCATGCCGAGCTTGTTTCATCTCTGGGGACAATATTTCTTATCTGATTTTGATCAGTCTTAGAATATGGGCTTTTATCAAGATCTCTAATAGTTCATTTATGGCATGGGGCGACAATTCCACTAGTTTCTCTTAGTCCGGTATCATAATCCTGGGAGAATTATCCTAAAATGTAGAGTTTAGTAATTTTTCTAATGTAAAATTTGGGCCCTTTGCATAAAATTAACTTGTTCAATTAAAGTTTTTATTCACCGCGCTGGTTGAGTTACGGACTTGTAGTGTCCTGAATAAGCGAGGTTCACGCATATTAATTACGTGATCTTGTGTCTGATTGACTGAACTTTTTACCTATCTGGAAGCCGTATTTTTAAAAAATCTAATTTAGATCAAACCAGGAATATGTTCTTCTATCTTTAAGATGTCAGAAGAATGCGAGTATGAGAAGGAGCGACGATTCCAGTTTTCACTAGCCGGGCAAGATGGTCGTATGTAATTATTACAAAATTTAAGGTTTTGTTTAGTTTTGTCTGCAAGTATTGGGATACATGAAATTCTGCTTGCCCACCAATACTTTGTAGTTTCCGGGCTGATTGGGTTATGGAATTGTCCTCCCCCGATTGAGCGAGATTCACACATTATAATTAGGTGAACGTGTAGCTGAGTGTCTGAACTTTAGCACTCTGAAAGTTACATTTATGTTCCATTTATTCTTGAATATAAAATATGAAATATGGGCTTTTATCATCCACAGACGTTAATGATGCTACCTTGGATGATTGGATGAACAGCTTTTTGCCCAAGGTAATGAATTTTTTTTATCCCGTTGGTTATAGGCAAATATCATCATGATGTTGGTTTATTAAAACATTATTCAGCAAAACATTTCTTAAAGTCAGTATGTAACATTACTTTTCTCATATGTCTCTAGCAGTATCATGGATACTTTGATCACAATGCTTATGCAAGGTACCCTACAGTACAAATCTCTCAGTGTATAGTACTCTATGGTACAGCACTCTCGTATCCTATGGTACAGCAGTTCTCAATGTATATAGCAGTTATGCCACTAGCTACAGCGCATTACTTTCAATGTATTTGTTGTACTTATGTTAGTACAGTATCATGAATTACTCTCGGTGTATATACTAATCATACTTTGTTTCCCTGGTAACGTAAAATGTTTATCAAGGAAAATTCTAAGCATGAAAAGAAACATCTATGTTATATGTTTGACATTTGCACATAATGCGATGTCCCAGGCTTCCGAGTGTTACATATCAAAGAAAAAGTGTTAACATTTGAAATAAATGTTCACATATGCGGCAGTATTGCTTTCACACATACGTGATTTTTGTTTTACAAACTTTTTTTGACATTTAAAGGTGCTACAAACGTTTAATGCAGCGTTCATGGCCATCTGTTTTTGGTTACCTATGCAAATAGTCAATCACAACGAAACTTGTGGAAAATATAGACTTTCTTAGTGACTTGTGAAGTCGACAGCCAGTTTGACATTTGGAGACAATTCCTGGAATTCATATAACTTCATACAAATAAAATCTCTTTTAAACTCCAGGCAAAGTGATGTTTAATAGGTAAAATGAAAGACAATCTGTTTGCCGTGTTATGTGCTACACATAGCGTAATGGTATTCCAGTCATTAAAAAAGATAATAAAAACCTCGGAATGATTTTAAAGAGTACGGTTTAGACATACGTACTTTGACCATATATATATATATATATATATATAAGATAAGAAGATAAGAATTCTTTATTTCAGACTACATAGTCCGTACATCTAAATTAAAATATAGATATAAAGTAAAAACATTGTAAACATAAATTATTACCCGCGGACCCGTGATCGGATCTCCGTAGAGTACGAATTAAAAATTCTCTAACCTATATGATAGTCTTATTTGTATTAATTCTGCCTAATATTATCAAGCATTGTTCTATAGAATCAAGGGATAGCACTTTCCGTTCTGTAAACATAAATTGTATATAATATTTTATCCTTGTTTGATTTTTCTCATGGTGCGTATCTATTCGCCATTGGAAGGGTTTTGCCTTCCTATTGAGTTTTAGAAGGCTTTTTGTCCACCGATATGGCTTTTCTGCTCTGCACTATATAGACACATTACTTTTGCCGATGTGTCTTTAAAACACACACATACATACATACATACATACATACATACATACATACGCATTATTTTTAATGAGCTAAGGAGACTTAAAGAACGCGCAATGCGCTCCTCAAATAGTGACAAGTAACACTTAGCAAAAAATAAGAAAAGGAGTCAGACATATCGAAAGTACATGTATATGGTGATTTTGACATGACAGTAATTTTTTTCAGTTCGTCCAGTACAATTTTCACGTTCCTGCAATATATCTTGATATTTTTTTATCTTTCCCAACAGCAGTAATTTCAGTTTGATAGAAAACTTTGCTGATATTTATCAGTCAAAAAAGTATTTCACAACAAATCCGGGGAAAACAAATATTTATTCTTATCCCATGTTATAGTACTCTAAATCAGGAAACAAATTTTTGATTTGCCCATTAAAATTTGTAAAGCAACCAAAGTAGGATATTATGTATCTTATTTTCGTAACTGTAAAGCTAAATAGTTCAAAAATCATTGCTGAGCCCTCAAAATTAATTGAGATCCAGAAAATATTGTCGTTCTTGTTTCATAAAAATAAATAAAATGGTTGTATCTAAAATGTATAAATCCAAATTATTAACCATTCAAAATATCCATTTTAACTTTAAAAAATTTATAAATATCTTCCAGCGTACATTATGCTCAGAAAAATCATAATGATTCATAATGTTACAGTTGCATTCCTTAACTGTATAAACTTTATAACTGTGTTGTTTACTTTAATATGTGAGAGAAAAAGATGTAGCTAAAATATTTGTGTAACATTCTATGTTATCTGAGTGTATTTGTCCTCAAACCAGAACAATTATACAGAAAATCTTTCAGATAAAAATGTACAAGAAAATGCTGATGTCACATGTTGGATGTGATACAGATTGAGAGAGAGAGAGAGAGAGAGAGAGAGAGAGAGAGAGAGAGAAATTACAGAGTGGTATACTTTTATGTCTTGTTTTCTATAAATCATGAATGAATACTTGCATGAATGATTTCTTCTTATTGTCTGATGCTATCCAGTGGAACTAAATTTGTATCCTCGGGTATCAGTTTTAGTTTCAGATCAAAGGGAGAAACCTGACACATAATAAGCTTACATATCTGCAAACCAATTAGATTACAATGAAGCCATTATTTATATTAGTCACCAAATACCTCCATTATTAGTTGCGTTAAAGGTAACACTATTTTTTGGGTCATTGATGTATATGCTGATTAGCAAATTGGTCATTTTAAAGAAAGAATACAGTCCAAACATAAATAATACGTGGGGACAGGATGAGAGCTATACAATATCTAGTTGAGGATGAGGGTTATACAATATCTAGTTGAGGATGAGGCTATACAATAGCAAACTATACAATATCTAGTTGAGGATGAGGGCTAAACAATATCTAGTTGAGGATGAAGGCTATAAAATAGCAGACTATACAGTATCTAGGTGAGGCTAAGGGCTATGCAAAATCAAGTTGATGATGAGGGCTATACAATATCTAGTTGAAGATGAGAGCTATAAAATATCGAATTTAGGATCAGGGCTGTACAATATCTAGTTGAGGATGAAGGCTATACAACAGCAGACTATACAGAATCTAGGTGAGGACGAAGGCTATGCAAAATCGAGTTGAGGATGAGTTCTATATAATATCTAGTTGAGGACGAGGACTATACAATATCTAGTTGAGGATGAAAGCTATATAATATCTAGTTGAGGATGAGGACAATACAATATCTAGTTGAGAATGAGAGCTATACAATATCTAGCTGAGGATGAGAACTATACAATATCTAGTCGAGGATGACGGCTATAGCATATCTACTTGAGGATGAGGGCTTTACAATATCTAGTTAGGATGAGGGCTTTACAATATCTAGTTAGGATGAGGGCTTTACAATATCTAGTTAGGATGAGGGCTACACAATATCTAGTTGAGGACGTGGCAGAAGTTTCTTATGTATAAACCAATGAAGCACTAACAGGTGATTAAATGATCCACTTAAATCAAATGATGAGTGGATTTTACCTAGATGTATCATTGTTTTCCTGAGTATATTGAAACACACACACACACACACCATAAATTAGTTCACTATTTTTGTGTGACTCTTTTATGCATGTGATGATTTCTTTTCCATTTGTGTTTAAATATGATACCATTCCATAGATATTGTGGACAAGAATGTGCATTTTCTAACATTATGGAATCAATTTCTAACTTTTAATATTAGAAACAGGTGTAACATTAGAGCAGTGCTGTCCATCCTGCATCCTGCTGACTGGTTTTAAATGGCCCGCCAGAGCTTGAGCAGCTATATAGTCGTTGCTTTTCAGTTCTCTGCTGCAGCCCTCGGCTTCAAGAAAAATATTTTTCAGTGGCCTATGGTGTTAAAAAGGTTGGACAGCACTGCATTAGAGTATCGGTATTAAGAAATAATAGAAAATGCCTAGAAGTTTTAAATATTAGAATATCATGATCCAATATTTTAATATTACAAAAATATTCCATTTATTTAGAAAATTATATATTAGAAAATCTTGTGTACAAAAATAGTAGAAAATGATTTTCTAAACATAAAAAGTCAGTTAATTTTATTTAATAAGAGAAGTCTTTGTAGCAATTGTTGTTTGCTTTTAATATAACTACTTTTGTATAATATAAGAAAACTATTCTAAATCAGAGAAAATGCTTATTTTTGTCCAGAATGGTTTCACAAAATCATGTGAATGGTGAAATACATTTCATCTGCAAGTAGAAATAGAGCCTGGGCTAATCAATGAGTGGGAAAAAATGGAATTTTTAAAATATTTATATTGGTACAATTTGAAAATATCAACATTTTGAGATAGTATTCACCGGGACTTCAGTCTTATAGTTTCTTTCTCTTTTCCCATATATGAATGTTTCACTATTTTGGGATTAATTTTACTAAAAATTCTACTTTATAAAATAGTCTTAACCTTTTTAATACCCTTCCCAACCCAGAATGAAATATGAGATGGTTAAAGTCATTTTATTCACTTATTTTTATAATACATGTTAAGCAATAACTCTGCAATGGAGTCAAAGTACTGACAATCAAAGATAATTCCTTCACAGAGTCAAAGTACTGACATCCAAAGGTAATTCCTTCATAGAGTCAAAGTACTGACATCCAAAGGTAATTCCTTCATAGAGTCAAAGTACTAACATCCAAAGGTAATTCCTTCATAGAGTCAAAGTACTGACATTTAAAGGTTATTTCTTCATAAAGTCAAAGTACTAATATACAATGTTAATTCCTTCATGGAGTGAAAGTACCAACATTCAAAGGTAATTCTTTCATAGCATCAAAGTACTGACATCCAAAGGTAATTCTTTCATAGAGTCAAAGTACGAACATTTAAAGGTAATTCCTTTGTAGAGTCAAGGTACTGACATTTAAAGGTAATTTCTTCATAAAGTCAAAGTACTAATATACAAAGTTAATTCCTTCATGGAGTGAAAGTACCAACATTCAAAGGTAATTCCTTTGTAGAATCAAAGTACTGACATCTAAAGGTAATTCCTTCAAAGAGTCAAAGTACCAAATTCAAAGTCAGTTCCTTCATGGAGTAAATGTACCAACATTCAATGATAATTCCTTCATAGAGTCAAAATAATGACATCCAAAGGTAATTCCTTCATGGAGTCAAAGTAAAAACATTCAAAGGTAATTCCTTCATGGAATCAAAGTACCAACATTCAAAACTAATTCCTTCATAGAGTGAAAGTACTGACAATCCAAAGTAATTCCTTTATGGAGTCAAAGTACTGACATTCAAAGGTAATTCTTTCATGGAGCCAAAGAACTGACATCCAAAGGTAATTCCTTCATGGAGTATATGTACCGACAATCCAAAGTAATTCCTTTATGGAGTCAAAGTACTGACAGTCAAAGGTAATTCTTTCATGGAGTCAAAGAACTGACATTCAAAGGTAATTCCTTCATGGAGTATATGTACTGACAATCCAAAGTAATTCCTTTATGGAGTCAAAGTACTGACAGGCAAAGGTAATTCCTTCATGGAGTCAAAATACCAACATTCAAAACTAATTCCTTCATAGAGTGAAAGTACCGACAATCCAAAGTAATTCCTTTATGGAGTCAAAGTACTGACAGTCAAAGGTAATTCCTTCAAGGAGTCAAAGAACTGACATTCAAAGGTAATTCCTTCATGGAGTATATGTACTGACAATCCAAAGTAATTCCTTTATGGAGTCAAAGTACTGACAGTCAAAGGTAATTCCTTCATGGAGTCAAAGAACTGACATTCAAAGGTAATTCCTGCATGGAGTCAAAGAACTGACATTCAAAGATAATTCCTTCATGGAGTCAAAGTATTCACATTCAAAGACAAAAGAAACTATAAATAAAATTTCAAGCACATCAGAGGAATGATAAATTATAACAAAATGTACACTGCCATGATGGCAAGACTGAGACAAGATTCAAATGTACACACTGAAATTATGGTAAGACTGAGACATCAACAACAATAACCTTAGATAAATTGTTTTACTGGTTCATCTTTTCACTATGGTATCTACCATTTTGATTGATGTATTGCATTTTTGTTCCTAACATCATTATTTCATTGTGTTTCTTTGGCTACAAGACATTCTGTTGTCTTTGGCGAACCTACTTCTGTTCACTACTGAATGAGAATCACCCCATGCATGCTCAATTCCATAACAGTCAACTTGTGTGTATTACTATGCATTGTTCATGTTTCATTCATAAAATGAACACATAATTGTTTAATCAGATGTTGAAATAATTGTTTGTTTCAACTGTTTTTCCAATAGCATAAACATAATAATTCATATACTTATTATTAAGCATATAATAAGAAGGTTATTGACTGAATAAAATAAAAATAATAGTGTCCTCTTCCATATGCCCCAGAATGTCCTTGCAAGCTTGGGCATCCTACACCACATGACCTTGGGACTGATCATTTTCATTGCTCACTTAATAATTTATACATATTCCACTAGATTTTGCTATTAAATACTGATAAAACAAGTGTGCAAATGCAATTAAACAGTTACTATTAAAGAAATGAATATGCAGTGTCACAGCCATTTTAAACTGCAGTAAGGGAAGCAAATAAATAATTGATGGTCTAAAAGAACATGTAAGGGTTATTTCCCCTTAAACACCTTCCGAAACAAACCTCTACCATTGAGCAAAATAACTATTCTAAGGAATTATGTCAGGTATGTTGAAGCATTTTCTATTAAAACATTTATCAGTAAAGAAAATCTTCATTTAAGAGATTTCTTTAATTTTAAATAATTACCATTCATGTGCATGCAGCTTTGAAATTTAAACATTAGTTGTCCGTGTGGGTAAATGTAAGCATTAGTTGTCAATGTGGGTAAATGTAAACATTGGTTGTCCATGTGGGTAAATGTAAACACTGGTTCTCCATGTGAGTGAATTTAAACATTAGATTTCTATGTGGCTAAATGTAAACAACAGTTGTCTTTGTGAGTGAATTTAAACATTAGCTGTCCATGTGGGTGAATTTAAACATTAGTTGTCCATGTGAGTGAATTTAAACATTAGTTGTCCATGTGAGTGAATTTAAACATTAGTTGTCCACGTGAGTGAATTTAAACATTAGTTGTCCATGTGAGTGAATTTAAACATTAGTTGTCCACTTGAGTGAATTTAAACATTAGTTGTCCATGTGAGTGAATTTAAACATTAGTTGTCCATGTGAGTGAATTTAAACATTAGTTGTCCATGTGAGTGGATTTAAACATTAGTTGTCCATGTGCGTGAATTTAAACATTAGTTGTCCATGTGAGTGAATTTAAACATTATTTGTCCATGTGGGTAAATTGTTAACATTTTTCAAGCGATTACATGAAAATCAAATGATTTACTTTATCAAGGGAAATGATTGCAAGGCAACATGCATTAGCTGTAACTTTTAAATTACTCCTGTGGCTTTGATCTTGTAGATGACTGTTTTCAATGAAGTTGAAACAAAGGACAAAAACTTAGGCATGTTTATTCATAAAATTTTTGTTCACATTTATATAATTAAAAGAGAATTTTAAACAGCATACATAATAGGCTATAAAAATAATGAATCACAAACATGATGTGCACATGGTACCAACGTATATACAACACTGTAAATGGATCTTCTGAACTAAACAATAGTTACATATACTCACAGACAGATATTCACACACAGGGATCTCCACACATGTAAAATCAAATGCTCATATATGTAATTTTTTCACATTTTTATATATACAATTAATGTACTGATGTACAGATCAGGATGTACATACAACAGTGAACAGGTTTCTTTCTTCCAAATTTTAAATTTGTTTCAGACACTCTGAAATACATATCATATATGTACAAAAGTTCAATAATTTGCATTGATAAAAAATACAATTGTTAAATACAGAAAATATACACATGATACAAATTGTTAAGTCTTAAAAGTGTCAAAGACTTTAGAAAATTCAGCATCATGATCATGTGGGAACAAGTTGTACCATTAGGATTATGGTTATTGGGTCCTGTACTAAAAAAATGTTAACATTTGTCTGATTCAAACTCAAAGGTTCAAACTAGGCAGAGAATCTCCACAAACACTTCAGATTGATAAATTATAGAAATAAACTAAAATATATATTAAGATATTTTTCTAGTCATATATATATATATATATATATATATATATATATATATATATATATATATATATATATATATATATACTATTTAATAACATTAACAGTGGGCTCCATAAAAAAATACAGCATAAATGAGGGTGAGTGTCACCAAGGTAACTCTGAAAAATTAAGAAAGGGATGGACTTGGAGAGAGAGAGAGAGAGAAAGAGAGAGAGGGTTAAATGGTTTCATACTTGTGTTATAAACTTGTTGGGAATAACTGTCCATAAATAGATATTTCTATAATGAGGTTATTTGGTTTTCTGTATAAATTACCTTATTTTTAAGATTTTTTGAAAAATCATGAAAAACATTACCCCAAAATGTTTCAATACATATGATGTGTACCAGCAACAAAATTGTCTGTTTCATCACCACCTTTTGAAAACGAATGTGGAGACATTCTGGTGTTTATTCAGAAATGAACTAGATTCTTTTAAACAAAAACAAGATCAATATTTGTTTTCAGAAACAATATTGAAACTGATTTTACTGATAGAACAGTAAAAATCAAATTTCAATGCAATGCCTTTCAATATTTGTTAATTCTAACCTCTCTGCTGATATGTAATTAGCATAACAATACCAGTCCAATGTACATGCAAATTATTGCACAAATACTTCCACATGCCACAGCTCAATATACATACAGCACGTACTATGATTCTTATGGAAACACTATTGGGCATTGCTTTTGATGGTTCATTGACACTTTTCAAGTCTGAATACCAGAAAGCTTATCACATTTATGATGACTGCACTGAAATTAAATTAAAAGATAAAACCAAATCACAAATTTCACTTTACAAGTCAAATCAAAGTTGTTATAATTTTGATCAGCAAATATGGTCTATTTTTGTATTCAAGAGTTATCAGTGCATGCTAAAATCAGGAAGTGTGTGTATACAGTCAAACTACAATGATCTTGTGAAAATCTCACTATCTGGCAAAAAGCAAAATACTGGCATAATGCTACCTTAAAGCAAAATACTGGCATAATGCTACCTTAAATCAGATTTTTATTACTGAATGTAATAAAGAATCTTAGTGAAAACAGTATGGTAACAGACAGTTATACATTTAGCGAACTTTCTATATACCTTTTGCTGAGAGAAAGAAAAGAAACAATAAACCAATGGTATCCTTGAATGATATCGATATATCTTGATCTGTGGCTTACCTGTTTGCCAATGACTTAATTAGAAGACAGAGGAGAGATCAAGTGAAACACATATGGAAATAATTTTAGATGCATTTCTGGTTTTGGTGTTACTATGATTTTCCCTCAGAAGATGCATCCTGTGTGGGGTCTTTCTTCTTGTTGTGCAGCCTTTTTTGTTTCGCAGCTTGCTCTGCCTCCTGCCTTTTCCTCTCTTCCTCTGCAGCCTTCTGCTGGATCTCCGATATTTCATCCAGAAACTGCAATGTAGCCAGTTGATCACACATCATTAGTTTATCACAAAATACTATATTATCACACATCCTTTATGTTTATCATACCTCACTAGTTTATTACACAACACTAGATTATCACACATCCTTTATGTTTATCACACATCACTAGTTTATCACACAACTCTAGAATATCACACATCCTTTATGTTTATCACACAACACTTGAATATCACACATCCTTTATGTTTATCATACATTACTAGTTTATCTCACAACACTAGAATATCACATATCCTTTATGTTTATCACACAACACTTGAATATCACACATCCTTTATGTTTATCATACATCACTAGTTTATCTCACAACACTGGAATATCACACATCCTTTATGTTTATCACACAACACTTGAATATCACACATCCTATATGTTTATCATACATCACTAGTTTATCTCACGACATTAGAATATCACTCATCCTTTATGTTTATCACACAACACTAGATTATCACACATCCTTTATGTTTGCCACACATCACTAGTTGATCATACATCCTATGTATGTCATGATGCAAGCTAGTTGAATAATTTCAACCTTAGCTGCACAGGACAAACAATTTCTGAACAAGTGTGGAAACAATGTGTTCACACAAACCAAAAAAAGCCCCCAAAGTGTATGAAACATGAAAAATGTCCTTAAATGGTTCAGCATCTAGACAAGTACACATAAGTAACTTTAACTCAACAGGTGTACTTAATTTCAGTTGCCTTTACTGAGCAGTTACTAAGTTATTATGTTAATAAGATATGAGCTAAACGTATTGTGCTAAAATGGTATGAACTAAACTTATGTTACTGTAATAACAATGTATGAACTAAAGCCAAGTTATTGAGCTAATAAAGTTAGAACTAAATGTATGTTATTGAGTCAACAAGGTATGAAATGAATATAAGTTTAGTTCATACCATTTTAGCACAATACGTTTAATGAGAACACTAGTCCAAAAATTTGTAGAAGTCGTCTGCTTCAGAGATAAAATGTGCTATTTATTATGGATTTTGATGTGCTGAATTCAAATATGACAATTAAAACAAATGATTGGCTACTGTTTCCCAGATATTTAAGTTTTTACATTTTATATCTATGTATATTGTGTAGATACTAGAGTTTTAATCATAAATTGTAAACCTAGGTATTTTCCTGTGCTTTTGGGTGCTTTGCAAGATAATATTTCACCTGTCCTGTTTATGTAACACTTTAAAAAATAGCAGAAGGGTTATATGAATAAAATGTATCATGAAACAAAAGGCAAAAAACTATTATGTATATATAAGTACAAAATTTAGTTCTTATTCAGTGTCTACTCGGCGATGATTTGCTTGTCTCTTTTATTCATTAAATGGAGCATCTCTTGTCACTGTCCAGCAATAGTTTGCAAGCATTGATGGGCTCCATGTGCTGTGATAGCATTTCTCCATTATTGCAATGTCCTTATGAAATCACTTGCCGTGCTTGCCATTCACTGCTCTGCAGTTCAGTGGAAAAAATATATAGATAAGAGTGCAAAAAATGTATCTTTAGTGACATGTTGCAACCAAGGCTTTTGCATGCCTTGAGGATTTTTTTCCCCCCACCAACTCCCTGTAGTTGTCTGCCTTGTTTTTCTGAGAGAATTTGTTGCCACTGACCGGAAGGTTTTCCATGCTGTCTTTTCCTTGCCATGCAGTGCACGGTCAAATGCATCATCTCAGAGAAGTTCACGTATCTGAGGACCAACAAAGACACCATTTATTTTAGCTTCACTTAACCTTGGAAATTTTTCAAGGAGGTACTTGAAAGCTGCTTGAGTTTTGTCCATGGCATTGACAAAGTTCTTCATCAGACCCAGTTTGACATGCAATGGTGGTAACACAATATTCCTTGATTCAACAAGTGGTAGGTGCTGAACACTTCCTCCCAGGCTCCAATGACTGTCGCAGTAGCCAATCTCTCTTGACATAGTGGTAATCTCTTGCACGACTATCCCATCTGCAGAGAAACAGCAGTATTTTGTGTATTCAGTCTGCAGACCAAGCAAGAGAGCAAGAACCTTCAAATAGTCACAAAGCTGCCACTGATGTAATAGTTTATGCACCTCAAAAGTTGTTTCATGTATTCATAGGTTTCCTTCATATGGACTGCATGGCCAAATGGAATTGATGGCAAAACATTTCCATTATGCAGCAATACAGATTTAAGACTTGTCTTCAATGAATCAATGAACAGACTCCACTCATCTGGATATGAATGATGTTGAAGGCTGCCATCACACCATTGATGTTGTTGCAGGCTACAAGATCACCTTCCATGAAAATGACGGTCACAGAGCATGGAAATCCTAACATCACCTGCCAGGAGATTCCACTGTTGTAGTCTGGAGCCCCACAGCTAGCTATCTGCCTTACTCTTGGACAGTTCTAAATCTCTGATAATGTCATTCTGTTCATCTTGTGTTATTAAGTGTGGTTCAGAGGAGGATGGGAGAAAATATGGGTCATGTGACATTGATGGTTCAGGATTAGAAGCTTCTTCTTCGTCCTCTTCCTTGTCTGACTCAAGTGAAAATGATTATGGTGTATCAGGAACCGGCAGTGTTGCTGAATATGTGTGGGCCCCACTTCTTGTCCAGATCTCCAATTTTGCAGCCAAAATAAAGATGATAAGCTTTTTTAACAATAGTGGTTTTACTGTGCTTTTGTGATGCAAAAGTCACTTCACCACAAACATAGCAGAAGTTACCTGTATTGTTCAAACAAGTACGAGACATCCCAGCTTACTTTTGGCGAAACAGAAATGTGTCCCTTTGAAAAATCAAACACTGACAAATAAGAGAGCATGACACTGTATGATTTCTAGAGCTGATATAGGGCAATTTGTTCAGCAGAGTGATGTAAGTTTAGTTATGATTGCATCATCCAAGATTTTTAGGAATAACATGATGCAATTCATATATTGTATGATGTATACTAACTTCAGATTGCATCATTCATGGTTTTGTCTAAGGAGCAAGTACTGTCCAAACCCAGTCATAAATTTACTCAGAGATCCAGTCGAAGATGTACTTTGACAGTCATTTCTGGTTTAAATTGAGATCTCTTCCCTTTATAACTCACTTTTCCTCCACCATTCCCAGGACAAAGGTCATATATACTGACCCAGTATCATATCTTTAAAACTAGAGCCAATCAACAATTTTAAGCATCATTTTTGTTCTCAGTGACCCAGAATTAGCACAGTTTGATTAAATGTATTTTGGAAGCATTTTGGCTGTAGACCAGTGGAATTAAAGCCAAATTCCACAACTGTATACACCATTAAGTGATACTAAGATATTTCAGCATGCATAAATGTAAAATTCTATCCATATTTTTATTTTTAATATCTCTGGACTATTTTTGTCATGGTTTCAAATTCACTGATACCTGGGCTTCACAGTTACTTCAAAAAAGAGGTATGTTAAAATCTGATTGGATAAAATGGTGTACACCTCCAGATAAATTGTTAGTGTGGTAATTGGACATTTAAAGCAGAGATTCTCAATCTTCTTGAGTTGTAAAACTGGTTAACTAATGTGGATTAATGATAGAGAACAAAGGGGCACAGGCATTGCCCATTACTCACAGTCAATATAAAAGCATAAATAGTTAACTGACTTGGATTGTTGTCAGAAACCAAAGACAAATCCATCAATTATAATCAAAGAGAGATGAAAAAACATCAGCTTTTTAAGAATGAACATGGGTAATATGCCAACACTACATTTTGCTTTAAGCTGAAATAAAAAACTAAAATGGACCCTTGATGATCTAGTGGTGGTCCAGCTGTATTCTGATTTTTAATAGATGTCATGGCCATTCTTTACTAAATATATGATATTCTGTGAATATATGATAGCTATGTACTTAATACATGGCATTTTACAAATATTCATCTGACAATGATAAAGATGTACCCAAGTAATTGGCTAAGAGTGTCAAATAAAATTCTGATAAATCCAATATTAGACCTATGGCTAAAATGTGACCAGGAAGAATGGAAGTTAAAAAACAAAATATTGGTCCATATTTAATTAGGAACAAACTGTGCGATTTGCATAAGTAGATAAAGTATACAGTATAAGTACTATATGGCCCATGAATTGTGGTCCTTTTTAATTGTTTTCTTTTATTTCATTTCTGAGAAATCAGAAAACGCAAGTACATATAAATGCATAAAAATAATGTTAAAAAGTATAAAATAAAAGTAGTCATATTAATTTATAAGAATTTATTGATACGGTAACTCAAGAATTAGTACAACTAAGTGACTTTTTAAAAAATTTTAACAATTATTTCTCAAATTCATGTTCTACTGGTACGTACAGATATTTCAATTACAAAAAATCCATATATGTCAATTTGGAGTACAAACTAAAGCTGAGATGTCCAGATCAGAAGGTACTGATTCATATGCTGAAAAATATGGTATATGTCACTTGTTGATCTAAGAATATATAACTAACTGATATTTTTCATTTTTAAAATTTTTCCTTAATTATCACATAAAGAGGTAGATGTTTTGGTTCTGAACTAGGTCCTGAAAGCCAGGATAATCTGACTGCTGGAAAATTTTCACATTAACATATTTAACATAATACTCACATTGTGTGCTCGATAAATTAATATCTGAGTGTAATTTTTCAAGGTTTATCAATAAGCTCATTATAATAAGAGCCCGGTGATGATATCACAAACAATGCCTCCATCATGTGTACATACATATAAAAAAAAACTAGTTCCCTTTGCTGAAGCATGGAGCTTTTGACTATGTAGGTACAGTGTGACCCAGCTATTACGTGCCCCGTGATAATGCGAATTTGGATATAACGCAGTTGTGGCATGGCTCCTGAAATTTTGCATATTCATTCACACAGGAAAAAATATTTTTTGGTCCAAGTATGTGAAATAGTGATCCATGAGTAAAGCCAGTAAGTCATCTTTGTGATTGTCTTCAATTAATTCTGTATACAATCTTTGCTCAAACAATAGCCAACATATCTTTCTTCTTTAACTGCATACATAACCAAGCAGCAGAAAATGCGATGGTTGATAAAAGATTCTCACAATTTAATAAACATCAAAAAACGAAAGCTGCCAACATGTTTGCCAGGCTTGGCAATGTTATTAGACACAATCAGTTGACCAGTAAATAATGTCCGCTTTATTAGCTGGAAACTGAAAGGGTATGAAATTGAAAATGTGTTCAGCTTAAAATTTGTAATAAAAGTGACTCGTGACCATTGCATGCCTACTGCACTTATTTCTCTGGTTTTACATGGGTATGGTGTTTGTTTATGAACTCATTATTAATTTCCTATTTTTCATAAAAATATTTTACCGTTATGGAAAAGCAAGTTCACAAACGCAAGTCGTTCTCTGCACTTTGCGCAATGATTAGTATAGTAGTTTTCACACGTTTCTTTCGATATTCACAAAATCTGAAGTAAAAGTTATATGCACACTGAAAGCGTGTGTAGATTGTAAATTATTCTTGCTGTAGTCATTCAAACATATAGATGTACAAGCGTTAATTATTGGAAATTTGCAATGGATAAATGTAAATTTTAGCAGCATGAAATTTGTACAGACACCATTCATAGACCCTGGAACGTAATGAACTGTACACTTGCTTCATCTTTCTTAACCTAATTTTGCTGTTAATTTTTTCCACTGAATTCAGACACATAATAATGTGTGACAAAATTATTGAATAGTTTAAATATGTATGCAACTTTTGCAATAGAATTACATGTATAATGGATTAATTGCAAGCCTCGACGGTATGATATCAGACAGCAAGTAAACGGTGTTAATACTCTGTTCATGCTGTATATTAGACATTGAATTCAAACACAATGATCTGGGACAAAATTATTGAATATTGTAAATCTGTGTGCAATTTTTCAATGGAATTACATGCATTATGGATGAACTGCATGCCACGACGGCATGATAGTAAACGGTGTTGATACTCTATTCATCATATACATTAGACATGAATACACTTATATGTGCCAATGAGTTGTTCTATGAAAAAAGTAAATTACTGTAAAACCTTGCATTAAGGCGACCCTGATATTAACACGATCCAATTTTTTGGACCCCAATTATCGCGTTATAGTGGGGTTCCACTGTACATCATCTTTTCAAATATGTTTGCACTAAATAAAGCATAAAAAGTTAATTTCTCTGACTGATTTAACCCACTAAGTCATGTGAGAACTTAACATCAAATATGCTTAATGGGAAAGTTCCAAGACAATCATGATGTACTTGGTTGATTTTCGCAGCCACTTCATCCATTGAGGCATGCTGGGATAGAGAAACATATCCTCAGTAAGCGAAATTACTCTGTGATTTTTTTTAATCTAAATTAGCAGTGAGCACCTATTAGGCATGTGTATGTATTACAATGGTTGTGGTATACAGGAAACACAAAGTACCATAGTAAGATTGTCATGGCAATTTTATTTAAATTTACTGTTTTTCTTTTCTCACCACTCCAGTGACCAAAGACCACTAATACAAGTTTTGAGCAGAGAGAGAGAGAGAGAGAGAGAGAGAAAGGACTATGCTGATATTACTCTTTATATTTATTTACCTTTGGTCTCCTTGTTCCTGTCTTTTTATCCATAAACTCCATAAAAGCCTGAGAACCATGCATAATGGATAGTTCAGAATTCTGAAAGACAGAAGTGACCATAATGTAATGTAATTTAGTTCTTGATGAAGCATGTAACTTTATTATGATATGGTTTTGGAAATTGTTTAAGACAGGTTCTCTGTATTTAATGTATCATGTTCACACTGTGTTTATTTAGCCAGTTTTAGTCACAAAGAACAAGCAACATTTATTTGCACTCATTACAACATGGTTCCTCTTACAAAGCAGGTAAGGTTCTGGATCCTGTTGTATTTTATGTAGTAGTAAAATTATATTGTTATGTGTATCTATATTATGTGTATTATTTTCATAATAATAGTTAGTATGGGTTATTTAATTAATAATATTTTAAATATTGGTTTTCTAAATAAATGGGTTTGTACTGCAGGATGAGTCATGTATCAAGTGTGTTGATTCATTCATAAGTTCCAAGGTGGAATCCAGGTAAACATCACGTGCTGAAAATGGAGGTTGTGGGATTCTTAATAAGGGTAAGCTGACCTAATTCTTGATTAGCTAGTGTAACCCACGTGATTCTGTTTACCAGTTCAATGTGCAATGTAAATGAGTCACTAAACCATCTATATGATTTAGGGATTATGACTTAGCTTTCTATATAACAGAATAATTATGCAGAATTAGGCATTCTTAGTAGCAACACCAGTCATGGAAGATATTTAGTTATATTGAGAGGAACTGATTCATTTAATGTAATTATTTATTGGAATTACAGTACTTGAAATATTTAAGATTAATTGGCATAATAGCTGTATGGAATTACTCGGTATTCATTTAAAGACCATTTAGATTTATAGCTGTCACAAGATTACTGTGAATTCATTTAAAGTTAATTTGGGATTATATGAAAGTGATTCTTCTGTACTGTTGATACATTAGTTCATTGCTGACCATCATCTGGAATACCTTTGGAATCCATTTGGATTACTCTATACATCTGGAATTTATAGAACATTTATTGCTTAGGATTTCATTCATCATACTGTAAGTTCTTTTAATAATAATAATAATAATAATAATAATAACAATGACTTTATTTAAATAGGGTGACATCTAATTCTTTCCTTTTGTATTTTCAGGAAATAAATATTTTCAATTATACAAAACTTGTTGGTTTTTGATCTTTCTTGTTATTTATTTTGAGACCATAGAGTTATAGCAACAGCATTATAACAAGGGTGTACTTTATCAGGTACATCATTATAGGGCAGTCTCACTATATGGTGGTATATTCCATGACTCCCATGGACAGCATTATAATGAGGGTTTGCTGTATCATGTACATCATTACAGGGCAGTCTCACTATATGGTGGTATATTCCATGTACATCATTATTGTTGTAGGGTTTAATGCCATTTTTCAGCACAAGATAGGCTATACATGACAGACAGTATAAAGGTGGAGGAAGAACCCAGGAAAACCCCAGATAGAACCATCAACCTACGAGAAGCTACTGGCAAGCTTTCTCACATACCCACACTGGCCGAACCTGAGACTCAAACTCACGCAGAGAGAGGTGAGATGGCAATGATCCATAACGGTGAGTGCTTCAGACCACTCGGCCACTCGGGGCCCCATATAGTATTATAATGAGGGTGAACTTTATCAGGTACATCATTATAGGGCAGTCTCACTATATGGTGGTATATTCCATAACACCCATGGACAGCATTATAATGATGGAGTACTGTGTAAGGAATTGACATCCTGCAGTTTTCAAGGCTGTAATGACAAGAAGTGTTGTATGTGGCCAAACTAGTTTGTCATGATATGAAGTGCTGTATGTGGCTGGACCAATTAGTCATGCTATGAAGTGTTGTATGTGGCTGGACCAATTCATCATGATATGAAGTGCTGTATGTGACTGGACCAATTAGTCATGCTATGAAGTGTTGTATGTGGTTGGACCAATTCATCATGATATGAAGTGTTGCATGTGGCTGGACCAATTCATCATGATATGAAGTGTTGTATGTGGCTGGACCAATTAGTCATGCTATGAAGTGTTGTATGTGGCTGGACCAATTCATCATGATATGATGTGCTGTATGTGGCTGGACCAATTAGTCATGTTATGAAGTGTTGTATGTGGCTGGACCAATTCATCATGATATGAAGTGCTGTATGTGGCTGGACCAATTAGTCATGCTATGAAGTGTTGTATGTGGCTGGACCAATTCATCATGATATGATGTGCTGTATGTGGCTGGACCAATTAGTCATGTTATGAAGTGTTGTATGTGGCTGGACCAATTCATCATGATATGAAGTGCTGTATGTGGCTGGACCAATTAGTCATGCTATGAAGTGTTGTATGTGGCTGGACCAAATTGTAATGATATGAAGTGTTGTATGTAGCTGGACCAATTAGTCATGCTATGAAGTGTTGTATGTGGCTGGACCAAATTGTCATAATATGAAGGGTTGTATATGGCTGGACCAAATTGTCATAATATGAAGTGTTGTATGTGGCTGAAGTAGTTCGTCATGGTATGAAGTGTTGTATATGGCCAGACCAGAACATCATGCTATGAAGTGCTGTATATTGCTCGATCAATTCATCATGATACAAATTGTTGTATGTGGCTGGATCAGTTCATCATGATGTGAAGTGTTGTATATCATGATATTAAATGCTGTATGTTGCATATGGCTGGACCAATTCATCATAATAAGAAGTGTTGTATATCATGATATTAAATGCTGTACATTGCATATGGCTGGACCAATTCACCATAATATGAAGTGTTGTATATTATGATATTAAATGCTGTACATTGCATATGGCTTGACCAATTCATCATAATATGAAGTGTTGTATATCATGATATTAAATGCTGTATGTTGTATATGGCTGGACCAATTCATCATAATATGAAGTGTTGTATATCATGATATTAAATGCCATATGTTGTATGTGGCTGGACCAATTCATCATAATATGAAGTGTTGTATATCATGATATTAAATGCTGTATGTTGTATATGGCTGGACCAATTCATCATAATATGAAGTGTTGTATATCATGATATTAAATGCCATATGTTGTATGTGGCTGGACCAATTCATCATAATATGAAGTGTTGTATATCATGATATTAAATGCCGTATGTTGTATATGACTGGACCAATTCATCATAATATGAAGTGTTGTATATCATGATATTAAATGCCATATGTTGTATGTGGCTGGACCAATTCATCATAATATGAAGTGTTGTATATCATGATATTAAATGCCGTATGTTGTATGTGGCTGGACCAATTCCTCATAATATGAAGTGTTGTATATCATGATATTAAATGCTGTACATTGCATATGGCTGGACCAATTCATCATAATATGAAGTGTTGTATATCATGATATTAAATGCTGTACATTGTATATGGCTGGACCAATTCATCATAATATGAAGTGTTGTATATCATGATATTAAATGCCATATGTTGTATGTGGCTGGACCAATTCATCATAATATGAAGTGTTGTATATCATGATATTAAATGCTGTATGTTGTATATGGCTGGACCAATTCATCATAATATGAAGTGTTGTATATCATGATATTAAATGCCATATGTTGTATGTGGCTGGACCAATTCATCATAATATGAAGTGTTGTATATCATGATATTAAATGCCGTATGTTGTATATGACTGGACCAATTCATCATAATATGAAGTGTTGTATATCATGATATTAAATGCCATATGTTGTATGTGGCTGGACCAATTCATCATAATATGAAGTGTTGTATATCATGATATTAAATGCCGTATGTTGTATGTGGCTGGACCAATTCCTCATAATATGAAGTGTTGTATATCATGATATTAAATGCTGTACATTGCATATGGCTGGACCAATTCATCATAATATGAAGTGTTGTATATCATGATATTAAATGCTGTACATTGTATATGGCTGGACCAATTCATCATAATATGAAGTGTTGTATATCATGATATTAAATGCCATATGTTGTATGTGGCTGGACCAATTCATCATAATATGAAGTGTTGTATATCATGATATTAAATGCTGTACATTGTATATGGCTGGACCAATTCATCATAATATGAAGTGTTGTATATCATGATATTAAATGCTGTACATTGTATATGGCTGGACCAATTCATCATAATATGAAGTGTTGTATATCATGATATTAAATGCTGTATGTGGCTGGATGAGTTCATCATGATGTATATTGCAAATGTTACAACTCAGGAACAATACAATCTTGTTGACTATGAGGTTCCACATCAAAAGTGATTAAAATTTAATAACAAATATAAATTTGTGTTCAAAAGAAACTTTTCATGCATTTAAGGACAAATAAATATACATTCTCAGAGAGACAGTGGGAGTCCTCATTGTGCATAGACATGGCACTAAAGAATTAAGTGACAAAGAAAGTCTGAATAACCAGTGTGCTTGTAAATTGCTGATAACAAGCCTCTTTAAAAGGCACTAAAGTATGTGTGTGTGTGTGTGGGCTGCATCTGATTACTATCAATAAAGACTGATTTATGAAAAATATGTGTTTCTAATCAGTGACATCTATGAAATGAGAGACAGAGTGAAAAAGCAAAAGATAGCAAAGCTGCAAGTTCAATAAAAAACCACAGCTAGACTTGCTTTTTGAAAGAAATAACAGGACTTGCAGTCTGATTTATCCAGTTACATTTTCTTTCTCCATTTTAGCATAGTTGTCTACCTTGTTTCTTCCAAACACATTCAACACTTCTCCATGAATGATATCAAAGTTTTAGCTGATTCTTGTTTTGCCTAACACAGAACGTTTCCACTTTTTAAGATGGGTATTCAGTTAAAGAACTTACACTTCAATGGAAAAACATTCTTTATTTAAACTGCAACTGGAACTGAGCAGAATATGTACCTCTATCAAATATTTCTTTAGGCCATAATTTCATACAAAACATGAAAATGATACTTGTCTAAACATGAGGCAAAGCCCATCTTTTTAGCTGCTTTTTAACAACGGACTCATCATGGCCCTGAAGGATGTTTTAAAACATGATAAAATGTATGTAAACTTGTTAAACTGAAACTTAAAGAAAAGAAATGGATAAAAACAGAAAAGTCAAATCTGATATTCATAGATTTTACAAATGAAAAAGGATTCCTACTTTTTGATGGGCTGAATTTCAGAAACACCACCATCCCAGCTCTATCCTACAATTTTTAAATATTCTTTTAATGTGGGAATGGTATAAAAAAATGTATTGGTGAACCTAAATATTAATTCTTTTTCTGTACATAACTCAAGAATATATGACTTAGCTTTACTTACAAGTTCATGACTTTTCTGTTTTGTCTCTGATGTTTCTTTGTCCTTTAGCTCCTTCGGATCAATCAGGTCTTCATCATGATCCCTTTTCTGCCAGGTTTTAGGGTCCAGGTACCAGGCTCCATATTTAAATTTGACCCAACTGGGTTCGTAACTTCCTGAATACACCTAAAAGTAAACAAATTTGTAACGTTTTTGAAGTTTTGTCAATAAGCATCTTCATGCCAAATAAATCCTCAATTTCATATTTATTTCTGCATTTCTACTGACCTGCAGCTATTTCTTAAATATGTCTGTCAACAATGCTTAACTGTATGAGTCTTGTAGATTTGCCCCAAAAATAGATTACTGTAGTACATCAGATGATAAATTCTTAACACAGGTTTGCCACAGAGATTTATTGTCGGACACTATACATTTCCCCATGCATCCCCAATACTCTACCTGACGATGATCATTACACCTGTTTTGATAGGCACCATTGCCATGCAGTGTCATATGATGTCACATTAGTTTATACTAAATCTATTACTGATTTCTCCATTGTGAATTGTCCTCCTAGTGTTGTTTGGTAGGGTGAAGTATCACTATACTCTGCCAGACACTATTACAGCAGAACAGTTCCCTCAGGAGAAGAAAATAATGCAATAGTAGTTCATCCCATATACAATCTAGTGACAACTAAGATCTCTGACATAACTGAGACCTGACAGATGACAATACAAGATCATATTTTGTTGAACTTTTGATTTACCAATCTAATTAAAGCTTCCACATTTATGATTTGAAAAACTTTTTCAGAGTATATCATTTCTAATGATGACTCACCCTAACATGAAATGCAACGCTTTATCTGATAGGTTACTAAAAAAATGTAAACCAGTAAATCCAAAGTTTGGCAAAGCATAAACCTCTATTGATGCCTGTCAGATCTATTTTTTATATGCAAACATCAATCAGAATCAGATGTCCCTTGTATGAGTCTATATAATTATTAGAAATGGTTGTATTTATTATGAAATGATTGTCTCATAAACTTGTCAAAGATAGGTAAATGGCCTCTTTTGAGACAGACAAAATGGTTGTTGTTGTTGTTGTTGTTCTAGGGTTTAACGCCATTTTTCAGCACAAGATAGGCTATACATGGCCGCCAGTATAACTGGTGGAGGAAGAACCCTGGAAAACCCAGGGAAGAACCACCAACCCACGAGAAGCTATTGGCAGGCTTTCCCACATACCCACGTTAGCCGAGCCTTGGACTCGAATCCACGCAGACAGAGGTGAGATGGAGACAAAATGGTAAAACTACACTTCATTTTTTACAGAGAAGGGATATATACCAGGACCAACTTGTTCCCTTAAGGAGTAGGGATAGATGCCAGGACCTCCCCTTAAGGAGTAAGGATAGATGCCAGGACCAACTTTTTCCCTTAAGGAGTAGGGATAGATGTCAGGACCAACTTTTTCCCTTATGGAGTAGGGATAGATGCCAGGACCAACTTTTTCCCTTATGGAGTAGGGATAGATGCCAGGACAAACTTTTCTCCTTAAGGAGTAGGGATAGATGCGAGGACCAACTTTTTTCCTTAAGGAGTAGGGATATATGCCAGGACCAACTTTTTCCCTTAAGGAGTAGGGATAGATGCCAGGACCAACTTTTTCCCTTAAGGAGTAGGGATAGATGCGAGGACCAACTTTTTCTATTATGGAGTAGGGATAGATGCCAGGACCAACTTTTCCCCTTAAGGAGTAGGGATAGATGCCAGGACCAACTTTTCCCCTTAAGGAGTAGGGATATATGCCAGGACCAACTTTTCCCCATAAGGAGTAGGGATAGATGCCAGGACCAACTTTTTCCCTTATGGAGTAGGGATAGATGCCAGGACCAACTTTTCCCCTTAAGGAGTAGGGATAGATGCCAGGACCAACTTTTTTCATTAAGGAGTAGGGATAGATGCCAGGACCAACTTTTCCCCTTAAGGAGTAGGGATAGATGCCAGGACCAACTTTTCCCCTTAAAGGAGACCAGAAACCAATGGAAATATAGAATAATAATAAAAGTACTATAGCAGAAAACCTTATTCTGAAGTATCATCTGCGACCGTAATGCCAATATTGAAATATTGGCCTATCTTCTAGGAGCTGAATTTCCGTGACCTCGTATGCAAAATTTCCGCGCCTATTCGGTTACTTTCGGGATGTGACGTCATAGTAGCGACTCCAGCAGCCCAAGTGGGAGTTGGCAGAGTAAAAGACAATACCGTTTTGCGTTGCTTATGGGTGTAATAGAACATTAAGACAAGCCTGTGGACAACATTTTTTTTTCTTTTCCGAAAGATAAAGGCATAATGAAAGAATGGATACATTATTACAAACGAGTTGATTTCAAAGCAACACCATACAGCACTATCTGCTCGTTACATTTCTCAAAGGACTGTAACGAGGGGGATTCTGAAAAAATGGCAGCTCAAGGATACGCAAATGCTAGGCCTAGACTAAAAGTTGGCGCTGTTCCAGACATAATGTTGAATATTTTAAATCCTGGGAAAAGTGTTAAACGTGCGAGTTACGAAAATAGGCAGAAGGCCGAGTAAGTGACCACAAAATGCAATAAGCAGTTCACAGATCTTTTATCTACACCAGCAGTGCTAAAAATAAATCTGATAGCCCGACACCCTGGGCCCCTCTGGTTTTAGTTCCGGCCCATCCTGTATTCAAAGTGAGGTGCCCGTCAGGCTTGTCGAAACAAAAATTGTTTGCCTGAGGAAACTTGGATCGCGCTGGTGAAATTAGTAAATGTATTTTCAAGATGTTGACATACATGCCTTAACACGGCACAATCTAAATCAAATCGCTACTGTCCAAGGTGAAATTTAGATTTGATTTTAATTAAATGGAGGCTTTGTCAAAAATAATATTCTAAACCTGTCGTGTTTCGAGAAAACACAATTTTCAGTAATCTTATAAAAATTACAAATTTAAAAAAAAAAATCATTGTATACATGTTGTATGTATAAACGGTAATCTGCAATGATTGGAACTGATATAAAACTATTCCTTGGGCAGTTTAAATAGCAGCGATTAAAAGAAAAGAGGTCAAAGTTTCACATTAAATGGCTGACAATATAAACTGGGGGGGGGGACTATTGACCCAACCCCCAACCCCTTGCCCCAATGTGCAAGCGCCATGGGATGTACCTTTTCTCCATGTGATATGCCTTATTATTCCCCCAGGACAAGCCCATTTTGCATATTCTGGTCAGCTCTGGCTAAATTGCAAAATAGCTAAAGTTTTGATTTAAGTACGCAAACAATAAAGCCGGTGGGACTAATGAACATACTCCTTATCCTTGCATTGATCTTGTGAAAAGGACTGCCCTTCGGACATACTTCAAAGAAACCATGTTCGACAGTGTGTGTATGTGTAAGCACCAGCAATTGATTGCCAAAATAAACGATGCCTATTTTGTTGTTACTTACAATGCCATGGACTTCAGGTTTAAGTCTTAATGCATGTATCACACTGTTGGCTGAACAAAATATTTATTTAGAATTAGTTCCTAAAGGCCACATATACTGCATGGTATATTTTGTTTTATTCCTTGTAATTTAATCATGGTAATTAAACTTTACATATACGGTAGAGGAATGTCAGGTGTTAACTGGCCGAGTTTCTTTGGCGGAAATGGAGATGCGATTTTGTTTGCAGAGAAAATTTCACAGTGATCATTCATTTAAGCTAATTGGTGACAATTTTATTCTTTTAATTTTTTTATACTATAGTACTGTTGTAGTTGTGTAAAAACATCTGAAATTTACTTGAATAATGTTTAATTTTCAGGTTCTATTTACTGAAGAAAAAAAAGAAAAAAAACTGTTGTGTGATATTAATTATTTCGTCCAGTGCCGGATTTAGACGTGTGTGCATGTGATTTGAATTTTAACGTAGTTTTAACAATTTTTCAGTTATATCACTTCGGTGTCTGCAGTGTGGCAGTTTAGACTGTGGATTGCATACGTTATATCTATTTATATATGGTTTGGGGTTGGGTTTTTTTCTTCTGACAAATGAAAATTGACAGACATAATGTAATAATCGGGACTTAGCTGCGAAAAATTTAGAGATATTACGAGATCGGGATGTAGATGAGGAAATACCCCCAAAATCGGGAGGTTTTTCTCCCGGCTTTAGAGTTGACAGGTATGAACTGTCCGGGCTTGTGGAATTTCAGTCAGGGCTTCAGTTTATTTAAGTCACCAGCCCGGGGCCTGTGCCTAAAAAAAATCTTTTAGCACTGACCAGTACAGTACATAAACTATTATATCAGACTGCAGATTCAAGTTTTGAATGTGCAACCCAAAATGGTCTCCTTCCGTCTGCCTCGCTCGCCAATGTTTATGTTTGTATTCGAGGACTGGCTAGTATGGCGTCACGGTACCACGTGATCTGTCGTCTCATTAAAACTCGGAAAAACTCGGCAATTTACGGAATCGTGGTATCTTCCATGCAATAAAATCACTACCCGCTTACGATATTTAATTTATAAACATGACAGTCGAATTAAAATCTGTAGAGAATTACATACGTAGAAGGAAAATTTTGATTTCTAGTCTCCTTTAAGGAGTAGGGATAGATGCCAGGACCAACTTTTTTCCTTAAGGAGTAGGGATAGATGCCAGGACCAACTTTTTCCCTTAAGGAGTAGGGATAGATGCCAGGACCAACTCTTTCCCTTTAGGAGTAGGGATAGATGCCAGGACCAACTTTTTCCCTTAACTCATTCGGCCCCAGAGGTTTTTGTCATTTTTGCCTGAAATGTGCGTAGGAAAGACATTTGGGGGGCTATTTCTGAATACATTGTAATACATCGGTTTTCAACAGATTTTCCATGAGAATAATGCCTAGTTGTATTATAAACATCATTTTCCATTGGTTATTTTGCTTGTGCATGAGCAGATGGGTAAAAGTTGTTGCTCTTTTTGTTGTTTTTGTTGTTTTTTTTTGCTTAATGGACCCATCATTTTCGTATGGAGACCGTAATTTATTCCAAATGCCCACCTTATCCTAGTTTTTGCAAAGGTTCACCTGTCTGTGTGCAGTTAAGACCGGTATGCCTTAGATCTGAGGCCAAAAAGTCTAAAATCCGGACCCAAAATCGCATTTTGATCTCGAGCAAATTTTTGGTGAAAAGAAACCGGGTTCAAAAAATGAGGTTTTTCTCTCTGTATTTTGTAGTGCAACCAGAACTTCCAGATTATTTGATATCATTTAAGAGCTATATCTGTCTGCTCTTTTTTAATACCACCCATGTTGGTGTATCTTAAATGACCTTGATGCTGCAGAGCTTGGAAGTAGGGTACAGTCTCATCACGCCTACAGACGGGATCGGGGCCAAATCGGTTAAGGAGTAGGGATAGATGCCAGAACCAACTTTTTCCCTTAAGGAGTAGTGCTCAGAGTGACACACCTGATATTCTTTATCAACAAAAATATCCAATATACAAAAAACATACAACTATTGACAATTTCTTTGGTCCAAATAAATAAAGGACTAATTTACAAGTCAAGTTATTGATCAGAGACATTTTGCATAAAAAAGATTTGTATGATTCCCTTGCTGGTACTTGTATATTGACACTTCCATCAGATGGTCAAATGTACTGGTTTATGATTTTTTCTTCATGACATGTATTTATACAAATGTATATTGCTTAGCAATTTAAATACCACTACATGAGTTCAAATACATTTTTCTGACATTAATTTTACTAGTATAAATTGCTTATTACCATATCCAATGTTATCAACAAGGACATATTCAAAAACATTTTGAAACATAAATGATGAATTTGGATATAACATTTCTTGGTTATAATGGTATAAGAATCCCAGTCCACTGTGAAATGTTATAAACAATTTTTATTGCCAAGGACTTTTAATAAAAAGAAATCATCAACTGACACAGAGTCATCATTTCAATTTGATCAGATTTCAAATTATTAACTTCCCTCAGTGAAAAATATTTTTAAAAAATCACTAATAAAGTACTAAGCTATACTTTCTATATATAATATATCTACACATTATGATTCAAAATAAAATGAAGCAAAAATCACACAATTCCAAGAAAGCCAGGCATTTTCATTGCAAAGCTATAAAAATGATATGAGATGAAAAGCAATTCTTGCTATACATAAAATTCAAATCATGAACATTTTAAAAGAAATGTGCCAAATATAAATATACTCCATGACTTACATACTTAGGTTTTTGTTTCAGGTAAATTGTGGAATGTGTGTGAGTGTGATTTGGATTTTAAATGTAGCTTTAAAATAAAATTCAGTCATATTGCTACTATGTCTGCAGTGTGACAGTTTATAGTGATGTCTAGCACTGGGGCATCATGCCGCAGACATGTAGCATTATGTCCCACCCAGTCACATTAAAAGTCCTAATCACACGCTCTCTCCCCATATATATATATATATATATATATATATATATATATATATATATATATATATATATATATATATATTACTTATCTAGAGACATTATAATGAAGGTTAGAAAGTACTTGTAGTTGTTGCTGCTAATATAAAAAACTCCCTATCTATAAAATTGCCAAAATGTAACTATTCAATATTGGTACCCCTTCCACCACACTAAATATAAACAACTCTAAATTATGCCATTCTAATGTATGATATTAAATATATCCCTACACACTCTCTGAAGTATGCTTTTAGACATGTCTCTAAAACCACTTTAAAGTATGCTATCATAATGTCTCTAAAACCACTCTAAAGATGTGCTATACACATGTCTTTGAACAAACTCTAAAAATGATATAAAACATGTCCTTAAAATCATTCTAAACAATGCCATCAGACATATCCTTAAAACAGCATTCTAAAGTATGGCATCAACCATTGTAAAGTATGCTATAAGGTATGTCAGATATATCCCCAAAAACCATTCTTAATAACAGAAAGATCCCAAAAACCATTCTTAATAACAAACAGATCCCAAAACCCATTCTAAATATCAGACAGATCCCAAAAAACCATTCTAAATATCAGACAGATCCCAAAAAACCATTCTAAAGTATACTATGAGACAGATCCCTAAGATCCTTCTAATGTATGCTATCACATAGATCTCTAAAACCATTCTAAAATATGAGACAAGACAGAGATAAATTTCAAGGCGTATATGGTTGGGTAAATAGACTAACTATGAAGCTAGATGTTCCTACATCCCAGCATTATTCTAGCAATTGCTAAAAGGTTCCAGTAGTCTCATAGAAAAGGATGACAAAAGCAATTTCCCCAACTGTTTCAAGCCATTCCAGTGAAAAATATAAAACTGCATTTATTACATACCAGGTCTCTGCTTCTCTGTAAATTTGTATATCAAAAGAATTACATGTAAGCCAACAATTGTAACTAAAACAGATGTAAGTATTCATGGCTAATGCACATAAACAGAGTTCATGCATGACTGCAATAATAATGTTGGTGAGACTCTCTTGTACTTAATGCAATAGTAAAACTCTTTGTAAATAATCTACCCTCACACTTCAGTGTTTTGACCACAACCCCAAAGTTTTAGCTTCATGAATAGGAACCAAAAGGTAAGGATTGTCCCCAGGACAAAAGTAAGATGGGAATGTGCATCTGTCTTTTCATTCCTATGATGTTAACCTGGTTATAAAGTAAGAATCTGAATAATATCCAAACTATGACCCAGGAGTTTTGTCCCTTGAGGAGCAAGGATAGATGCCTGGACCAACTTTTTCCCTCGAGGAACCAGGATAGATGCCAGGACCAACTTTTTCCCTTAAGGAGTAGGGATAGATGCCAGGACTAACTTTTTCCCTTAAGGAGTAGGGATAGATGCAAGGACCAACTTTTTCCCTTAAGGAGTAGGGATAGATGCCTGGACCAACTTTTTCCCTTAAGGAGTAGGGATAGATGCCTGGACCAACTTTTTCCCTTAAGGAGTAAGGATAGATGCCAGGACCAACTTTTTCCCTTAAAGAGTAGGGATAGATGCCAGGACCAACTTTTTCCCTTATGGAGTAAGGATAGATGCCAGGACCAACTTTGTCCTTTGAGGAGTAAGGATAGATGCCAGGACCAACTTTTTCCCTTATGGAGTAAGGATAGATGCCAGGACCAACTTTTTCCTATAAGGGGTAGGGATAAATGTCAGTACCAACTTTTTCCCTTAAGGAGTAAGGATAGATGCCAGGACCAACTTTTTCCCTTAAAGAGTAGGGATAGATGCCAGGACCAACTTTTTCCCTTAAGGAGTAGGGATAGATGCAAGGACCAACTTTTTCCCTTAAGGAGTAGGGATAGATGCCAGGACCAACTTTTTCCCTTAAGGAGTAGGGATAGATGCCTGGACCAACTTTTTCCCTTAAGGAGTAGGGATAGATGCCTGGACCAACTTTTTCCCTTATGGAGTAGGGATAGATGCCATGATCAATATTGGATGCATTTATAAATGTCTTTTTATGTCCAGGAAGTATATGCATGGCTATATGGCAGGGACATCAAATAGTTCCCAAGCTATGACCCAACATGATCCCTGAGGGGTTAAGGATATACCTCAGGGTCAATGTCAGTTGCATGTGGTGAGTCAATCTGTCTTTTCATGCCCAATATGTGAATATATAGTTTTAGGGCTGGGATCTCAATAGTTTGCATGTAATGTCCCAGTGGCTAAATTACTTTGGGTAGGGATGAACCCTGGGTCAATGCCACTTGCATTAATAAATTTGTCTTCTCATTACCTAGATGTTAAGTACCTGGGGTAGGGATGGACAACTAGTCAATATCAGTTGCAATTATAAATTTGTCTTTTCATTCCCAGTAAAAAAATATATATGCTTACAGGATAGCAATACCAACAGTTTCTATGTTATGACCTACGGGTTATGGCCCTTGCAGGGTACGTTGTTCATGTTTCTGCTTTTTCCCTACAAGTCAGATCTATTTCTGGCAGACAAGTTTGTGTGGATTGACAATGGTGCATGACCTAGAAAACCAAGTCTGACATTTATTGACAACTGGGTCACTAATCACATATGCCATTTCTCATACATGTATGAAAAAATTTCTGGAGTTATTTTGATTTTTTTAAAAACCTACCTACCCAAGTAGCCTCACCCCATGGAACAAAAAGAAATAAAAATTGACACAATCTATACTTACAGACTCTCAGTGACCCAAGTTGCAGGTTTCTAGTTTTAATGGCATTACACATAAACATTACTGTCAAATGATAAAAAAAAATTCCTGACCTGTGAGTAAATGGACGATTTTGTGAAGTCACAATGTTTACATACTGTTGTTCAACAATACTATCTTATGTTTTGGATTTAAATTTTAAAATATCTAACACCCACGAAAAATAATGAAATTAAATCCTCTATGAATATTTATGACTTTACAGTATGTATGGACAGACAGACAAATGGAGACAAGTATGCCCATACAAACACTGGAACAGAATGACTGTATAACAACATCAATGAACTTCCTTGCAATTATGGGTAAAATAATCTTTTGACATAAAATCCATAAATTTACTAAAGTTTCTAAAGGTTATCAACATTTAACTTGAAAAATACTTGATTCTGAAAATAAATTTCACACAACTGATGCTGGTACTTAATGCTATATGTGAAACAAATCTTTTAAAAACTTCTTAAGACAATGTCTTTTATTTTCATCAAAATTACTTTATGTTTTTGAAAACAAAAATGTGTAAATTAAATATTATCTTTCCAATATGTACATCTTATGGGAAGAAATTTCTTAAACATAAATCCAAGTTTCTATGAATCATTATTATTACAATTATGGAAAGAAAGATTTGCTTGTATTCTTACCCAAGTTTTTGTCTTGGCTTTATTCTCTGGGAGGTTTTTCGCAGACTGCTGCTGTGGAGGAACAGTGGCTGAACTCCTCAACTCAGGAGGGACATTTGTCAATTCAACAACATGAATGGGAACTGAGAGTGCTGGTTTTGTTTCATAACCAGAAGCAAATAGACTGGTTATTGTAGATTCTTCAATATTATTGCTTTCACCACCTAGGCTTGCTACCCAGTCACAGAATTCTTTGGTGACCATTTTAATGTGTTCATCCTGAAAAATACAGCATGCATGGCAAATGTAGTAATGAAGTCATTCTATCCAAGGACAGAGCCAGATAGACAGACAGTCATACATTCCACTAAGACATTATCAACAGTCTTCAGATCCAGACGTTATTATAGTTTTTAAATTCATTTTTAAATTTTATGAAATTAGCTTTACATACTGTATAAAATAAGCAATAGGTGCATTGCCCTTGTCATAACTTTTACAATGATATTAATAAAACTAATTTAATAGTGGGGCAGGGGATACTAAATGATGATGATGATGATGATGATGATGATGATGATGATGATGATGAATATGAAGATGATGACTGGTTTAATATCAAAACTTAGGGCAGTAAAATGCATGATATAAATTTGAAAACTTTTGTGCCATGATGACATCATGACCCTATAAAGTGAAACAATTGATATTTACACTGATGGCTATTTTTTTGCAAACTTTCTAAAGTGTGTAAGAAAGGTATAAGAGTACAACAGCCAGTAACCTCAATGTTTCATCACTATAAATACAGCATGTCAGCAAATGTGAATATAGTACAATTTTTCCCCTGACTTATTATGAAGATAGTCTCTCATTGCAATGTTTCTTTCAGATGTTTCGAAAGTATCATATAAACAAGTACTGGAAGAATCTGCCCATTTGTTATTTCACAATTTTATATTGTTTCTCTTTTAATTACAAAATAATAAATAGAAACTGTACATTAAACACAATACTAAACACAAAAAAACTAAAAACAATATTAAATTTGTCTACATTATATTGTCTTTTTGTTACTAATGTGGATGGATAATTTAACAGTACATAAATTTTTATGATCAAATTTACATTCTTTAAACCTACCATTTCAAGGCAATTTCTGCATCTACTGGCTGGTAAGTTATTAAAAATATTGCAAACAGAGAGTCGAATTTTGAAAAAAAAACTGACAATTAAAATAACTGGCATTTCAATTTTGTCAAATTTCAACTATTTTCCTCATTTATTTTCTTGAAATGCACACTCATGCATGCAGTAAAAGGCAGCTATCTCAGGCAACCTTTTTGTCCTGTGGTGCATCCTGTAATACAGTTTATATAATACTTTGATTCTAATTTAATGACTTTACATATTTTTTTTACTTTATATCTATTTTGTTGCTTTTTTCAGACATGTAAATTTACTTGGCGCTACTTGGCATTGCTGATGTGCCAATAAATGCAATGCATACGTCCATTAAATGAACAGAAATTGTCTTCCTTAACTGCAGACAAAAGTAAAGAGTTTTTTTTGCAAAATCTGTCAGGTCAGCTTGTACTAGGAGTTTGTAATGGACTATGGAGATAACAAATGGGAACCCCCAAAATATGATCTCTGCAGACTGATGGTCCTTTAATACAGATTTTTAATATCCAAAATGTAAATACAGAATCATATTTGGAGGTCATTCTAAGTAGGTGGTCCATTAACAGATGTGGTCTTTAGTATTCAATTAAATGTAATTAATGCTATGTTTTTGTCATTATAGGTGTTACTGGTATTGACATTTTCTATAAAACAAAAGGGTCACAGTCCAATCTTAAATATACAAAAATATATATTGTGAAAAATCAAGTAAATTTACCTGGGAAGAATCTGAGGGCTTTTCTAATCCTGTTTTCTTCTTGTCTTTTTTATCTTTTTCCTTCCATCTGTATAGATTTCTTATTTGTTCTTCTTGGCTAAACAAGAGATTTACAACAGGTTTTATTAATTTCATCTTCTGATGTCCCCAAATCACAAATAGTTGTAATGTTTGATGTTTGCTGATGAAAAACAAACCATGACTAGTGTATGGTTATTTAAAAAAAATTATAATTCAGCTATGTCCCCAGTGCAGAATCAAATAATAACCAATTAAAAATGTAAAAATAATTTGAAAAATTGCTTTTTTTAAAAACATATTTCATTGTCACAATAGGTTACAATGGGATTGGGCACAAGATCTAACAACTTAAATTAGCCCTACATGATACAAGTACTGCGACTTATTCAACATGACAACACAATCATATAAAATGATTGGAGAGAGAGAGAGAGAGAGAGAGAGAGGAACATTGATAGTAATCATGATTTGAGTACTAAGTTATTGAAATCATCCAGTAGTGGTTGTACATTTACATACATGACATAAATTCTTTTCAATTGCATAGCCCTTTCCCAAAAGTAGTAAATCTAAGCTAATAGTTGCATATGACACTGAAAGTAATTTCTCATCAACTCAGTTTGTTGTCTATTGTACTTGGGACAGAACATGAAACAAAGCATGGTGATTTCGATCCCACATGAACAAAAAGGACTGTAAGCAAGTTGAACATAGTCAAGATCAGCTTTTAATGAAAAAATATGTCATAATATAGTATAGATAATATCCAGTATTCAATTAATAAAACTTGGCATTTTGCTAAATAAGATTTTTGGACATAACTGCTTTTTCAAAGCACTATAAGACATACTACAGGGAGTATCTTGTTCGAGATTGTTCCACAAAGATACCGTTGAGAGTCTAAAAGATTATTTGGTATAATTAAGCCGGAAATTACAAATGACCATATTGTTTGCATGTCAAAGGTTATCATTTGTTTGTTTGAACACAAGGGGAAGGAGTAATTCATTGATACAGTTTGGAGTTTGGCTCATTTTAATATTGTAGAGTGTTGGTAACTTTTGTCTTTTTCTTCTAGATTGCAGACTTTCCCACCCTATTTAAAAATAGAGAGATTGCCTACTTGTGTATATTGTAAGTCCTGTAACTATCCTTGCTGCTCAAGATATAGTTTTTCCAACTGTTCATATTTGATCAAAGAGCATCCATCCCAGACTACACTGGATATTAAAAGGTAGGCCTGATATAAGTTATATACAATTTTGATAAAATTTGCCTACTTAGTTTGGGTTTTAGTTTTCATAGATTAGCTATCTGAGATGATGATGCTTTTAAATACTATCAATGTGACAAGTCCATTTGGTATTTGATAAAAGCATTAATCCTAGATGGCAATGAGAATCCACATATTTGATATTATCAAAAACAAGTTCAGGATTATTTGTTAAGTGTTTTGTTTGTGAAAAACAGAGCCACTGTTTTTTTTCTGGATTTAACTTAAAGAGCCATTTCACCATTTCTTACACTAGTTTTATTAGATTATTATTCATGGCAAGCTCTGTTTCAGCACAATAAGGGGAAGAATAATGCTGAGATGACTCATCTGCAAAAACATGAGTGATAGAGCTCATACCATTGGCAAATATCATTACATTGATTAAAAAGAAGAGTGGCCCAAGCACGGATCCTTGCGGCATACCAGCAATTATAATCATTTCCCAAGAATAAGTATTTTGCAAAACCACCGCTTGTTTTCTATTACTTAAATACCTTTGAAACCATTTTATCAGATTACCTGAACCAATGTATTACTTCAGTTTAAATAATAAGTCTCTGTGCCAGACCCGATTGAAAGCTTTTGATGGTTCACAAAATACAATTAAAAAATACATCTTTCAAAGAATTTTGCAACACAGCTATTAAAGTAAAGAAACTGATCTATAATTGGCAATCTCATGTGGATCACCTTTTCAGGAAAGGGAAGAATGTACGCAAATTCCATTTATCTGGAAATTTGTTTTCCTTCTGTGATTGATTACAATATATTGCTAGTGGTGCTGCTTTGTTTCACTGACACCTTTAAGCATTCTATGACTTATGCCATCATACCTAGTGGATTTATTAACAGAAATGGAGTTAATAATATCGTTGGTTTCTTTAAGCATCTTTTCTGAGAAGTCAGCAGAGGAACATTACTATCATGAATATCAACTATTCCAACAACTGAGTTTAAATAATCATTTAATAAGTTAGAATTTTCTTTTTCATCATAGTTGCAAACTGAAGTATTATTTCTTGTATCTATAAGTGGTGGAATAGAATTTGAAGGATTTATCTCATTTAAAAAGGTTTTTGTAATTTTCCAAATGTTTTAGGAGCATTTTTTTCAGAGTCTGAAAGATGTACTCCAATATTATCCTTATATTGGTTTTTAGCACACTTTTTCATGTTGTTTACTTTATTTCTGAAATATCTGAATTTGTTCCAGTCGATTGGCCTATCATGATTGCTGGCTGATTTGTGTGCTCTATCCCCTTCCTTTTCATATTTCATAATTGGCAGTCAAACCACAGTTACTGGTTGGTCAAACTTTTACAGTTTTACAAGAATAAACAAAGTTGAGAATTCTAATACTTTGGTTACCACATTTGGTTACCACATCAATATTGCTTGGTGTTGGCAATAGATATGCCCAGTTAGTTCCTGTTATCAGAGCGTTCAATATGTGAAAATCAACTTTGTTGTAAATCCAAAAATGGTGCATGTAGGTCATTTGGAGGTGCACGTTAATGTTGACTGCTATATTAGGAGCACCAGGATCACTAAATTCTTTATCAATTTTTAAGATGTCTGTGTGAAATATATTTGTACCACTGCTTATAAAGATTAGATTAAGCAAGGTTTTGGTGGTAGAAGTAACTGATTAAGGATTTGTTATAACATTTCATAGGTTATATCTTGCCATTAAATTAACTAAATTTGCAGACATAGAAGGTACAAGCAAATCAGTGTTATAGCCCCCCACCCCATAAGAATAATGTGTTTATATTTGTCACTGACGATATCGACTGAAGCTTCAAAACTTTCCCAGAAATTGGTTGGAGAGTAGTTTGATCTGTACCCTACCCCTACTGCTAATTTATGAGAGGGTAAGGTAAGCACAATCCACATTAGTTCAATACTGTGACAGCCAAAGTTCAAATTGTTCAGATGTTTTCAAGTCAGAAACGTATACCATGATGTCACCTCTGAGACAGTTTCTATCTTTTCTATAGATTCCTCAAAACCAATGAGTTTTAAACAATCCACATGAATGCTAGAATTTAAATGTGTTTCATCCAGAACAAAATTGCAAATTCCTCCACTAAACTTTTTATAATCTAGGTAATCAAGTTTTTGTTGAATGTTCCTTATATTTAAATCAAGTAAGAAAGTTTGATTACCCTCGATAGGTCTCAGGTAGTTTCAATGTTACCACAAAGAGTAAGAGAGAAGTCATTAAAATGAATGGAGTATACTTGATAAATGGCAATACAACAACTGCATTTGATTGCTTATAAAACATGTTTAGAGACATATTCATGATTCTGATTGTCATGGCTTTACCACAAAACAATGAATGATTATTGAATACCCCAATGGAGATTCTATGCTGCATTATGGAGTTGTCTATTATTATTAGAGATTTTATTATGTGGTAACTGTTCTCCATGGTGGTATTCTCTGTGAATACACGATATGGTAAATCATATATAAGAGTCTGATTGTACAAAAATGTATTGCTGACATTGTGTATAGAAGGAGATATAGAAAATAGTAATAATGTGAAAATGATGAAAAATATAATAGGTGAGATCATGCTTACAAGTTTCTTGAGATTGAGATAATTTGCTGGTTAATATGGCATACAACTGAGGAAGTGATGAAATGATTTTAAAGTTGGAAAAAATACTTGATACAATGTTAAAGCTATATACTAAATTCAATATAGATCAACTAAATTTAGATGAAGTCAAAATGTAAATACATGTACCTTAAGACTGGACATCACACTGCATTCCAATGATCAAAAAAATAATCTTAAAATAGTGAGACACACATACATGTACATATATACACTTGCCCATACACACCTGCATTTATGCACTTACAAGTATATGTTGAAATGCATATATATAGAGTTACATATGTACTTGTACAAACATATATGCATGAACTATATCTGACATGGAAGGAGAAAAATTTGCAAATGGTCTGTCATGATAGACTACTTGGTGTCCTGGTAGATAATAACCTATCATGGACTGAACATATCAAGCATATCAGTAAAAAAAAGTCAATTCAAGTTTATGGCTTCTCAGTAGGATAAGACATTTTCTCCCTGAAAGGCACAGAAAACTATTTTATAACAGGTACATACACTCCTATTTAGACTACTGTAATATACTGTATTGGGTAATTCAAATGATAAAACATATCTAAGTTGGCACATCTCCAAAAAAGAGCATTTGGGCTAATATCAATCCAGAAAGAAAGCAAGGAAAATTTAGCTCGTAAGTTAAAAATATTACCTATTAAAGACCGAATCTGTTTGAGAAAAGCCAAATTAATGTACAGGATATCCAATAATAGTGCTCCTGAATATTTACGATCACTATTCCAGTATAGGTTACTAGGCAATACTCCCCACCTGCAATCCATGTCTACCAAACAGTATAAAATTCCCAAACCAAATAAGAAATTATGTTTAAAAAAAGTTTCCAATACTCTGGAACTTTGCTCTGGAATAGTATTCCAGTTGAGATTAGAAATGCCCACTCTATTTCCTACTTCCAAACCCAATATATCCAGTGGCTTCAGAGATGCAGCTAAAATAAATAAATTCCTTTGTATGAGGGCCTCAAGGTAGATTAGTTCTTAGCTAATTTGTGTTACCCTCTTTAAATAAAGTCATTATTATTATTATTATTATTATTTTATTGAGTTGAAGCACATTTTTGTCAGTTGAATATACAGCATTACTCAAACTGGGATAGCATGAGAAACAAATGTAATACATACTGCATGAACAATAATAAGAGCTCATCAAAATCCATGATGCAAGCTAAACATAATTAGCTGCATGTGCAGATTTGGCAATGGAAGAAATTGGGTAAAAAGTTCATAAAGTTTGCAAAGTGTACATAATTATTGAAAATGTTTAACTTGTGTGCACAATTTATGAATCAGAGATTAAAGATTTTAATCAATTATTATGAATTAGGAAGATACTGGGATATCTGATTCTGACTATATATAAAATATCTCACCTCCTTCTGCTTTCCTAAATGAAATAATCCCATCCCTTGTCCAGAAAGAATAGAGTTTATTCTTTTTCTGTTTTTTTGTTGCTCAGTTTTCTTATTTGGTTATACCTAGCATTTGTTAAATCTTTAGTAATGAAGGTTCCATTTTTTTCTTTTTTCAGTTTCTTTTTCTTCTGCAGAATTGGGGACAGGCTACATACTACCTGTTTGGCTGTATTACATACCTAGAGCACTACCTGTTGGGCTGTATTATATACCTAGAGCACTACCTATTGGGCTGTATTACATACCTAGAGCACTACCTGTTGGGCTGTATTGCATACCTAGAGCACTACCTGCTGGGCTGTATTACATACCTAGAGACTACCTGTTGCGCTGTATTACATACCTAGAGCACTACCTGCTGGGCTGTATTACATACCTAGAGCACTACCTGCTGGGCTGTATTACATACCTAGAGCACTACCTGTTGGGCTGTATTACATACCTAGAGCACTACCTATTGGGCTGTATTACATACCTAGAGCACTACCTGTTAGGCTGTGTGTTTTTATTTTCCCATTCACCTAAAGCATTAAAATATGATAACTATTCATTTAACATGTCAGTCCTCACCTGCTGACATAGATCCATGGCTAATTGGCCTCAATTGTGTGGTCAACAAAAGGTAAAAAGTATTACTTGGATGTAGGACAATGGTCAACCTCTTATTAACAGGAGTTTTCTATAAGGGATTTGGGGCAGGGGGCCATAACATGTTGACCACTGTGACTTACAATAACTTATACTTTTTCATCTGAGATACCATCATGAAGTATACCAAGAAAAAATATCAATGTTGGATAGGAAAACACACTTTGTTGTGTGATTGTAAAGGGACGTACTCTTGTTCCTCTTTGTTATCCTGTTTGGTGGATGCAAGTTCTGATTTTTCAAAAGCATCTTCATTCTCCCCTTCCTGCATTTCAGGTAATGATTCATCAGGAGTGTCTGCCAGATTCATTTCTGGATCCAGGATATCTACGATGTCCTCAAACAACTGAAAATCACATACATTTTTTTTATGACATTCTGTAAGCATTGTCATAAACTGTTTGATCTAAATGCATGTTTAACTGCTGCCCCTGTATTCCACTGAATATGTATAAATAATGATTGATTTAACCCTGTACCTCATGCAAGTGTCTTTGGATGCCTCTACTCCATTTGCATGGAAGTGCCTTTTGATGCCTCTATTCCATTCACATGGAAGCGCCTTTTGACGCCTGCTGTAAACATCAGCCATTTTTAGCTGGTTTTCATAGTGCCACCTTTGGGGAAAACCCCCCTACTAGATACTACATTCATTTCTGCGAATGACAATTATGTCAGACCATGTGGTCGCTGTTTATACACTGGTTGATATCTGCTGTTTAAAGTAACTGGATTGTAATCTCCACTCTCCAAAATGGCAGTTATGGATTTCATTCAGTATTTACGAAGTTTTCATGATTAGAATCACAACTATGAAAGATTCAATAACTTAGGTAAAGGCTCTGATATTGATGTAGGCAGCAATTAGTTTTTATAAATTATCAAATTCAGATGACTTAGAGATGTAGACGCAGATGAAAAATAGGTAAATTTTGAGTATGGGAAATGGCAGCTACAGTTGGTCACGCGGCCTCACTGACATGACGGTGAACGAGTTCTCTCAAGATTTTAAAGCACATAAAAAATTCTTCCGTGAAAAATAATTACTCAGCTATAACAATTGGACTTTACTATTAAATTTTTCCACATATAATAGATGTGTACTAAAAATGTAAAATGGTGAAAATTGCTGTTAAACGTAACTTACACTAAATTGCTTAACAGTTCACAGGCAGGCCTATGTGTATGCTGTCGACTAGGTAACTGGTGTTCTATTTATAGTGCGCTGCACTTTGTCACTATGTTCTACAAGGTAAAGGGGTAAGTAGTACTAATTGTTTTTTTTAAAGATAACCATTGGTGCTTCAAATACATTTTTGGCATTATCCCAATATTAACTATTAGAAAACATTTTATGCATGTATGATGTGTGTGTGTGTGTGTTTATTGGCAAATCAGCAGAATGGTACTGACTAAAAGTAAAATTATAAAAATATAAGTGTAAAGAATGGCAAAAAAAGCTTCTAATAAAGCCTTCCATATAAATGCAAACATGAAATATTACAAGGTAATGAATTTGTATTATGCTCCTCTCTGGACAATGTTGTTAAATTATACAATCATATGTTTAAATATCTGTTACAACAATGGATTTAGATTTTTAATGGATTATAAAAGGAACTATAGTGTGTTGGGAATGTTAGTGAATTACAATGTTAACAACCATTACATTTTGCTGAAAAAGCAAACATTTTCATTTAGAAATAATATCATTAATAGTAACAACAGAATCGTTTTTGCATGATGCCATGATTCATCAATAATTAATTGTTGGAACCAACTGATATATTGATATTTTCTCTCTCATATCATGTATGCAATTGCTGATTTTTCCTATGGACTTTAGTCTCAAAAAAGTTATGATTATTATCATTGGTAAAATGCATTTAAAATAATAGATCAAGGCACAAAATATAAATTACATAAAATAAATGGGTCATAATCAATTATATAGTAATTAAAAAAGACACGGTAAATGAATACACATACATGTATACAGTAATTAAAAAAGACATGGTAAATGAATACACATACATGTAACTTAAATTGGGATGGAAAATATCTGTAAGATTTCTTTTAATCTTTGAGAGCTAAGCATAATTTATAAAATCAGAAATATTTAGAAGACATTAGGTTGGGAGCAAAATGTCAACAATGACAACAACATATGTATAAGTAATAAGGACAATCCCACCTCTGGCTCTACACTTTCCTCCAGATGTGGGTACAGGGCTAGGGGATGCTGGGTCAGGCCATATTCAATCTCATCAATGTGGTCCCGCCTCTGCTGCTGAACGGGTGTGGAGCGGGCATAGCAAACTTGTTGCTTGGTGAACCGTTTTCTCACTGCAGGCTGCTTCACTGATCCAACATTCTCACTGCTTCCTACAATATTTGGACCAGGACCCTTAGGACCCTGAATAATCAAAGACCCTTTAAGTTCAACAATTTTAGTAAATTTAGAAAAAGTGTTTTTGTGAACATGAAATTTTAACAATTTAGCTAGCAAATATTTGTGAAAAACATTATTTCACAACCTATGTAATCCAATATACTATATACAGTAGTGGGTATTTTTAATGGAAGTAATGTTGCACAACTTTATTCAGAAAGGCTTTTTTTTGTGTTTGGCTATTATTATTTTATTATCTGAATATCTAAAGTGGTTACATATATTAATGCCAGTACATTTTTACAGGGTTTATCTTTGTGGTCTCAATTTGAGAATACTCAGTCACTTATATTTCATCACTTCTAAATTCCTTCTATACGTCTGTTTATACAAGATCTGTTGCTGATCAGTAATTGGCAAATATTTTACCATAAATACAATTATATATCAAAATTGTGCACATTCTGATACTATATACTGCATACAGTATGGTGTTCAGGCTAGCCTACTAACTGGAAAAGCTGCATATGAACACTTGTTATATCACAATCATTATGTGAATGAAGTTGACAAATAGTCATGAATTTCATTTTTGGTGAAAATAATTGTCAGATCATTAGTAAGTGGTTGTTTTGGATATAAATGAAAAGTATTTTGTCTAGTTTCTTTTGACAATTGTTTAGTCTGATTACTATATTTGTAAAATGATATCAAACCAGCCTGTTATTCTTATTTGTCTCTTTGTAACTTGGTCAGAAATGGAGATGAACAGGTGTGGAAATTATAACAGGTACAGGGTCTGGGTACCTGGCCATGTTAGGCTTCTTTACTCCCACTTTGTCCAGTTTCCCACCACCATCTCTCACCACCATTTTTGTCACCATAGAACCACACTTTTTTTTTAGGTTTTAAAAAACAATTTGTTATTGACATCCAAACTGACAGTGGGTGCAGAACCCAACACAGCAAAATCAAAATTTAATCCTAAAACCTGGCCAGGCCAGGTATTTCTGGGTAGTGCAAAACCTGGCCAGGCATTGTACCCATTCTTACCTAGTCAGAAATGATATCGAAATAGCATATTATTCTTATTTATCCTTATGTAACAGTAGAAGAGTATGAAACTTACAAATATAACCAAATTTTCACATGATAATATTTTCACATGCTTTGAAAGGAAACTAACATTGTGAAAATAATTATCATAGTAACAGTTATACTTTGGCGGCAGAAAAATACAAAATTATCTGTGAATAATTTCTACATCTTTGATACTTCCACAGAATACAATATTTATCATAGCAAAAGCTACACAGTTGTGTCACTTAAATCCATCATAAACTGTCAGCAATTCTGATGTCATACTGTCACAAAATAAAATAGTCACAGCTCTTAACAAAATTTTGTATTATTAGCATCATAATGATGATATCAATTTTATTTTTGATGAGTCCTGAAAGTAAATGGTATTTGAAGTTCCACTGATGCATTGCCTGTCAAATTTGATTTGTGGTAATAAAACATCCTTGCTTGAAGATCCTTAAATACAAGAATGTTATCCCCTTAATTCCACATTATACAGCAATTTAATGATACTAAAATACAAATATTCCAAATACATGTATTCTAATATGACACTTTAAAAATCTTTTGTACCTTGATCATGATATCTCCTTGTACAGGAGGTGGAAGTCCATCTCGGAAGTCATCCAATCCATCCTTTAGGAAGAGCCAGTTCCTTCCCTCAAGATTCTTGGAGGTGTCCCCAGGCTTCACAGATTTGATATGCTTTGTTCTTAGTCTCTCCTTATACCTGTTAAAGTTACAGAAAATGTGTCACTGTATTCATTGCATGAACAATATATATATATGGATTGTTGTTTCTCATTTTGGTCTCATTTATCTACATAACGTTTGGTCAGTGGCTTAATGTTGAGATTATGCAGTGAAAAATGATGACTCAGTGCTGATTACTGCTGTTCTAATTAATTTAACTGAGAGTGGGGATAACCACACAATAAAGGCTTGTGTCACATGAATGAGACAAGATTGTGCATCAGAAAAAAGGGTAACAGGTAAACATACATACACTTAAAATGAAATCAGACGGAAGTCCACTTTGATTCAAGGCATAATTTTATGGCTGCAAGAGAATCCTGAAGTCACTCACTGGTGTTTGATATATTATCTCTTTACTGTTACTCAAAGTATCAGCCAGTTTTAAGACTAAATAATATTTTCATATTTTTATTAGCATAATAATAGTCTAGGATATCTGAGACAACTTACTTATAAGTATAATCTTCTTATTTTTTACTTTTGTGTGTGCCTTTGTGATGTGAGACAACTTACTAGCCTAGTCTTTTTATTTTTTACTTTTTCTTTAGAAGTGGGGTATGTGTGCCTTTCTGTGATGTAAAAGACCAAGGTCACAATCACATGGCTGATGCATTGTTTGGCCAGAAATATATGACTTTACTTCATAAATGATGAATTTACATGAATAGTTCTTTAGTGGACTTGAGTGGATAGCAAAGGGTTTAGTGGAATTCAAAATTGGATGGCACACAATGATCCACAAACTGGCTAAACCTGAGATTGTTACAAGTGAATAAGGCTTGTATTTTCCTCTGGTCAGATTGCAAATTACTGGTTCCATTCAAAATGTTACTGTTTGACTCAACAAAAACTGGAACAATTTGCAAATTAATGGGACTCAGGAAGAAAGAATATGGAAGGTGAAAAAATAAAACAGGCACCAGTGAAAAGTTTAATAAATCAATTTTTGTTAATTAAAGACTTACTGCTTAAAGTGACAATCACTCTTTCAATTACAGTAATAATTTCAAGGCAACTGATAGGTGTTTTACCAAAAGAGATCTTTTGCCTAGAGTATTTATGGGTACATTTAGCTACATGACTTTTTCACGCAGCAGGCACAACTTGTATGTAAAATCGTATGTTTTTGACCAAACAATATATCAAATCCATGTAGATTTTTAGTGGCAGCTTTCTCCTTTTTTAATCAACATTTTTATCACTCTGAGGGGTGAAACTTAATGGCATGTTGTGAGTAAATGTTGTGCTCGTGAGTGAATGGGTTACACTTATGAAGCTGTCCAGACAATCCAGGCCATTGGTTGAGATTTATGTGTGCATCACTGTAGAAAAGAATTTACTGTTTTTGATCCTTATTGGCAGCTTTTCATTTTCCAGTTACACCGTTCTGACCTAAACCACTTGGGGTATCAAGATCTTCATCCTTTTAAGTGTTAATTTAACTCTGATTCTATCAACAATGACAATGGTAGACTATTAGATCACATTTGTATAAATGAAATGTTTTGGACATGTTATCGATGATTAAAAAGAAAATGATCTCCTCTTACTTTTAATGTAAAACTGTTCTTTAAATGAAATAATAAAAATGGCAATGTCAATTGTAATTATCACTGTTTTTCAGACATTATGGGATTGTACTTGACAGTACCACATCTTGTGAGTACAGGAGAAGATACACAATTGGGGGTCATCTCATAAGAGTTCATTTCAGCTAAAGTGTGTGAATTTGTTGAATTTTATGTCACAAAAACACAAAATTGGATGTATGGTACAACATATGATTGAAAATATTGGTGTTAGTCATATCTCATTTTAATCCAAGATTGTAAGAAATGAAAAACAATAAAAACACATTTAAAAAAAAATATGATGCAAATATATATATTTTAATGAGTGTTGAAGCTACAAGTTCATAGGATAAAGTATATCCAGTATTTACATAGGAAAAGAAATTTTCTTTTCATTATATGCAAAACTTGCTCCAGAATCAAAAGTTTAGTAAATTAAACTCACTCGTCAGCACAGCACACTCACCCCATCTTTGTAAATTCACCTCACATTCAAAGGATGATTATATAAATCTGTAATTTATTAAATAACATTTTTGACATTGTGAACTATTATACAATATCAGAAAACAAGGCAACTCTGATTCAGCAATGCATAACAGTAGGTTTATCAATGTTTATCAATGTTGTCAAGATAGTAAGAGGAAATAACTTCAGAGACGCAAATGACATCTGGTCAAATTTCATTATCAAAACGATTAGCTTCAATGTCTAAAATGTAAGGCAGTTTCTATTTATTTACTCCAGCTGACAAACTACTCATATTTGCTGCTACAGGTTGAACTTTCTAGGCAAACACAATCAAGCATGGCATGATGTGAACTCTATATTTTCTCTTATGAAAACATAAGGATATATTTTTCACATGTGAAAATATTTTGAACAAAAAAATGTGAAAAGTATTTTGCCAATATATTTCTATATTTCATACTAATGAATATAATAAAACCTAATAATATATTATGGAACCATTTGAGTACTGGTAAATTCTTGTTCTTTATTGGCATAGTAAATATTTTGACAGGTTTTGAATATTTTTTGTATTCTTATGGGCACATTCATATATTAATTTCCAGACTACTAATTCAGCTTTTATATAAATAATGATGTATCTCATTCACCAAAAATATAGTTTTAAAAATAATATCTGATTTATATAATTCACCTGGCCAATTATTTACATTTTTCAGCAACTCTTTGAAGGATGTTTTAAATCAAGGCTACAATTCCATTCATTTTGGAAGAATGCATTTTCATTTTACAAACTTAAATTTGAACTGAATCATCCTCATGAATCAAACTTTTGCTGTAATTTAGGTAACTGATAACAGTAAATGAATTCAACATTACACTGGTCAAGTCTGTAACTGGCAACAAAAGCAGTGACAAGCATGAAAATGATATGTTGCTGTGGATGATGCAACACTGTTACTGTACCACTCAAATACAAAATATCCATGTGGCTTGCAATATATAATGTTGCTGAGCCCGATCCTATTAAATTATATAATCTGTAAATTGTGAAACTGATTTAAAAAATAACAAATAACAAATCAGACAGGAAATATACAGCTAGCATAAGTCATACAGATCATATAGGCATTCATTACTATTTCAGTAGTTAGTGTCATTTTTAGACATTGATAACTTATAACTTTAAATGGCAATTGTTCAATCAGCTTGAATCCTCATACATTCATACTAATTTGAAAGGTCATTATTTACACACTCTAAGAAATTAACATTAATCTTAAAGTGTGTAGAGAGTTTTATAGTACAAGTCACATGAATCATATGTGCATTTACTCATTATAAATTAAATATAAATTGTTCTTTGAAAATTTAACACTAATTTTCTTTAACCAAAGTCTATCCAGTCCTGATTATTGGATGCTTTGCTCCTTAACTGACACCAAGAAACTTCCAGATGAAAATTATTTATTGCTATGGACTTCTACAATGGTGGCCATTCGGTCAATATACTAGCACATCAAGTGGAATCATCACAATCAATGCTTGTAATAATTTGTTTATCAATATGCATGGTTTTCATTCTGACATCACAGCATGTGACATTTAATCCAGATTGTACTGGATCACACCTTGATTCTGCTGTATGCACCTGATGGGTCATCTAAATAATGACCTTCCAAAGGAATATGGATGTATATAAATCCAAATGAAGTGAATACTTGCCACTTAAAGGTAGGTATGTATATTACATTTTAAAAATGACACTCTTTACTGAATAGTCAGTGTTGAATGCCTACATGACCAGTGTGACCTGCACAATAGACAAGGTCAACCAAAAACTGTGATCCAGTACAAACTGGCTTCACTGTCATGCTGTGATGTTCCAAAGAGATGCAAGTGTTTTAAAAAAATTGTACCACCCTATAAATTGTAATGATTGATCCAAAGTTTTCTTTTTTTGACCCATCTTAGTAACTTGGCTACCATTACTTAAATGCACACTGTATCAATAATGAGGTCTTTAAGTTGTTTTTGTTTTTGTTGGGGTGGGGTCGGGTGGCGAAATTTATGGTGCTATGCATTCAGCAGGTAGGGTCAAACAGACTTTCGTTAAACCAGTTTAGTATTACATTTTACAACAACAATGAATGTTTCATTTAATTTGAATAAATGTGTCAATGTGACTATGTTAACATGCAATTAAGGAATTCTCGAAAATCGTGTTATCAACAAACTTGCTTTCGATTCGATGGACGGGGAATGTAACAATCTACACACATTGAGATAAACCAATATATTGGTTGAAATTATCAAGAAAAAAAAAAAGAAACACAAAAAAATATACCATGGCTGAGGCCGAATTTTCTTGTCTGTCTTTGTGTTTACTAGGGCCAAATCGTATTTCAGCTCGGCCATCGCCATCTCAGCTCCACAAATGAATACAACGAAATCACAAAATTACATTCCAACCAACGAGAAATTATTCATTTAAAAAAACCCAAAACAAAACAGAACTATGGTCATAGTCTTAGCATGTCGTCAGTCGATTTTAGTATAATTAATTAACAAACTGATAAAAACTAAAATTCATAACGGTATTGCAGTTGTTCCCTTAGTTACAACTCTTCTCCGGAAAACAATGAAACCCGAAAGGTAGACAGGTTTTCAAATATATTAGAATATATTACCAGGTAAAAGACAAGTTTGAGAACCACACATTAACAAATTAAATCAGGGACAGAGGAATACTTGTAGCGGAATTTTGGCACAGATGAAGACAAGCAGGTGTACACTGGCTGGAAACAAATTGATTTTCCTTTCCTTTAATATTGATACAAATATTGGAAATGGCACATATTGAGAACGGTTTCCCAACGTTTCGAGCTAAACAATCTCTTCGTCAGGGGAATAAATATACGAAATTTTAGCATCACCACGGGGATATTACAAACTGAGGTATCAAAATAAAAAGTTGGTTAACGACAATAAACGAACGGGTTATTGTATCTATCACAAAGAGATCCAACATGTGCTGACCTATTTCCAGGTTGTGAACAAAGGACAGAAATACGACGTGACGAAAAATCAACGCAGTCATTTGCTGAAGAAATGATATCCCAGTAGAGTTATGCATGAATGTTCTAAGGGAAAGATGTCAAGAAAATAGTTTAGCGGGATGATAACGATGATCATGGTGATGATGCTGATGATGATGATGACGACGACAATAATAATAATAATAATAATAATAATAATAATAATGATAATAATAATAATGATAGTAATAATAATAATAATAATAATAATAATAATAATAATAATAATAATAACAACAACAATAACAATAATAATAAATGTAATTACCTGGGTAAATACAGCAAAAATTGCGTACAGGTGAAATGACTGGAAGTAATGTTCATAAGACTGTAACAGGAAGGTCGATTTGTAATTGAGTTTTAAATTGCAGTATCCAGTATCATTCCTTACAAGTCCACCCCAGACTAGATTAAATCGGTATCATCTCGAGGAACTCGACTTAATGCCCAATAGAGCAGTATTAGTTGGTGAGTTTCGCGTTGATTTTGTTGCAAATGATGCTTTTGTGATTATTCATTCGCTATCTAAATCAACGGTTTAGCCAACATATTGAGCAGTACAGATCTTGCATGTGACGCTTGTTAGTTTTCTTAGTTTTATATCTTAGGAGGGCTGCTCTATCGAGGGGTCTAATTTTGTTATAGCCTCCTGAGTGTAACTCCATCTGTATACGATCTTTCTAAGGTGCCCTTTAACTTCTTCAAGTCACTTTTCAAAGATACTTGGATTAAAGCATATGCATTTTTTTATTGTTTTTTTTTACGAACACACATACTGTAATAGAGATTATCTATTTCCCATGAAAGGAGTAACATACAAAGGCGCCAAATGAGTACCCATTATAGGAAGCATTTTGTTGTTGAGTATTTTTTTGTATATTTAATTTGTATTGTGTGACTGACCTTTGTCCATAACTGAGGGTATGGATCTTAACCATTGTGACTAATGTCTTTATTATGAACAACACATTACATAGCTAATTCTTGTCAATTATTTGAGATTATATATTAAGATCATTATTACTTGGAGGTAAACAAGTTTCGTTTGGTCTTGACCTTGGGAGTTTCTAGATTGGATCTTTCTTATGAACTTGATGGAAAAAAATGGCCATCATCCTGGGATCTGATATTGTCTTAGTTTTGTTTATATAAGGGAGAATTAAACAGAATTACTCATTCCTCTCTTGACACCTATTTTTACAGGAACCAATTTTAGGTGTCTTCAGTTGAGATGATTTTTTAAAATTTAAATTAATCATTGGAGTTGCAAAGTGCTCATTGATTTAGGACTAAACAACTATTTTGGAATTATTATGAATACATTCAAAGGCATTTTGGATTATTTCATTGTGATACACAATGACGTTTGGCGTATTAGTGCATTCGAGACTAATTTTATATCATAATTCATTCAGAACACCACTCGAATTAATTCGGAATACTCTATAATTTTGGCATTGCGATAGAACGTTTAGGAGTATTTGGGATTCAGTTCCTTTTAATTTTTCACTTTTTATTCCAGGGAAAAACTATTTGTTGAATTTCACTGAACTTGATGGTTTTCGCTCTTTTCTGTTACTTAGTTTAAGATCATAGAGTCGTGACCACACCGGTAGCATAGTGGTTAGGGCGTCCGCCTCAGATGCGGGTGGTGATGGGTTCGAACCCCGGCCGAGTCATATCAAAGACTTATAAAAATGGTACTAACAGCTGCTTCGCTAGGCGCTCAGCATTAATAGGTTAGTGTTAGGACTGGTCAGCCTTGTGTCAGGATAATGTGACCGGGTGGACCATCATGCTACATGTCTAAGTTCTAGCCCTCACTATAAACTGCCACACTGCAGACATCGTAGCGATATGACTGAACTTTTTTTTAATGCTACGTTAAAAATATAAATCACACACAATTCTCCGTTAACTTGACAGGGTCAGAATTGTGCAGTATTCTGTATTTTACGATGATGAACACTTTCATATTGTACGCACGTGCACGAAACGTGTTCCTATAAATAGTATAGTGTATCAGGAACCACTTCTTAAACAAACCATGTACACTCATATAGAAAACACTTTAGGTTTTAGTTTATTCGATTTGTTTGTGGAAAAAAAACAACAAATCAGTTGTTTCGTCTATTTCTCCAAATAGAGATGATATTTGCGAACAATGTGGAGGAGTTTACTGAGTCAAACAAGCGGATAGAGGTGATATTCGCAATATCCATAACAAATGTGAGAGACGCAGTATTAAAAATACTGTTCTGATCATTTAAAGAATTATTTAGGAGAAATGTTCGTAACTTTTCGTTAATGGAATTGTTCAGACTATGGCCAGTGCTCTCTGGGGTATATAAAAATAGCACAAAAAAGCAGACTGAGAGCAAGGGCTATCGCATATGTATCAGAGACGTACCATTTTATAGGTGAAAGTACATAATTCGTGGGGCGCTTGTCTCCCACTCCCACCCCGGGCAATGTCAACATTAGACCACAAATCCTCCAAAATGCCCCATACGGCCTGCGTCTCTTACTGCCTCTGTCAACTAAAATCCAGCTCCTGGCCTTCGCGAGTGGCTTAGATTTGAAGCCCGGCAGACCATGTTTTCTACTAACAGGAGAAGGGGTGAAGGCGGCCCACTGGCGCCTTAAAACCAGTTGCTTCGGGTAGATGGGACTCGTAAACCTTGGATGGTAGCTCATCTAGGAGAAGGAAAATTCCGATTCCAAACCTCTGCTGCCTTGTGGCTATACCCACTCATGGGAAAGGCTAAGGGAGTAAACCCCGACGGAAAATCCGGAGATGGAGTCCCTAAGGCGGTATGACATTGACTTCAACGTCATTCCGGCAACTCCTGCGACGCCGTTGGTGCCAAGCTGTATCGGCATTCGTCGTTCCTTTGGGCACACCAGCTGCGTGGAGAGGGTGGATCTGCTGCATGGGCAACAGCTGATTCTCCATACCACCCTGCCCAGGCTTCATAGCTCCACTGGAGAGGACACTCCAGCGTCGTCGTACGGTGTCGGCACAACACGAGAAGTAGCAGTTTACCGGTTCTAAGTCAAAGCTCGATTGGCGTAGAGCTTGGCGCCAGGGGTTACTTCTGACGGTGGGAGAGATCATCAGGTCTCACTGGACAGCTACCGCCCGCCTCAAGCTGGGCAGCCCCCAGTCAGTAAGGTGCTGCCCGCCATGGCCTGCCTGCTTCACTGGGTGCGTGGAGCTTAGAGAACCATCTCGACAAGTGGGCCACAAAACCCTGCACCAGGAAAGACTAAAAGAAGAACTAAAAAGACTCCAACTCTTCGTTTTGCAACCTGGAACATCAGGACCATGTGTCCTGGATTGACCACTGACCTACAGCAGATCGAGGATGCACGGAAGACTTCCGTCATTGACAGAGAACTCTCCCGACTGAACATCGACATTGCCTGCCTCCAGGAGACCCGACTGGCTGACAGCGGCACCATCAGGGAAGCCAATTACATATTCTTTTGGCAGGGGAAGCCCTTGGATGAACCTAGGCAGCATGGTGTAGACTTTGCCGTCAAGAACACGCTAATCGCCTTCATCGAACCTCCATCATCAGGTACTGAGAGAATCCTTGCCCTCCGGCTGTCAACATCCTTAGGCCCGGTCAACATTTTCAGTGTGTACGCCCCAACCCTCTACTCCACCTACGAGGAGAATGACAAGTTTTATGAGGCTCTGGATCAGGCAATATTCAGTATCCCCAACAATGAAAGCCTTTACTTACTAGGAGACTTCAATGCCTGAGTGGGAGCTCACCATGAGGCCTGGCCCACCTGTCTCGGCTTTTACGGAAGGGGCAAGATCAACGAGAATGGTCAGCGACTGCTGGAAATGTGCTGCTCCCACAGCCTATGTGTGACCAATACTTTCTTCAAATGCAAGGAGATCCACCAGGTGTCGTGGAGATACCCACGTTCACGCCACTGGCACCAGCTAGACCTCATCATCACCAGGCGTGTAGAACTGGCCAGTGTCCTCCTTACCCGCAGCTACCACAGTGCCGATTGTGACACGGACCATTCCCTCGTGGCCAGCAAGGTGCGAATATTACCCAAGAAGCTGCACCACGCCAAGAAGAAGGGTCACCCACGTATCAACACCTGCTGTGCAAGCAACCCAGAGAAAACACAGCAGTTCATCAGGAAACTGAAGGAAGCCCTCACCAAAGTGACACCTGATGACACCATTGACTCCAAGTGGTCTCATATCCGTGACTCTGTGTACAATTCAGCCATCACAGCTTACGGGAAGAGGGAGCGAAAGAATGTCGACTGGTATGAGGCAAACTGGGAGGAGATGGAGCCCGTGACTGAGGCAAAGAGGAAAGCCCTCCTGGCATACAAGGCTGTACCTAGTCCCAGAACACTACAAGCCCTCAGGATTGCAAGGAATAACGCCCAGAAGACCGCCCGCCGCTGTGCCAACACCTACTGGCTGAACCTTTGCAACAGTATACAGACAGCTGCTGACACCGGGGATACAAGAGGAATGTATGAGAGTATCAAAAAGGCGACAGGCCCCCCCCCACCTACAAGACCGCCCCCCTCAAGTCCAAGACGGGCGAAGTCATCACAGACCAGGGGAAACAACTGCAGCGATGGGTTGAGCACTATCTCGAGCTATATGCAACCCAAAGCAATGTCACTGGAACTGCCCTGGACGCCATTCCAGACCTGCCTGTCATGGAGGAGCTAGACACACAGCCCACCCTGGAAGAGCTCGGAAAAGCCATCGATTGCCTTGCCTGTGGGAAGGCTCCTGGAAGCGACGGCATTCCGCCTGAAGTCCTCAAGAGCGGAAAACCAGCACTGCTCCAGCCCCTACACACACGCCTCTGCCTTTGCTGGGAACAGGGATACATCCCACAGAACATGCGTGACACCAACATCGTCACTTTGTACAAAAACAAAGGAGACCGTAGCGACTGCAACAACTATCGGGGCATCTCCCTCCTCAGCATCGTCGGAAAGGCTTTCGCCCGTGTTGCCTTGGCTCGCTTGCAGATCCTAGCCTCCCGCGTCTACCCAGAGTCCCAGTGTGGATTTCGAGCCGGCAGGTCAACTGTAGACATGATCTTCTCACTACGTCAGCTGCAGGAGAAGTGTCGCGAACAGCAGATGCCCTTCTACATTGCCTTCATAGACCTGACGAAGGCGTTTGACATGGTTAGTCGGAGTGGACTCTTCAGACTCCTGCAGAAGATCGGCTGCCCCCCACGTCTGCTTGCTGTCATTATGTCGTTCCACGAGAACATGCACAGCACAGTGTGCTTCAATGGCGCAACATCTGAAGCATTCCCAGTCATTAGCGGAGTCAAACAAGGCTGCGTCCTTGCACCGACGCTCTTTGCCATCTTCTTCTCCATGCTTCTCCAGTACGCATTCAAGGACTGCAGCGAGGGAGTGTACATCCTTACCAGGGCTGACGGCAAGCTGTTCAACATCGCCCGTCTCCGTGCTAAGACTAAAGTCACAGAGGTACTCATCCGTGAATTGCTCTTTGCCGACGATGCAGCCTTGACATCACACACGGAAGATGGACTTCATCAGCTGGTATGCTGCCTCTCCCATGCATGTAAGGAATTTGGACTGACCATCAGTTTGAAGAAAACGAATGTCATGGCACAGGACACAGACTTCCCTCCCTCTGTCTCTATCGATGGGTACAATTTGGAAGTTGTCGAGAACTTCACATACCTCGGGTCTAACATCTCCAGCTCACTCTTCATTGTTTCTGAGGTGGGCGGCAGGATTGCCAAGGCAGCAGCAGTGATGGCCAGACTTAACCAGAGGGTCTGGAACAACCCCAACCTCACAGAGAAGACCAAACTGCGTGTCTACCAAGCCTGCGTGCTCAGCTCACTTCTCTGCAGCAGAGAAACATGGACCATCTATGCAAGACACGAGAGGAAACTTAACAGCTTCCACCTGAGATGTCTGCGGCGCATTCTGCACATCCAGTGGCAGGACAAAGTACCCAACACAGAGGTTCTAGAACGCGCCAACATGAACAGCATGTTCTCCATACTCAGCGAGAGGCGCCTTCGCTGGCTCGGCCATGTCACGAGAATGGACCCAGGTCGCATTCCCAAGGACCTGTTATATGGGGAGTTAGCAGAAGGTGCACGACCAACTGGACGACCACATCTGCGCTACAAAGATGTTTGCAAGAAGGATATGAAGACAGCAAACATCAATGTCAACGACTGGGAGAGCTGTGCAAACAACCGTTCCAGCTGGCGTCTAGCAGTCAGGCAGGGAGTTCAAAACGCAGAGGAAAAGAGAAGAATAAAACAAGCTGAAAAGAGAGCTAAAAAGAAGGATAAGCAAAAGCGTACTTTGGAGCTATGCCATCGTCTCCCGTAGACGGACGGATGCCAAGGAAGGCAATGAAACATAATTCCTGGAAATAATACAACTGATGGTTTTGGTTGAAAAGTAAGGGCCTCAAAGCCAATAAGCCAAGACAGCAACTAGTTCGTATTTTCGCTGCCTGAATGGACTGATTCAGGCTTGCGATAGGGGCCATACAGGTAATATTATATCTGGAACCCTACAAAGAGGATGTAAGTGACAAGCATAAATATGTCTTCCTTCGCTGGTAATAAGAATGGCAAAACTACAGTCACGTTTTTGCATCTTGAATTTATTGAAAATGTACTTTCTAGTTCTGCAAATCAGAATTACACGAGCCATGTCATAGGTTCTACACAGTTCGAAACTGTACTGTAATTTCGACTACATTCCCAACGGCAATAACATTCTCCTTACTTCACTCGAAACGAAATGAACGTGAAATTCCTGAGCGTCTTTTTCATAATTACAATTGAAAGTTCATATTTTTTCAAATTATGATTCCAAACGTTCAATGGCAAAACAAAAACACATATGCAGCTGAGTCAGGATGCTTCCCTCCCGGCTCAAATCAAAGCCACGTGTTCTTTGTGTGGAATAGACACAGCTAATAAATACAGTCCATAATCAGCGGGACCGAGTAGAATGGACAAAACCCCCAAGAAAACAAAACAAAACAAAAAAAATAAATAAGTAAATAAATAAATAAATAAATAAATAAATAAATAAATAACAAAACCAGAAAAAAATCCATTAATTCCAGACCAACTGTTAAAGCTGTTGCAATGAGCATTTGTTCACAATATGACTCTAAATTTCAATTATAAGTAGACCAAAACGACAGTTCTTTTTTAAACTGATGTCAAGCTGCTATGTGCGCATCAATATTTTATTGTGGATTGATAAATCTACGGTTGTATAATTACGTTGGAATACAACATAAATTCAATCACTTTGTTTCTTGTAGTGTATTTTTTTAATAATCAAGTCTTAGGAAGAATAAGAAAATGAGTATATAATAAAAGGTTACTGTGTTTATATGGGAAAATCTTCACTTTATACACCTTTTCCATGTTATATAGTGAATTAAGCTGTTTTCTTGTTATCCACTTCACACATATTACATCGTGTGGCCGGATACAAACACAATCTTTTACAATTTGTGACTCCTCAGGAGGAATGATTTATCTTACATTAAGTTTTCTAGCGTGTCTTCAACTGAATACTCATATTGTTGTGAGAGTTAACTCTTTGTTGTCCGATTACGATCACAAATAAGTAAATAAATAAATAAATAAATAAATAAATAAATAAACAAATAAAGGATGTGAAATTACATCGTGTGTCGTTTTGATCCACCTTAAAAAGGGTTGGTTTCTTTTGTTTGCTGGTTTGAGTTTTACGGCACGACGACACACGAAAGATTATATTGTGGCAAAGAAATTGGAGTAATAGCGCATGCTCCGGGATACATCATTGAATGCTATGGCTGACAATAATGTCTGTCAATTTCTCCGAATATATTTTTGAATATGTAATCTCCTATGTAAATGTTCTTAATGCACTCAACCTTTTATTTTAAATGATTTTGCCTGTCTAACATAGGCCACCTTATTAGTTAAAACTACAATTTTTTCAAATAACTTCGAAATGTGAAGAATTTGTTTCTCCAAATTTTGTTGAGACACTCCTTGAACCATAAGATTCGTTGGAAATCCCAAGTGCATTTTCGTAAAATTTAAACACTATTAGCCTGTCACACTATCCGTTTGTTGGTTACCATCTGATTATCTGATTAAGGTCTGTGTGGGAGAGAGAGAGAGAGAGAGAGAGAGAGAGAGAGAGAGATCAAACCTGTAATAATAGTCAATGTCTTTGATGAGTCGTGACAATGAGTAATTAGCCATGCCAACGTCCAAATTTAGAGATTACAGATCCGACGACGTAACATAATTATGACGTCACTGTCAGTAACCTATTCTTGCACTAAACTTATTGTAAATTTAATTGATGGAAAATTGATGTTACGTTTAAATATGCACAATTCACAGAAATATCATCATGAAATGGTAATTATACACATCGATCATCTTTGCAAAAGGATATTTGTATAGATGGCCGAGAGTCAAAACCGGCAGAAATATAGTTCTTTATTGACTTACGCATATTACCGCTTCTTGTCACAAAATAGACGAATTGTGTTAGGAATCTGTCCACTTCATGGACGGCTTCTGGAAGAACAAAATGCCTGAAAGGCAAAATATCTTACAGAAGGCTCTGCCCAATAAAACCAGGTATTTTTATGTGTTTCCGACTTACACCAATAACTTTTATAAAAGCAATATTCAGCTGTAGTGGTATGTGAAAATATAAATGTATTAATTCTTGCTATCGGTTTTAAGTGATATAATTGTTTTATATTTTGGCTGTTTCGGGATGTATCCAGAATTATAATAACGCCATGCAGTCAGATAGGTTACAATCTGTTTTAAGCAAGCCATTTAAAAAAAGAGTACCTGAACAGACAAGTTAAATTTAGTCATATCTTGCATGCATAAAATGATGTGAAGTATTCGAGTTCTTATCCTTGTGAGATAGACTCATGTACAAAACGTGGTTATTAAAGTAATAATCTCGTACAGTGATTCTTGTGAAATAAATATGTGTAACGAAGTCAATATATATGCATGCATGCGTAATTCAAACAATTGTATTCGTATTTTACCGTGCATCGTGCAATACATGGTTATATCAGTTCGTGGAGAATCATTGAACTATGATTGTTTTGTGTAACCTGGATGCTACTACGGTCGATGATGCTGGTTTGAAGGTCGGCTGTAGTCTTCTCGGCGGGACGGGCCAACGGTTTTGGATCAACGGGTCTGCGGGATAAGGAGGATCCCGAGGGATCCTTTGGCAGGCTGGGAGGAGCGAACTACATGAGATTGTTCCATCACCATTGGACAGGAACTGTAGAATAGGAACAATCTTGTGATCGTCAGCAGGAAGCCATGGGACAAATAACTCCATACGTTCCGTTTTTGAATCACTTTAATTCAAAGCCATATGTGTGAAAATCCAATGCATTGTCATGATACAATCAATCATATACCTATCGTACTTTTCGTAAACCGTATATCAATCATACTTATTTATAAATTTCAGGTAGTGATGAAATAGGTCGATAGATCCACACGCCAACCACACTTATGTATAATTTTATATATTAATCAGATATACTGATAGTTTCATACATTGGACATATCCGTTCGTATATGGTATAATATGTGTTTACTTGTAGAAAACTCCACATTCTGATCGGTTCCATTCAGGAACGATATTTTTTTCCCTATATCCATTGTTGAACTTTGTGAGCATCATTTTGTTATATCCGCTGATGGACTTTATGTGCAGGAGATAGCTCTTTGATTTATTCGATATTCACATGCAATTTATATAATCATCTCATATATGTAATAGCATTAGTGTTTTCGCTTATATACCCGATTAATCTTGCATGCTTGATCTGTCATTCGATACAGCTTTTCAGTCCGTATTTCCATATCACACACCCAGGCTCGAACTACTTATGTTTCCTCTTCGATGTCCACGCGTTGATATTTTAGACGCAGGGAATTACATTCATTCCATAAAGCTAAATGTAATAAATACAAAACAGAATTTCTTGTTTTGTTTGAAGTCGGAGGAAATGACTCGTTTAATATGGCTAATGAATACTTCTCGGTTTGACAGCTTCGACGTATTCCTACGCCATATCAAACTCGTTCTTTCCGCCTACTCAGAACAAAACGCGAATGCAGTATTGTGTATATATCGGCAACGGCTGTTGATGGTTTAACTCAACGTTGCTGCTTCCAAAAATTGTTATGAATTATTTCATTTTTGCAGATGGAAGAAAACACTAAACTTCTGTATCCTAAATAAGTCTTGGTAAAATGCATGAATTAAAAACAAGCTAAATTCTGAAGGTTTCAAATGAAGTCTTTAAGTAGCAGGATGGCTTATGATTACCAATCAGCAAATTTTCACTTTTTGAACATGTACTCTTACTCACCTTCAGCTACTATGGATTACTTTGTAAGTATAAGGACTGGTAATAATCGTCCAAATAACTACTGATTTCTGATACTTCGGACATTGTATGTGCAGTTCTTCGTATAAATAGAGACTGTAAAAGGAACATTTGCAAAACAGAGAGCAAAAACAAGATGGAAGACAATGGAACAAAGTAAAATAAACGATGTCAGCTGCGTGCGCACAAACATAGTAATGATGGTAGATGTTGGGTAAACTTTTTCATAGATATCGAAGTCAATAATAATGAAAGGTTTAAATGTCGGTTGGTCAGGACTATAAAGTTTACATCATTTAACGAACATTACACAACAAAAATACACCAGATATTTGCATAAGAGAAGTCGGAAGATACGCGGTTGAATATAGCGATTCAACATACAGATGAACAAGTCAAGGAAGAAAACAAAGCAATAGAGAACATAAACGTGTTAGTATGATTTAATTAATGTATGAAAATTGTGACACTGCATCGCTTGACGTCCGATTTAAAAGATGCACTCCAGATCACTTTGCTACGAGTCAGTATTACGTTCCAGTGTACCGAGATAATCACATAAATATTGAATGCGATGAAGGTCTACTGAAGACTATTATTTACATGCAGGCCAATAACAATCAGATTACTGACAATTTGTGTTTAAGTTAGCATAGACAAGATGGTGCTGTGTGTATTGGGGGTGCTTGTTGGCTTCAGTGGAAAACATTGGTATTTGAGGAGCTTTTTGGTATAAGGGAGGTAACCCAGTGTGTAATGCAGAAAATAGGCCTACAATATCACCATGACATGCGTTATTCTTAATCTCAGATGTTATCCAGAGACTCAATGTTTCCTTTTAGCCTCACAGAGGCTTATGTATATATCGGCAACGGCTGTTGATGGTTTAACTCAAAGTAGCTGCTTCCAACATTTTTTATGAATTATTTCATTTTTGCAGCTCGAAGAAAACACATGACAACACATCACGCTCCGACCCCTTGGGCTTTTCAGTTGGTACCGTTGTGCGTACAGAATGGACGTTGTGAAAGGCATGCCTACATTTCTCACCCAAACACGCATACAAATATAGGATAACAGTTTCTTTGTTGTCGTGAAACCATGTCTGCTAATTGTTTATGTTACTAGTAGGACAAACTTTTTTAGTACAAATAATACGATTGAAATTTTCTCTAAATTGTATTAAAAGTAAGTTTTTATTGAATTATATTGAAAGTAATTTTCTGTTAAGATATACTGAGATTAAATCCATTTATTTCGGTATTACAATTATATACTATTTAATAAAGATTGCGCCCGCATGAGCAGAAAGGCAAAACCCTTTTGTACATACATTTCCCTTGTATCATAGAGTCAGCAAAAACTACACTCGCTAAGTTGTGTAAGTAACCGCATTGCGGAAGCCTAAAATTCATGACTAAGCTATAAGCCTCGTGGTGTAATTGTCTGTCTAATGACGCACATAGACCCAGACGACAGTCTGTAAGAAACTATGAAACCTCACTTATTATGGATTTCATATCTACATTTAAATACGAATGTCTGAATGCGTCAAACTTTAACATGGTCTACAAAAATTTAATTCCAGTAATAACAACATAGATATAACACATATTAATATAATCTGTAATAACTGTAATATTCAAATAAGTTCGTTTTGGAGATACATAGTGGGTGAAAACAGATTGATACTATATTATAACACGTCTAATTGATTCATGTCACGCCCGAATCAGCTGGTGACGAATAATCTAATTTGGGTAAATATAAAGTGGAGTTGTTGTTGTTGTTATAGGGTTTGACGCCATTTTTCAGCACAAGATAGGCTATACATGGCGGCCAGTATTAATGACGGAGGAACAACCCGGGAAAACCCCAGAAAGAACCACCGACCCACGAGAATTTACCGGCAAGCTTTCTCACATACCAAGATCGGCTGAGCCCGAGACTCGAATCAACGCAATGAGAGGTGAGATGGCACTGATCCATAACGGCGAGCGCTTTAGACCACTCGGCACTCTAAACTGAAGTTACCTGGAAATTTGAACTGAGAAAGTCACAAAACGTCTACATCAAGATATACAGATGCGGTAATAGACCGGAGAAATTCTTTATACATGACCAGGACAGAAAACCTGAATACAGGTATAATAAATACTACAAACAAGGCCGATGACAGAATTAGATTACGACCTAGAAAAAATTCTCCAGTAGCCCGCTGACGGCGGTGGGCCCTCTGACCGTTGTAGGCCCCCGGATTTTGTCTTAGTTGTCCTACCCTGTCTGTGGCCCTGTTTGAAAATTAGTTGTGCGCGAACATGGTTATGAATTCGATGCAGACATCACGATACGTTTCCAGAAATATATAACAGATTCAAATGTTAGACTTGTCTTGTAATGTCAACTGCATGTGATTTAAATGACAATGAACAAACGGTCATTTATAATCATTATTATGGTTGCATGAGCTGGTTTAATTTTCTGTATGAAACTGGTTCTTCATTTCTCGATCATTCTTGTTGCAGTGTCAACAATTGATTAAAACTGCATCCAACAATGCATGAACAAGCAGAAGGACACAATAGACCAGCCAAGAAAGAAACAGCCTATCCAGCTGCTATGAAAAGTCAGATTTTTACACTACCAATGATACTAGGCAATGTTGCTTCTGTCGTATTGGACAAATTGAACAAAAAGTTGATACTATTTTTCATGTGTTGTTTAACGCTGTCCATGAACGACTATTATCAACTTCCCAGCACCACTTCAACCAGCACTTGTTCCTCCTCCACCCCCTGGTAAACAGTTTTACTGAATTTACTATTATTATTACTCTGTGGTCTTAAACTAAGTAACAGAAAAAAGCAAACCACCAACAAGTTTAATAAAATTAACAAATAATTTATTTCTCTAAATGTTCCATCACAAGTCCAAATATTTAGAATGTTCCGAACGAATTCCAATCTTGAATATGCTAATGTATGATATACCAATAGTCTTGATGTATCACAATGATATAATCCAGAATGGCTATGCATTTCAGAATAATCCCAAAGTTATGTTTTGGTCATGCACACACTATAAATTAAATATACATAACACTATGGATTGAGCACGATATACTCCAGTCGTGCATCTCTCTATAATACTCATCGCACATTTTGCTTTTAACAAAACTACTTTCAATCTTTTATTTAATGCTGAATTTACATATTTGAATAAAAGTTTGATTTTTGTTTTAACTGGTGCTCCAGATCTATTAAATGTCCAGGTGCATGTGGTCTGTTACATTCAACAGTTTTCACCAGTTCTTTTATTTTAATTTAGGTTGCAGCTGCTTCTTTGATTGATGTGTTTCTTTTATGTCCTTCATGTTTAACGACACTTTCAGCGTACGATTTATTATATTTTATTACCGACTGAGCAACCGTGATAACATCTACATACTATCACAATTATCGTTTTCTTGCTGAGTAAATACTCTTTTCTCTGCAGTTGCGAGCTCTCCACTTTGCGCTGTTTTCTTCACTGTAATCATCTATGACGATCTATGCTTCTTTCGATGGTCAAATGGTTCATTCTTATTGAATGGTTGCATCTCGATTTCATCAAGAACTGTTTGTCGTCTTTGAGTAATAGTGGGTTCCAAGAAATTGAGAGAGAACAAGACATGATCAAGAAACGGAAGAATTCAGTAGTAAGCAACATAGTTAAACGAAAACAGACAAAAACTCTCGATTACCTGAATAATAATGTGAGAACAAGGTATGGTTACTCGGTTGGAAAATATTTTCAATGCTGCTTTTGCTGCATGAGCATCTACGCACCCTAATTCTAACAACAGAAACAATGACAAACTAAAATGGTGATTGCTACCAGCCTTCAGATCAGCACGTAAAACGTGCATGTATTTATTGTGTTTGAAACGTGTTAGTGTTTACGATGGTAACGAGTTTTGTAAAAGTTTTGTAGCTAATAAATAAAATGAATGGTGAGGTATGGTAAATATAGAAAACCACGCGTACAAAGCAATACATATCTTAATCCAATACATCATTCTGTAACACAGACACACACACACACACACACACACACACACACACAGATTATTCAACTCGAACTAAATGTACAAGTTATAAGACATAAAATGGAGCCTATAGTCCCTTAAGACAAATTAGATATAGCAAAAATTGCTCAGTAGCAGTGCACTAATACGTTGTGTCAACATGTAGAATGGAAACAAAGAAACAACTAATCTAACCAAGTTATCATTTAGTGGTAGGCACGTTGGAATATCTGTGTGGATCATACTGAAGGTATATAATTCGGTTATAAATATGAAGGATCTGTGTTAGAAAGCCATGTTTCTTGTGTCTGAGTCCCCTAAAAATATGAAATCGATAGGAAATGTGTTCGAGGAAAATAATTTTGTACTCACGGTTGTGACAGAAGTGTTAGCTGAATGATCAAAACAATACAAAATAAATTAGCACTTGATGAGGTTGAAATGTTACGGACGTGTGTGTTTTTTCTCCAGCAAATATCTCTTATCATTGTATGAAGACATAGTAGTAACTGTTGGTGTATTGTTGTGTAATTTTGGCAACACGACCTAGTTAACGTTATCCATTGGTTATTTACAATTTGGTGTGACAAAATTTTGTGTACATGTCAAATTTTGTTATTTCTTATCACGCATTTCTGTACAGACACCCTTTCACTCTTTGTCAGTTTCAAAGGAAAGGACGCCACATTCTTCATCTTTGTAAACTTTGGAACTTTCTGATACACACTTGTAGGGCAATAACTATTTTACCTTTCTTGCAACCACATGTGTCGTAAAACAGGGTATTATCCTTTGCGTTTGTAAAAGTTACCTGTTTCTACATGGATATATAATTGTCTTTAGCAAACTTTTTTAATCATCATATTCGTCTTTTATCTTATTATGATCAATTACGTACATGAACATCTTGGATAATACTGTAAAACCATTACAAATGCATTTAATTATTTCGCATTTCATGCTTTTTAAAATGACTCGCACCGAATCCTTGTCTATAATCGTTCTATGTGCAAATTACATGTTTGCATCAGCATATATTTTAATATATGTTCTTCTGTGTAGGTTTTCTAGAGAGAGAGAGAGAGAGAGAGAGAGAGAGAGAGAGAGAGAGAGATATGTTGCATATATAAGACATGTATTAAGATACTGAAAATACAGTCTGACCACGAAAAGAAAAAAGGATTTATTGCACACCGGATTTGGTATTGCTTTACATGCTGCAATATAAACTTCAAAGTGAACTCATGCAGAAATCTTCGACTACCCGGTACTATTGGCAGAAAGCTTCACGTTCATTAATCAATTTTGATTTGCTTTGCTCGCATCGGCAAAGTAAATAATTAATTTTCGAGGTGTCTTTATGTGGGAAGAACTTGCATGGATATTACCGCTTGAGGGGAACCGGGATTCTCAGTCTGGATTGTTGAACATGACATGGAACTCATTGTGTTGAGTACTTGGTAATGCTTCGACATCCATTATATTTAGACTTGTACAGGACTGCACCGCCAATTGAAGTTGCTGATTATTTACATGGACGAATAAGTCATCAACTACTGTTGCAAACTCGGATGGATCGCCCCAAATGTGGAGGTCTTGTTGATGAGGCACTGCTTGCACTCGAGTATTCACCAGCACCAAGATCGTTTGATGATTTTACATTGTTTCTTACAAAGTACGCTTAACAGTATCTGAAATGCCTCTTGATACTTACGGACGCTAGAGAAAAGGACCTAACGCGGCCCTGGTGTGGATCTGACCAGGATTGCCACCAAGCGGATTTGACTCGGTTAACCGGCTTGGTTGTTATTGACGTCGATATGGGCGAGTTTGTGATTTTCCAAGATCAAACTGAAAAACGTGGACATTCAAGATGTTGTTCTAAAGCAGCGAAGCACCGTCAAGCAAAACCGTGTCGAAATCAGTGAAACTGGGGGACTCGGTAGAATAGTAAAAAGGGAGTTCTGGCTCACTTTTCCCTCTACGTGTTTTAGGCGAGCGAGAAACTTCATTGGACTAAACTACTGTGAAATAGGGATTCTGGTTCACTTGTGTGTGTTGTGGCTCACTGTGTGATGAGATCCTCCATGGACTACTGAGATATGTGTGTTCTGGCTCACTGCAATCTAATGGGGTTTCTGGCTCACTTTGTTTTTCTTATTATAGGTGTGTCTGTAATATAGTGAAGATGTCTCTTTCACGTTAACCGTGGCATGTGGATAAGTTACGTCTGCGTGCGAAAAGCTCTGATCCAGAGTTTGAATTAAGTGAGGAGGAGTCTCAGGAATGGATGAATAGTACGAGAGAGTTGATAGCATATGCAAATAAGGATCTGAGTTATGTGCCTGAGATGATCTACTTTGAGAAGAGCGAAAAAGAGGAAGAGGAGGAGTTGGTGAAGCGTAGTCACAGTCACCAGCAACCGGTACGGAGCTACAATCCACAGTATTATATCTGAAATAAACTGAAGCGTTTTCATTTGTCTGAGTATGAACGAAATGAGTTTGATTACTGGCTAATTAATGTGACTCGAGTGCAGCTGTCGGATAGTGCAAAATTGATTAAATCTGAGTATGCGTTTAAACGTATTTTTGAGAAGATGGGTCTTCACGAGCGTGCATGAATGGTAAAGCTGTTCCTGGAAAGAGCTTGATGGAGAAATATGATAAGATTATTTCCGAGGCGCTATCGTAGTGAAGGAAGAGGATGGAATCCATGAGTTGAACTGTTCAGGAGAGCCAAACCACTTGACTAGTCATTTTTTCCTTTGGTAGAGATGACCTTTTAAACACGTCCTGGCTTTTTTTGTTGTAATTCCTGTTCGTAAAAAGACCCCTGGATGGGTTCTCCTGAAGAATCGTTGAGTGTGTAGGTGATAGGGATGGTTTTATGTAGAGTAACGACGAGGAAGATTTCTTCCGTCCAGTTTGAAGTGTATCCTTTTCCGAAGGTGGATTTGTGTCGTTGTTACGTCACACAGTACCATCCAAAGGTGCTATCATCAGTCTCTTGAAGTTGTAGCGACTTACAGAATGCTTCTTTAGGAGCGGTGCGGAGATTGCGCGTGACTTCATCAGAATGAGAAAAGCCAAACGAATCGAAATATTGGACATCGTGGGAATGGTGATCGTTGGCGATAGCGACCAATCGTGTGCCCTGTCCATCGTAATAAATTTAGAGGTTCACGACGCAGCTGAAGTCGGAGTTCATCTGTTCAGGAAGTTGATCGTAAGAAAAGACACATCGGAAAGTGGGAGATTTTAAGAGATGTTCGAGATCAAATTTGCTTAAGACGTTGTTTTCCTCATGTCAGCAAACCATTTCCGCTCGTGGTGCTTGACAGCCGGAGTCCTCAACCAATGCCAAGAAGTCCTGGGAGTAAGGTTTCAGCGATGCCCGTAAGTTGTTGTTGTTATAGGGTTTAACGCCATTTATCAGCACAAGATAGGCCATACATGGCGGCCAGTATTAATGGTGGAGGAAGAACCCAGGAAAACCCCGGAAAGAACCACCGACCCAAGAGAAGCTACCGGCAAGCTTTCTCACATATCCACATTGGCCGAGCCCGAGACTCGAACCTACGCAGACAGAGGTGAGATGGCAGTGATCCGTGACGGAGAGCGCTTTAGACCACTCGGCCACTCGGGGCCCCCCGATGCCCGTAAGCAGAGGACCAATAAATACTCACTGCTTAGACAACTGAGTCGCGGATAAGTTCAGAACGAGACCTTTTCGAGCTGCCTTATGTTTATCGACGGCAGTGGTCTGACGATTGGTCAGCATGAGTCGATCGGGTCCGATGAGTGCCAAGGCTTTCAATCGTACAGGTCTTTTATGAGTTTCCGCCACAGCGATACTTTTTTTCTGCTGCGAGGAGATTGTGACATCTCCTAGAATGTACGAAATGATAATATTTATATGACTTGCTATTATATTTTTCGTTTTTCCTTATTTGCAGCTCGTTTTCGACACATGCCGCTGCCCATGACTGCTTTTCGGGTAGTTCCCGTAATGATCTCCCATAGCTTCAGCGAGTCCTAATTGGGCTAGGATGTTAGCGAATAACTTGGGAGCCATGGTTTTGATGAAGGGAATGATGGCGGTGGCAATGGAGCCTCCATCCCGTTGTCTGCGATGAGGTTTTCTTGGTATGTTAGTAATCTTATATAAAGGTGTTTCTGACCCAAAACCCTATTTTGTATTGGACGACAACATAATTCTCCCCCCCCCCAAGTTAGGCTAAACAACTAAGAAAACAACTTTGTTGAGACAACACAGTTTATTTCATAACCGTTTGCCCAACGAGGACATATTATTGAATTGTCTCCATCGTCAAACAAAACAGAAACACTCCTTATAAAGACTACTCATATATTTCACACAAAATTGCTAGATATTTCTCGAGATATTTTTAACGTTTCATCTTTTGCAATAAAGTAACTATCATCATCACGACTAAACAGATACATATTTATTTTACCGCTCATAAGAGAATCCATTTATAACATTTTGATAAAGTTTCCATGGGAAACTCTTGTCTTATTAACCGAACATTTCTTAGTTCATCATCTACTGTAATTCTTGTGTATTTGTTTTGCGATATTGAATTTTAAAGATTGTGAATAGTTTTAACGAGCTCTTTTGTGATCATAGCACGTTTATGAAAATATAATCGTATAATCATTGTAAGCCAGAGACAACTTCATCTTGTTTCTATTTTTGAAGTACGTGCTATACTTCTATTTGTTAAGTATAATCGTCATATGCTTACCCTGAAAGTGAATTCTCTTCATCTTTAACGTGGTATCTTCCACTGCAATATCTTCCATTGTATTCAGTATTTCACACACAATTTGCTGCATACCGTTTCTCATTGTTAAACGCTCGCTTTGGTATTGCATCAACAAGAAAATCGTCTTTGACTCATAGTACATGTATGATATCTAGCATGATATACTCTTCACCTCGGAGATAAGCTCGAAGTTGATTCCATATTTTATGATAAGTCGCTGTTACCATCTTACAAGACGCTTTCTTGTTCTCATATTTTGGCTCTATTCTTTTATATATTTGTCGATAATATAATGGATTTTGCTGTTCCTCCTGCTGATGCTATTCCTGCTGTTGTTAACACAATCGGGATATAGTTTAGCACCATTATGATTCTGCTGTACTATTTTCTAGCGCGTCTTATACAATGAAGTATTCTATGATAGTTGCTTTAATATTTGATTAGCTCGTTGCTGTCGTTGTCTGAGAGACTAGATGATATGTAGTTGAAGTAGATCACATCTTTTTAAGCCATTATTGATCCATACTAATAAATTATACAGCGCAAAGATAAACGTTTTCTCATCAGCAGATTTATCAACAAGATGACTCAATTTACTATTAACTGGATCAGCATGAAAATTTATATGACCACCATATACCTCAGATGATGCATCTTTATATCTATGATCACTAAGAAAATTTGTGATAATTCGTACAGATGGTGGTTTAAAATGTGTTGTATTTCGGTGACATCATTCAAAATATCTTGGTAAACATCTTTTGTTAATTCGATTTAATATGTTGATATAAATAAAAGTCGCTGTGATTATTAGTTAACATATGATTTTTAAGTATTGCATATGCTGTTGCAAAAGATAAAAGTCCACGTTTATCAAAGTAGATGTTATATGCAGGTAGGTTTATATTCCAGACAATCAGATCTTTAATAGTTTTGTATTTGTTTTCCAGATTTCTTTATAGTCTTTTAGTGAAATCTTCTTGTGAAAAATATCATCACCTCCATCTGGTTTAACAGGTTTGATAATATTATTAATACTTGTTATATCATCGCGTAGCATCACTGTAAGACTCAATATTTGACTCAAAAGCATCTACTGCTATCAGTGCAGCATTTATCTGTTCATCAGAGTATTTTGTATAATCAACGTTTGTTAGCGAGTCAACAAATATCAGATATGCTGTCGCCAGAGGATTAGAGTCATCACGATAACCTGCGACCTCAAATAATTTTTTTATCAGGATAGCCCATACCTATCGCGAAATATTCTGCGTTTAGCAAAAATGTCACTTATCCTACAATTTTTTTTAATTAATTTGTTTTATTTCAGCTAGCTCATTATGTTCAACATGATTTTTTAATTCGATCTTGTTCTGGTTTTTTTTTACCACCATGAGATTTTGCTTTTATAAGGTCAGGTCTGTTGATAGTTATAGAATTTAATTTGTTAATCTCGAGCATCATCGTTGTCAACAGCGACTCAATTTTTAATCCGCTCCTCACAATCGTTTGAATAATAGTATTTATCAACGTTTCGGATAGCTTTGGTTTTTAGGCGTGGACCTCTCATACCTGCAATTCTGACAATATCGTATTCGTTATCTGTTGAATCTGGTGACTGTAGCGTTAAACGTTTCATTTTAGCAATTATACTGGCTGTTCGTGCTTCATTTGCACTCTCTGGGTCTAGCTGATGAATATTAGCTACCATAAATATTTTTGTCCTAGGATCAAATATAACGTCATAAAACTACTTTGCGACTCTGATTGACGGAGGATCAACATACATTATAAACTATCTCTACACTAAATCGCAACGACCTATGCTAGGTCGTCGATCGCGTACAACCGAAACATTGTCAAACTAGGGTAAGGATTTTCTGCGTTGACAACATATATCCGAAAGTAAATGTACTTGTTAACCGTGTTAGCATCAGCGATTGTAAACTGCTGACTCGTTGAGATATAAACACCCGTTGTGCTGTACAGAGTTGCCCATGTGGTATTATCTGTCGATCCCTCTAATCTCTAGTTGTATATGCGGCCGACAACAGCATGTAATCGTCCTTGTAACTGAAATTTCCATACGGCAACAGCTGTTGCAGATTGTGTTTTTACCCAAAAATTGGTTGTTTCTCCAAATGTTGTACACTCGGGACTTTAAGATATGGTGCATAAAGGTGAAATCATAATTTTGAATTATTTCCAGGATATTATGTTGATGCTGTCGCTGTAAATCCCCAACGATTATCTGTCGAATCAATAAAATGTGGAATATAACCAACATTGCTGCCAGCCCATTTTGTGCTGCCAACAACAACAATATATTTAGATAATTTGTTAGATCAACATATGTTGTTGTTCCAGTAGTTTCAGCAGATGAACTACTGACTTATGTACTAAATTGTGGGGTCCCCGAGTGGCCGAGTTATCTAAAGCGCTCACCGTTCCGGACCACTGCCATCTCACCTCTGTCTGCGTGGGTTCGAGTCCAAGGCTCGGCTAGCGTGGGTACGTGGGAAAGCCTGCCAGTAGCTTCTCGTGGGTCGGTGGTTCTTCCCTGGGTTTTCCAGGGTTCTTCCTCGACCAGTTATACTGGAAGCTATGCATAGCCTATCTTGTGCTGAAAAATGGCGTTAAACCCTAGAACAACAACAACAACAACTAAATTGTGTATAGTAGCTCATATTATTGTAATTGCTGCTGACATTTTTGTGCACATGTCATATGATAAGCATAATAAACTTTGATACCGAGCGAGTAATAAAAAATAAGCACGACCACGAACTACCGGATTGCCATTACCTGATAGTAGGATTAAATGGATCTGGTAAAACAAACTTGCTAATGAATATGTTGCTCAACGACATATTCAACTATAATCGGGTGTATATCTACACGATTAATCCTCAGCAGGAGAAATATGATATTGAGAACGAGTACAAAGAAAAACTAAAGAATGAACTTAGTGCTGGCGAAGATATATTTGTTATAAGAACACCAGAAGATCTTATTCCTGTTACCGAGCTACGCTCGGACGAACATAAGATTATCGTTTTTAATGACATCCCGTTGATCAGTACTGAAATGGATAAGATCAAATCTTATTTTTCATTGTCAAGAAATCGAAGATGTAATGCAATTTATCTTGCTCAAGATTTTGATAACGTTGATCGTTTTATCGGAAGAAATACGGCTTCTTTTATATTGCTTAACGGACTTGAGAACATTGAATAGCAAAACATATCACGAGAACAGTGCTGTGATGTTTTCTGAGTACAAGTTGTTGAGCTGTATCATGAGGCCGCTCATGGGATTCACAGATTTTTTCTCATTCAATAAACTTGCGGGAGATACCAAGCACATGTTTCGATAAAGAATCTATAAGTATTTAGACTGTAAAGAAGCATAACATTAATGTGTGTTAATAACAAATAATTGACATGGGGCGGATAACTTCTGAAGAAATATTTTGCTACAAGAACTTCGTTTAAGAAAAAAGTTGAACAAGAACGTGCTGGACAACAACACACAACATAAGAAACTGCAAGATGCTTTAAGCGGATCGCCGATTCTGTACTTGGCGAACAATCCGGTGTTGATGAAGTATCACTTGAAGATTTAGAAAAACTATAAGGAAAAGGTCTGCTAGGACTATTCAGAGAAAGTCAAAAGAAAATAGCTGAGGATATTGTTGAGCGAATTGGTGATCCTGATGCACGACAAGCTGAGGTTTTACAAAAAAATAAAAGAAAAAGATGCTTGTTTAACAAAACAAAACGAGAGAAAAGTAAGAAAAACAAAAGATTTTTGAGGAAGTAAACAGAATAAACAAATAGTTGAACATTACAAAAACACCATCAGTAGAAAAATTGGTTTTACAAAATATTTTGCCTTTGACATTGAAACAAGTTTTAAACAAACACGAAAAATAAGATCATGGACTGAGGATGAAGATTCTTTTACAAAAATATGAATAATATAATACAAAATGTAGAAGAGGCTAGAAATAATTTGCATACAAAAAGTGGATGAGGCTAGAAATAATTTGTATTTACGCAACAGAAATGCATGATGCTGAAAAAATATTATAAAATAGTCGGAGAAGATGTTATTGCCAAGATATATCTAGAAGTTATTGATAGAGTTGGGGTTCTGAAAAAGGTATACAGCTGCAAACGCGTCAAAGGCTTTTGCAACAGGAGCCGTATCTTCAGCAGGAACAGGTGTTGGACAAAAGATCGCTGATAAAATTAAAGGCGGACCGTAAGCGATCTCACAATTATCGCTGGCGATATGGATATAAAACGGGTTATTTCTGAAATAGCAACTCATCGGAAACAGCACGGGTGATGATAACAACAACGAAAAAATTGCTGACTCCGGCAGGCGAAGAAATTGTTAGGAAACTAGTTTCTCGAGCTAGACCAAAACAAGATTCTGCAGTGTTTTAGGTGATTGTAAAATAATCACGATTTTATCAGACGATTGCAATAAACATGTGTATTAAAATTATCTTGCCCTTGCTGATCAGATAAAAGTAGACGACTCTGCAACACAGTTCGAGGACGTTGAAGATCTCGACCAAAACTCAAACGAACCTAACAAGGCGGGTATCAAAACATTTAACACGAGAGACGAAGATGTGTTTTTCCTGCCGCATAGAGCCTTACTTGAAGTACGAGGTAGTAAAAGAACAAATGAGGATGGTGATATTGGTGCTGGGACTAATATTACATTAGTCAACGACGGTTGGAGCATGTTCAAAAGCGCCAGATATCAAATCGCCAATCAAGCAGTCGAAGATAGTTATATGCACTTGCCGATAGCAAATACTATTCTTAACATTGTGTCGGTCATAGATGATTACTCGAGATCTGTTGAGACAAATATCACTGGACAACAAATTTTTACAAAAGTCATGTTACTGAAATAAAATTAGTCAATTCTTATCAATTTTTATGTGCTGAACACGAATATGACAGTCAAATTGCAAAATTGGCTCTAGTTTTTTTGTAATCTGCAAGAAATTAATGTTTACATAACGAAATGCATTCCAATAGTAAAAGGTCAACTGTAATAGCCTACCTATAAAAAATCAAGTCATTGACTACATCTTAGATTTCTTCGCCTGTCTCTTGTACAGCTGTTCGGGAGCATCTCTGAGGAGTGTCCAGCAGTAGTCAGCCAGCATTGTAGTGGACCATTTTCCCTGGTATCTTTGTTCTATTGTTGCGATATCTTGATGAAAACGTTCGCCGTGTTCATCACTAACAATACCACAGTTGCTAGGAAAGAAATCCAAATGGGAATGAAGGAAGTGAATCTTTAGAGACATATTGCAGCCAAGTTTCTTATACTTCATCAACATGTCTTCTACTAGTTCCTTATAGTTTTCTGCCCTAACATTTCCGAGGAAGTTTGTAGAAACTAGGCGAAAAGCATTCCATGCTTGTTTCGCGTCACCTTCCAGCAAGTTGTTGAACCGGTCATCTTTGAAAAGCTCTCGAATCTGAGGACCCACAAAAACTCCCTCTTTAATCTTTGCTTCGCTGAGTCGAGGGAATTTTTCATGCAGGTATCGGAATGCTGGCAAAGTCCGGTCAATGGCTTTCACGAAGTTCTTCATCAAACCTAGTTTGATGTGAAGGGGTGGTAGCAAGATTTTCTGAGCCTCAACCAGAGCTGGGTGTTGGATATTCTTCTCTCCAATGGCTACATTCTGCCTGTGAGTCCATTCCTTCCTCATGTAGTGCATTTCCCTTGCTCGGCTATCCCACTCGCATAAGAAACACATGTATTTTGTATATCCTTGCTGCAGTCCCATTAAAAGGGCAACTACCTTCAAATCACCACAGAGGTGCCAGCTGTACTTGTTATACTCAATGGAATTCAGTAGCTGCCTTAAGTTATCGTATGTCTCTTTCATGTGGACAGCATACGCTACTGGAATAGATGGAAGAATGTTTCCATTGTGCAAAAGCACAGCCTTGAGACTCAGTTTCGAAGAGTCCACAAATAGTCTCCATTCTTGTGGGTCATGAGTGATTTTTAAAGCATTCATGAGGCCCTCAATATAGGAACAGAATATCAGATTACTTTCCTTTCTGAAGAAAGGCTCCAATTGCTGGTGGCGCTTTCGATATGCAGTAATTGTGACATCTTCTTCTAGAAGATTCCATTGTTGGAGTCTTGATCCTAGCAATTCTGCCTTGTTCTTTGATAAGTCCAAATCACGAATCAGGTCATTTAGTTCTTCCTGTGTTATTCTGTGTGGGGTTGATGATGCACCACAGTGAAAATCTGGATCACTGCATGCTGATGGACCAGGAGAAGAACAGGTCGACTCACCTTTGTCTTCGTCAGATGAATCAAGAGAATATTCTGCTGGAGGTTCTGGAATAGGAAGTCCCTCACCATGTGGAACTGGTCTCAATGCAGACGGAATGTTTGGGTAGACTATTCTCGACTTCTTTCGCTTCGTTATTCCGCCGGAAAGAGGAGGAACCAAGCAGAAGTAACAGTCATTTAGGTGGTTGCTTGGCTCTCTCCACACCATTGGGACTGCAAACGGCATTGATGACCTTTTGCAATTCAACCACTGTGAAAGCTGTGTTGTACATGTAGCACAGCATATATGCGGAGCCCAAGGCTTGTCTTGGTCACCAACCTTGCATCCGAAGTAAAGATGATATGCCTTCTTCACTTGAGAATTGATACTTTTCTTCTGGTTGGCAAATGTCACTTCCCCACAAATATAGCAAAAATTGTCCGCGGTATTAACACACTTTCGAGGCATTACTGTTCTTTATTGTACGTAAATGGATAAAATAATAAGTTTTATGTAACAGTAGCTTGAACTGTCTCGCACAACGTCTAAAATATTTTAAATGCTGAACCTATCTGATTGGGCTTTATATAGTACACTGCTTACGTCAGCTTCAGCAGCCACCTGGCATTAGTATAATAGGCCTACACATGTATAGTACACTGCTGACGTCAACTTACTTCAGCAGCCGCATGGCATTAGTATTGCATTGCATCAGAAAATGATGCAATCAACTGTGGATGATGTGAGCATGATGGTATTATGCAATGTTACATCATTATTCCGGATGTTGCTGCAGTCCTACTGGAGAAATTTACACAGTGAAACATAGAAAATGAGGTATATGAATATCTTCAAAACGAGAGCCAATACAAATTTTTCACGGTTATATTCGTGTTCGGCACACCAAAATACTACAGATTAGGGCCTTTTCAAGTCAGTAATGATTTCACTGTTGACCAGTGTATGCTGTGGATCAAGTATACATCATTAGGAATAATGCTGATCTGGATCTGATTCAAACTGGTTTAACACCAATTGATGGCGCTAACCATGATGGAATTCGCACTAACATGAACAATTTTATATTAAGGCTTCATTATCAATACGGAATGGAATGGCTGCAGCAGCTGATTATGCAATAGCAAATGTGAGAACTGCTCTTTTTGCTCTTTATAATTCAATTGGAATTACCCCACCAGAGGCTGCAGCTGGTACAGTTGCGTTGCTAACAAAAGCTCAGAGTGTTGTTCCTGTGATCAATCTTCGAGAATACAATGATGGTTTTGTTAAACGAATAAATTATACAACACAATCACGAATTTGCAATGATGCTTTCGTTAAGCACACTATCTGAATTCTGCAGTGACTACAATAAAGATTTTCGTCGTATGAAACATACTCTTATACTTGACAGAACTGATAATAACGATTTTCTGATTATAGCTGCTCATATTGCTGATTGGCCGTTTTTTATTTCACGATTGGCGTTATGGATTCCACGAGTTGTTGTATCTGTCTCAAAACTAATATAACCTGAGACAATGTTTTCCCCGTACAGAAGAAAGATATAGTTTGAACAGCATAAGGTTAATCAAAACGCAGCGCCAAACACAGCAGAAAACACGTCGCGGATAACAACAGCGCTGAGCGATCCATTATCGCACTATATATTTATTGTGTTTCAGCGACAAATTAAACTAACAATCAAGCACAAAACAATTGTTTTTAATAACGCTGACGTAAGAGGAATATTTGTTAGAATCATTTCTAAGCAGTATCCTAAACGAGCGATCGAATGAAACTTTGGAAATAATGCTGATATAAACGTATCTCGAACATATATGTATCTGATTGACGTAATGCAGAAAAAGCATTTAATTTTTAAAAAATAAACAATATAACAAAAATTAAATATATTTTGCATGAGATTAATCTGTCACAAGGACAAGTACAAAACTAGCACGAGCTATAGCTAAACGAAACGCGGTTTCACTAAAAATAGATTTTAATCTTGGAATTAAAAACACCATTGGAACACATAAAATTACTTCTTTAACAACGACAAAGGAATAAAATTTTGAAAAAGAAACCTTTTATACTAAATTTTCCAGTAGCACAAATAACAGCATTTGTTAGATTGAACGCGATCATTGGTGGATCAATCGGAACAGGAACTGTATTTCCAAAGATGTTACCTGTGTTAGGAACGTTATGTATAGCTTCAGCGTCCGGGGAAATATCAGGTGCAACAAAAATAGCTGTATCCGGTGATGGTATAAAATAGTTGCTGTAAACGTATTGCAAAGCATAAACTACCAGCAGTGGATTGCAAATGCAGTGGAGCGCTTTGAACTCTAATTTTATCTGACCAATAATTATAATATTGCTGACAACTCGAGCACGAACAAATCCTATGGCAAAAAGATGAAGAACCACGAGAAGGACCGGCAACGCGGTCACGGGAGGGTTTATATGTCCGCTGCTAGCAGGGATAACAGGTCTGTTACCAAATCGGCTAGGAATATGACGCGGACTGCAATTTACACCACATTAGAAGAAGGACTCGGAGACGAGGATTAATGCTACCTTGAACCAGACGACGAAATCGTCCACGTTAAACGATTTTGTGATCGCTGATTAACTTAAAGCTGTACACGGATTTATCGGAGTATTTTCACAAGGCGAGCTAGCTTATAGATCACCAGCGGATACGAACGCGAGCGATTGCAGCTGTCATCAATATCCAAGATTTCAAAGACGGATCTGGAACAAATTGGGTAGCGTTTACAATAACTACTTTGACTCGTTTTGTCTTCCTCCGAGTGATGTTATCAAACAGTACGCCTTAAAAAGAATTTAAAACAACTATAACTCTAATGTATCTTGAGCTTGTAGTTATTATTGCGTTCTGTTTATCTTGCAATGTCCAAGTCTGAATGCAAGCCAGGTAAATTGTTTAAGTTTATTTTGTAATTTAACCCGTTTCCAAGTATTAGCAATGATCGCAAAGCGGTACAATATTATATTTTGCATGACATCAGGTATAAAATGACAACATACTGTCTCAAATGCATAAACAAAACCAATAACACCAATTAAACAAGAGTAACAAACTAGCAATAACATAAAAATGCTGAAAAGTATATATGATGTCTTTGGCAGGTGAAATAGTATGTTTCTTAAGAAAGTTACATCCGGTGATACATTCACATGCAAATCGTACCAGTAACATCCGACAATAAAGTTATTTTTGTTAGCGACTAAAATAAATGAAATGCAATTGCGAAGATGTGAAGAAAGATCTGTGCCTTGAGCAAAATAAGATAGTCGCCTACGGTCAGTATTGCCATCGCAGAGCGGTCAGCGGATCAGGATTGGATGTACATAAAATTGTTGGCAAATTACCGAAACCAAAGGCAGGTTGGACATTACCAGGCCATAAATTCACCGGTCGATGGAATCCACTTGATCAGCAACTCGGTGGCGATTATAATCCATTTACAGGACAAGAACATTACAATGCAGTTGATGCAATTGCGGTGCGTCATGATATTTGTTATTGCGATCACGTCGACGACAAACTAGGTTGCTATCGGGTAATGCTAGACGAACTATGAGAGATGAAACCCTGTGGAATACGAGAACAAGTTGATCGAAAGCTTGTTCAAGGTACCATTGGAGCAAAATATAAACTTAGTGTTGGGATGCCTGGTGAGCTTGGGTCAGATATCAGTGGAACACAGAGTGTTCTGGCTCATGAGCTTCACAAACCTAAAAAATATTCTCTTCGACGAAATGTCTTCGGTGATATCTGGGCGATAGACCTTGCAGATACGCAAAACATTGCACAGTACAATGATAACAAGAGATACTTGTTGAACATTATTGACGGTTTTCGTAAAAACTTTTTTAGCGTTCCTGTTGCCGATAAAATTGGATCTACTATAAACAAAATGCGTTACGATATATTATTGCTGTTTCAACGCGAAAATCAAATAAGAATTGGTCAGAGTTTTTTAATAAACAATTCTAGCATCTTCTGAGACAAAACAACATAAACAATTATGTTACCGGTAATGAAGAAAAGACTGTTGTTGTCGAACGCGTAAATCGTACTATAAAAAAAAGATATACAAGCAGCTTACAGCCAAAAACACCAACATGATTGCGCTAAGACATAAACTTGTCCGTGGTGAGGGATAATACCTGGTTCATCGGCAAGTTGATCATTAGGTACAGGAAATATATATGTTTTAACATCAAAATTGTGATTGTTCTGCAATCCGGTGTAAAACACACTTATAAATCAGTAGACCACTAGCGGTCTTAGGTATACGTGACTCATGATCGAGATCAGCTGGAATATTACCGAATCTTTGAAAGATATTATGTTTTTTATCAGCGACATTATATATAAAACTTGTATCTAATAGGTGTAATAAAAATGACTGACGAAATAAGGAGAATTATCAGGGCTAAAATATGGAATATGGACATGATTAAAATTTTTATGAGCAAAAAAAAAAAAAAAAATACGGATCTCAAACATATAAATATTATCGTTGGATATGATCATTACTCAGTTTTGTATGTGCTGTTTACAGACTCCGAGGTATCAGAGCTCGAAAAAAAATAACAAAATATTTGTTAGATATGACAGGGATACTATCATGAAATGGGCTCATTGTTGCGTAACAAGAGAAAATCTTAGGGATATTCTAAAGATTGATCCTTGATCAGTAATTTTGTGTTAAATAGTTGACTAACATGGAATAGTTTGTTACTCAAGCTAATGTTATAAATACATATCAACTTGAATAAGAACTATGTTTATCGGTGATGTTAACGCGATGGCCCATTTCGAAGCAGACAAAAAAAAAATCTCAGGAACATTGAACAAGATCACATGATGAAATACGATAAGATTTGGAAATAAGCTCTAAATAAACATGCAAACTGCTGTTTGACCTACAGCCATGTAGTACATATCTTAAAAGTGATTTGTAATGAAAGAAGAGTCTATCAAAAGTTGTTATTGAAACAGCTGATTTATTTATTCCATGAACGGCATATTTTAATGAAGTTGGTAGAATATTAAATTTTTTACCGCTGATGAGATTGAACGAAAATATTTTTTTCTCTTCTGATAGAATTTAGTTTTTATACAAATCATTACATGTGGATTAAAAACTTTAACGGATTAGTCTGTGGGCAGTTTAACAAACAAAATGTAAAGAAATATTTCTGAGTCAGATGCTTGCTTGCGAGGTTGGAAGTTGCAGCTAATATTTATTCATCTCGAATATTCTGACGTACAACGAATATCTATGCCAGGTAAAGATGAAACTATATTACAATTTACAAACTACAAACACATTATGAAAATTGCTTTGAAAATCTACTACGATTTTGAGTCTAGTCAGCTTCCGGTTCTATGAACAGAAACTAACCCTGACATATCTTCATCAAGAAAAGCACAAGAACACGTTCCATGTGTAGTCGCGTACAATGTTCCATGTGCTTTTGATAAAAGTTTATCAAAACCTGTTACATTTTACGTGGTGTCAATCCTGCTTTATTGCTACTGAAGAATCTTCTCAACATGGTTGATGTCATCATGATCTGGGTAGGACAATGAACATGAAACCATTTACAATAAGACAAGAAACATAATTTGCTTCAGCAAAAATATGTCATATTTGCGAGCAGGAGTTTGCGAATCAAGATCGAGTAAAAGATCATTGTCATATTACAGGTAAGTATCGTGGTTCATCTCATGACAAATGCAATCTTAAATATACCACACCAGATTTCATGCCTATCGTAGAACCATTCGGCAACAAAAATAAACCGCCTTATAATCAACAACAACGATACAATAAAATGCATCACAAATAATACGAAATAGTATATGTCAGGGACACTTGCCAAGTTGAGATTTATTGTTAGTTTACAGTTTATGGCGGCATCGTTAGACGAACTAGTGAAATGGCGTGGAAAGTTTGATAATTTGACTGATCATTTCGGTAACAAGGCAGATTTACTTACAAGGAAAGGTATCTTTCCATACGAATATCTTGACGACTGGGATAAATTTAATGAAACAAGTTTACCTGACCGGAACAAGTTTTATTCTAGGTTATATCTTGAAAGTGTCAACGATGATGACCATGCTTACGCTTAAAAAATTTGGACTGAATTGGATTGTAAAACCTTCAGTGATTATCATGACCTATATATGATCACAAATGTTTTGTTGCTCGCAGATATATTTGAAAATTTCAGAAATGTCAGCGTCAGCAACTACGGACTTGACCCATCAGAACTCAAATATAGCAAAATAAAACTGGAATTGCTGACATATCTTGACATGTTGAACTTTATCGAACGTGGGATCAGAGGTGGAATTAGTGTAATAACAGAAAATATGCGAAAAGCTATTTATGTTTACCTGAGCGACTATGATAAGACATTGCCATCGGTTTTCATAGATTATCTTTACGCAAATAATCTGCTTGGTTATGTAATTGCTGAGCCGATGCCGTATGGCGGATTTTCACTGGATAAGTCCGGATCAGTTTTGCAGAAAAACGGATAAAACTGTAGCTGATGATATTAGTACTTTGTTGAAGCTGACCTTGACATCCTGTTAAGCTACATGACGTGAATAACGATTATCCATTTTCTCCCGAATCAATGTTGATCTACTATAATTTGCTATCAGAGCAACAACGCAATTATTCGTCTATTGCTAGCACTAGTGGTAAATCTGTTGATCGAAAACGAGGTCCTAATCTTCTTGACAAACGAAGATATATTTTGCATTACAAAATCTTTAAAGAAGCAGTCGGTGCTGGTCTTATATTATGAAAGGTTCATCGCGTGTTAAAGTTTAATCAATCAGGTTGGATGAAAGATTATATCGACTCAAATACTGCTCGACGATAGTTGCAACAGTAAAATTTGAGAAAATCTTTTTTTTAAGCTCAGGAACAATAGCGTCTTCGGAAAGACCATGGAGAACATTAGAAAGCGAGTCAATATATAAATTGTTAATAACGCTGAGCGTCGTAATAAACTTGTAACATCTAATAATTTTGTTAGTATGAAATTTTTTAATGAAAATCTTGTCGCGATACCCAAGAGAAAAACAAACATGAAGTTGAATAAACCAGTTTATGTTGGTGTGGTAGTACTTGAAATATCAAAAGAGGTTAATGTACCAGTTTTATAATGATTTCTTTAAGGTTATGTGGCCTGATGAGGAGTTGTTGTTCACAGACACTAATTCGTTGATGTATGAAGTTGAGGAGGATGATATTTACAGATAATTTTACGAACCCTGCGATCTGTTTGTTCTTTCAGATTACCCAGCAAACTGTAGATTTCACTGCGATGACAATAACAAAAGTAATAGGAAAGTTTAAAGACGAGGTTGCTATGAAAATTATAACGGAATTCCTCGGATTGCGTAGTAAAATGTAGTGTCTAAATTTTCAGATAATAAGTTTAAGACGCTAGAAAAAGGGAATAAAAAGAAATGTTGTCGGTAAGGTAATAGTACTTGAAAGTTAGAAGTCTGCGTTAAATGGGTTTAGTTGTCCTGTTGAAATGATGGCAATTAAATCGTCAGAAAACTGAGACTGATGTCATAATAAAGATGTCATAATAAAAGCTGCTCTTTGCATTTTCGATGATATGAGATACTGTTCTGATGGCATTAATGCATTAGAGTTAGGGTACAAAAAAAAAAAACAAAAAAAAAAAAAAAACAAATGCTGGGGCCCCGAATGGCCCAATGGTCTCTCAAGCGCTCACCGTTACGGATCACTGCCATCTCACCTCTGTCTGCGTGGGTTCGAGTCTCGGATTCGGCCAATGTTGGGTATGTGAGAAAGTTTGAAAGTAGTTTCTTGTGGGTCGGTGGTTTATTCCGCAGTTTTACCAGGTTCTTCCTCCACCATTAATACTGGCCGTCATGTATAGCCTATCGTTTGCTGAAAATGGCGTTAAACCCTGCAACAACAACAAAAAATATGATGTTGATTTTAACAAGATATATATTTTTTAGATTGGTTGCTACAGCAAATTACTAGCAATATCATAAAAAATTGCTATCAATTTCAAATACAATTTTGTGCAAACTATCAGATATAAAAAATCTTAGCAATCTCAAGCAATTCTGTGTAAAATGTATAAGTAGTCTTATAAAAGGGGTGTTTCTGGATCAAACCCTTATTTTGTTTGACGACGGCGACGATTCAATAACGTGTCTTCGATGGGTAAACGATTATGAAACAAATTTTGTTGAATTTTGTTGTCTCAACAAAGTTTGCTTTCGTATTTATTTAGACAAACATGACGTGGGAAGAATCATATTGTCGTCAGAGTCAAAATATGGTTTTGGGCCTGAAACCCCCTTCTAAAATAATGCTCATGCTGTCTATACAAGAACATTCATTTTTCTATTGAGGACATCCAACGTCATGAATCTGTCTGAGGTGACGAGCGTGTAGCAGAGGTAATCCGCTTCTAGAGCAACCGTCCATCGTATTTCGATATCAGCAGGAGATTCTTTGAGACGTTCGATATGTTTGGAGACATCAATGTGGAATATGGGATACAAGTTAACGAAATACTCAAAAGCGATCTGCATGCCTGTGTCGACGTCTTGTTACTATTGCATGGCCTCCATCAGCATCCTGAAGGCTCGAGAATAATTTCTTTTGCCTGCAGCGAAGTTGCATCCGAGTTCTCATTCGGGATATTCTCTGGAGTTGATGCGGACCTTAATGCGAAACAGATTGAGATGTTTCATTTTTTCCCCATTTTTTTCCCAGTTTGATCTGCGCGCTCTGTGACCAGTTGAAACGCCTTTGGTGTTTGTGCTTAAGATTAGATTTATCATTAAATATATGTCATGGATCCAAAACGGGGTGATGAGGCTACGGAATATGCCAATGGGATGTTGGATAGACCGACCACTGGTATCAAACATTGATGGTGATTTTGTTCCACTTGTTGACGAATATCTGCACCAAATTTATGTTTTTAATATACCCTCGAGCACTGAAATATAATATTGTTAAGGGTCGAATAAAAATCAACCATTGGAACCACCCTGTTGTACCAGTGCCAGCTACAAGCCAGATTGGAATCACTACATTAGCAAACGAAAACAAAATCCATTCGCTGACTGCACAGAAAAGCGTAAAATTACTCAGGGATTGTTTCTACAAGTATGAAGTGGAATTCACCGATAAGTCCACCTCGACTCCATTCCTTTGATATCGCTGCACAAACACTGAATCAGTCAAAGACAGACAATTCTTGTTAGTTAACAAGGACGCACTTGTTCGTGTAATAGTGCTTTAGCGTTGATGAGAACGATCGTTTAGGACACCATTCAATGACGTAACCAGTATGGTTCTGTGTCAATATAGTGCCGGGCCCCCAAATTGCGTAATCGCAGCAGTAAAAATATTCCCTAGGCAAATATTTTCTATGACTCTATGATAGTTATAACAGCAAAAGTGAATACTTGTTTACATGTGCGTGCTCATGTTGCGCCTGTATTCGGCAGGAGTGTCGAGCAATTATACTTCGCGATAGAGTGATTAATAAAAGAACTGTGATGGAAACTCAGAGTTACCTACTCGAGAAAATAACTGAAGCAGAACAACAGCTGCGAGATGAAATCGCCAAGAAAAGTGTTTTACTCGCGAAATACAATCGTGTTTGGTCTATTTGGTATATGTGAACTCATCGCCGCGATCATTGTTGGCCTTGGTGTTGCTGGAATTGAAACCACATCAACTACCATAGGTATGATTTTGTTGTCGGAGGTATTTCTATAGCAGCCGGTGTCTCTAGTGGTGGTACTAAAATAATTTCATTAATCTGCATTCGCGAAAACGTATTTATTCAGAACTTCTCGCTGAGACAGAATACAATCAGAAAACTGTATTCGATGGCCATTGAATTAGAAATGGTACTAGTATAAATGGAAGAGAAGTAGCTGATTTCGAGGCAGTAAAAATCGTGTAAATATTTGCCAGTCTATCAGCATATTTTGCTAGAGCATATTAACGGCTCTACGAAGGCGACACATGAAAACTTCGCTTATGGGACTCAACCAGATTGCACTCATGTGATCTTATAATGATGTGTTATGATACTAGGAGTTTGTTCGGTAAATTATAAAGGAAAAAGAATTCTACCACACATGACTTTCCTCTCGTGCGTTTGCTTGGCGGGTATTTGCGCGGGCTTGCGGCACTCATTTGTGATGCGAGGGCAAAATCATTGGGGCTCTGACCTAGGTCGGTTAGGTGGTGCTCACCAGATAATAAGTACTTTTGAGAGAGTGACGTATGTAAGGTGAAGTAGTTCGCATTTAAAACATGCACAGTGGAGAGAATGTTTGCATACCTCTATGCTACATTAATGTAATGTGGATGATATTTCTTTTGGATATTGTACTTTTGGAAATTTTACATGATTTAAGCACACTGCTAACTAAAATGACTGCTCCCTTGTGTTAAAAAATCAGTCTGAATTAGTCTAAAGTACACTATACATAGCAGCTATTAAAATAGGGAAAATGAATTTTGCCAGACTAGACAATACCAGCTTCTGAAAGTGCAATGAATGAATTACCAAATATATAAAATGTAAAAAAAGTTATCGGCTCTTTTTTATACAAATGACCTCTGAAGTTCAGGAAGTGAAAATGACCAAGTAGAGCTAGCACTTTTTTGAAAGGTGCACATTTGAAGTAAGGCCAAGCTGTATACTCTATAACCCATAGTACACCCATCAATCATACACCAAAATAAAGGGAATTAAAGGTTCTTTGCATTATACCTAAGATATACAAGGTCTTTTTTAAATAGCCAGTATAACCAGTAGGGCATAACCGACTTTTGATCCGGAAATCGGATTCCACCGGATAGTATGAACTTCCGATTAATCGGAGTCGGACAAGGCAGGAACGACCGATTCGGATAATAAAAATAATAAAGTTGAATTTCTATAGCACCGTGTCTAACACTGCGTGTCATTCGATAGTGCGTTAATAAAGTTAAATAAGAAGTCAGAAAAGTCCAATATGGTCAACACAACGGGGTGAAACGATAATACTTGAGTTAGACCGAAAGATTTAAATTTATTAAAATATATAATACAGTCCTACCCGTTTATGTCAACATCCTCAATAATGAAGGCATAATATTGAATACATTGACACATGCTAATGAGGTATTAAAAGAAAATGATTCCGCAAGAGGCCAACTTTATAGGACCAAACAAAAGCCTGTTTTATTTTTATTTGACCGCGACATTAAAGCATGGCGGCAAGATCAACTAATTGTTGAATAAAGTACAGGATGGAACTGGCCGCTTGCCGACATAAATGATTAAGGCGGGAAAATAAAAACCTGGCGGCAAGATCAACTAATTGTTGAACAAAGAATGGGTTGGAACTGGCAAAAAAATAAAAAATTTCATGGATTCTTTGTGGCTTTGAACTTCGTTGCATTTTGCTATAGTCCTGCCATATCCTTCCCCTTGTGACATCGGTGTGATATGCAAAACGTGTGTAACACGGTTTAAAAAGTTAATTTGAAAAACCTTTTAATTTAGCATTTCCGATTAATTGAATCGTATCCGGAATCGGAAAAATTTCATGCCCAAAATCCGGAATCGGAAATCAGTAGAAAAATGCTAATCGGTTATGCCCTAATAACCAGTGAGGAAAGCCGGGGACATTCTTTTTCTTTAAATTCCTAACCCTATGCAAAATGCGAAACTGTATAGCGCCACCTTAAAGAAAATAAAAAAATGTTTACAATTATTTTTTTTTATTTTCATATAATTATGTATGATGTTCTGAATAAAATGGTACATTCATATTGCGTTTAAGCATGAAAATAAGCTAATTATGATCATTTTTCTCTTGCTTACATAATTTGCCATGAGGTATGTTTGTGTGAGTAGTGACCTTAATTATGGGGAAATTAGAAGACTTAGAATATAGGAATAGAGTCAACTTAAATTTAAAACTGTTGCAATAAGTGACAGAAATATATGGTGAAAATGTTTCTTTTCATTTATTTGCAATGAAATAAAAAAATAAATGATGAGAAAGTGAATTCGCTTCTTCCATATTAAACAATAGGCAAATATTTTACACTTTGACCTTTGACCTTTATGAAGCTGATGAGTTACCTCCCTTTTCTAATTGTAAAATTCATTGTTGATATCTCAGAAATAATTCTGGCTAGTTTCATGTTCCTATCATTCAGCATAACATTGGTTGCTATGTTTACAAAATGTAATGTGCATTCTTAAAATCGCTCACTTTTATCATGGGGGGGGGGCTGGACTTGTTAGAGACTCTGACACTCATAAATACTGTTCTGTGGGGAAAAAAGCAGGAGAATTATTCATAAGGATTGTTTTGATGCTTGCGACTTAAATGTTTCAGCCATATAAACATAATTAAATCATAAAAAATAATACCTACATCTTCTTTATGGTGGCGCTCACCAGATAATAAGTACTTTTGAGAGAGTGACGTATGTAAGGTGAAGTAGTTCGCATTTAAAACATGCACAGTGGAGAGAATGTTTGCATACCTCTATGCTACATTAATGTAATGTGGATGATATTTCTTTTGGATATTGTACTTTTGGAAATTTTACATGATTTAAGCACACTGCTAACTAAAATGACTGCTCCCTTGTGTTAAAAAATCAGTCTGAATTAGTCTAAAGTACACTATACATAGCAGCTATTAAAATAGGGAAAATGAATTTTGCCAGACTAGACAATACCAGCTTCTGAAAGTGCAATGAATGAATTACCAAATATATAAAATGTAAAAAAAGTTATCGGCTCTTTTTTATACAAATGACCTCTGAAGCTCAGGAAGTGAAAATGTCCAAGTAGAGCTAGCACTTTTTTGAAAGGTGCACATTTGAAGTAAGGCCAAGCTGTATACTCTATAACCCATAGTACACCCATCAATCATACACCAAAATAAAGGGAATTAAAGGTTCTTTGCATTATACCTAAGATATACAAGGTCTTTTTTAAATAGCCAGTATAACCAGTAGGGCATAACCGACTTTTGATCCGGAAATCGGATTCCACCGGATAGTATGAACTTCCGATTAATCGGAGTCGGACAAGGCAGGAACGACCGATTCGGATAATAAAAATAATAAAGTTGAATTTCTATAGCACCGTGTCTAACACTGCGTGTCATTCGATAGTGCGTTAATAAAGTTAAATAAGAAGTCAGAAAAGTCCAATATGGTCAACACAACGGGGTGAAACGATAATACTTGAGTTAGACCGAAAGATTTAAATTTATTAAAATATATAATACAGTCCTACCCGTTTATGTCAACATCCTCAATAATGAAGGCATAATATTGAATACATTGACACATGCTAATGAGGTATTAAAAGAAAATGATTCCGCAAGAGGCCAACTTTATAGGACCAAACAAAAGCCTGTTTTATTTTTATTTGACCGCGACATTAAAGCATGGCGGCAAGATCAACTAATTGTTGAATAAAGTACAGGATGGAACTGGCCGCTTGCCGACATAAATGATTAAGGCGGGAAAATAAAAACCTGGCGGCAAGATCAACTAATTGTTGAACAAAGAATGGGTTGGAACTGGCAAAAAAATAAAAAATTTCATGGATTCTTTGTGGCTTTGAACTTCGTTGCATTTTGCTATAGTCCTGCCATATCCTTCCCCTTGTGACATCGGTGTGATATGCAAAACGTGTGTAACACGGTTTAAAAAGTTAATTTGAAAAACCTTTTAATTTAGCATTTCCGATTAATTGAATCGTATCCGGAATCGGAAAAATTTCATGCCCAAAATCCGGAATCGGAAATCAGTAGAAAAATGCTAATCGGTTATGCCCTAATAACCAGTGAGGAAAGCCGGGGACATTCTTTTTCTTTAAATTCCTAACCCTATGCAAAATGCGAAACTGTATAGCGCCACCTTAAAGAAAATAAAAAAATGTTTACAATTATTTTTTTTTATTTTCATATAATTATGTATGATGTTCTGAATAAAATGGTACATTCATATTGCGTTTAAGCATGAAAATAAGCTAATTATGATCATTTTTCTCTTGCTTACATAATTTGCCATGAGGTATGTTTGTGTGAGTAGTGACCTTAATTATGGGGAAATTAGAAGACTTAGAATATAGGAATAGAGTCAACTTAAATTTAAAACTGTTGCAATAAGTGACAGAAATATATGGTGAAAATGTTTCTTTTCATTTATTTGCAATGAAATAAAAAAATAAATGATGAGAAAGTGAATTCGCTTCTTCCATATTAAACAATAGGCAAATATTTTACACTTTGACCTTTGACCTTTATGAAGCTGATGAGTTACCTCCCTTTTCTAATTGTAAAATTCATTGTTGATATCTCAGAAATAATTCTGGCTAGTTTCATGTTCCTATCATTCAGCATAACATTGGTTGCTATGTTTACAAAATGTAATGTGCATTCTTAAAATCGCTCACTTTTATCATGGGGGGGGGGGCTGGACTTGTTAGAGACTCTGACACTCATAAATACTGTTCTGTGGGGAAAAAAGCAGGAGAATTATTCATAAGGATTGTTTTGATGCTTGCGACTTAAATGTTTCAGCCATATAAACATAATTAAATCATAAAAAATAATACCTACATCTTCTTTATGGTGGCGCTCACCAGATAATAAGTACTTTTGAGAGAGTGACGTATGTAAGGTGAAGTAGTTCGCATTTAAAACATGCACAGTGGAGAGAATGTTTGCATACCTCTATGCTACATTAATGTAATGTGGATGATATTTCTTTTGGATATTGTACTTTTGGAAATTTTACATGATTTAAGCACACTGCTAACTAAAATGACTGCTCCCTTGTGTTAAAAAATCAGTCTGAATTAGTCTAAAGTACACTATACATAGCAGCTATTAAAATAGGGAAAATGAATTTTGCCAGACTAGACAATACCAGCTTCTGAAAGTGCAATGAATGAATTACCAAATATATAAAATGTAAAAAAAGTTATCGGCTCTTTTTTATACAAATGACCTCTGAAGCTCAGGAAGTGAAAATGACCAAGTAGAGCTAGCACTTTTTTGAAAGGTGCACATTTGAAGTAAGGCCAAGCTGTATACTCTATAACCCATAGTACACCCATCAATCATACACCAAAATAAAGGGAATTAAAGGTTCTTTGCATTATACCTAAGATATACAAGGTCTTTTTTAAATAGCCAGTATAACCAGTGAGGAAAGCCGGGGACATTCTTTTTCTTTAAATTCCTAACCCTATGCAAAATGCGAAACTGTATAGCGCCACCTTACAAAATATGACAAAAATTAGGGAGAACATAACAGTTTTTAAAATTCAGTATTTTTCCCATTGATCTATCTGCACCAGCACATATGTTCAGGCATTTCGAAATTCATTATTGCTTCAATAAAAATTGTTTACAGGTGAAACATAACCTGAAAAAAATGAAAGTTTTAAACATATATATATATATATATATATATATATATATATATATATATATATATATATATTCAGCTCAAATGCGCATGAATAATTATAACGTTGTTAAGTCCCCCACCTCCAATAATATCTACATCGCTTTCAGTTAGCATTGGTCCATTACTGGTATGCAAATGAGGGTGCTTAGCATATTTTGATCAAAGATAGACATTTGTGCATTCTATCAACGCTTTGCTTAAATAGTGTATGGACTGTACCTATTATTATTCCCAGATCATGGAGAGTTACCAGAGTTTTAGCTGTCGATATTTGCAGGAAACATTTGGTATAAAAGTGATGATGTGTGTATCATAAGTTTGTATTATGATATCATATATTCGAATTTATGATGTCAGATAATAAATAATGATATCAGTATATTTGAATTTGTGATATCACGAATTGTAGTGTAGGTTTGACTTCTTAAATTCGAATATATGTAAAAAATTCGAGCATATTTCATCATGAATTAAAATTTATGTTGAAAATATATATTAAATTCAAATCCATGGACATCTTTATTTATTAATTTTTGATATGATAAAAATCATTTTTGGTACACAAAAATACGATGCCAAATAAATATCAAAACGGCACATCATTGACTCTGTCACCTGCAATCTTCCATCAGATTGCAAATAACATGCAATCGCTGAAAGACATGTAAAACGTTTTAGAATATGACTGTTATTTCTTGCAAAGCTCGAAGTGAACTTAATAAATCAGATCCGTACAATTATGGAAGAGTTGTTCCTGAATCCTCAATTAATGATTACTCGTGCAATTTGTAAAAATTAAAATTAATATTTTTATACATTTTGGCATACCTATCTTGTTATATACATTTTACGTCTATCTGTTTTAGTAATACACATTGTGGGAGTTTCCTCTGGCCTTCAGCGCTCCGTTTTATACACCAGGATAGTTGTGTTGAGGTGTATATTAACAGCACGATTCAAAATAGGTTAGAAGATTTTTTTCTCTTTATAGCTTTAATACGCTCCTGTAAGTTTGCCCACCAAAAGTGAAGTCCAATACTCGATGATAAACGCCATCTTCGATCGTTGTCAAGGTTATTACATTAGCAACAACAGAACCAAAGCACCTGTTCTACCGGTAATGAGTACTTGTGGGCTACGTCATAAATATATGTGTCTGTCTTGACGTCAACACGTGAACCTTTCTAGACCAAAACAATGGCAGATTTCGACACAATTTATGAAGAAGGTGACGATGAAAGCCACTCCAGCGATTTACTGGTCACGGTTCCAGATCCTATTGTTATACGTGGAGGGGGAAACGTAACAATGTATGTAACATACAGATTGTATGATCATTACTGTTGTTGCTTACTGCATATTTTTGTAAACTGCTTTGATGGGGTGGGTGGGTGAATTGCGAACAAGTCAAAGTAATTTTCCTTTGCCTAGATAATGTTGTTTACCTAATTATTTACATAATTTACTTTTTTATAATGATTTGTTTTAAAAGTTATGTATGCACAGGATAGTGTTCAGTTTTTGTTTTGACAGTGTTGCTTGCAAGTTGCATTTTCATTTTGATGTAGCACTTAGTGCATGCAATGACAGGTACAATCCATATGCGTAGACCAATTTTTATCACCGAGTCTCCATTATGAATTCATGTAGAAAAAGAATACAGTACACCCTTGTGATTTTAGAATAAATCATGATGTCATTGTAGACATTGAAGCAATCCAGACTATTCGCCATAGACCTAGTCTTACATGTAAGACCTGACTTTGTTATTTATATTGTGGGCGTCAAGGTCTTACAGCCTAACTGACGGCGCAAGTGTAGCATGTTTTGATGTCGACTGACATCATTACGAAAGTCAAATTTTCAGGAATATTTCAAACAACTTACAACTAAAATAACGACGCTTTTCTACAAAGTAAAGTCATAATGTTTTAGTCAGACTTTACTTACTCTGATGTCTTTTCTCTAATAAATTCAAATTCTCACAAAAGAAATGCACCTATTTTCAAGTTTCTTTGGCCAACATTTCATTTGGCTGGAAACCGATGAAAGTTAGGAATGCCGCAATGGGTTAAGTTGAAATGTTATTCTTTAACGAAATGAATAAAAATATATTATGCCTATTGGAACTGTAACGGTTCGTTTCATTCAGGAAACTTTACCCCAACATGTACCTACTTGAACTTACTTCGGCATACCTTGACTACTGTCGTATTGCAACAAATTCAAATGTATGTGAACAGAACATGAAAATGCATCCATTTGCTAGTATCATATTTTCATTCTGCCAGGATAAAGACAGTACAGTAAGTATATTAATTACACGTAAATTAGTGGAAGAGTGTCGATATAGGCTGCCAAGTGTGTGAGATGTTCCTGAAACTTTGATTACTCATTCTGATGTCAATGACATCGGAACACACGGTACAGGGTTGTTATTTGGATAGTAAGACATAGCACCTAAACAAAATCAACATGTGCTATGTCTTACATGTAGGACTACCATAGACCCAGTGTCATGGCTAGCATGATATTTGTGATCTCCACTATGGGCACATAAGATAATAGATTTTTTTAAAAATTTCAAACTGCATAATCCATAGTCTAAATTAATATAAAAATATATTGAATGGATTAAAATGTATTACCCCTATGGGAGATTCACAGTAGTATACAGCTGTTGTAGTAGGTTCATCATTTCCCATTTATCCTTTAAAAAGAATTAATCAAGTCCATTCAAATGCCTAATCAAATTCTAGTGGCAGACACTGCTTTTGGGATTGCAGGTTTCCCACTGATTTATCAGTCAGCAATTACTGGGTGAATCCCTACCCCCATGTGGTTCCTGCTGCAGTGGTTTTAAAATTAGGACAGGCACGTCATTTTTGTTTTAAAAACATACATATTTATTGTAATTTTGTGATTTTTTTTACCATTGGGGGGGGAGTGATAGAGTCGGCAGTGAGAAACAGGGCTGGTCGGGTGATAGGAAATGCACTTTTTGTTTTGCGTAACAATTCAATTGTACTAAATATTCTGCTTCATTTTTTTAAAGTCTTGATAAATACCATACTGCAGTTATAATTGGGTTCCCATTGTCTTACATTAGTCAGAATTGACTTTCAGCTCAGGTTAAAAGTTTCTGACAAATTTAAGTCTCATTTAAGCTGTGTTCTCCATGTTCTGAGTCTAATTTGGTCTGCAGTTCCAAATTCTCCATAATTACAGTTGTTATATAAATGTTGCTCAGGGTTCCCATTTTTAAAAATCCTTTTAAGAAATCTGATTAGGAATGAAAAACAACAATATTATCAGATTTAATAAATTTTGTCCTGGGAGAAAGCTGCAAAAGCTTTCTTTGTCCAGGACCATCTTTCTTAATTGGACTTTCAATGATAATATCCTGAGAAAATATGTGAAGATGTAGTTCAGCTACACATGAGGGCCTTGATGTTAAGAAAACATGATGTTTGTTAATTAAGTGCAGATTCTTATGGAAGTAAGAAGATACAATTTGAAAGTGAAAAATGATGTTGAAATGAAAAGCTTATTTTTTTCCCATTCTAAATTTTCCTGCACTATCTCACAATTGCCAGAAATGGTAACATATTTTAAAGATCCAAGAGACTTGTGACCCATATCATTTTTAAATATATCATACATTTCAAAGAGGTGGAGACCAAAGTAGATATTCACATATTTTGGACAGGCAGAAATTTTTTTTATTCAAATAATTCTTTTTTCCCCCCCTGCTAAGGACCAAACATTACTGCATGGTTTAATACCAAGAAATGTCAGTTTTAAGCTATTTATATCGTTGCATGTTAATCAGTGATCTGCCTCATGCAGTCGGAGAAAAGATAAACCCACCGAGAATACATTACAGTATGTACTGGAATAGTGTTGGTGACACAAGTATTTTGTAATGACTTTGAATATTTTGTTTCAGATTTGGTCTCAATAATAGGTTTGATACAGAGTTTCCATCAGGTCTTGCTGCAAAGGTAAGAATTTTGCATATTTCATTTTCATTTATAAAGACCTGATTTTAGTCTTTTATCAGATTGTGAGTACAGTATAATAAAACATTACAGTTGATCCATCAACAAACAGGAGAAAAATTGCTAAATTGATTCTATTGATTTATTTTTTAGTGGTCATATCTACCATCGATAAAAGTGTGTATACTTTCTGCCTTAAAAAATCACTTTTTCGCTAATGCTGTAATTTTATATTTTGGTAAGGAAAGCTGTTTGGTTTAGGGAAAAATTTTGTTGTATGAAACTCTCGTGTACGTATAGTTTAAGGGATTAGCAGATCTCATAGCCCACTGTCCAGGCATATAAAATTCCTGGTTGGGCTAGGGCAGTGTATCCCTTAGGAGTGCAAGACTGAGAGTCAAAACTCTCCTTGGTGTCAAAACTTGGGGGGGGGGGGCAGACTGAGTAAAAAAAACAACTTTGGAATCAAAACTGGGGGTAAGACTAAAACTTTGGGGTTCTCTGAAATGCAAATGAGGGTAAAGGGAAACAGTGGGCTAGGGGTAATATTCAAGTGGCTTATCCAGGACATAAGTGTGAAAAAGTCAAACTACTGCAGATTTCTGACCGCTTTACAGCCAGTATGTGAAATAATGTCTGATCAGTCAATTACTTCCACAACTGAGTTATATTTTAAAAAGTGAATAATTTTGATGGAAGATATCATTAGGGCTATCTTCAGCAACTAGCACTCAAAAGAACATATATCAACATGCGTACTGAAAAATCAGAACTCCTAGCCATAGCATGGTGCTCACAGCTGTCACCTTGTTGTGTATATATCAGCCTCAGTTGGCAGGTAAAGATCAAAGAGGTCACTTGGTGTTGCAGATATGCTGGCACTTGGTTTTATACCTCACAGGTAAAAGTAAATAATTTATTCTGAAAATCAGTAAGACTCCATCATACAGCTTATTGTTTAATTGTTATAATACTGCTTTTCAAGATAATGCTAAATTAGAACACTGAAAGCTTAGAGATTGATGAAGAAACTAGATACATATCAAGTGGACCATTGCTGGTTGTGCTGAGAATAGATTAATATTAGAAGATATTTCATCATGATCTTTGAAGGTCTTTGCAAAAACTAAATATCCTTGTTGTTATTAGTTCCAGTTCTTCAATAGTTAGGAAATTAATAAAAGAACATTTTGGATTTGTCATACTTCAACAGTTACATTAATTGTGAATTTCTTTAGTCAAATTACAGCAATCAGCATAAAAACAATATTTTGCATTACTAGCAATATGTCTGCTTTCCCTGTAAATGAAAAATATATTAGGTTTATTTTTCTAAGCTTTCATATTTTTGTTGATATTAAAACTTGCACTACTGTTCTTCATTTATTTGTCATCTTAAAATTTAGCTTCCGAGTTCCATTAGAAGATGCAGAAAAGAAACAGAATATTTTCTTGAAATTGTAAGGTTCTGTAAAATTAATTGCTGAATATTAAAATACCAGAGTGACTCAAGATAGCAAATGCCAGTTGTTTATATACTACATGATGTACTTAAATTCATTGATAAGTAATAAATTCAGCAGGACAAAAGATTTATAAAAAGTCACCTGTTATCGACAAGTGAATAACAAAATATTTGTCATTGGGTACATTTCAGCTTATTGAGGTTCCCAAAAGTTTGAATATCATTTAAAATTAAACATTTTACAAATAATTAACAAACAAAACAAATCACAGGAAAACCATTTTAGCCTAAGCAAGATTTATGAACACTTTTACTGCATGAGCATTATAAAAATGAAACTCATCTCTGATAGTGCTATGCAAGTGATGTATATTTATTTGCATTGTTTTTTGCATTTCTTAATGACTGTATTTATGTATATCTGTATTTTGTACTTGTCCTTGTCCAAAATTAAGTTCATAGTGTACCTGACCAGTGACATTTATTTTGTAAACAACATAATACATAGCTAAATTCTAGGATTGTGGAATAAATTTACAGATCATTATTAATGGTAAACATTTTTATAGTCTTGATACTGACCTTATAAATTTCTAGAATAGAAAATTACATTAAGTGACAGAGTATTTTTCATAAAATAGTAATTTAAACCTAGGTCAAATAGAGGGGTATATAATCTTGTGTACTTGAAAAACTACTCACTCTTGCTTTAAAATATGATTCAGGATCATTCTTATTGTTGTGTTCAGTTCTTGATTTGTATGGATTTCTTTATTCAGATTGGTATTCGCTGAAATTTCAAAGTACTCATTTAAATTCTTGGACTGGAACATTAATTTGGAATTATAGAGAATTCAGACAAGAACATTTTGGATTATATTATTGTGATAAATCGGAAGCCTTAGCACATCATCACAGTCCAGGCCACTGGCACATTTGCATAGTTGAGACTGCAGGCACATCAACACATTCAGTACTGGAATTTATTTTGAACACCACTGAAATTAATTTGGAATTTCATACATTTGGACTAGTGATAGAACTTTTAGAACTGTTTGGGATTTAATTCACAATACTATAAGTTAATTTTGTTTATTTTTATTTTGTGTTTTTGGGAAATAAGTTATTTGTTGAAATTTACAAAACTTGATTGTTTTTGCTCTTTTCTATTACTTAGTTTAAGACCATAGAGTCATAACATCATAGATTCTTAAGTGGTAACATTTCTTGATGTATTTTGAATTTATTCCTGATTTTAGGATATATTCAAACTCGATAAATTTGTCCATATTTTCAAGTAAAACATACCTTCAGAAACATAAAGTTGTTGAAAAATGTTTGTATTGTGGTTATGCTAACCAGCAAGAAATAGCCAAGAAGCACATAATACTATCTAACTCTTAGCTGTGTTTTTTATGCATGTGTCCGTGTCATCAGCTTGGCTATGTGTGTCTTTTTTTGACTTGTAGCAGTTGATGTTTGTTCTTCTATAAAACAGCAAAATTTACTTAGTTCCTCACACAACAAGTTGGTAGCACCTTTAAATTCAGATTATTGCCTTGTTTGACATTTGAGCTCATTAAAATAGATAAAAAAGAAGCATGATTTTGACTTTAAAAGAAAAACAACAACCAAGGAATCAAAGTGCATTAGGTGTCATAATTGTTTTGTCACATAATTGTTTTGTCACATAATAACTACCTAATACTTTATTAAAGATGACATGACGGTCTTGATTCCCCAAACTGTTTAGATTGACAAAGGCTAGCATTAAACATGGCTAAACAACATGACAGGTACTTTGTCTAAAATCAGTATGACAACTATGTCACTGTTTTGTGTATACTAGATAGGTGGAAAGTGGCAGTCACCAGGTTTTGTTGGTGTTATGCTATACATTCCATGTGCCCCTTCGCATGCCCTACAGAGATTTTCTCATCAGATAACACCACTGTTACTGGTCTATACATACTAGATAGGTGAAGTGTTAGAATCACCAGGTTTTGTCCATGTTAACACAACAAAATGTAGTATGGTCTGTGGTTTCTTGGAGAGAGGTTGATGTAGTTGTTAGGATCTAGAAGTTAGGTGATGAATAACTGAAAAATTCTAGTCACAACAGATGACTTTTTGTCCATCGTCAGTCATCCATTTGTCCATGAATTCAAGTATGTTATTACCACTCTTCATGAACTACTTAGAGGGTTGTCATGGCAGTTGGTTCTTAATGAAAATGGTTCTGTGCAGACATCCATTTTGGCTGCCACATTTCCATGGCCATCTTGAAAATATTGTTATCACTATTTTCTCTGAATGGATGGTCATATAGAAATACAAGATTACTTATGATGACTTTTTGGTTATAATTGAAGACTGCCGATTTTAATGTCCAATATTGCCACCATGGCAGCTATCTTGAAAATCTTGTTATTACTACTATTCTAGAAGGGAAATTTATATCAACATGGTGTGTTTGCCAGAGGACTTATTATTTTTGTTGCTTCTAAATGAAAATGGTACTGCCCAGACATCCAATATTACCTCCACTGGTCATCTTACAAATCTTGTTACAGCTACTCCACCTGAATGACTGGTCTCTTTGGCATGGGTTTTTACAAACACTTATTATGATGTCTTCTTTAGACCTAAATTAAAGTGGTGCTAATCTTATATCCAGTATGGCTACCATTGTAGCCATCTTGAAAATCTTGTTATTGCTACTTCTTCTGAACAGAAAGTCATATGAGCATGGATGGTTTAACCAGAAGACTTATGAAAATTGTGCTGATCTGACTTGAGGTGACCACCTTGAAAATCTTGTTATCACTACTCTTCCTAGATGGAAAGTCATATTGACACTGGGTTTTCGCTTTTTTGATGTTGACCACTCCGGTGGCCTAGTGGTTAGAGTGTCAGACTCAGATGTGGCAGGTCATGGGTTTGATCCCCGGTCGAGTCATACCAAAGACTTACAAAAATGGTACTAACAGCTGCCTCACTTGGCGCTCATCATTAAGAGTTTAGTGTTAGGACTTGTAGGCCTGGTGTCAGGATAATGTGATTGGGTGGCACATCATGCTACATGTCTGCGGCACGATGCCCCAGTGCTAGACATCATTATAAACTGCCACATTGCAGACACTGTAGCGATATGACTGAAGAATTGTTAAAGCTACATTAGAAATCCAAATCACATCACATATTTTTTATGTTGTCTAGTTGGTCATAAATGAAAATGGTACTGGACTGATATCCAATTACACCACAATGGCAGCCATCTTTAAAATCTTCTTATTCCTACTCCTCCTTAATGAAAAGTCATATTGAAAAATATTGTCTGCATCAGAATTTTAATTATGATCTTTAGTGAGTTGTAGATGAAAGTCATGTCAGTCTCTGACTTCATATATGGCTACCATGGCAGACAGGTTGAAAATGTTGGCACTATTGAAGAATGGAAATTCACACATTTACACAGAAAGATTTCAAATGATACAAAGTCAATCCTGAATGAAAATGATGTCAGTCTGACATTCAGTAGAACCGCCATGGCAACCAGTTTGAAACACTTATACATACTCCTCCAGAATTAATGGTCATATCAACATATTTGTGTTACCAGCAACAGATTTCTTATGATGTGTAGTTCATTCTAAATGAAAATGTCCTGTAAACATCCAGTATGGCTGCCACAGTAATCATATCTAAAATCCTGTTATCACTAATTCTTCAGAGTGCCTTATATTATCATTTTACCAAAAGTCTGCTAATGGTGTCTGGTTTTATTTCCATAGTAATCGGAATGCTCAGATATCATATAGCCTTGTTACTTTAAGAGAGTTAGTGCCATAGGAAAAGACCTGATTTTAAACCGTCGGCAGTTTTTCATGGTAGAGATGAGCAATGATATTAAGAATGCTAGTGACATCTTCAGTGTCCATTTTCATCAGATATTCAATTTGTAGAGTTAAGTTTGAAATTTTTTTTCTTCTTCTCAAGATATTAAAGTTCTAGTCAAGAGACATCTTTTGTTATTTTCACTAAGTGAATAAAGTTCCCCTTAAATTGTCAGTTAAAATCTCTCAAACTTGATGGCAAGGCAGATTTTCTACGTGACTGATGTTTTCTTTTTTCAGGTAGCGCCAGAAGAGTACAAAGCAACTGTTGTTCGAGTCAACAGTGTGTTACGGAAAGCGTTACCCGTAAATGTCAAATGGTTGTTCTGTGGTTGTATATGTTGCTGCTGTACACTAGGATGTTCGTTATGGCCTGTTGTCTGCTTGAATAAAAGGGTAAGGCCTCCAAAAGATCAAGTGTTCCAAAGAAAAATTAGCCCTATGTCTGGAGCCTGTTAAAATATTATACAGGATCCTCTTCTTTAAAACTCTATGCCATGAAGCCAATTGATATTTTTGAAATTTGCAAGTAAAATATCTTTTGGGCAATTATATATTGTACATAGGTCAAGTTATCTGTCTATAGCCAGTGACAGTTATTAATCCCTGGCCATTAACCCCTGACCTGCAGGTGAGAAAAACTGTCATTTGAGCCATATTACTTTTCAAGTGACATTAAATACATCCTGTGACTAGTTTTATATTAGATATCCATTTAATCTTCCTTCCTTCCCTTGATTCTGTATTCAGTTTTAACGATTGACTCAATTTTGTGTCTCACACCTAGACTGGAACTATAAAAAACTTTGATTTATGTGCATAGACACAGTGCTGTCACTGGATAGGGTTTGAGTTAAAATTAAATAAGTTAAATGGTTAAGTGAGAGGGAGAGAGATGGGTAAAAGGATAGATACCCAAAGACTGATAGGTAAAGAGAGATGTAGGAACAAAAAGACAGCAAATAATCAATTTTCGTGCCATTTCAGAAAGAAGAAAAGAATCCCATATCTCATAAAATACTCACTTGATTGTAACTAAACTTGGTTGACAACATTATCTGTAAAGTGGTAAATAACAATTTTTCATCATATTTAGTGTGCTGACTGGTGTTGAGAGAGAGTTGGGTGGTGGTTGGGCTGCCAATATTAATGTTTAAGTTTTGTGTGCTCATATTACTCCAGTACTACTAGAATTCTGATGAACTTGGTAGCTGTATCACTATAAAATGGAAAATGCTTTTCTGCTTTTAACTTCCATGTAATGATGAGCACAGGTAAAAAAAGATGCCCCCAAAATAAGGAGAGAATATAACTTGAAAGCCTTGCTGTATTTGCGGGTCAGTTTGCAAAGATTCATGCATGGGGTCAGTTTTTTGTTTATCAGCACAGAGTTTATAAAAGACCAAACTTGAATACATATTCTGTATACATGAATCCTGTGCCTGTCCGTCCATCCATCTGTATGGCTGAAAGACAATCTTCTTATCATTACTAGTCCCACAGTTTGAAGGATTGCTAAATGAGCTTCCACAGTTTCATAGGAGTTATTGGTCTTTTGGAGTTGCAGATGAATGCAGTACTGCAGATGCATCTAGTCTCACACTTTTCATTAGACTGCCACATGAAGTCTTACAGCAGTGTTTCATAACCCATGGTTCATAACCCAAAACAGGATCGCCATGCTGTTTTCAGTTGGTCATCGATAACACCCTTAATGATTTTAAATTTCTTACCCATATAGTTTTTCTAGCAATAGATGGTTCGTGATGCTAACGCCAAAAACTTAATCTGGGTCGTCACCCAAAATGATTAATCATCTGAAGATGTGCATGAATAACAAATCACTTTGCTCCTGAAAATTTTGTTGGAGTTATCGTCCTTCTTGTCTAGCAGCTGAGTGCAGTAGTGTGTTTGAATCTTTTGAATGCGTATAGTTCTGGAGTTGTTGATTGATTGCAAGAAAACTTGGTACTTGTTATGACCATCATCTACAGCTGAACATATTGACTATTTTTAGAAATATGCAGCTGGATGTAATATGTGTGAACTCAGCTAGTCTCATAAGTTTCAGTAGATTGCAGTGAAACTTCTGAAAAGTTACAATCATCATGTGAATATGTGCTTATCAACAAATCTCTGTGCTTCTGCAATTGTTGTTAGAGTTATTGCACTTTTTACCTGATGCAGTGTATGACAGAATCTTGTGAATGCATCTAGTCTGTTTTTAATTGATCACCATGAAACTTTTTATCATCTTTTGAAGATTCATATATCAACAAATTACTGTCCTCCTATTGTTGCTTTTTTGTATTGCAGCCGAATTCAGTGTTTGACATAGTCTTACAAATGCAGTTAGTCGGACAGTTTTTGATGGATCCCAATGAAACTCTACATGTTATGACCATCAGATGAAGTTGCACATGTTCACAAATCTCTGTGCTGCTAATGATTTCTGTTACAGTCATTGCCTGTTTTCACCGATGTGTATGATGAAACGCTGATAGAATGATGATAGAATCCATTATGTCCACCATAGCAGTTAATTAGAAATCTTTTTATTACTGAAGAATATAAGAGTTGGTTTCAACACTCTCCAGTTAAAAAGAAAAAATAGCCTTGCCGTGGACTCTTGGAAATCCTTTTTGACCATTAGATCATCAGTCCCTTCCAGGGACTCTTGTTTTGGATTGCCATGAATCTTTATACATATTATGATCATCATTTGGAGATGTCCATATTGACAAATTAATGCCTTATATTTTAGTTAAGAGCTGTGTATGACAGCCTTGCAAATGCAGAATTGATGACTTTAGAATTATGATCCATTTCATCTTGATATTATTTACTGAGCTCAGACTAAATCAACCAGACAGTTACTTTACTTTAAACGTTCTTGAATTATGGAGCTGACTGCATAATTCTTGTAGTCTTTGTTACATAAAACATCACATGACTCTGTGTTTGAAATCTTCTAATCTTTGATATCCATGCCTAGTTTTAAAACCAAATTTACTTGTTCAAAGAGGAAAAGACACCATATAGCATGCCCCATCAAGTTACACTGTGATCTTATCTTGCAGTCATGAAATCTAAATTGTTAAGTTCCAAGGTGCTGCAGATTATATTCAAACTTCAATGTGTTAAGAGAGGTCATGTAATAAATACAAAACAACATTAATGTTTTGTTCTGAGCTGGTATAGTGGGGGGGGGGGGAGAACCCATTAGATCTCTAATTAGAAAACTCAAAATGGAATAGATATGTAGTTTTGTATATACTGTATGTAGTAAACTCCCCAAAAATGACCACCTTTACACAGCAACCATCTGCTTATTCAACATTGTATTTCAGTCTGGTCCCATTTTACAACCAAGCACCTGCATTTAATTAGTAACTAATATCAAGGTTTCATTCATCTACTTAAATATTTGAAAAACAAAACCTCTGACAAAGTACAGAGACCTGTCATTGTAGTATGGTTATTTTTATGTGATGCAACTTCTTGCAATCATTTTACATGTCTTGTCCATTTATAAAAAAAAAGCCAGAAAAAATTAAAGATTCACCTGTAGAATTAGACATCCATTCAAGGCCCATAATTTGGTAAATATAAACAGCTGATTAAATATCCATATTTTACAGTAATTTCTGTATATAATTACAGAAACAAAATTGAGTTGTTATGTTAGATGTAATGCAGAAGAATAAATGAATTGGTCATACAAATTAGGCCTTTGACCATTTACAGTGACTATCAAATTAATTGATATCTAATCACTGATATTCTGTAAGTCACTATATTATCATCACTACATTTTTGTTAATCTTTAATTAAAGCAAGTTAGTGACATAACATTTTTGTGAATTACAGGTGGGCAAAGGTATAAAATTGGGGTGGTATAGCATTAATGACTGTGGATAGTGAGCACATGAAAAACAGTCTACTATTATTATGACCCCACTGACATCATCCAGATGTGTTGTTGTTGTTGTAGGGTTTATTGCCATTTTTCAGCACAAGATAGGGTATACATGGTGGCCAGTATAACCGTGGAGGAAGAACCCTGGATAACCCGGGAAGAACCACCAACCCATGAGAAGCTACTGGCAGGCTTTCTCATGTACCCACGTTAGCCAAGCCTGAGACTCGAACCCAGACAGACAGAGGTGAGATGGCAGTGATCCAGAACAGGGATCGCTTTAGATCACTTGGTCACTCAGGGCCCCTCTAGATTTGTCTGTCCAGGTCATTGGCATATATCTTGTATACATCTATTCATTGTAAAATAGTCAGCAGTCATGAAATTTAAGAGAAAATAAATTATGTGAATTCTCTGAAATTTGATGTTTGCTAAAAATATTTTGATTTACTGTAATTTTATGCAGAGATCTGGGAATTTGAGGACATATAATGCCACATTATTAATGTAGATGTATCAGTAGCTTAATAATGTGTAACAAATCAGTCACTTTGGTGACTGAAGTATTTTAACCAGAGGAACTAGGCTGGCACATATTTGCAAGATTCCCATATATTTGTAACTGAATTTCATATAAGAACAATTATAATTAAGTTAATTACGGGTCAGGTTATGGTCACATTTTTGCTTGTTTTGACAGGACTTGTTTGATCAGTCCTGGTCTCCACAAACTTGGTTCACACTGGAAGTCTGAAATCTAAATGCAAATCTGATCTTTAGTTAGGAGTCACTTGCCAATTTAAAATTCTTTTATTGAACCATATCAGAATATTTGAATTGGCCAGGAAAGCACCAAATTTGTTTCATGGCACCCTATTTTTACTTTTGACTCCTGAGTCTCCTGTCATGGGGAGCGAAGGGACTACTTGGATGATTCAGATCTATGGAAAAATATTCTCTAAGACCATTGCTTTGAAACCCTTGAAGATGTACTTTGGTGTTGGTCCTAATTTTGGCTCCCCTTTATCCCCCACCCTGGTCTGTGGATCCAGGGGTAGTTTATAATTCTGAAACCTTCCTGCAACTTACACTTTCAAGGGAATTCACATACCAAATTTGATCACTGTTTCATGCATGGTAACAAAAAGCAAAAATAGTTACAAAGGACATGTTGGACAGCTGTACATACACATGTAGGTACAAAACTAATGTACCAGCTTTTCCCCCCAAAAGTGGGTATAATTAGCAGACTTTCTGCATCAATCGGAGGGGGCCCAGAGTGGTCTAAAGCGCTCACTGTTACGGATCACCGCCATCTCACCTCTGTCTGTGTGGGTTTGAGTCCAAGGCTCGGCTAGTGTGGGTACGTAGGAAAGCCTGCCAGTAGTTTCTCGTGGGTCGGTGGTTCTTCCCTGGGTTTTCCAGGGTTCTTCCTCCACCAGTTATACTGGCCGCCATGTATAGCCTATCTTGTGCTGAAAAATGGCGTTAAACCCTAGAACAACAACAACAACAAAAAAGCATCAATCGGAATAAATTATATATTAAAAGTAACCCTTTTCATTGATTTTGAAGGTGCATATGTTTTATTTCTACCTTTTTTTCTTTCTTTTCAGACAAGGCATTCAATAGAAAAAGTTTTAGATTGGGAAAACAGTCATTTATATCACAAGGTACGTTGCATGGAACAAAGGCAATATCATTCATGAAGATTAGTGTGTGTGACTTATGAAATTCATGTTTTTTTTTACTGTAACATTCATATTTTCTGCATGTAATCAAAGGGTCTTATTTCTGACCATCAATACCATGTGTAATTCAGACAATGAGAGTTCCTAAACAGAAACCTGTATTTACACTTGAAAAGTACATGTGCTTGAGCTGCAAATTCATACAGAAGGTCAAAGGTATTGACCTTGTCCTCCTCATGTAGTGAGAATTCAGCAGGTGTTTGTACATGTAAACTGCCTGAACCCAATTTGGGAGTAAACCATTCGATTGTGTGGGTTCAGAGTGAGATCCTTCAAAATGTTGAGACATTCTCTAAAGGACATAGAGAACAATTTAAATAAAATAAACCCAGTATTCAATGAAATATTTCTTTCATAACTATGACTTTGCTTGATTATATTAGCCAGTATTTCCACCCCTATAACTTAAATGGTTTGTTCCAATCACTATTACAGTTTCCTGTGTAGATGTGAATGATTTGAAGCAAGAAAATAGATGTGTTAAGATGAAATGGGGTGGGGTTGTTGTACATGTGTGGGAATGACCAAAACTGCAGACAGTTCAGTCCACAAACTTGATTCAGCAGATTTTTATGACAGTTGATTTAGCAGGCATCAATAATCTGTTTTTGTGAACTCTAAATATCCTGCCTGCAGCTTCAAACTTCTAATGAACAGTAAAATATTCATGATTCTGTATCCATTATCTGGTGTAAATAACCATTATATACTACTTTGACCCCTACTTGTTTGAACATCTACAGCTAGAATAATTGCTGAAGAATAGCTTTTTTATATATAGGAAATGCAGAATGGTATTTACTGGTAGACTGACTAAGTGATGAATGACAACACCACAAACCTCCGTGTTTGGTTTCTCTGTTTTTTTCGTTTTTTCCTCTTTTTAAAAAAAATAAATCATTGCCCCTTAATTTGAACAGCCTTAAGTAGTGAGATGAAGATTAGCAATTAGTGAAATTAATTGATTGATTTATAAATTCATTTGAAAATCTTATTTTCCTTTGAGCAAAAATTGTATACAGAATGCATTGTAGAAAAACAAATTTCTCTGGTTTTATTGTTCATAGTTGAAAAATAATAAAAATAACCAGCTTTTGAATGAGTTGACATCTTTCAAGATTTAACTAACGTGAAACAGCAATGATTGTCTACTTACAAATTTGAAATGAGTATTCACAAATAAAAAAAAAATTGAACATCTTTATTCATAAAATCTATAAGACAGTTCTTTCTTTAGTACCAACATATTAAATCAAATTCTTCTTTATTTTGGTGCAAACCATTGCACTTCTTCAAGAAATTGATGAAATTATTGTAAAATATTGAGTCACACTACTTATGTTATATCCTAATTCATACAGATCTCTTCCCAATATGATTATTAGCTTTTTACATGCAAAATATTGTACTTTGAAAAAGATTATTATTTCCACATGGATGAACAAATATACAGATTTGTGGGAACCACACCACAGTTGCTTGACATCTGAATTTGTGATATAATGAAGGCATTCAATAGCTGGGTTTCACTGTTTTATTGACCTGTAACATCTGCAAGATTTTTTTAACATTTCCATGATGATTGAAACACAAAACAATTCCATTTGAATGTGCTTAATCGACTTGCAGATTAATCCACAAGTTACAAAGTGTGTATTCAATAATTACATGGTTACAAAAGTTCAACCACAGTGCTAATTCACAGACAGTATGCAGATGTGTATATTCTGTCACAATTGAACAATTAAAGACATTTTCATAATTTTTCACTATTCTTGTTGTTGTTGTGGGGTTTAACGCCATTTTTCAGCACATGATAGGCTATGCATGGCGGCCAGTATTAATGGTGGAGGAAGAACCTGAGAAAAACGCCAAGAAGTACCACCGACCCACGAGAAGTTACTGGCAAGCTTTCTCACATGCCCACTCACTATTCTTGATGCTAATATATATGAACATTTAAATATAGAAATATGATGTCAGAATGATAAAAGTAGTATGGAGACAATCTCAGTGAGTACCCCATTGCATGATGACATACATGTAATTGATATGAAACTAAATACAAAAGTTTTAACATAGGTCACGTAAATGAACAAGGTATAGTGGGAAAGATAGACCAGATTAAGTTAATGTTGTCTTCCAAGGAAAATAATATACATGTTTTAGGACTCACTGAAACCAAATTAAATGCTAACCACAATGATAATCTATTTCACTGTCAAGGCTACAATAAACCATTTCGTAGGGACAGAGAGACAGCTGGGGGGGGGGGTCTTGTTGTATACATTAGGGAAGATGTAAATTAAAAAAGGCGACTTGACTTGGAGTCACATGAAATTGAGAGTATCTGGGTGGAAATTTTTCAAAATAATGCAAAATCTTTCCTAGCTGGTTTCATTTATAGACCACCTTCCTCCAAAGCATTTTGGAATGATAACTTTTTGAAACAAATGGAAAATGTTCTAGCACAGGAGAAAGAAACATATATACTCGGAGATATAAATAAGGACCTACTCAATACTCAAATAAGGAACAACTGGATGGAATTTACTGAATCATTAGGCCTAGACCAGCTGGTAAATGAGCCTACAAGGGTAACAGAAATATCGAGCACTCATATTGATCACATTTATACCAACCTACCAGACAATGTGGCTTGTGTTAATGTACCGAATGTTGGTCTTAGTGACCATTATCCTACTTTTTTGACAAGAAAGGTTAAATGCAAGAAAAATAAGAAAAATACACATAAAACGATCACTTACGGATCGTTCAAAACTTTTAATGAAGAACAATATTCTCAATGACCTATATAAAGTTCCATGGAGTATGATCCAAAATTTGGATGACATAGATGAAGCCATGAGGGTGTGGACTGACTTATTTATGGATGTAGTATCTAAGCATGCACCACTGGAAGTACATCGAGTAAAGACTGAAATTCAACCTAATTGGCTTACTACTGAAATCCTAGATGCTATGAAAACATGAGACAAATTCAAGGCTGTGGAAAACCATGCACAATATAAAGTATGGAGAAATAAAATAACAAGTATGATTAAAAAAGCTACAAAAAACTATTATCAATCATTGCTTGAAAACAAAAAGAGCAACACAAACTCCATTTGGAAAGTCTTCAATGAACTCACTGGAGGAACGCACAAAAAACAGACAAATAAAATTCACTCACTTCTGGTAAATAACACCATAGTCACTGATGTAACTGACATTGCAAATGTTTTCAATGATTTTTTCATCAACATTACCACAAAGTTAAAAGAGCCAGTGATAGAAAACAACTTTAATGAACTGAAAAAGTTCTGCAGCAGTAAAATCTCTAAGGAGGTATGTTTCTCTATCCCACCAGTGTCAAAAAACTTTGTTAAAAAATGTCTCAGTGAACTTGATACCAAGAAAGCTACAGGACTTGATCAGATTGGTCCATGACTCATTAAATCTTCTGCCTCTGGTATTGTAGATAGCATAACATTCATAATTAATTTAAGTATTGCAACCTCATCTGTCCCCAAAATATGGAAAACTGCAAAAGTAACTCCTATTCACAAATCAGGTTCTAAGGATGATGCTGATAACTACCGACCAATCTCAATACTACCAAACTTGTCAAAATTGATTGAAAAACATGTCCATGACTCATTCATGTCATATTTAACCAAACACTTGCTGTTACACCCTAATCAATCAGGCTTTAGACAGAACCATTCCTGTGAGACTGCCTTGATCTCCCTAACTGATAAATGGCTTCAAGCACTTGACCAAGGTAGAATAATAGGAACTAGGGCTGTCAACGGGTACTCGGGTACCCGGGTACCCGACCATATTGAAAAACCCGGGTATTGAAACGTAAATGCGGGTACCCGTAAAAAAAATTCACCACACTCGCCAACCACTTCAAACAGGTGTGACAGCTATGGCTTTAATTAGAAACCAGATCCCTGCTTAATATAAATAAACAATACATCAGAGAGTCTGTTTGGATTAATAAAATTCATTGGCATTGTGCAACAGGACAAACCGTTATCCCCGAGGCATTATATACCAAGGTTAAAACATAGCATTGTTCTACAGGTAATAAACCTCTTTGTAGATGATAACTATTGATTGTGGGTGCTAAATGATCGGTACATTGCGTGCTCTTTTAATGAAATCCAGATGGATACCTTTGATTTCCGAACACACATGTCGAAGAAATCCCACAATTTATATTATGAACAATTATCACCTAGACACCTTGAAATCTTCGTACACACACACACACACACACACAAAGACGGTTTTAACGCATTACTCTTGACATGTGGTAAAGCTGCTTTACACGCATGCGTGGGTAATTCAAATCTGCGGTCAAAAGCCGATGAATAAACGTGGTCTGTTCTAACAAGGACTTATACTTTAAAAAAAGGTGAGTGTTCTAAAGGATTTAACGCGGCTGATCACAGTGATCATTAAAAGTTGGATTATACCTACCATCTGTGTACAAAGGTCATTCTAAATAAATTTATTAATTAATAGCGTGCGGTCAGATCATTCGCAGCTACATCGGTGCGGACGCATCAGACCGAGTAGTGCATTACACGGTTAGCCTCTATCGCCATATAAAATATTAAAGAAATGGGGATAACAATTAGTTGGTCTACGGTTGTACATGTCATTCATGTGCTAACGGGTACCCGTTAAATTTCGCAACGGGTACCCGGGTTGGTTTTTCGTGATTTTTGACAGCCCTAATAGGAACTGTATTGGTAGATTTCAGGAAAGCTTTTGACATGGTGGATCATGAAATCCTTTTGAAGAAACTGAAAATCTACCAGTGAGATGAAAGAACAATTAGATGGTTTACTTCGTACTTAAATGAGAGAACACAACATGTTTACATAAATAATGTTCTGTCTGAACCTGAAACAATTAGATATGGAGTACCACAATTCTCAATTCTAGGTCCACTACTATTCATTTTAATTATTAATGACCTACCACTTTTACTAAGAGACTCAATATCATCTACAGATCTCTATGCAGATGACACAACATTATCAGACATCCAAAACACAAAGCATGAGCTCGAAATTTCTTTGCAGAATGCACAAAACAAACTGGAAAACTGGTGCACATGTAATGGCATGGTGGTAAATACTGGTAAAACTAAAATATTACTTATCTCAACATGGCAAAGAAGGACAAATCTTGATAGTGGTGAACTATGTCTGACATGGAAGGATACAAATCTGCAAATAGTCTGTCATGATAGACTACTTGGTGTTCTGGTAGATAATAACCTATCATGGACTGAACATATCAAACATACCAGTAAAAAAGTCAGTTCAAGTTTATGGCTTCTCAGTAGGATAAGACATTTTCTCCCTGAAAGGCACAGAAAACTATTTTATAACAGTTACATACAACCCTATTTGGACTACTGTAGTACAGTATGGGGTAATTCAAATGATAAAAACATAGCAAAGCTGGCACATCTTCAAAAAAGAGCATTTGGGCTAATATCAGTCCAGAAAGAAAGCAAGGAAAGTTTAGCTGGTAGGTTAAAAATATTACCTATTAAAGACCGAATCTGTTTGAGAAAAGCCAGATTAATGTACAGGATATCTCAGAATAGTGCTCCTGAATATTTACAATCACTATTCCAGTATAGGCTACCTGGTAATACTCCCCACCTGCGATCCGTGTCTACCAAACAGTATAAAATTCCCAAACCAAATAAGGAGTTATTTAAAAAAAGTTTCCAATACTCTGGAACTCTGCTCTGGAATAGTATTCCAGTTGAGATTAGAAATGCCCACTCTATTTCCTTCTTCCAAACCCAATATATCCAGTGGCTTCAGAGATGCAACTTAAATAAATGAATTCCTTTGTATGAGGGCCTCAAGGTGGATTAGTTTTTAGCTATTTGTGTTACCCTTTTTAAATAAGGTCATTATTATTATTATTATTATGAACAGGTCAGATATATGTAAGTCAGTTAGTAGTAATGTCCAGATAAAAATGAGCATAGTATAACTTTTTGTTTACCTCTGGTGTATTCACTTGCTTGGCTCTTATCAACTTTTACTGACACTTTCTGCATCACATGTGGCTGATTTATAATTGGTCTTTCATTTTGAGGTTAAGAGCAAACATGGAAATTGAGATCCCATGAAAAGTATTTGAACCACAGCATTAATATTATTATTATTATTATTATTATTATTATTGTTAAACCCTTTCAAATGCATGTACCCTTACTCTGCATGTGACCATCTGGCAAAGTCAGTGTTATTTAATTTTTTAAAACATTTTCACTTAAAATTTATGTAGTCATAATTGCAAAAGCCAGGTGTCATACTTGAGCAGTATATTTGTATAAGGTTATTAAAAAATCTCGGTTAAGCTGTTTTTTAAATTTATTTATGGTCATTAGTCCCAAACCCTGGGAGGGTTAGTTATCATACTTGGATTGTAGAATCAGGAAGCTCTACTGCTTCATTCAGGGTTCCCACACTACCATGAAAAGTCCTTGAATTTCACAAATATTGTCGAAAGTCAGGAAATCTCTGGGAATTTTCCTCCACAGTTATATGCCTGAAACAATTGCATAATTGAATCATGGTTGAACTGACCTTGAGTTACATTTATTGAGTTCTAACCAGAATATTAGGAGGTTGCAGTATGGATCATTGGGTGCTTGTCATAAATATATTGTTGAGACAATCCAAATGCACAGTGGATTAGATTCATCTTGTAGACTTTGTTTCAATGACAGTTCTTTTTTTTTATATGGAAGGTATGAAAACCAGTCTAGCATCACAAGAAGAGAACATGGTGGCATTAAAGCATAGCCGCTTAGTGGATGGGCTAGCAAACTTAAACATTGTTAAATCGAGTTATACCTGCATATAATCGATATGAAAATTATTTTTTTTCTCAGAAATTGCAAGTATTAAAATAGTTATGTCTTTAATCTGCTGAAAGATGATAAAACTAATGCGTTGATGAAATTTGAGCTGGTACTAGCAATTTCGATTGCTAGTCGCATGAGCACACAGAATCTCACAACCGTCATTTTCAGATATTGTAGAAAAAAATATTAAAGGAAAGTCGTATACTAGTAGCAGTAAAAATACACAAACAAAAGAACATAAAATTCTCTATTTATTCCAAGACCTACTTCCGGAGTTTTGTTGTATCACGTGACTACCACATTGACATGTGCCTCTCATGCTGGGAGCATACGAAGCAGGGAACCAGACTACTCAGTATGATGAATCAGACTGGCCAAGTTTCTTGTATTTTTTCCCAAAATAAATATGTTGAGAATTATATGTTCGTTCCGGTTTTTGCAAAAGGTATCAGACTTTCATTCAATGTAATTAAAATTTTGTACAACGACATTAAAAAGGAGTTTGTTTTTTATATCACGTGACTATTGGACTTACGATATTGTTGTTTGAGAGTTGTGAAGTCATGTGACTTACTGCAAATGATGAATACTGGGTCAGGTTTTATCAATGCCGAGTTTTGTCTAGTCTGTCAGCGGATTAATGAATATAATACTTGCCATTTTTGAGAAAATAAATAATTTTCCTATCGATTTCATGTAGGTATAAGTCATTATAACATAGTTTAAATTTTCTAGGCCTACTGGTAAGCTATCTTACGGTGGCGGCAATTCCAATCTTTTTTATATGTAATTGCTCTGAATCCACACTCCATCCTAAATGTCCAAATGTGAAAAATGGGGTTGGAATATTCGAAGGATTAGAAAAATGTTGAATCTCTGAACTTAACTTTGGTGCAGAACTATTACGCAGTGACATGTAGCTTGAAGCATTGGTTTCAGATCTTAAATAGAATGCAGGAGAAATGGGAAATTGTCATCCCTTTTATTATATATTAATAAACAATAAGAGCCCATGCATCAATACAGGTTTTGGGACTGGTTTATTGAACTACAAGAAGATAAGATGATTTTATAGAAATTTTGGTCCTTGTTTATACAACAATTCATAACTTTGAAGGTCTTTTGTCTAAATTTAAATCAACCCTTGTGTAAATGTCTTTAAATGATGGAATTTTTAACCAGATCGTCTTAAGGAGTTTAGGTTGATTGAAAAATCTTGTTTGAGATTTTTAACCAGACTGTCTTAAGGAGTTTAGATTGGTTGAAAAATCTTGTTTGAGGATTTTATTGGCACACATAAATTCAGGGTTAAACTTTTTTCATTACAAGATTAGATTCTAATACTTTGCATTTATTGGGATTTTTTTCATACTGTGATAGGAAATGTTTACTTTGTATAACATGCACATATATTGCTCTTGAATTCTTTAGAATTAAAGGTTTGAAAGGACACGCAATAATTTATGCTGATTATGTTGTTTCCACATAGCAACATAATGCAGGTCAGCAAAGTAAAGTTAGGATTTGTATTCTGTACATTGAAATGGCTTTAAATGCCATTTTATAGGAATATAGTAAGATTTGTTTTGTGTGACTCATTTTGGGGTTTTGTACATGATCATCTTTTCTGATATGTTTTTTCAAGTCTTGAAAGACAAAACATCCTCAGATTTGGAAAATGTATGTTTTATAATCCAAAATGTTCTTTAATTCCATTCAGTAATGGTCATATGTTAATCTTGAAAAAATTAATTTCATCCTGAAAAGACTTGGAAATTTATATTTAGAAAAGTGTGGGAACCATGTTCGTTGCATCCCAGCCCTTTATCTGAGACCCGTGCATGGCCAAGATCAGTTGAAGCTCTTTTTATGCTTTTGGTTGAAAGTTTTTTGTATGGTCATAAGTCCTAAACCTTTGAAAGGATGGTGACTGTATCATTCTTGGAGTGTTGAATGACTAATCATTGTCCTTGTATATGCATGCAGTCCCATTGATCCTCATTTAATTTGAAAATGAAAATATATCTTTATCAAGCAGGAAAGTAGGTAGTTTCATTGAACTTTTATTTTCATTATTATTATATTTTTTATTTAATTTTTAACCAGTTCATATTCATACTTTTTATCCTGCATGAAATTATCTTCCTTTGTACATAAACAGCGATTTTCTAGTGATGTATATCGGATTCCAAATCATTCAGGCATATAAATGAGCTTGTTACAAATTGAGGCAATATAGATAAGGCTGAGGAAGTAACTTTTGAAATCATTTAAGTGTGAAAATGCCAGCAATTCCTTAAGTCTAATTATGTAGTGTTCAGAGCTGGTAGATATGATAGTCATGATAGAATCCTCAAGCATCATGTCTGGGAAAAACATTAAATATTATCTAATGTTACCCCAACACTGAATGTTTAATGGAAGTTATACAGACTTTAATTAAAAGGATCATTTTGTGCATTTCTTGTGATTCTCATTTTGAAATAATTGATTTGCACAGATTTAAAGTAGTTGTCATAAAAAAAAATGTAATTTGTTCAGTGATATCTTTTTTTTCCATTTTTAAATGCCACATAGTTGGTGATATACTGCTCTGGTATTTATTCATATTTTACTTAAAGAGTGATAAAAGTTAAGATACATATCAATGTAAAATGTTTGTGAAAGCATGGCTGTTGAATGTGTAGTAAATTGGGGGAAAAAATGCCTGAGATGTTATGCAGTGACCATGTTTCACTTTCACTTTCATACTTTCAGGATCTAATGTGTCTTCAACAATTCAAACTATCTACAACAAAAGCAGCTTTAAAGATCGAAAGAAACCTCATGCTTTTGCACTTTAGACTTATCACCTGTATGAGAATTTATTTTCAAAAAGTGGTGAGCAGTACAGAAAAGATTTTTTATGCAAAACGTCTGATTAAAAATATGTCTGAGGACAGCTCATCAGGATTAAGTAGTTTGCTCTCTTTCTCTCTCTCTCTCTCTCTCTCTCTCTCTCTTTCTGTCTCTGTCTGTCTCTCCAAAACTGTTTCACTCCACCAAAACCTCGAGGGATCAAGATTATTAACAAATGTCTAAATCATTGGGACTAAAATGGTTAGGAAGAACAGTTACTTCGGGTGGAAATGGATACAACAGTGTTTGCCTCAAGATATGAAAGGTGCTTTAAAAGTCTAAGAGATTATTTAGTCATATTCTGAGAGGGTTATAAGCCTCAAGGGCCTAAGAGATTACCATGATAAAAATAGATCATCAAAGCAAATTTGAACTGTCAGGAACTAAGAAGTGTAGGCCCTGGCTGGATGCTGAAAAAATACGTACAATTTGGAAAAGCATAATATGTCAAAAACAGATGCCATTTCCCCTTAAATTTTTTTAAACAAATAGCACTTTGGATAAATGAATGGGTCTCTTGCAGTGATTTGTCAGGAAAACATGTCTCATAAGCAGGCAAATAATGTTGGGTTGTGAGATTGTTCTCTTACATGGACAAATAATATGTCGGTTCAGTAGCCATTAAATGTAGCCATTAAAGCCCCGAATGCCTTAGTTGCATGCAAACAAGTTGTATATGCCGAATCATCAGAATAATACTGAATCTTGAAGATACTGGTCATAAACATTGGTGGATTAAATTATAAGCCATGTAATTTCTTCCTTGAACTGAGAAACGCTGCCATTTTTCACATGTACACGAATTAATCTTATATTGATTGGTGACATCTGTGGGTGAACTGATTTCGGTCGAAAGCTGGAACAGAAAATATGATGTCACCGTTGTAAGTGTAAGAAGTTAACTCCATGCTATGTAATAATGTTTAATTTTCATTGGTCCAAGTTTGCCCTTTCAGATATTCCATTGCCCCAGATGATCACCACTATTCAACAGAGTTTTATTTTTATCTAATAAACACATTTTCTTCACAGATTCATATTAAGGAAAGTGGGCTTGCCTCTCTTTATTCCCTCTTGAAACATTTTGTGCATCACATGCAAAAGTTGTTGTTATAAGATTAGTTACTAACAGAATTTGTCAAATGTATCACATCACTATTTTTGGAGCAGTCCTGAAAAAGAACAAAATTACATCGACTTCATTGACTGAATTAAGGAGTGGCATATCTTAAAACTGAATATTTGAATGTCACTTAAACCTAGAAGATGGTTTATGTCAGGTAGCTTTTTTAACAAATCATTTCCATCATTCCAATCTTTGTTAGATTGGAAGAGTGGTGAAATTTATTATATACGGTAGCATTGGGATATAAATACCTTATAGTGACAGGACTCTATAACCATGGTAACTACTTGATATTCATTTTTTCCCTTACAACTTAATGCTGCTGAATTCAAAATGTTAATGTGTCATGCATCAACTTTGAAAGTCACAAAAGTGTTTTCAGCAGACTTTAAAAAGGCACACTGAGGACTGTATGCTATTTATGGTTAAAAAAATAAAGTTAATGGTCTCTGAAGGTTCTTAGCATCATAAACAATAATAACAATACTAAGTATTAATATTGTGTAATTTATTTGTAAGTAACGTACAGTGGATTTGAATCGGCCTGCCCAGCTCATAATTTCTTGAAACTTTGATAAAATATATGTCGTGACTAGACTGTGAGTAGGGCACCATCGCTGGGCCCCATTTGATAGTCAAGGTCAGGGCAAGGAAGAATTTAATTCCTTTACTTGTATCTATATTGGTTGATAATTTTTGAACTGTTATAGATGTTTGAATGGATCTTTAGCCGTATGATATAGACAGTATGTATCATTCAGCTAGCCATGTCTTGTGCATAAAGGTTAAGGTCACAACAAGTGGAGATGTAATTTGATCATTTGTATCATTATCTGGAGTATAACCTTTGGACCACTGAAGATATTTTAATGAAACCGTAACCAGTTATATATCATGCACTGAAGATATTTTAATGAAACCTTAACCAATTATATATCATGCACTGACAGTGTTTTGCATACCATAGCCAATTATATATCATGCACTGACAGTGTTTTGCATACGATAGCCAATTATATGTCATGCACTGACAGTGTTTTGCATACCATAGCCATGCTTCTGCATCAGGTTGAAGATCACAGCCAAGAAATATGTAACTATGGCTTGCATCCTGTTATGTGTACATGTTTTGAATTGCATGATGATTTTAATGAAACTTGATCCAGTTGTATATGATGACAAGGCTGTGTCACCTACCATAGCTATGACTCTTGCCCCAATTTCTAGATTATGGGTAAGGAAAATGTAAATACTTTACTTTTAATCAGATATGGATTCAACTTTTAAACCAGTGAATATATTGTATGGAATTTGAGCTCTTTATATATCTTCATTTGACAGTGTCTTACACATTCACCATCATTTCTTCTGTCTACAGTGTCAAGTTAACATCAAGGGATAATGTATGTTAGTGCCATGTTTCCTTACTCAGGCCATCCCTTTTAACCTCAAAATAGGATGCAATATGATATTTAATTTAATTTTTGGCAATACTAGATTAACATTGTGGCTCTCATCTTTCTATTCAAATGATCTTAAAGTAGTTTTCCTCTTTTCCAGCTGGGCTTACACTGGCGGTTGTCAAAACAAAGGTGTGATAGTAGTAGTATGATGGAATATGTGAGTACTACATGATTGATTTTCATGATATCATTTAGATGTAAATTTCATATATCTTTTAGATGTAAATTTCATTCTTACAGCACTCCCACACTGCAAAGCTGTTTATTATAACATAGTTCCTGTTATAAGATGAATCTGGTCATGAATCATGTTTCATTGTGCAGTAAGAAATATATATATATATATGTGTGTGTGTGTGTGTGTGTGTGTGTGTGTGTGTGTGTATTTGATTAGAATGCCATCTTGATATGAGCCACTTTACTCTGTGACTGCCATGAACAGTAATTGTGTTATATCTAACGAATTAGGGGCTGCGAGTGGCCGAGTGGTCTAAAGCGCTCTCCGTTATGGATCACTGCCATCTCACCTCTGTCTGCGTGGGTTCGAGTCTCCGATTCGGCCAGTGTGGGTATGTGAGAAAGCTTGCCAGTAGTTTCTTGTGGGTCAATGGTTCTTTCCGGGATTTTCCTGGGTTCTTCCTCTACCATTAATACTGGCCGCCATGTATAGCTTATTGTGTGCTGAAAAATGGCGTTAAACCCTACAACAACAACAGTCTAAAGAATTACCATTAAGTATATTATATCAGACCTTTTACACTCATAATTTAAGCATAAATTTCTTCACTGATCATCCATGAGCTTTAATCTCCTTTATGTTTTAGTCAAGGATTCATTACCACAATTCCTAGCCTGCACATAGAAAGAATTTGTTTATCTACATGTATACATGTATCCAGTTCATTTTATTAAAAGTATATCAGTAACAATTATATCTCTGCAAATCACTTATATTCATGTGGCAATCTTTCAACGCAATGTCAGAGTGAAATGATAGGCATATGCTTAGAAATATATGGTGCAGTATGTTGCCACATCCTGGAAGCACCATTCCTAAATCTGGACCCCCTGTTTTAATGGGATTTGTGGCTACTTGATGCACAGGCCATGTTATGCTTCCCATGGACATATATTGTGTCCAGTCAGAATGTCGGATTAATGTCTTTTACTTAGAGTTTTATGTTACTGAAATAATATATTTAGCTATGTTGCAAATGAGAGACAACTCATTCGAGTCAATTGAGTGGCACATTTTCAGCCAAGACCCCAATGTTGTGCATAGACAACTCTGATCAGTTGCTGGGATCATTTCCTTGTAAGCTGTGCCCATATAAATCTGTGTAAGAAAAATAGCCAGATATAATCCTCCATTGCCTCACATGATGGCTTGATGAGACAATGCGAGTAACAAGAGTAATTACCACTGACTTATATTCCTTTGGACACTGTTTAAATAGTGTGTATCATTTATATGATTTACAGGATAATATCCAATTTAGTCAAAACATGGCAAGTTAAACATTTACTGGAGTCAGTAATAGAAAACACATTTTGGAAAAGCAGCTATTTACATAAAGGAGTAAGTAATCAATGTACAAAAGTGATAACTGTAGGTAAAGATAAATTGAGTTTGTGTGTGTGTGATTAGGATTTTTAATGTACCTTGAACAATTTTTTTGTCATATCACTATGATGTCTACAGTGTGGCAGTTTATAGTGATGTCCGGCACTAGGGCATCATGCCGCAGACATGTAGCATGATGTATCACCCAGTCACATTATCCTGACACCAGGCCAACCAGTCCTAACACTAACCTCTTAATGCTGAGCGCATGGCGAGGCAGCTGTTAGTACCATTTTTGTAAGTCTTTGGTATGACTTGGCTGGTGATCGAACCCACAACCTTCCTCTTCTGAGACGGACACTCTAACCACTAGGCCACCGGAGCGGTATAAAGATAAATTAAAATTTAAGGATTATTATTATTATTATTATTATTATTATTTATTCTTAGTGTTATTTTATTTATTTATGTATGGAGCAGACAGCTGAGACAACATAATATAGCATATGACTGCATTATTTAGATGTGTAAATAGCTTAATTTTGTTTACTGCCTGTAAATTGGTAATTGTGTAAATGAACATTGCTGTGAGTGATGTACAAGTTGCTGTCAATGTTATAGGAGTTCCTGTGAGTGATACAGGAGCTATCTTCCAATGGATAAGAAGACTGTTTAGTAGGATTTTCCTGTTAGTTCTCTTCTCCATCAAATACATTACCCAATAACTTTAATCTTACAAATTACTATTGCTACATACAGAATCCCTCTCTCCCATAGACTTGAAAAGGGTCTCTCCAAAAATACATTGTATAGACAAAGGGAAGTAACTCTTACAGAGAACATTCCATTGGTATGTACATATAGAAATTTGGGTTTTTCTCCTGGAGCATCACTTTTTCTGGACACTTGCTTATTTCTCCAGGCGATTCATCTTTTATGAATTATGGACACCTACATTTTTTTCCTGGATCATTGTTTTTGGTTCCATTCAAAACTTGACTAAAGTGATGTAACATTTTTACTTTGTTGCATATAGATATGAATTTTTTAAAATTACCTCATATTGGTAGACATTCATGAGAGTATTGCCATAAGGTTAAAAGTTGACATGCTTGACTAGAATGTATTCCTTCATCTACTGACAGTGGAACACATTCCTGACGAGTGTATTGACCTCCATGATGGAAACAGAAATATTGTGATGTGAATTCGTTGAAGAAACTTGATGATGAAATGTACTAAATGTTTGATATTTTGAGGGAGTTCAGCTTATAGGATAAATTTGGATTGTATGTTTGAAAGATTTTGCATGTTTTATTTTAATGTCTTTTTATATACATTTTACAAAATTGTAACATCTTTGAGGTTTCAGCTTTGATTTTTTTAACTACTTTAAAGTTTTGGTAGACTTTCATTTTCTTTCTGTGTGTTGTTTTTGCAATTTTTTCATATTTACATTTTTTAAGTTTTACTAAAATTTTGCACCATATAGCCAGTGTTGAGTTGATGTACCATTAAACTCTACAACTGCTGAAATGTACAATAGAATTTTTAGATGACTTGAAATTTTTGTTATTTTTGATAGATGGATAAAATTGTCTTTTTGAGCATAAATTTAAGCTTTTACGTTGACATTACTACCATCTTTTCTTTACTTGTAGGTACTTGTGATAGAATTTCTTCCAAAAGTATCTATTTTGAGACCTGACTGACAAGACGATGGAGGTTTGTTCTCATCATGCCTCACACCTGAATCAACTTACACCAAGTATCACCGTGTTTTTCACCTGAGATCATCAGTGACCATTTCAAGTTTCCAGTCATTTGTATGAAGAATGTAAGAAGTTCATTGTATCATTGCTGATATTTATGAGTGAATGTATGTTGAGTATTGGTGTTTGTGTTTGTGTGAATATGCATATGGTTAATCTCAATTATATAGGCACCTTTTGAAGGTGTCACCTTATATTCTTGGTTGAGTTTGTGATGATACTTTAATTTGTATATATTGGTTAATGATCATGATTTTGATAAATAAGTAATAACAAAGAAATTCCACTTTTATACTAATTGCCTATTTAATACCAAATTTATAGATTTGCAGTGCACACCCAGTACGTATTGATCTGCCATCATGTAATGTGCTGGAAGGTCAGGGTTAATGTTTGCTTTACTTATGATTCCATTTGAATGATGTTGATTTTGATCTGCAGGAACATTATGTGATAACAGTTTGATATTTGCAGTTTTCCACTGGTGAATTCTCAAATTTGAGATATCTGTACTTTCTAATTACCATATTATTTTTCATTAAAAACAGTTTCTTTTTTAACCTTTTCTACTTAATTACAGAATAATTATTTGTTCATTGTGAAATTTTAAAACAAATTGGATAAAAGATAGTAAAGTTGTAACAGTTGAATATGTCGATGTTATATTGTAAAATTGTCCATGGTGTCGGACCATCAGATGTTATATTGTAAAATTGTCTGAGGTGTCGGACCATCAGATATTATCATGTTATGTATTGAACAAAGCCCTGTTTCAGTGGTCAGTGGTACATTGGATTATTGAATAAAGAAACGCTTGACTAGCAGCTGGTGGTAGGTAGGTAGATCTTGAGAATTCGATGATTGGGTGTGTGTTGCACACTGGCAAAGAAAGTAGATAAATATGTGCTGGAAGCTGGTTCATCAGATGGGTTCTAGAATTGGACAAATGCAAGATGGTTATTATTTTGTATGGATTCATTTTCTTTGTAATATTGATCTCACTTATTGCTGTTGTTGCAGTTTTATAGACTATAAACTTTCATCATACATTTTAATGGAAAACTTTACTTTGCTAAGTTCTGTAAGTAAAACTTCTTGTTATGATCTTCAAGCAGGGATATAAATAATATTTCTGTATTCATCAATTTTGCCCTCTTATACAAAATAGGTGTTTTGGCAATTACTAGGTTATGTGTCCTAAGAACAGTTTATCAAGAGTTGTTTCCCTTTCATTGAAGCAAAATCAGCCCATTTGTTTGTGTGTGATATCACTATGAATATAAAGAGATAGATTATCTTCTTCATGATAGCATTCATGTTGCTGTTCATGCCAGTTGTTAATTTTATCGTTAAAGTTTTTGCCCAAAACTTGCTTAATAGCCAGAGAACAAACTTATATGTCCCCTTATTATTTTAAAACAAATTTGCATCCAGTGGTTATTCGTTTTTCTTAAGTGCTCTGACCTTGTTAAATATTTGCAATCTGTAAAAATTATGTAACTTTCTTTATAAATAGTACAGTTCAGCACTATGTATGAAATTACTTTATGTTATTATTTTTTTGTGTGCACAGAATATTTTATATGTCTATTATGTGAAAGCGATGTCCATGGTAGTGCTAGAATAAAAAAAATCTTTCAGATAAGAATCTTAATCTGCAGGCCATGATTGTGAGTTGTGGGTTCAATTCCTGCCTGCAAATCATGTTTTCTTCTTCAGATTTATTACCAATTCATAATTAGGATTACAACCGCTATCTTGCAAATCCAGCCCTCCCATGCCAAATAATAGTTTTGCTTGTTTTAGCAGTGAAAATGCTAAAAGGTCATCTGCTGTAAATGTGAAAGTCAGACTAGAATGGTTTCCCCTTGGATAGATGGCTCTGCACCAAATCTTATTGGTTATGAGTTACTAATTTTGCTCATGCTTGGAAGCATATTCTGTCTCTCAAGACCTTTCAAATACCAAACTTATTTGTTCCTTTTCATCAGTTATCACCTCATGGAAGTATTCTCAGGTTGTTTATTTACTGCATGCTTCATCTTCATTGTTGATAACATTTCACACTTTATTGTTCTAACATTATCATATGATAAGGTTGTTGGCACCGTCTTAATTACATGTCTTTTCGTCTACAGGACTTTAAACTAAACTTTATTATGAATTCTGTCAAGTACTTGATCTGTTGCTGCATTTTGTTTAGATCACTGTTAATTTTCTTGGGCATTATTCTTTATTCATACCATCACATCCATAGTAAATTCATTGTTATGCTCTCTCAATTGACATTTTTCAACACAATGGGTAGGATTAAGTATGTAGGGTTTAAGCATTTCAAATTGGCTGAAGACAATCACTTATCTTTATAAATTGAACGGGCTGCAATTCAGACCATATATGATGTGTGTTTATGAACAGTGTCACTGCCAGGCAGCTAACTCAGGTGAAAGGGAGAGGAATGAAGTGTATGATCAGCGATGTGGAAACCACCATTCTTGTTGACAATTCCTGCCATCATGAAGTTTTCTCACATCACTGGTCCTGCTGTTCCCATCATCATTGCAATCAAGCAAGAGTTTTCTGTCCTTCTCAGCTAGTATTGTTATGGTATGGTGGTCTTTCTGGACCATTAGTGGAGATACCATCAAGAGAGACAAACACCTAAAATGTCTGTTAGGATCTTTCCTGAGATAACTACTGGATACTGATCAGCTACCATCTCCAGTACAGCTAAGACCTATGCCTCCGACATCTGGGACTAGGTATAGTGATCTATTTTCTGTCTCTACCCAGTTCCTGCTTTATTGCTTGGCACCCAGTCAGTACTGACATATTAAAAAGGTCCACCTAAGCCATTCCATGACATTTCCATCACCTAATATAGGCTTTAGTTCTGATTACGGTGAGGTTTCTTGTATAGCATATATTAGTTGTAGTTCTAGGCACCACAAGTCAGTTGTCTACAGACTGTGTCTCAAGCTTTGGGGCAACCTCGACCTACACCATCCACCACTGGGGACTAGGTCTCTTTATCTACTTTGTCAGTACACTCATTGCACAGTGCTGCATCCAGAGCAACAACTACTAGATTCAGTATCAACATCATATGGTGGCCCACCAGAACCATTTTTGGACACTCCATTACTCATACAGAAGCAGACTCGGATGATCATTCCCAAGATAGCTGGTACTTGATATAGATGCATGAAATCATCTTGCCTTGAACCACATCTCCAGCTCTTAAACAGGCTTGAATTGTCCTATCTAGCACTGTTAACTTGTGCTAGAAACTGTTTTGAAACCAGGACTGGGAAGACAGGTTACAGTACATGTGGCACATTAAAAGAAGCCTTTCTGAACCTGTTAGGGGACAGAATTTCTCAGTCAAGACTAAATCCCGTGCTATATAGCTTTCTTTCTATTGTTCACCAATGTATTACAATCAAGTGACATATTTGAAGATGAAACCAATTTTTACAGTGAATTATGATTCTTTGATAATACTTACCAGACCATAATATAGACTAACTGTCCTAAACCCTCAATACAAGCAAACGTTCATGTCAAACCAGGCTTATCTAGAAATGGTTTGACGCTAGTCTGACTTATAAAGCCAATGCCTTTGTAACACTTACTTGACAAAAGAAGCCAAAAGATGTTAATGCTTTTCTTTGCTTGGGAGTGCTGGATTTTCAAATTAGTGGATATACTCCTGCTGTTTTATAAGTAGGTATGTATTATTGATGTGCATATTTTACTAAAAAATTTAGTTTCCCAGTCCCACACCAGAATATGTCAGGTTAATTATTATTGTCATTTTCCCAGGTAGCACAAATTGTTACTCTGAAAGGAAAAATTTAACTTTGTGTTTTTAGAAGGATCATGCAAGATTTTATTTATATTGGAAAATGTGTTAAACACTGAAAAACACTAGGCAAAGTAGCATTGTGTCAAACAAGATGAATTTAGACATTACCTGAGGTAAAATAGAAGTCACAAAGATTCTGTATGTGTTTTGATGCCTGAAAACAAGGTCCCACAATTATGAGAATGTTAGGAAATTGTGTCTTAGCAGGCTTCTGTGCCATTCAGTTTTTAAAAAATTCCTCAAATTAAGAATTTGCATTATCTCCCTTATGGTATTTCTGAGAATTCTAGGATTTATTAGAGGTAGATCAGTTAAACAGATAAAAATAAATCTCTAATTTTTAAATTGTACTGGAATTTTTTTTAATTTTCTGAAAAGTAAATTAAGGAATTGATTTGAAGAAATCCTGAACTTTTTCTTCATTATAAAACAAGACTGATTTCAGGAAAATGTAAGATGTTCTAACTTCTTTATTTTACTTTGTAATGCCTGCCTAATTCTCAGTGAAAAAACTCCTGATTTCAAACCAGGCAATAAGTTAAGTGTTTATAAATCTCAGTTTAAGGAAGAAATCTTTAGTTATTTATTGAGATCAAGATGTGGTTATTACATGTACATATGCTTCACATGGCGTAATACTGAAGTTGTGACCTGCAAAGTTGACAATTTCTGTTTCGTTCACTCTTGCAGAGGAGACAAAAGTAGAAAACTGTTATAAAGGCTTGAAAAACTTGATGTCTCTCATACTATAAGGATAAGAAATGAGAATTTCTTGGCTTGAGAAACTTGATGTCTCATACTATAAGGATAAGAAATGAGAATTTCTTGGCTTGAGAAGCTTAATGTCTCTTATACTATAAGGATAAGAAATGAGAATTTCTGCAGTAATCTATATGCCCTGAATTTATTTTACACTTAATTGGAAAAGAATCCCCAAAATTTACATTTCTACTTTTCAGAGAAAGTAGAAGATTGGACTAAATTTTCAAGGATCCTCTAGTAGCATCTTTAATTTGGCAGAATTCTGATGGTGTATATCATTTTGTTGCAAGAGGTTCATATTAATATTTTATTTTTTAACTCTGTTTGACACGTACCAGATGAATATATGAAATCTGGTTTGTAATCTGTCATCTATTGTTCAGAGTTCAATTCATTAGCACAAGTTTGCTACTACTCCTAAAATACTGCCATGAAACTTTTCACATACAAACATCCCATTGTCTAGTTGGACCTAAATGAAAATAGTGCTGCTTAGACATCCAACATGGCCACAACAGCAGCCATTTAAAAAATCACAGTATCACTCCTTTTCCAGAATGGATGGTCCTATCATGATGGGGTTTTCAATAAAGGACTTCTTGAAATGTCAAATTTATCTAAATGGTGCTAGTCTGATGTCCAAGATGGCCACCTGGGTAGCCATTTTTTAAAATCTTGTTATTGCTACCCCTCCTAGACTGAAGATTAATAACAATATGGGATTTTCACCAGAAGTCTTAGTAGGATGTCCAATTTATCTTAAATGAAAATGGTTCCTCCAGGACATCCATTATGTTGTGACAATGACCATCTTGAAAATCCTTTTATCATTACTTCCCCTGCACAGAAAAACACATTGATATGGGGTTTCCATCAGAAGATTTTTAATATGTTAAGCTAAGGTGACCTTTCTGGAAAATATTGTTATCGCTACTCCTTGAATGTGTGGTCATATCAACATGGGGTATTGATTCAAACATTTTTTGTATCTGCTTGGTCCTAAAATTCTAATCAGTTTTATACCCAGGGATTTAGTTTAAATTGTCAGTTAAGTGTGTGTGTGTGTGTATGTGTGTGTGTATATATATATATATATATATATATATATATATATATATATATATATATATATATGTGTGTGTGTGTGTGTGTGTGTGTGTGTCTGTGTGTGTGTGTGTTGGGTTTCATTCTCTTTACCAAGTATAGTTTGTATTACTTATAATAGTAACATTTTTAATTGTATAGTCTTACTAAAATTAGTAACAAAGAATAGATATACTGGCCTTTCATGTTGATATTAGACATTTAGCCCTCATAATATTATCTCATGGATATTTCCACAGATAGTAATACTTGAAAAAATTATAGGCAGTGATTTTTAAAGAAAATTACAATAAGTTCTTAAATGTTCCAAATATTAATACAATTCATCTCATGACATAAAAAAATAAAAAATAAAAAATAACAAAAAGTGCCATCAACCTCAATATCACTGGTGTTTTGTTCTTAATTTTGATCTTACATATGTAATACACTTACATCCTCTATGCCACCAGTATTTATAATACTTTAATAAAGTTTAGGGGTTGATTAATACTTTGATATTGAGTTAGGGACTGATTAAACTAAGTGCAAATTGCCAGATTCTTCCAGTTTGTTTTCACTACCAAATCACTAACAGAGGTTGAAATTTTGTCCATTTTTGTTGTGAATTTGTAGATCAGAAACATCCAGTCACAATATCAGCTTTGTAAAATATGTTTCCATTTTCTGTGTTTGTCTCTTGTTTGTATGACATGACTGTGTGCATGCAGAAATCTTTGACATAAACAAAGGTAATTTTTGTGTGCAAAAGTTTGATAACTGCAATGCTGTTTTTTCTCACAGCTACAAAAAGCAAGATTTAATGTCACATTCGGAGAAGACTTAATAAAACATTTCCATATCTTATTAAGATTTCTGTTATAATTCAGTTTGATGTCTTTAATAAAGGTACTTGTGTCGACATGTAGTTAGTAGAACATACAATTTATTAGAGCTATTGATACATTTTTGGAGAATTTTGCTACAACTTGAATATGATTAAAAATGTTTTTATTTAATTATATGGTGAGATGGGCCGGCCACAAGACTTGACTATCCAGTCACTCTGTGACAAACTTTACCAAACCTAAGTAATCTCATATCAAATTCAGCAGTAATATCCAGTTGAAACTGGTCTTCTGTATCTGATAAACCTGGTGAATAAAATATATTGGCATGGGGTGCACCAACCTTTAAATAACTTGAAAATATTCTACTTTTTGAGAAAAAAACACAACTTCATTACTCCATTCAAGCACAAGTTTTCACTTGAGGTTTTGCTTTCTGATTTGTACAGAGTGAATAGCCCTTTTTTAGAAGTTTTTTGACATATTGATTTAATTTACTGTATAGCTATTTTCTTTCTCAATGTATTATCTTTCTTTAACTGCATGTGATGCATTTATACCATATTTTGTATGGTATGTGAATCTAGTTTTATTTTTCAATTCATATATCTGAGACAGCAGTAACGATTTCTTGAAATGTTGAAAGTCAGTGTGGATTTGGTTGGAGTTATTTGACACATTCTATACATCACAGTATACCATACATGGTTTACTGTTGTATTTGTATTGCAGGCCAAACACAAATCTAAAACCACTGCTTGTCACCATATCAGCTTTCTTACTCTGGTAATCTCAGCAATATATAATAACAGTTTGTAAAGAAATAGAATTCTAGAAAAGATGATGATGATGATATTTCATGAAAGTTCATTGCAGAGTATTTTAGAGTATTTGTATTTAGCTGTATCAAATTTATGTGTGGTGGATTACCGTGTGCAGCAAATTTACATTTGATTGATTACTGTATGTCTCAAATTAATATTTGATTATTGTGTGTATCAAATTTACCTTTGCTGGAATACAGTGTGTGATAAATTTATATTTGATAGATTACTGAGTGTATCAGAGTTACATTTGATTGATTATGTGTAGCTAATTTACATTTGATTGGTTACTGTGTGTATCATATTTACATTTGATGGATTACTGCATGTATCAAATTTACATTTGATTACTGTGTGTATCAAATTTACATTCGATTACTGTGTGTATCAAATTTACATTCGATTACTGTGTGTATCAAATTCTGATGGAGTACAACATGTATCAAATTTACATTTGATCGATTACTGTGTGTATCAAAGTTACATTTGTTTACTATGTGTATCAAATTTACATTTGATTACTGTGTGTATCAAATTTACATTTGATTACTGTGTGTATCAAATTTACATTCGATTACTGTGTGTATCAAATTCTGATGGAGTACAACATGTATCAAATTTACATTTGATCGATTACTGTGTGTATCAAAGTTACATTTGTTTACTATGTGTATCAAATTCACATTTGATGGAGTACAACATGTATCAAATTTACATTTGATCGATTACTGTGTGTATCAATGTTACATTTGTTTACTATGTGTATCAAATTTACATTTGATGGAGTACAACATGTATCAAATTTACATTTGATGGATTACTGTGTGTATCAAATTCTGATGGAGTACAACATGTATCAAATTTACATTTGATGGATTACTGTGTGTATCAATGTTACATTTGTTTACTGTATCAAATTCACATTTGATTACTGTGTGTATCAAATTCTGATGGAGTACAACATGTATCAAATTTACATTTGATGGATTACTGTGTGTATCAAAGTTACATTTGTTTACTATGTGTATCAAATTCACATTTGATTACTGTGTGTATCAAATTTACATTTGATGGAGTACAACATGTATCAAATTTACATTTGATGGATTACTGTGTGTATCAAAGTTACATTTGTTACTGTGTGTATCAAATTCACATTTGATTATTGTGTGTATCAAATTCACATTTGACGGAGTATTATGTGTATTAAATTTACATTTGACAGATTACTGTGTATGTAATATGAAGATGTGTAGGAAAGTGTGTTGATGAATTTTGTCTAGTTTGTGGAGTGTAAATTGACATGTTTGAAGTGGTCATGACTTAATGGTAATATTTCCCACATTATTGTTTTGCTACATTAGTAATCACAGTGGCCATGATAAATATCAATTCATATATATAAGTTTTCTTCAGAAAGAATCTGTTGTTTGTTTACCTTTACTGTCATGACTTTAAAAAAATTGTACCCGTGGGTCTTGGAATAACTTCCTTTGTAGTAAAGTTAGAATTATTAAATTGTTTTTGTTCATTTTATGATTTATAGCAACACACGCCAGATTTAAATTATATTGAGAAACACTTATATTTTGTTGTTGAAAATTTGGAATTATATATACAAGTTTTGTGGTCAGATAGTGTCATAACTGCAGTGTCTGAAATAACGGATGCCAAATTTTGCATGCAAAGATATGTAGCTGAAAATTTTGGTTTTTTTAAAAGAGTTTTTGTTGTCATCCACACAGTGCTGATGCTATGCAGTATGATAATAATTAAGAACGTCTTTACAATGTTATTTTTTTGTCAGATAACTAAGCCAATACATTACTGTGGATGCCAGTATTTATTGATTTCATGATATCTTCTTGACATGAAGTGAAAAACCCGTCAAACAACGATTGTTCGTTACAAATAATAGAACCTATTTTCCGGAAATTAAGCACTGGCAGAAAAGTAATTTTTTTGCAGAACTGCTGCAGTTATATACCCACAGAATAATGAGTTCACATTATTAGAGTCAGATTTATTTTGCAGAGACGGTTGTTTGTTGCATAACCAGAAGTCCCCATTGTGGATATTTTGCTATACTCCATGGGGAGGCAGCATTAAGAGCACAAATGAAAATTGAACCCCAACTCAAATTCAAAAATGTAAACCTGTGATAAGTTACAAGTGTACATAGAATCAAGGTAAAATTATCAAATTCCAGAATTATTGTTTGCTGTACATGTTTGCGCTATTGTATTTCATATTTTTAAGGTACTTCTGATTTCTGCTAAGGTTTATGTTTATAGTGCTTCAGTAAAATTTGACATGAAAATTTGTACATGTTATTACCCTTTTTTGCATGGCCATAAAATCAATCTGAAAAGTAAACCTTTACAAATTCAATCATCTATATTTACTGCAACATTGTAAAATTTTGCTGCAGTAAAAGAATCCTTTATATCAATGTTGTCAAAAGAGTAATTCATATGGTTGTCAAAAGAGTAATTCATATGGTTTTTATTGTTTTCGCTCCAGTGTTTTGAGTTCAGATTGATTATAATAATATTTCATTCATTCATATGCCTTATATTTCAGGGCCTGAAAATTCAATATACGTTTATTAAAAATGTAGAAATTTATTAAAGTATAGATTGCAAGAGTATTTCTATTAAAATTGGTACATTACGTACTGTTTCTTTTTCAGTTTAATCATTTGCATATAATAAATTAAGGAATTTATTAGGTATTTTGAATTGTATTAGAAAAGAGAGGTTGTGGTGGTTGCTTTGACTTTTGATGTGTGATATGGCCAATAAAACATGTTCCTGGAGAAGTATGATGTTGGTTGGTTAGGTGAAGTTAGACGTTACTTTTAGCACATTATTATTATCATGCAGTGGAAATGAGAGTAAGTAGCATTTACAAGGATGAAATGAGGCAGTTGACCCTGGATGGCTTTTGTGTGACTCTTAGATTATAATTCAGACATGTTAACAACTGCCACAGTTGGTATGTTTACCATAATGCCTTGTTTTACTAGAAAGCATGAATTAAAGATGCATGTGAATTAAACAATCCAGTTGAGCTTTGATAACTTTGAAGTGCTGTGAGTGTTTCAGACTATTCAGGTTAATATGTATCCTCTCCAGAAAGGGGAGACAAATTGGCTTTGTGCAGTTTGTCTTTCTATCTGTCCATCCATATGTCACACTTGTAAACAAGCTTTTGTATCTTAGAAACTGTTGTGCCAAGCCAAACCAAATTTCATACTTTGATACTTTGAGTGGAACACAAGACCTGATTAGGATATGGTGTCTGTGACCTTATTTTCAAGATTGCATGGCAGTAGTTTGTGTTAAAGATCATATACGAAGAATAATCTTCTCTTAGCAAACTTTTCATGCCTTTGGTTGAACAATGTGTAACTAAAAATCTGCTTCTCGTTGAAGTGTACTAAATGAATTCCTAATATGTAGTGCTAAAATTCATGAAGATTTAGGTTGTGCAAATCTATCCACTGCATCACCTCCATCAGCTTACACTTCATTTTGTGTTGTTTGTGACGTAATTATAGGATGATTTGGTTAGTTTTAAAGAAATTTAAGCATTGTACCTGGCTGTATCATGCCCCCAAAAAAGAGAGCAAAATGCATTGTCCAAGGACATGCATCCAAATCAGCCCAGGCTGGGTGGGTACTGAAACAGCAATCCTTGGATTATGAGTCTTACACTCTAGAATATAACAAATATCCTATTGCTGTAGAAGTGTATTGATGGAAAGGTCTCTAAAAATGAAAATAAGGGGTTTTATGGTCATTGCTTGTGATTAAAAAAAAATTAAAAGGGGCAATTGCATACTTTTTTGGAAAATGTATTGAGGAAGAAAGCATTGATTCAAAAAGTGTGTTCAGTTTAGATTTAACATTATGAGCTTTGCAAGTACTGTTCATTCTAATTGTTATTACAATTCTATTTAAAGTGATCATATCATAACTAGTTCTTGGATATTTACACAGATTTAGGCAGAACTTCAGGGTCATTTTGAGATAATATCAGAAAAATGGAGAGAGAACATTGAGAAATAAGCAGCCCTTTTCTAAGGTTACAGGAATTACAACTTTATTGCTTTCCCCAAACATTTGCTTTACTTACTAGCTTAGAAGAAATAAACATAGCAAACAACAAATTAAATGTGGTGAAAGATTAGGGGATAAGAGGTAACATTTAAGGGGACATTTCCTTTATTTACCATCTTGCTTAATTTCAGTATATTGTTAAACGTTATTGGCGATAATTTGCCAAGTAATAGGTATTATTGTTGATTTGTGTACTTTTTTCTGTGTTACTTGCATGATATAAAGGCTTGTAAATATATGTAAATCCTTAAAAGTCCAAATTGACTGGAGAGAGTGGTATGCATTTCAGGGAGCCACAGCACTTCAGTTGGTAGGGCATCTGACTAATTATCTATTGATTACAGGTTCATTACCAACCAAGACCAACCCAGGTTGACAACCTTCATGTATCTTTGAGAAAGGCATTTAGCTTCCATTTTCTTGGCATCATGTTGCAAATAATGTGCATAAAATGCCATTAAAAGCTGTCAACAAGGCATCATTTAAAGTTTATTTTAAAAACAAATTTGTTGCTATAAATTTTTGTAACCTGCATAACATTAGTCATTTCAGTTTCTTCAGTTTCCACAGTTATCAATGTTTGTATCTTCACAGCAGTTTCCACAGGATGACTTCTGTATATCTACTTTTTACAGGATCACAGATTATCTCCACTTTAGGTTGCACAGGATCACTGCAAGATTTCCACTTAACTTTCCACAGGATCACTACAGTATCTCCACTTAAGCAAGTAATGTGTTCTGATGATAAACATTTCTTGCTCACTTATCAGGGAGAGATAACTCCTACTCCAGCATCAGTGAGGTTAACACTTTGAAATGACAGTTTGTAAATTATGCAATAGTACTTTGTAAGAAATTGGTGTTTTTTCAGGTATGGTAGTTAAATAATATTTGTCAAAAGAAACCTAACTTGACCTTTAAGTGATGGACTGTCATATTGGGGTGGGGGTGGGGACATGTGTTCCTACTTTCAAAAATTAATCCCTGCTAGTTGATATTTGATTTGTCAGTTTTCCTAAATTGGATATAAGTATGAAAATCTTGGTGCTGTGTTTCAATTTGTTCTTATGGTGTCATGAAATGAGTCACAAGGGACAAGAACAAATGTTTGTAAAGTCAACTAATTGGAGGGAAAAGAATTGTAGTAGACAGGGTTCTATCTTAACTGTTTTCATGGATATTTTAGAGCTTGACTTAGTGTAATTATCTGTTAAACCATCAATACTCAATTGGAAATACCCAGAGTTCTTGCTAAAGCTGAATAGGATTTAATTTTGCCAGTGTTTGGAGATATTAGTTGAAATGCTATAAATTGAATGCCTTGAATGTATACATATCAAGTAAATGTATTCAAGTCTGTTATCAGGGTTTCTTTTTTAACTCGTAGGTGGAGCCGAACTCTCAGAAATGTGTGAAAATCATGATTGGACGCCCTACTTTTTCATTAGTGCTGTGTAAATAGCAATGATACTTTTCATGGAAGTTACAATGCAGAATTACCCCAAAAATGGTTCTCTGAACCCATTATGAGACACTGTTGCAGTGAGTTGTCTTAATAACTGGTTTTAATCGATTTGGGATTTCATTGCTTATGAGACATGATACAAGTCCAGTGAGAGGAAAATGATGGCAGTCTGCCTTAGAAAATTAGTTGGAGCCTGTGTGAGAGAAGAGTGATAGGAGTCCATTTGACGGAGAACAATACTGATACTTGGCATCTGGGTAATCAGTATTCTACAGTTCCCAACAGTAAGTCCATTTGAGAAACCACCAACATGGGGCACTGTGTATATAAAGCTCAAATAATTTTCATAGCATAAAGTTGGTAAAGATTTCACCATTGTGGATTTCATGCCTTGGGCATACTTTTGTTTGGCATTAAACCAATCTTATTATACTATCAATCATTTGCTGATAATAAGCAATAATGTGTTCATAATCGTAATATGTTGGAATCATAATTTTGTTTATTATTCAGTATATTTGTGACACGGTTTTTGTAGTTGGCTCATTGTCGGTATCTACTCAGCATGACTTCCCATATTGGTCACCTCTTTTTAACAGACCATTCGTATTCAGCTTTTATTAGAAATTGTCATGGTTTTTTGTGCTCATGAAGACAGATTTTTAAATTTTAAATCACAAAAAATATGGGCACTATAACCCAGATAAGGGTATTTCACAAAGACAATGTTTCATGTTAAAAGTTCAGATTGTTTCATGCTCCCTCTGCCATAATGTCACAAAGATAATTTCCCTTGAGATTAATACAGCAGTTTTGAAGGACAAATCATGTAGTGAAACGTTTTATCATAGCTTCTTGCAAGACAATGCAATATAAATTTGTAACAGTGCTACTGTTGGTACATTTGTAAGAGTAACACTGTGGATAAATTTGTAACAGTGTTACTATAGATACATTTGTAACAGTGTTACTGTAGATAAATCTGTAGCAGTAACACTATAGATACATTTGTAACTGTGTTACTGTGGGTAAATTTGTAACAGTGTTACTGTAGATAAATCTGTAGCAGTAACATTATAGATAAATTTGTAACAGTGTTACTGTGGGTAAATTTGTAACAGTGTTACTTTAGATAAATCTGTAGCAGTAATGCTATAGATAAATTTGTAACAGTTTTACAGTTACATGATTCAGCTTGCATGGATTAATTTTATATATGGATGATGGGTCATATTTCCACATTTATGCTTTTCCATTTTTAACATCGTTTTATATTTATGTATAGAAAATTAATATACTGGTAACCACATTAATAGAAAAACGATCCAAGGGCAAAGCGCAGTATTGGAAATTTGGTCTAAATAAATGGTTTAAAATTTATATTTTCTGGTTGATGTGTTTTTGAATGAAAATAAAGTAGTTTCCAAGTGATGTGTTGTTAAATGTATGTAAATTTGTTTGTAAATTCAAAATAGTTTCATAGGGACGTTTATGTCAAATGATTTAAAGAGCTTTGATTCCACATCTTTGCTTTAAGTATGTATGTTTTCAAGTGCAAAACAATATTGTCTTTGCAGATATGTATGTTGGTTTAGAAATATGTACTTACAGGCATAAGTGAAGGGGTCATTGCATTTCCCAGGGTGGGGAAGACATTTAGCCCTACAATTTGAAATATATGTTTTTATTTTAATAGTTTGCGCTTATTGTTTTCCTAAAATAGTTGAATATTGAATGGATTGTATAATGTTTTCATATTTGTTATAATGCACAAAAAGGTAATACAAGGTATTCATTACATTTTCATTGTGAACTGTTTGGTTCACTGTGTCCCAGTCAGATAATGAATAAAGTTTAACTTATTTTATGGATCACATTCCACATTGTGTCTGCATTTTCTTTATGTGTTTGTAATTAAGGTTGTTTTTTATATATAAAAAATTCTTATGTTGTATTCAAAATAATGAAAAGTTAAAAATGCTTTCATATCTTTCACATATCTGACTGTCTCTATATGTATTTTTCTGTCTCGGAGAAATCTTTCTCAGCTATCAGTCCATTATTTCTGTTTACTTAAGAGTCGTGGTTGAATGGTTCAGTTTTGTATGAATACAAATAATGGATCATAACAATGGTTTTTGAAGCAACTATTGGCTTGTACTTGTAAGAGTCTACAGTTTGTAAATAAATTAGCAAATATTTACTCATGGTCTTCAGAGAACCAATCAAGTTATTCAGCTCTTTTTCTCTCTCTCTCACAGAGTGACCTGCTTTTTTACTGACACATGTTTTATGGCACTCCAGTATTTCTGATGTCACACATTACATTTTAGACAAGAAGTGTACAGTGACATTGTTACTCCAGAAAGCATGGAAAATATCCATTGTTTTTATACATGGATTTGCTTCATTCCAGTTGGATGATCTCATTGAAGTTAGGGAGCCTTCCTTCTGACACCGATATATTCGTTTTATGAACCAAATTTGAAAACGTGAAAGGAAAGGTTTAGAAATCAGACAGTTCGTTTGTGATTGATAAGAGAGAGAGAGAGAGAGAGAGAGAGAGAGACTAGTACCAGGAAATGTCCCCCTAATCATCATATATTGGAATCGAAATTTTGCAAAAATTAGAATGACGATTTATTGATTTTGAAGCCATGATAATGCAGTGGTTACTTTACTCGTCTTTATAAGGTCTTGGTTTGCCATCGTTTTCTTCTTATTGATGATGGTTACTTATTCGTGATTAGTGTTTATTTAATTGACTTTGTACTTAGTTCCAGTATGCATTGATCGAAATTATATTCCGCATCTTTTGGTAATTTTTTAAGGGATGAAATCAAAGTGGTATAAAAAAAGTTTATGGCAAAACAATCTCGAGAAACCAAACAAAATAATATAATCTTTCCAAATATTAAATACTGGCTATATATGCATTTTACACTTAAAACAGACTTCATAGTTTTAGAATACAAATTCAGGATAGAAATTCAGTATGACTGTTGCAGTATAGCATTTTGAATAACAAATCCTAGAATGGTTTTGCAGTAAAAATGACCAGTAAAACTTCTTGAAAACGAAAGACCTTTTTTAAAAAACATTAGACTATTCTGTATTAAAAAATATTGGGGCTGTCATCTTCCCCATCACTTATTTCTCAGATTTATGTTATTAATGCCGCGAAACATAACATTAAGCTGAGAATAAAATGAATCTTTTACACGGTAGGATCCCCAAACATTTTAGAAGTACATGGCGTGAACAATGTGATGGTAGAGATTGCACAAAGACCTCACGATAGTGCATGGTTTTATTGTTTTTTTTATTTTATTATTTCATCTTCACCAATCCTATATCAGTTCGGTTAATCGTCGTAGGCTCAAACCCCTCAGCTCTATAAAGATACAGTAAAACCTTCTCAAGATCAAAACCTCAGTGGACCCAAATTCCCTTGAAACCGAAGCATGTTTCTGGCCCCAGTATTTATACTTTAATAATTGGATTGATGGTTTTTTTGCTTTTTTTTCAAAAACAAATTTGTTTGTGAGAGGACATTTGTGTGTACAGAACCTAAGTAAATCAAAACCCTTCAAAACTTAAACATTTAATTGGTCCCGAGGAATTTCGATCTTAAGACGCTTCATTGTTCAACACAACTGCCGTAATACCAGTATTGAACGTGCTTAAATCTGCCTTGTGTTGCCCAGTAGAAGAGTACTCCTTTTTCCAAAAATAAAATGTTTCTTTAATAATAATAATACTAATAATGAGGACTTTGTATAGCTCCTAATCTTTAGAAGCTCTAAGCGCTTTACAACATTAGACAACACCTATAAGATAAAAAACATATAATGATATGATTACAAAAACAAACACCATGAAATTAGAAAACAAAAAACATGCTGAGAATATTTAAGGTAGGAAACATTATTATTTCTTTAAGTATGTTCTTGCATAATGTAGTCATAGTGTGCGCATACACTGCGTGTAATTGCTAGTTTCGCATTAAAGACGTCTGATTGTTACTGAATATCACAGTCCATTGGATGTTGCTCGAATACTGACATGTAGTCATTACATTTTTAAATTCATACTTTTACGGCAAATTAAAGCCCATATTGTTTATATATAACAAAGCTCGATACACCAACACCGTGTACTCGCTTAAAAAAATTATTTATGCACACATTAACATCGTATTCAATCACAACGCTTGGAAGCGATATTGTAGGATATAAATATGTGTATATGAATATGTTTTCCAGAGAAAGAACAAAGTCAAGAATCTATACCATCCGATACATCTGTACAAAATTTTGTCTGGTAGAAGCCGTTTCTGTTAGAAGAAACCTGTCTCCGTACATTTCAAATCCTATGGCCAGGGGTTGGGTGAGATATTCCACAAGAACTTTATTCAGCGAGCCATCCTTTTGAAGTTGATGAACGTTGGCCGAGCGGTACCCAGTGATGTAGATGTTGCCTTCATGGTCCACTGCTAATGCCCCAGCCGAGCGCAGAGATTCAGTACTGTAGGTAAACTGCACGTCAAAGTCCGTACCTTCCATCTCCTCGCTCATCACACTGTCCATCTCCATGTCGAAAGAAGTCTTCAGACCATCATTGTCCTCAGTTTTGATGGACTCTGTCATGGATATATTCCTATTTTCCTTGATTGGAGTGAGTCTCAAAGAATCTTGAGAGTCAGACTCTTTCAGAGTCTTTCCAAGTTCGCTTTTTCTCTGACCAGGTCTTGCGAACTCGCTGAGTTTTAGGTCAGTAATTGCGGACTCTGAAACAGGTCTTTTTTCGCTGCCACCGTAATCGCTCTTATTCTGTGCGCCAGTGTATGATCTGTTACCGTCTCCGATTCCACCTCCAAGCACAGTACTGGATCGTTGTCTAGGTTTCATGCCTGGAGTCTGGTCCTCGGTCTGTTTAGGGCCCTTCTTTGCAACAAGGGCCATAAGGACATCCTTGCTTCTGTCTGTAACGTATATTACCTCTCCGCTAGTGTTTGTCACCACGTAGTTTGTCTTGGCGAATAGTCTATTGCCGTAACTGTCTTCTTCTGCTACATCCAGTGTCCTTCCAGCGATGTTGAGAAACTTTAAGCTTCCCCTATCAGGCCGTATACAGCTGACAATGATTTTATTATTGGCATATGCTATTCCCCAGCATTCCTCTGGCAACTTGAATGTATCATGGCGTTTCAGTTTCTTTCCCGCATAAAATATTTCTATTTTTCTTTCTTTTGGAAGGGTAACAGCAATTCGGTTTTCGCCGATCTCTGCGAAATCTCTGGGCCAGGTTGTAAAACTATGTTCACAGATTAGGTTTCCGTTGTTTGTGAACAGTTTGATTTTCTGGTTGTTCTGGTCTGTAACAAGAATCCTCTTGTCTGCCAGAAAGGCAGCAGCAGAAAGACAACAATTTCTGGTATCAGACTGAGTTTTGGCATTAAACTCGAAGAACTTCTCTGCTTTCCTTTCACATAGTGGTTTAGACCCAGGAGAGGATGGAATGGAGGGAGGGCGATGGTGGGAATGAACTTTTCCCATGGAATCCACGGCAACGAGAGTTTGGAGAAGTGCTTCAAATGACGAATCAATTTCAAAACTGTACTCTACCTGCTCAAAGATGTCAGTCTGCGCCTTCATCAATGTTTTCTCGTAAGTCTCTGCTTTATCAATGACCTGTTGGACCGTTATGAACAACTGGGCATTAGAACAATGTCTGTTGGTCATTTTTAGAACATTCTTTGTGTTTTCGATAGCATTTTGAAGATTATTGCATGTATCTATGTCGTCTTTCAACTTGCCATGTTCCTTTACATGTAATGCTGTAAATTCCTCCGTGATCGTAGTTTCAAGTTTATCCAGCAGAATGTTTATATTGTCCTTGTAATTGGAAAAGTTTTCCAATATCTCGGTTTTCTGGTTTTTCAAAAATTCAATATTTTTTTCTCTGTTTTTTTTCACAGCCTCCAAATGGTTATTGTAAATATCCAACTTTTTTATTAACTCGTCGTTGATTAACGTTTCTTCAATTTCCTTGGCCAGTTTTTCAATGGATGCAACTCTCTCACATCTTCTATGTTCAGTGGCTACACACATTACACAGCACAATTGATTGTGATCGCCGCAGAATAGCTCAATATCTTTTCCAATATGATCTGGGCATGGTTGTGGGACAGACAGTATCCGTCTCGGGTTACTTCGGATGTTCAAGAGCTCTTCTATCTTATGCTTTTTGGAGACTTTCAGAAGCCTGTGGTATTTCAAGCAGTCATCGCAAAGGGCTTCTACACAGTCTCGGCACCAGAACGTGGCGACGACCGTTTGTCCGCCCTCGTTGCATGGGCCGCACACTTTGTCGTCGACTTGAAGTGATATTGATTCCAAAAGAGCCATCATCATCTTGTTGTCTGGCAGAAGCTCGGTCCATTTATCGAGAGGTAGTTCTGGTTTGGGGATACTGGTGGAAGTTTTGCATTGTGGGCATGGAAAGGACCTGCGATGGCCAACCTGATCCTCGTCGGCATGCTTGATTATATGCTGTGAGAGACAGTTCTCGCAAAACGTGTGCAAGCAGGGTAGTATTTTTGGTCGCATGAATCGCCGACTACAGATGGAACAAACAATAAATTTCTCGTCGAAGGTTCGCTTATCTTTGGACGTTTCCATGATTGTGGAAATCTATCAGAAAGAAAGCTCACACTACTCAAGAGAGATAAGGCTTTGACTTGAGTGTATGTTATGTCTGCCAAATATATAAATATCGATCTGCGAGACGGTTAACATATCATTTGACAAAAGGATTGAAAAGAAAGTCACTACACGATTTGCCGAAGAATACGTTTAAATAATATTGTCGAGATCTCGTATTGCATGCTGACATTGCGTGTTTAATTTCTTATAACAGAAAGGGAAGTTGGGGAAGTTAAGATGTCAGAATATGATTTTGCTGAGGTGAGTTGTTTATTTTTTATTATCAACATCGTATTACAGGATTGTTTCTGATGCAATAACTAACCGAGACAACCCATTCGAGTCGATGCTCTGCAGCCTATTGTTTCTTTCTGTGTTTGTCGGATATATCGGTATATTAGCTTCCATCTTAATTTTATTTTCGTAAATGCTATATACAGTGTGAACATTCTCATATTGAAGCAGCCTAATTATTTAATACGAACTGCATAGGTCAGATGTGACAGTATGTATATATTCATATGGCAGTCATGGATCCATACCAGTCATGGCTAGTGGACTTCAGACTTATGATGGAAGAGTTCGTTGCATGATTAATTGGTATTACACTGCACGTGTGTGTGTGTGTGTTTTGGATTTTTAACGTAGTCTTTAACAATTTTTCAGTCATATCGCTACGATGTCTGCAGTGTGGCAGTATATAGTTTTGTCTAGCACTGGGGCATCATGCCACAGACATGTAGCATGATGTCCCACCCAGTGTCATTATCCTAAAACCAGGCCGACCAGTCCTAACACTAACCTCTTAATGCTGAACGCCAAGCGAGGCAGCTGTTAGTATCATTTTTATGTCTTTGGTATGACTCGGCCGAGGCACGAACCCGCGACCTCCGCATTCGAGGCGGACGTTCTAACCACTTGGCCACAGGAGCTGTCTACACAACACATCACCACATGATAAGCTGTCTTGTGCCAATGCAACTGAATTAAAGTGCATTTCTCCGTGAAACACGTGGACTACCGACCTGGCTTGGTCTGGACAGGACTTGAACCCGTATCCTTATGGTGACGAGTCTGATGCATCTACCACTGATGATTTAATTAAATAAGACAATTTTTGTTTTAAAAAAGTCCAGTAGGTGTGACTCAAACTCCCCTCAACAAAAACCTTTATTTCAGTTTTATAAATTAACCTGTTTTCAAAGCATGCTATATTAATAACTGCTGGAAAATGAATCTAGAAAGGTCAAATTGTAAATGTTGATGTTCGTGCCCAACGTACTTAATATATTGCAGTTGGTCCAGGAACATGCACATTTTATTTATCCTGAATCAGTATTGTTTACCATGAGAAATTTATCATCAGTCAGTATTGATTACAAGGAGAAATTTATCCTGAATCAGTACTGATTACCATACAAAATTTATTTTGAATCAGCATTGATCACAATGAGACACTGATCATAAATCAATATTGATTACAGTGAGAAATTTATCATGAGGCAGTATTGATTACAATGAAAAATTTATATTGAATCAGTATTGATTACAAAGAGAAATTTATTATAAATCAATATTGATTACAATGGGAAATTTATAATGAATCAATATTGATTACAATGAGAAATTTATAATGAATCAATATTGATTACAATGAGAAATTTATAAAGAATCAATATTGATTACAATGAGAAATTTATCATCAGTCAATACTGATTATAGTGATTAATTTATCCTTGATCAGCATTGATCACAATGAGAAATTTATTATGATTCAATAATAACTATAGTGAATAATTTATCATGAACAACATTAATCACAATGCAAAATTTATAATGAGTCAACATTGATCAAAATGAGAAATTAATAATGAATCAATATTGATTACAATGTTTATCATGAATCAATATTGATTACAATGAGAAATTCATCATGAGTCAATATTGATTAACATGAAATGTAATGATGCTTTAAGATATTGTCACCGAAATATCATGACAGATACTATGCTTTATAGCATGCGTTTCTAGCATCACGGAAATCTTTCATCAATCATTCGAGTTCATTAAAAGTTAGAAACAATTTACAGAAGGGTTTTATTATTTCTGGGTTTGCTTCAATCCTTCAAATTACATGTTTGGATAATCAGAAAACGTTCCATTTACTACCTATTTGTTTCTTAATTGGACAATGTACAACGAACTGATTCTTTTCACTTTATTAAAATGAAAAGATGACGGCAACACAGCTACATTTGCCAGTTGATTGATTTTAAGTTGCAAATGTATTTTATAAAATTACATTATTCTTTAAAGTTTAGAGATAACAGTAGACGCATTTCATTAAAAGTTGATAAAAATTGTAATGCCTCGTTAAAAAAGTCCACAAGTGTAATTTTAGTCCAGGAGTGTAAAAGTCAAGACGGGGGGCTGCCAAGTATCGCTTTGATCTATATGCCACGATTAGTGTTTTGGTTACATGAATAGAAATATATTTGGCCAATTGTCTGTCTACAAAGGATTAATGACGCGCGAAAAAATGTTATGAAACATAACCTCAGCTAAAAGGAAAACTAGAACGTAAAACAATGGTATCATACGGTGACAATGCCATTTCATTTTCGTCCAAATTTGGTTTCAAACAATTGACTTAACCTGTGAATCAACCAATATTGTAAAATGTGTAGCTCATTGTAGCAGTGTCCATTAAATATTATAGAGACCAAAATATTTTGCGTTTTCGATAAGAATTGAAACGGATCATTTATGTGATTTACAATTACTGGAACGCGTTAATATGAATGAAAAGTCACCATTTTCACCTGGATTCTACAACAATTGCAGACCTTAACACTAAATGTAACAATAAGTTCACACACACATACACACACATACACACATACCCCTCACACACGCACGCACACACGCACATTGCCAAACGCGTATTTATCAATTCTATCCCAGTTTTGTCCGTATTAATGTTTCCATAGTGCTGATGGTGGGTAGTACATAAGATAATTCCATCATGAATTTATTAATCAAATTCATTGTAAAATGAATGTGTCTATATATATATATATATATATATATATATATATATATATATATATATATATATATATATATATATATATATAGAGAGAGAGAGAGAGAGAGAGAGAGAGAGAGAGAGAGAGAGATTAACGGTAAGACTGATGAGCAAACAAGCAAACAAACATACAAAAATAAAAAATGAAAATGTAGACAGACAGGATACATTCAATCAATCAATAAATCAATCAATCGATCGATCATATCAATCAATCAATCAATCAATCAATCGATCAATCAACACTAATGATTCGAACGTAAAAATAAACTTAGTACTATTTTCTAGCATTATAACGTCAGGCGAAATATCAAGGGGGAGAAGAGTGGTGCTGATTATGATCAAATATTTGCAATTTTATAATTACTGTGTGATTTTACATTCGACAATATGAAGCAAAATACGTTAGTTTAAAATATCCTTTTCTTTTATATCAATGTGTGTGATAAGTGTCTGTATGTATGCCTGTATAATATTCGACGGCACGTAAGAACAAACATTGTTAGTTAGATAGTGCTAAGTTATGTATCCCCAAAAGGCATAGAGCCCCCCCCCCAAAAGCAAATAAATAATTTTTTGTTTAAAAATCGTAAAATCCCTTAAAGTACATAGTAGAATGTTTGATATATACCTCACTCTTATATCAAGTCAGAGGCCTTCTCAAATGTAAATTAATTACCCAAGGGTACAACGGTTGCCTTCATTTGTCGCCTCATATGTCAGGCAAGAGGGTTTACATGCCCGCTAGGCTATTGTTTTATCTTTTGTAATAGACACATACACACACACACACACACACACACCATGCTAACTCTCTTTTAAGGTGGGTAGAGGCGGCAATTATTACTGCCCATACAGCAACCTGGAAATGGAAACTGTATAAAGGAGTTACAACTGATGTTGTGACGATCATATGTTTTTCCCAAACCCAAATGCCCCCTTTTGATAGCCAGCCTTCTTCTCCCTGTCCAATATTACGCGTATTTTCGTCATCAAAGCATACATGAGTCAGAACAAGTGTTACTTACTTTGAATGTGAGTCTCTAGAAACGATGTGTGTGTGTGTGTGTGTGTGTGAGAGAGAGAGAAAGAGAGAGAGAGAATAGTCGAATTATTTAGTATGTGCATATAAAATTTTGCCCGGTAATCAAAGTAATGTAATAATGCTTTGTTTATTACTTTACTAATGATGTAGTTCAAATACATGACATGGATTAGAACTTTAAGGAATTCGAAGATAAGCCCTAAAATTCTTTTTGTATATAAACATTTCATTTGCACTGGTTTACATGTCTGTATCGATTATATCGGTTTTTACTTGTTATTTCATCCTAACGTTCTCTGACACTAATCAATCAATGAAAGTGAGCAGATTGTTTTCCAGCTCTCATCCAATTGACCTTACGCAAGATGATAAATCACTTCGCCTACCGAACTACGTGACATGACGACTTGTTAACCTCTGACAAACATTCAGTATCTGGCAACGTCTCGATCATGTAGAAACAGTGTTCAAATTTGAACAACTTAATTTTGATTGGATGCGGTGGAAAAATGTTAAGAGAAAGTGTCATTTATTAACTCACCCATACATTTTCTGTTACTAGTATGATCGTTTTCCAAAGCAAATAGTCTACCGATTTATATCCAAACCTGAATTAATCCTAATTTCTGTAGGAAGTCTGATCACACATCTGGAAATCAATAGCCATTGACTTGTAATTTAAATATCTCATATTTCTCATTAAAGTGTTTTAGCTCTATTGTACATGTATCTTCATGGCCGAAAGTGAAAATTTTTCATAAAAATTGTATGATATACATGAAGAATTCGGCACGTTGAAACACCAGCAAATTTCTTATGTTGCCATTTGTGTTGAAACAAAATTTAGATAAAGAATAAGTTGATTATAGATATTACTAAACAAAATTCAGATCTTAATGGAGGATCTTTCTTGATCTTTAAGGGAATATTTTAATCATAATAACATTTAATGATCAACATATTGAACGAAATGGTTGCATCTAGGATATTTTTGTCAAAACATGTTAGATAACACTTAAACCTAACACATGAAAGAAGATTACTTGCACTTCATAAACGCAACATTAAAGCGAAAACGAAATTACTTTCTATTTTATTTTTTTTACATAATTCAGCCTGTTCGCGTAGGATGATTTGACAGGTTCCGAAAAAGACATTGAAACTAAAACATTCAGTAATTGGATTCCAATGGAACTATTTCCCAAAATATACAACATAACTTGTACTGATTTTTGGATCTGTTTTGTCCATGTCAGTGTCTAACATGGGTAGGATAGTCATCTGAACTTACAGTTAATGCACTGGATTTCTTCTACACAAAGAACAAGAAAGACAGACATATGGAACTTAATATAGTGGATGTTTTTTTTTAGCGTGACACGTGAAAATCCACACAGAACAATTAAAGAAATACGTATGGAACTTAATACAGTATTTTGTTGAACATGACACATGGGAAAATGTACTGTGAGCTCATTGTTGTAATAATTAAGAATGCTAACTGTATTTATAACTAAGCACTTTACAAATTGAAATGAAATAAGCTAATTAATTAAATATTAAGTGCATAGTTGAGAAATTCAATGATGAAAGAAGCAGCAGAGGGGGCGAACAGACCACTTGTCTGAAACCTCATTTGCTTAAAATATAAGCTTCTTCCGCAATAAAAAAAATAAGGTCACTGCTAACCTGACCGAGAGTTTTTATCGAAATTTGTGTTTACATACCGGAGGTCCCGCCCCCTCTGCTGCTATCAATTTATCCAAAAATTTTATCAAGTCCAATACGATATCTTGTTCTAGGATCATGTAAATTTATTGTTATAAACTCGTGCTGGGTTGATTGTGCTTGTGAAAAGAAATTTTTGAATTTAATTATATCCATGTCACCGCTACACCAAGTTTGATGAATATTTCGCAACGTGTGTGTATCAACTCCATTAAACATAACTAAAATATTACAGTTATCTCTGATCACTTTTGGTATTTGTGTGTATCGCTGAGTAACATAAATCACATCAGTGCTTTTATGTCTGCCACGTGAAAAAATTCTGGCAGGATTTGATTGTTTGTCCAGCATCACATCATCGTATACAACTAAATTATTAATAAATCCGTCTAAAACATCAACGCTCGGCGCTTCATCAATATCGGTATAAACTCGTAACATCGTTATCTTCGTCCAGTAATCTTGCGTTTTCATTAAAATCTTTAAGTACATCATAACATCGTTGATCATCAACTGATGGTGCTACCAAATATAACTTATCCCATTTTAGCCATCTCATTATCAGATTAAGTAATAATTGCGTCTTACCCGATCCAGATGGACCTATTATTATCATTCTGATCGAATGTGGCAACACAGGATGGTGTTTAACTGGCTCTTGTTTTCGTGTCGCTGAGAAATCAATTATATTTATATATAAATAATATGAATCTATATTGTTTACGTTGCAGAGTTAAAACTCCAACTAATGATCTATCTACGGTTACAACAAAAAATCCGAGAATAGCATATGGTGGACGGTGTGCAGTATGTAACAGAAAAAAGTTTTCTTTTTTACCCAGAAAAGATGGTGGTGATATTGCTAAATTAATGTCAAATTTCCCAGGAACCCCATGGGCTAAATGCCCTGGAGAAAAACATCTACCAGGATATAATTATTGTGGTCCTGGTACTCGACTTGATATCAGGCTTGACAATCAGGATCAACCAAAACCAGGTGAGTATCCCATAAATGATATTGATAAAGCATGTCACGTTCATGATGTGGCTTATAAAAATAAAGATCTACAACATAGGCATATTGCAGATGTGAAGTTGATTCATTCACTAGATTCCATAAAAAATAAATATATCAGAGAATCATTAGCTAATTGGTTAGTAAAATCTGCGATGAAAGGTAAACTCGTATTAGGGGCTGGTAATTAATTATAAATGGAATCAATTTATTATAGTCCAAGGGGATATTGGAGGGGTAAAGCAGCAATTAGTAAACTCGCTGATGCAGTAGCGGTTAAGCAGTCTATGGCAAATTTACCTACCATCACCGAAACGAATTCAGTACGCGTATTTCGATGTTAGTGTTCCTAATGAAGTTCATCAAGCAGATATTCTGTTTTTACCTTATGATACCATTAAAGTACGTAGACGTCAAATAACATACAAATACGCGTTAACTGTCATTGACGTTGCAAGTAGATATAAAGAGGCAGAACCGCTATCAACTAAAACAGCACCTGAAGTAGCCGATGCGTTTGATCGAATTTATCAACGAGGACCATTACGATGACCACAACTATTACAGGTTGATCCTGAAAAAGAATTTCTTTGTCCAGTATCATCGTTGATGAAGCAACATAATGTCAAAATCAGACGAGGACACACTGCAATTCATCGTGATCAGGCAATTGTTGAACGATTTAATCGAACACTTGCTGAGCGGTTATTTGGATATCAATACGCGAAGGAATTCATTCAAGATAAAAGACCTCGCGAATGGGTTGCAAGATTACCAAGTGTGATAACTGCGTTAAATGATGACGTAACTCCTCGAACGACCAACATGAAACCTATTAATGCAATTACAAAAAAAACATATACCTGTACAATATGAACGAGGTGAACTTGAAGGAGGTAAAAAAGAGCGACTGAACCTATTTGGAGTATTACGACACACAAGATATCTAGCGTAACAAGATCTACTGGTAGACCCGCAATCTACAGACTGGATTCAACTGCTCCTCAACGTGGTTTTACACGTGAACAATTGCAGGTGATTCCTGAAGATACACAATTACCACCGCAATCTCTTAACTAGCACCCCTACGTCGATTACACTCAAGACAGATCAACATCGTGTTTTCTCGTGTATGGCCAAGATGGTTATCTTTCCTATCTATGGTAAATTGTCTTGGATCATTTTTCAGATACTGCCATAACATTATACAATTACAACTCGCACAGTGATTATTCTGCTGTTGTTTCAGCGCGTTAATAAATTCAACGTCGAGATCAAATTCTCGATTATTTTTTTTATCACATTGTTTATAACCAGCTAATTTTTTTCTTATTATGTCACCGTCAACATCATCATCATTGATCACTGACTCGCCCAGGATAATCCTTCGTAGTTGAGATATTCTTCTGACTCCAGATACTGCGAGATAAACCAAATTTGACCACTCGATACGATCATCGACGATCCAAACAACTGTATCAGTAATAGTTAATCCTTGAGATGAATGAATCGTCATCGCGTATCCTAGCGTCCACGGGAATTTTTTTTTTTTTCAGCGTATCCTCAACAACATTGACATCAACTGTGACAATATCATTTAATACTAACTTCTGTTTCTCGATCTGTCCTGGTATATCAACATCAATATTCTGCCGCCGTGTATCAGCTGGTCGATAACACAACGGCACTGGCAACGTTGGAAACTTTTCTCGTTGTAACTGAAACAACCGCTGCTGAAGTGTGTCTCTGACCATCTTTCTACTTGCAACTATCAGATCGTTTGGTCTCCACGTTTGCAGAAAGTCTTTCATGGGTGTTTCTGAAATTATTCCACGCATTACTGTAGTCTGATTAATTTTTTAAACTCCCTTAATTCTGGATCAAGTGCTCTATGATCATCAGCCACTTCTTCGAAGTGGTCAACAAAATCTTTCAGCCAACCATGTGGAGACGGTCCAACAACAGGTAGTGGTTGACCGTGATCGCCACACATTATCACAGCATTATTTTTTGTTAATAACCAATCAAGAAATGTTTTTAATGTTTCTAACGGTACTGTACATATTTCATCCCAAACGATAATCCTTGGAATATATTTCTCTCCCATCCTTGAAGAAGTCCATGCGTCACCCTTCCATCGGAAGAAGCTGTGATAGGTACACGACTGCACTCCTCGTTGTTTCATCTCTCGCGCGAGTAAAACCGTTTTATTTCTGGTTATTAGATCGTACACCGATGGTGCAGAAGATAGCTTTAATGTTTGATATTTTTTTTACAATAAATATCTTTAATCGCAACATCAGCGGATTCGGAATAATCGAGTATGTTTTCTTTTTTTTATTCTCCACGAACCCCACTGTGCACAAGTATCGATATGTAGTTGTTCTAGCAATCCTGAATATTCTTTATTGATATAAAACGAGTCCGTGGCAACTCTGACAGCAAACTTACAAACCTTATTTATCATCGATAATAGATATATTGAAACGTACGCGAGCATCGATGATCTTAAATGAGTATACTGAGGTGACTCACCGTCCATGTAGCTCACAATTGTACCTAGTTTAGTTCCATTTGACAAGAATGCTATTTCTCGACTTATAAACGTGTTTTTCTTTGTTGTATCAGCGATTATAAAATCTAACTCAGTATCGTCCATGATCAATCTTGTACAATGTCGTTTATGATCGTATGATCCTCCTTGAGTGAACTTGCCAATTATTTTTCTGCCAAGATCTTTCGTAATTTTATTCTCGTAATCTGTTTTATCCGGGTTTTCATCATCAGAATACTGTTTTTGTTGTGGTAACCAAACTTATGTTTGTTTCCGATATGATATAATTGCTTCGCTGATCGTCAGCGATATTAACATCGCACAATCAAGTATATACCGTAACAGTACTATTGGTACCCACATTTTTTTTGAAAAATGTTTTCCAAACCAAATATAACAAATTGGATGAAGTCCCATAGCAAACTCGAATGACTCGATACGAGCGAATCCAGTCAGGTCAAAATCCTGTAATGGTCCATTTATTGATACTCGTGTCATCTCGTGCGTCGGATGACCGAATCGCTCAAAGTACACTGAACAATCTCCGTATACAAGAAAACTTCCGGGATAAGATGCAACCATATCAATCGAAATAACATCTCTGTGATCGTATTTAGTATTCCATAATCCACCGTGTCCGTATTCGACACAACCGGATATTATATCATTGAGAAAATCAAATCTAGTTGGCTTCCACTAATTTTTCTTTCTAGCAAAATGATCCGCAACTGACGGAACAGTAAAACAGTTGCTCAATAGTTCGTCAGTATCATCAGTATATTGCAGCGCAAGATTTTTCGTTTTTTCGTGAAGAAGATCTTTTCGATAAATAACGCCATTAGGTCGTACAAACTGATCAAATTTATTTTTTTCTTCCACGCATGATTCGTCGTTAGAACTCTGAAATAAGCATACTTACACAGGATCGTCTTTACTTATTTCGTTAATAAAATCAAAAATGTCTCCGCGGTAAATTTTAACAGTTCGATTTCGTGGAAACACTGTTACTGCTCTAGTCCATGCATGCGCGTTATGATCAATAATTTCGATCGAAGCTCCTTTTGATTTACATTTTGATTCAAACAATATTTCTCCTGTTATCGTCGCTACGGTTATTGGGAACTTTAGTTTTTTCCCTAGTACAGCCACATCTTTGATTAACGCCCCGGTATCTTTAACCATTTCTCCCCACGTGTTTATTATTTTACGTCTTTTATCCGTTAAGCCGTTTCCACGAGTCGAAACGGTAAAATGTTATGTTACTCGTTCAGCCACACAGTTTAGTTTTTAAAATTTCATCGGCGCCAGTTTATCAACATTTATCACATAGATTCCATAAATAACTGCTGTTACAGGATACGCTCGCTCATAATACGGTTAGTCAATGCCAGTCAATAGACCTGGTTTGGAATCTTTACTTAGCACGACAGTTTTTTCACCTTGTGTATAGGATCATATTTGTCACGGATAATCCAATTACCTGTTTCTGTTCGCACGACAAATTTTATTCTGAAAAGATATTTACGATTATCAATATAGTTAATAATACTTGCTGCTCGTTCGTCATTCATCATAGCGTCGATGACACCGTTGCGTATAATCTTGAACGTTGACCATACATGAGATGCACCATCTGTGTAAAATTCTTTCTTGGCGCCGTGAATTTTATTAATCAAACTTTTATTTTTCGGATCTACCAGATCTCGCATCGGTAGGTCGGGAGATATTCTGTCGAGATTAAATTTATCTGCGCTCCAGGGCTTGATTTGGGATAATCTATCAAACTCGCTCATATTACATTTCAAACAAGTATTTAAATGAAAAATATTATATATAATGTCTCGATGCAAATGGTTGATGATCGGTTCATTGACTCGCTGTAATAAATCCTGTAAAAACGAATTCTGCGGACAACATTCACAATGTGTTCGTAATGGTAGTTTAGGACCAATACCGTGTCTGCGATGTGGTGTCGGAGTCCGGGGAAAGACACAGTTATGTGCTCGTTGTGGTGGTAAGCGATACAGGGAACTTAACAGATATTATGATAAGAAAATAATAACAGTGACAGAGTTATAAAACGTGAAGAGGATTATTTAAATAAATTCTCAGACAAATTATGATTTAAACAAATACTATTATAATATAAATGGAGGAGAATATGAACGAGTTTGTGAAGCATCCTATCATCAAGAATTACGAATCAAATCGTAATGGTGTGATCAGAAATTGCAGGTTGAAGAGACCAGTTGATGTTATTAGTAATACTGATTATCTAAGATTTATTGCTGATGGGAGGAAAAATTATTTCTGTCATCGATTCATATACGAGTGTCACAAGGGGTTGATCAAAGATGGTTTTGTGATTGATCATATTGATAGAAATAAATAATAATTTATCCAAATCTGAGAATTGTCACGCAAAGTCAGAATTGTAGACTTGGAAACACCGGTTGTAATAATAAGAGTGCCAAAGCAGTTTTATCTATAAATTTAGAGACGGGTGAAGAGAGAATATTTCAATCGATGTATGCAGCTGGCAAATATTTTGATATTGAAAGGTTTTTAATACATTCTGTCGCGTAAAATATAACCAGATCCGCTTTCTCTAAAAAATACGAGCAAAGAATGATCTTCCAATCTCAATGATGGAGATAAATCGTCAAGTCAGTAAGTAATTACCTCGAATTATATTTTTTTAACTATTTATTTAATATTTGTGTCTGTAGTGTACTCGTATACTACTTACCTGAAGAAGGGGGATAACTCCGTTGAGCATACTCATGTAATTGAGTTACTTCCCTTTAACCGTGTTTACGATCGTAACCGGAAAATTGTTGTAAATCAAATGGTACAGTACATCTATTTCAAATTTGCGATGTATTCATGCATATCAATTAACCATCTACGTCGTAACTAATAATTATACTCGTAGAAGGATATTTATGGTTTCTAACTTACAAACAGAAAAAAATAACTTCAGTTACTTTGTATAATAGTAGATCCGTAGATACATATCATTTTGATACTTCTATCGTTGATGCGGAAAAGCCCCAGAAAAACTCCCCATTTATGGGTTTTACCGGGTTCCTCCGCTATATATACTGGCCTTATATGCTGTGTTTTGCCTCTAAACTTGCTAGGCTGCAGTGGCAATCTAGGAGTTATGGGGCCGCCTGTAAACTTGCTAGGCTGCGGTGGCAATCTAGAAGTTATGGGGTTTAATGTTGTGTTTTGCCTCTAAACTTGCTAGAATGCGATGGCAATCTAGGAGTTATGGGGTTGTACTGTCTTTATATGTATCCTCTAAACTTGCTAGGCTGCGGTGGCAGACTAGGAGTTTATATGGGGATTGATGCCCTTGAACTCGTATACTGCGGTGGCAAGCTACGAGTTCTGGGTTGTATTGTCCTTGTACCCTTGAATTCGTAGAATGCGGTGTCAAGCTACGAGTTCTGGGTTGTATTGTCCTTTGTACCCTTCAATTCGTAGAATGCGGTGGCAATCTACGAGTTCTGGGTTGTATTGTCTTCACCAAATACACCCTCTTGAGCCTCTAGGTCGTTGTAAGACGGGTTAGGGGCTGTCATAGGGGATTGTGTTTCCTGTGCCCACTGAACTCGTAGAATGCGATGGCAAGCTACGAGTTCTGGGTTGTGCTGTCCTTATATGTATCCTTGAACTCGCTAGAATGCGATGGCAAGCTAGAAGTTTATATGGGGATTATTTTGTTTTGTTAATATCAGTGATATTAAAAAATTAGAATAATAAACTACATATCAGAATAAAAAATATTTCAAAATATTTCTGAATAAGGATCGATTTGCACTTTCACCATTGATAATTTTTATCATCGATGATAAAAATGTGGCGAATTATTATTAATATTACATATGTCACTTTCGCCATTGATAATTTTTATCATCGATGATAAAAATGTTGGCGAATTTACCCCCTTAATTTCTGAATAAATAAAATATTTCAGAATATTTCAGATTATAATAATTATTGCAAAACTGATTGATTTATATGATTTTGAGTACCAACCACCCCATCAGAATTAACAAACTGATTGATTTATATGATTTTGAGTACCAACCACCCCATCAGAATTAACAAACTGATTGATTTATATGATTTTGAGTACCAACCACCCCATCAATTTCTGAATAAATAAAATATTTCTGAATAAAATATTTCAGATTATATTAATTATTTCAGAATAAAATATTTCAGATTATAATAATTATTACAATTTGCACAATTTTAAGTACCAACCACCCCATCAAAATAAAAAATCTGATTGATTTGCACGATTTTGAGTACCATGTTACCCGTCAAAATTAATCTGATTGATTTATATGATTTTAAGTACCAACCACCCCATCAGTTTCTGAATAAATAAAATATTTCTGAATAAAATATTTCAGACTATAATAATTATTTCAGAGTAAAATATTTCAGATTAAAATAATTATTAAAATTTGCACAATTTTAAGTACCAACCACCCCATCAAAACAAACAATCTGATTGATTTGCACAATTTTAAGTACAACCACCCCATCAAAACAAACAATCTGATTGATTTGCAAAATTTTAAGTACCAACCACCCCAACAATTTCTGAATAAATAAAATATTTCTGAATAAAATATTTCAGATTATAATAATTATGTCAGAATAAAATATTTCAGATTATAATAATTATTGTAATTTGCACAATTTTAAGTACCATTTACCCCAACAAAACAAACAATCTGATTGATTTGCACAATTTTAAGTACCAACCACCCCATCAGAATTAACAAACTGATTGATTTGTACCATTTACCCCAATAATAATCAAATATTTCACAATAAAATATTTCTGAATAATAAAATATTTCAGAATAATATCTTTTTTGTAGTATTGTTTTACAAAACCGATCGATTTGTATAATTTTGAGTACCAACCACCCCATCAGAATTAACAAACTGATCGATTATTTAATTATTTAATGGTACACCAGCAAATAATTCACTTGTATTTGCTAATAAAAATAAAGATGATGGAACACCTGACTGGGTCGTTGTTGGAATACCAACTGGCAGTTATGAGATTGAAGAGATCAATGAAGAATGCGATCCAAACCACCCCATTAATTTCTGTTATGAGATCCAAACCACCCCATTCAGTTATGAGATCCAAACCACCCCATTAATTTCTGAATAAATAAAATATTTCTGAATAAAATATTTCAGAATAAAATATTTCTGAATAAATAAAATATTTCAGAATAAATAAAATATTTCTGAAAAATCATTAAGATTTCACATATAGATTCACAATTAATTCCTCTCCCCGCAGGTCAATTAAGTGTCCAAGGTGGTCAGTTAGTTTAAAATTTATTCGTGTTAACATATATTAGTATGACACCGCAAATAAACAGGATTAGTTGATACTTACACGATCAAATCTCCAGGGGGTACTTGTGGCGTGAACGTGTATAAAATGTATCCTTGTTGAGCCTGATTTGATTTTCCAAGATCTATTTGATAGCTGCCATCGATCACATCACAAACTAGATTAACCGCGATTGTCGATGTTATATTAACGATTCCTGGTGAAATATGTCTGCCGCCGCCGTATGGATCATTGTCATGTTTGAGGACAACCGGAGGTGGTACTATTTTTCTCCATGGTTCGATGATTTTAGGAAAGTTCTCATTGATAAGATCGTTGAGTGATTTTACTAGTTTGTCGGCATTAATCCCTGGTATTACAAATGTTGGTAATTGTTGTTCAGTTATTTTGTAATGATTGAGAATCAACTGTTTAAGGGTCATTGGTGGTTTTGTATCAACATGATCACCGTAGCGAATCATATTCCAAATGATAGTTTTATTGACGTATCTAAGATCTGATATAACCTGATTTAGATGTTTTATCGTCTCAACGATTTGTTGTTTCACATCATCACTGTAATATTTTGTGATGTCAGAAAATAAATTTCGTAGTTTGTTGATTGATTGTTTAAATTCAGAATTAACAGGATCGAAATATGACTGAATAAATCCTTCATTGATGTTTGGATTCATTTTATCATCATGGGTATGCAAATGTTTTATTATTTCAGGAAGCTGTTCACCATCAGGAGCAACAGTAATTCTGATAATTACAGTCTGTCTCCATATTTTCGATATTTTGGAGTTATTATAAATTTCTTTTCATTTATTGTAAAATCATCCCGACGTGGTTCTGGTGGTCTATGATATTCTGGTGGGATTTCAGGCCAACCTAGTACTGATCTTATCGATGATTGATAAATATCAACGGTATAATCAAGAGAATGTATCTCAACCGCAGAAGATAACGTCGGCTCATGAACGTTGAACGTTAATTGATATTTTTGCTTCTTTTCCCGTTATTGATTTTATTCTACGCGCAAATTCTTCATTGATCTCTTCAGTCTCATAACTGCCAGTTGGTATTCCAACAACGACCCAGTCAGGTGTTCCATCATCTTTATTTTTATTAGCAAATACAAGCGAATTATTTGCTGGTGTACCATTAAATAATTTCGATCTGATATTTGGCCAACTGTGATATACTCGTAATTGTGCTAGTGCAATTTCTTTTACTGGAATCGCAGTTGGAAAACTAACGTTAAATTCAGGATTAGTCGAACTTACTGAGACCATCACTATTTTCAGCTGAGTTGTGTTTGTCACGATCTGCTGGAGTAGCTCTAGTGATGTCATTATTTAATACATTTGTGCCTTTAATACCAACACAGTTGTATATTTTAATCATTTCTGTAAACTCAAAATCAGATATAATTCCATCATTAAGACCTGTTGATAACAACGAAGATAACTTCAGTATGCTACCGTCTTCGTGTGCAACTTTATCATGTAATCGGATAATTTTTTATTCGTGCAAGTACTTACCTTTTTTGCAATGATATTGAGCACACCTGCAATTGATGTTGTAGCTGAAATACAAATTGTTACGGCTACTGGCGCCATCATTGTTATCGTTGATAATAATACGCCGGTGGACACAACAACAGCGGATACTGAATAAACGATTACGTCAACAATAACTAGTCGTCGTCGATATTTCTTTATTTTTACCGTATATTGTTCGACTCGATTTTTTAAGTTCGTTTGCCATTCACGTGCTTGATTGTACCTGTAATGTTGCGATGCTGAGGTACTCATTATATTTTATACAGTAACCAATTGAGGCGTTTCAGCTACAAATTCTAGACACCACCAGAAAGATGTTGCGGTTAATTTCTTATCAGCTGCTTCCAGAATAAATATTTCTTCGTTTCCGCTATTTAATATGATAGACACAACTCCAGAAAACTTGTCAGTGGAATGACGCCATGGATACGTTGTGAAAATCTCGAATTTTGCAGCACTAAACACAGACAGCCTGTACACGCCACTGACTGTTGCGGTATATTTAATAGTTTTATTTTGCTATGACCATGTTGCGAATCCAGGTGATACTGTGCATACGATATTGGTAATATGCTCGGGAGTTATTCCGGCTGAAATTTTAATCAGACTAATTTTGTTAACGATATCAGGAATTCCACGGACGACATCTTCTGGTGTTTTTTTTAGTTGCGTCTAGGTTAGTTTTGATATCAGAAAGTTTTATGTCAACGGCGTGCGGAGTGCCGAAGAATTTATCTATGGATTCATCGGTTTTTTGAAAATTTCTTCGAAATCTTCCAAAAGCGCCTACGTGCACATCATACTCGGCCCGCAACGTGGATAATTTACCATCTACGGTGCTGTAGCCGACGTCCACATATATTTTCGTCGCGGCATCTTCGTCGGATGTTGGATCTCTTAACACTGTTATCTTGTTTCCGTTCATGCTGAGTTCCCCTGTCATTATGTCACCGGTATTTGTAAGCGATTAGCAACACTTTTTGCGATTTCATCTGATGGTTATGAACGATATACTTGAATCCCTGAATCTACCGCCGTCAGTAAACACAGGGATGTTATCCGTGACCGCACCGAGTACTATATCAATCCATTTGATGTTGCTCGTTTTTAGTTTTCCGTATCGGTCCTGAAAAATAACAACCTCATCTGGGTCAACTCCAGTCAGGTTCATAATATCAGCAAGTTCATCTTTAGTCGCGTACTTCGACAAATTAATGTCGGATTTTTTTTTCTTACTGGTAGAAGATCTTCAGTAAATATCAACCATTATAGTTTAAGATCCGTTCAAAACGAAGCGGTTACTTGTATAATCATGCACGACTTTATGAGGTGGTTTGGATGATTTTGATATAGCGTCGAGTACATTAATTACTTCACTGCCGCAAATTGGCGGATCCGTCATTGTTTGTGTTGGTAGCGTTGAATACCAAACCGCTACTTGATAAACTCACGCGGTGGAGCTAACCCGTACGAATCGAAATAAACGATTCCACGTGGATCAATTGCGTATGCGGTCCAATGAGTACCAGGTCCTGAATTATCATCGAGATTAATAATACCTGTTTTAGCGCTGTTTGGTCGGTCCGGCAATTGATCTTGCATAAAAACACCTCTGAAGTTTTTTATTTTTAGTTGTTTAGCAGCATCAAGTAAATCAAAATATGATGCTGAAATAATTAACGAAGTGTTACTGGAAGCCTCAGACCTCTTCCCCAACGAGATCCCGGTAATCTTAATCCGGTCCCTCTTTTTTTAAATCCTCTCCCTGTTGCTTTCTTTAGAGCCAATCCAGCAGCGGTTCCAACAGAACTTAATGTGGCTGCTTTTGGATCGGCAGGTGCGGCTGCGGCAATTAATGCTGGAATAGCTGCGAGAAGTGGAAAAATACCGCCTGTTTTAATTGAGTCTTTAACCGCACCCGCAGAGAGATTAAGTTTGACACCTGTCTTTGATTGTTTAGCGCTGTTGAAATGTTTAAGTTGACGTTCTGATAATGATAATTTATTTTGACCACCCGTGATCTGATCTCGCTTTAGTGATAATTTCATTCCGCAGTTTTTTGCTGAATTTGATTGAAGGTTTTTAATCTGACCAGGAGTCAGACTGACACTAACGTGATGATATGGCATTTTATGATAATACTCGTGTTTTTAAATAATATGATTAAAGATTTTCCGCTGGTGCATCAACGGTTCTCATTCGACCACTACCACCCTCAAGTAACATTGTTTTGTCGCTGAGTATAACCGCGATTGCTCTGTAATTAACACCACCACCCGTATCCACGCTGGCTTTAAAGTGTATATCAACGACAGATTGCTTGGATAAATCAAGATGCTCCAGCGAAAAGTAATAAATCGGATACAGATTTATAAAATCTAACTGTGATATTTGCAGCCCAGTATCTATATTTTGATCACGTCCCATAAATGACATCAAACAATGATATGCACGCGCTACGTGATTTTGAATAAAATTTAACGAAATATCTTCAGCTGGTTCTTGATGTCCATTTATCCGTAAAGAAACCCCGGTGACATTTAGTTTGTCAAATATCATATGTGAACGTTCCTGATTATTCATCCGATCACTATTTTGCAGCGCAATAAAAATATGTCGTGGCGCAGAAACACCCTGCTGTGAAGCTATATGCCATGTGATTAAACCATTAACATTACTTTGAGCAGTATCTGTGGTTACTGTTAACGATGATAGTAATGATTTACCGCGTTGATCCGTAAAAGAGAGTAATTTTTGTTCTTCAGCAATAGATGGAATCATTACAGGCATCCGCAATGAAAGTTTCTTTATATTTACTTTACCAGCATCAGCAACACCAACACCTCGCCAGACTGCATCATTATCATCACCTTTTCTTACGAGCACAACTGTGTGTTTAGCTCCAAAGATGACCTTTCTAACATTTCTGCAAAATCCAAAGATGTGAGACAGTGGAATTGCACATGAAACATTTTTACGATTACCTTTTAACATTGCTCTGCGTGTTAAAAATCCTAAGTTGTAATTTTCACTAATACCTTTTATAATATCAAAAGCAGCACCTGGTCTGGCTGCATATTCAGGACCATCAGCAACTGGTTGTGGATCAGATGCAGTATTTTGTGGGGTCCGTATTTTAGTATATTGAACATGATCGGCGTGGTTAGTAGTATCCTTAGCAAACATCATTGTTGGACCGGCTGATCTTGTGTAATCATCAGAATATCTCGCTAGACCAATTATTGTTGTAGCAACATCAACATCATTCTGAATTGATTCAATATTTTTTCAATCAATCATGTATGTGGCGCTACTAAACAGTGCCATAATCCCGTTGTTGACAAAACCAACTCGGTCATTGACTCCGTAGTTAGTATCATCCGCCTTTACAAGCTCACCTTCTACTTCAATAAATGCCTCAGCGGGTAAGAAATATCTATTTGTATCATGAACTTGAAGTTCGATTCTTGCCCGCTATTCTGGTGTTTTTGCGTCATAGGAATAAAATTGATAATCACGTACTGATTCGTCTTTGAGGACCGGTGCATCCATGTCAAATGCTGGGTCGGATATTCGCTTGAACATTTTATTATAATTGCCCATTTTTCCAAATGGTGATCTAAATTATCTTTGTCTGACATGAAGACCGCTTCCTGCTATTAAACTTGAAGCTACATTTTTTTCTGCTTCTTCAGATAATTCCGCTAGTTTTTGATTTGCGGCTTGATTTATTATTTTACTGACATTTGCGGGCATAACTTCAGCGCTGGCCAGTTTCATTGGTTGCTGCTGTTTTCTTCGGACTAATCGAGCTAGTCTGTCCTTGACTGTCGAGAACGCTTTACTAGCAAGATTACCAATAGCGCCAGGAATTTTATCACGAACAGCCTCAATAGCCTTCATCCCTAATTGTTTTGCAATCGGTATTGCTTTTGGAGCCATCCTTCTAAATAGACCCTGAACAACATCATCAAGCCCATCTCCGTAAATTGTTTTGTAATTTGGCAGTCGTGAGTTTACTACCCTGACCATGATCGGTTCACGTTGAGCAGTGTGTACAATCATTTTTATATACTGATTAATTAATTGTTTAGTCGCTGTGATAATCATCAGCAGTTTCATCAATAAGGGAACGATAAATGCTGCGATCCATAATACCGCCTTGAAATAATCTTCGACAAATATCAGATATTTCATTAACAATTTCTGAAGAATTGTTTCCAGCTCGTTTTCCTTCAATCAGTATTTCTAGTCGTTCTACGTCAGAAAGAACATTGTTAGGACAGGCAATTAGACCACCTCCTAAGCCACTTCCAGTAGCGTCATCGCCAGGATATCTTTTCTCCTGCTGTTTAGTTTCCACATCTCTAAATATTTCTTCTCTTCGTTTCCCTTCTTCCTCTACTTTTTGCTCTATTTCTTCTGCCATCTGTTTCCTTTTCTCTCTAGATGGTTTCAACATCGTTTTCTGCGGTGAAGAATATTGTTGTTGTTCTATTTGTTGCAGAGGTGGAGGAAGCTGATAGGAAGGCTCTTGCTGGTGGGATTGCGGTGGAGAAGATTGTTGTTGTTCTGCTTGTTTCAGTGTCTCTCTATAAAGCCTTTGTACTTTGTCAAAAAGATCTATACATTCCAAATCATCATTTCTGACTTGCTTTTTGTTTTTATATATGCGATATATCCACTTAATAAGAGTATCATCGTTTACTTTTTCATGACCGGGTTTTAAAATTCTATGTTTATTAGATATGCCAATGACTATTTTTTCAGGTAAATCATCTTCTTCGGTATTTCTAATTTCTCTGATAAATTTTTCATTAAATTTTTTGATTATTTTAATGTTTTCTTTTATTGGTTTAGATGCAAGTTCTTTTTTCACGTCGGCGATTTCAGTACGAACTTTACCAATACCTTCAAGTATTTCTTCATCAGGTAGAGGTTGACCTGCAGCTATTTCAGTTGGAAGATCTCGTAAAATCTTTTTTGTTTTCTTGGTTCTTTCTGCTATTTTTTTAGTCTGCGCAGCGGTTTGTTTTAATACTTGAAGAATACCCTTCTTCTTCTTTTTCTTCTCCTCTTCCTCGTCATCCTTAAAATCTCTCCATACAGCTTTTTAGTAGTTGTTGTAATGGGTTTAAATAACTGTTCTGTGCCCTCTGTAAATTCAACTTGGGCTTCTTGACGTTCTTGCCCTTTTTGTCTAACGGAATCGCGAACAGGAAGAAATGTTTTGATTGCTTTTAGTCTCTCTCGAGCTAATCTAGCAGTGTGAGGTTCCTTAACTGGTGGCATTATTAATATGATAATTTTTAATTGATAGCAGCAGAGGGGGCGGGACCTCTGGTATGTAAACACAACTCTCGGTCAGGTTAGCAGTGACCTTATTTTTATATTTCGGAAGAAGCTTATATTTTAAGCAAATGAGGTTTCAGACAAGTGGTCTGTTCGCCCCCTCTGCTGCTAAAGATATAGCATTCCTCTGTTAAATGGCAAGAATCATCATATATAATAAACATTTCTTTCTTATTCATGTATCTACTATACATATTAATTTGCCATTGATGCATGGCTTTAATCTTTTAAAAAAAAATCACTTGAATGCAAATAAAACTTGACCGCATATCGCCACTCTGTGTTTACTTCTCCATTAGACTACCACTGCTCTGTGAAACAGGACACGTGCAACTAGTTCGCGACCTTGACTTTGATCGGGCCATGGTACTTTTTTCAGACCATGGTAACATGGACAAGTACCTAGCCTGTATGTATAAGACATACGAACTCAGATGTGCTTGACAGCAACTTACTTTGTTTATTCAAGATATCACAGAGACCTATGGTAAGTCGATATATTATAAATCTACATACTAATGAGAAAATGCCATTCTGTTGGATTGCAAATCTACGTACAACTGAGGAAAGGTCATTCTGTGTGAGTTCGAACTGTGTATGTCAATGTTAAGGCAGGAAATATATCAGCAGTTTTGCATCCCGGAAATGGACCATGATTCCCAAAACTTTTCATACTTCCTTTTAGGTTCAGACAAAAAAAAAAAAAGCACTTTGTCCAGAAATATTGAGAGATTAGAAGTACCATTTTACACCTTGGTTGGGGGCATCTGGAGATTGTGGCTAAAATAATAAAATGTTTCATAGTTTTTAAATATTGTCATCATAGTGATACCTTATTGTTATGTTGATTCAGTTATTTACATTTCCTTCCATTCGCTTGTTACAGTTTCATTGATCAAAGTAATCTGTTCATTTGCTTGACAATAAATCCATTTATACACTTAATTATTTCATTCGTTGTTAATTATTTAGTGATTCATTTATTTTCCATTCATTCAGTTATTCATTCGTTAATATTGTTATTCATTCCTTCATTAGTCCATGAAAACATGCTGGAATGAGAAAAGTGGTATGGACAGAGGGAAATGGTCATATTATTTCATTATTGAATTTAAACAATACAATTGGTAGCAGTTATTTTGATACAAGAAAAAAAAGATACTGGAAAAAAAACCTCAAAACAATGAGCGATAGCCATTTTAATAATGGGAGTATTAATATGGCCGACCAATTTTTGACGTCAGGTAGAAAGACCGGTAAAGTGAATGGACTCTCATGATATGCACCGAAATATATTTTGTAGTTAGTTAAAGGTTTGACTTGAAATTTTAAGTACTTGAAAGGATGTTCTGGGTTTACTCATAAATAGTTAAATGGAAAGATATTATCTTGAGAAAAAATAGTGCTGATCTTCTTCAGTCTGCAGTCTGGTGTAAAAGACATTTTGACATAAAGATGCGCCACTAGCATGCACTGGGACATATCACATTTTGTATAGAGAGTGTAACGTCATCGCAGCACTTCTACACTGACAGAAAATAGGTTTACCATGACCACTTTTATAAAGTAAAATAATAATAGAGATACAGTACCATCATATGTCCAAGGTGTGCATTTAGCATACATAGAGAGAAACAATATATCATGATACACTAAAACCTTACCACGGTTCATCACAATTAAAATTTTCGCGATCGCTTTGATTTAATAATCCTTTCAGATCTGTTCAGATAATAAATCTGCAATATAAGGATAGGGAACTTCCAATTCCTACTCTACTTGACCATCAGTCGACCATTTACGTTCCAAAATCTCTTAAGTTATGTTTTCAATTCTGTATATCCCACCTCATATACATGGACCTCAGCTTCACTGATTTCAAACAGGGATTATTTAAATCTGAACCAGAACTTAAACTATTAAAGGGCCTCACTTTCTTTGTCGTATCAGTAACGGTTTGGACATCGCATGTGCATATTTTAATGTCGTGCATTGCAAGGGAGTTCACTCTTACCTTCATTAACAACCCCACTGACAAGCAAGATGGCCATTCACTGTGCAAATTAGTTTGGCCGCTATCTTTCTTTTACTGAAGTTTCCAAAATTACAAGTAACATCGCTAATTCAGAATGTATCGGCATCGTTAGGTCTCTAACTTCACCTTTAAGTTTCCTTTTAAAAAAAATTTAAATACCTGAAAAATATTATAACGCTTTTGATGGACATACACACCATTCAAAAAGATTCATACACCACTAAATATTAATTGAATCCCCATTTAAGATGTAAAATTTTCTGATCCTATAATTCTTATGTGACCACAGACATAAACACCATTGTAGCGCCAACCATTAATCATATTAACGAACATAACTCCATATAGGTCACAAAACCATATACCATACTTGAACAGCAAAGACATGGGATGCAACCAAAGCGACAAAAGACATAATTGACAAGGCACTTATAAAAGGAAACTGCTTTAGAACAACATGTAAAAGTCTTCCAAAAATGTTGGAAATATTGAATATTAAAAAGGTTGTGTTCTCTTTGTCGTTTGAGAATCCTTTGCTTATTATTATGTCAGATAATACACTAATAAAACCGAAGTTAGACGTTACGAGGCACACGCATCCCAATGTGTATATTAGAAAGATGTTTTGTCCAAATTAGGGATATTTGAAAAATCAGAGTTTTCCATCTTTTCCGTACGTCTGTTTGTCCAAGATCGTATCTAGTGGAGTGCCGATTCCAGTGGATGAGGCTAGAATAGAGAGGACGACAAATCCAGCTTTTTTTCTGAAGACGATGATTCATCACTGATGCAGACATAGGATAAACCCAAACCTGTCAGTAAAAGAAAGCAAATAGCAATGTATAAGATATAAGTCTCATTTATTTCTTGCTTAGTTCAACGACACATATTTTCTCACTTCGTGTAACACCCGAAGCTCTGTTTAAAATCCCATTTGTTACAAATATTTGCTTTGTGAAGTACGTGGTGCATCATGATAATCGAAGATATTGATTGTATGTACGTCTTTCCTTTACGATCGCGGCTCAGATAACCATAATACTAATACTAAAAACAACCATAACATTTCGACTTTATGTAGGGTGTTCTTTGAATATCGACATTTTATTTACTCTTACATATATTGTCTGTATCCAAAATAATTTAAACTGTTACCATAAGACATTCGTGGAAACATTGACAATATTGTTACGAGTATAAGGTCTTAAACTGAGAAACCAAAATGAGCGAAAACCAAATGTTTTGGAACATTTAGCAAATAGTTTATTTTCATTGACTACAAGGTGAAAAATTAAAAAGAACTTACAGTATTCTGACTTAAATCCCAAATAGTCCTCAAAGTTACAAATGAAGTCTAGTGGTGTTCCAAATGAATCGTAATACTGAATGTGTTGATGTGCCGGTAGTCTCGAATATGCTAATGTGTCAACAACCTTTTGACATATAACAATAATATAATCGAAAATGCCCTTGAATTAAGATTCATAATAATTCCAAAATAACTATTTAGTTCAATAAGTATTAATGAGCTCCTTGTAATTCCATTGAATAACTTAAATAAATAAATCTACCAGATTAAAAAGTGAACAAATAATACGCTGATTCAACTTCGGATCGTAAGACAGAAATGAGTAATTTTGACGTAAGCAATATTAATATAAAAACAACAGGACACGATAACAGAGCCAGGATGTATGTCAATTTCCTTTCTGTAAACACTCTAAGTTGTTAAGATGATCAGGAATTTCCAAGTGAAACTAATGTCCCACACTCAAATCAAAGTAAACATGTTAACCTCCATTAATAATGAGGTACGATGTAATTGCCACCTATTAATACGCGAAGCGAGAAATCCAAATGCACGATCGATGTATGGGAGAAAGACATGATCCATCCTAGTCTAGACCGGTCAAAGCTCCTCCTAGACAACCAGCCTTGTGCGGACCGATTTTTTTATGTCACGAGGGATTTATTGTACCTACAAAAGAATATATAAATCGGCGCCACCTGAAATATCTACATTTTTTCGACCTCTCCCTCACTACCCCACTCTCATAGCTTCATTGTCATCTAAACATGATACTTAAAAATCAAATTAAATATGACCACCCGTCCTAAATTGGTGTAGATGGAGTTGAGGTTAAGAGGAAAATCCAATATTACTGTGAAAATGTGATCTGTGACCCGAACCATTCCTCCCTGCGGCTGCTTTCTGGATTTGAAAATCTTTGTTGTGATGTACTCGTCGTTTTAAAATAATTCACCCACAATAATAAAACTCTATCCATCGATGTAGATTGGTTTGACATTACAATTCGGAACGGCCGACAGGCGAACGGATTGAAACACGGACATATTCAATTGCAATGTATCCGTTAAGTGCGGACATGTTAAATTAAGTCTACGGGTAGCATTGGACGAATGTTTGCTATTTACAAGTACCTGGATATCTGACAGAATAGTTTACTTCATATTGTCATGCGCTTTTATGGTTAAATATTATGCTAATAATGACAGTTGACAATATTCCATGCACTCGATAATATTTCGTTTGACACACGACGAACAGGTTGTAAGTTAAATATGTCTTAATCCATGATAGCAATCGACAAAAAAGCAATTTGATTTGACTTATTTTCACTTTATATCCCCATTAAAAGGCTCGAGCTGATAAATACTTCATAGTAATAAAACTTGGTGAACTTGAAGCAGACCCTTAGATCTGTTAGTATCTGTACTGCTTATTTATTTTACAGAATGCCATTGTTTTTGTTTTCATTGATAGGTCTATTGGTAGAGCAGAAGATTCGTAATTCAAGGGTTGCTGGTTCGATACCCGTCCAGGCCAGTTACGGTTGGCTGCCCCAGTGTGTGTTTGGGAAAGGCATTTAGCTTCAATTTCTTCAGCATGATACAACGAAGAATGTGCTAAATATGGCATTCTAACACAAGCCACACTCATTGTTTCACATATAATAATAAGTTTCCCTAGTGCACTGTGTTATGCAATATCAATGGTTGTCACAGATGCGTTCTTGAACATTATTTCCTTTCCTAACAGTTATACTCCACAACAAACCCATTAACTGAATGACACACTTAACGCCATTGAAATCTCTATATATACATTTTCATTTACATACACATTAACAAATATCCATAATTCAACTAAGCATGAATTTGAAATTATATAACCCTGAATGTACGTAAACATGCAGACATGAACAAAAACTGTACCAACGCAATTGAAGATTCCAATCAAAATTGAATATACTGTCCCTTTAGTGGATCGACTCTCGGAACACATCAAAATATGCAAAATAACCACGGAAACCCAGATAACTGTCTAGGAACCAACGAAGTTGCAATATAGCTGCTTCGGAGTACTGTCCAGTGGTGCCACATTTGGAGATGTGTTCCTGTGTGATCATTTTGCGTTATGATATACATGTCGTGTACGATCAATTTTTAAAGGAGCAGTACTGCATACTAAGAAAAAATATGAAACTTCAGGAAAATCAAAAGGAGTGTTGTCTTTTAAAAGCACAACTTTATACCCACCAAAAAGTACGTCAAACATTGGACCAGCATATATAATTTAAGTAACACTTCCCGACTTCAAAAACGGCTGCGTCTGTTGTGAGATCTGTTAATTGCGCGCAGAAATAATGTTTACATAGTCAAACAACTGTGACTGTTACCGTTAAAGCACGTGATTCCATGTAAACATGAAGATTATCGAAGGCGCACATACCAGAAGAAGAAATATGTTTTGTGGAATATATATATATATATATATATATATATATATATATATATATATATATATATATATATATATATATATATATATATATATATATATTACTACATTCATAAAGAAAAGGTACAGCTATGGACATCAAGGTAGCACCAACATATGCTACATTAGTGCTTGTATACTTGGAAGAAACATTGTTTAACAGAATGATTAATATACCCGGAGAAGAATTTGGGGATTAGTTGGGAAAGAACTGGAAGAGCTCTTTAGACGACTGCTTCATCATATGGAATAAACATATACCAATAGAAGAATTCTTCCAGGAAGTTAATAACCTGCATCCAGCTATAACATTTACAATAAATGAAAGTGAAAGAAGCATTCCGTTCCTGTTCATTCTCGTCCAACTATCTGGAATGCATAATGCTACTGATATTTATACTAAACCAACTTATACACATAATTTTCTCAATTTCAAACCCTGTCATGCAAAACATAAAAGTGAACATTCTTTTTAACCTTGCATCAAAAGTGATAACAATTGTAAAGAACAAACATACACAGGAACGAAGACTGGCAGAGTTACAACAACATCTTCGGAAGCAAAATGACCCAGAGGAAATCCTCAACCAAGGAATGCTCAAAGCGAAAAGAAAAGACCGATCAAGGGAAAGAACCGTGAAACCAGAAATTCATCATCCAATGGAATTCCTTTAATTACAAACTATAATCCACGTAATACAAATATCATACAGATGGTACGAACATGTGAACAAAATTACTCAAACGTAGTGAGAAAAAAAGAAAAATGTCTTGGAAGAAAGGAAAATTATTAATATTAAGAGACAACCCAAACATTTGAAACAAATTCTAACTAGATTTAAATTTAACCTCATTGAAAGACAGGCCCTAGTAACCAAATGTGGTAAGAGTAGATTTAAAACATGTTCAAATATAATAGAACGAAACTCAATAAAATTAAAAAATGTTAAACTATTTAAAGTTAAACATGACATGAATTGCAATTCAAGAAATTTGATTTATGCATTGATATGTTTGAAGTTTGAAACCTTGTACAAAGGTCAAACGAAAAATGAACCACGGAAGAGAATGACAGCACATAGCAAACAAAAAACAGAAGAACTCGGGTTATTAAAAATCAATAAACATACACATAACTGTTCAGGTGGAAACTATAAAGTCTTTCCGTTATCTAAAGTATTAACGAATCTTTAATTGAAGAATAGGAACCCTATTCCATAGGTACTGTACACACAGACCTTACTAACTCAAGATAATTCTTTATAAAAAGTAAAACGTGATCACGGGTACATTGTATCAATACACTAAACATTTTCATAATGACTTCATAACTTTCCAATGGTTGTAACTTGTATGAATCAAATTTTACATTGTATCAATGCATTGATGTACCTTCATTATATATCAAACACTAAACATTAAATTTTGTGTATATATATCACATAGTAGGTATAGTTTTCCTATAGTATTTGCAGTTTCATATTTGTTATAGTACCACATATTAAAATATTACTTTATGTGATTATAATTGGCGTAAATAAGTCTATGAAATTAATGCGCAGTGTTCTCTTCATTAATTGGCTGAGATAGTTGGAATAATTTGTTAACCTTACCTTCTGGAGTTTTTGTTTTCAATGAACATTTTTGCCGCCATTATTCGAATCGACTCGCGAAAAGGAATAGTGAAAAATGGTCTCATCTGCTTCAATGTGGTTAATTTGCCCTCCGCATGCGTTTGTCATGTCATGTATGAAAAATGGCTAAAACCACACAACACACACAATAACAACAAGCAAAGCTATGGATATAGCTTGTGTGGGGTGGGAGTTGAGTGAGTCGGTATATCTGTAGCGTGGAATCCACCCTATATATAATCTGGGCTTAACTATTAACTTACAGAAGTAAATAAACTCACCTCTCTTTACAGAAGACTGTTGACATAAACCGGTCTCCAAAATGACGTGGTTTGTACACACACTTCATATTTACGCGGTAAATATGTGATGCAGTTCCGAGTCAAAATGAAATTTGTTTGCATATTATGAAATGTACTGTTTCAAATCAAACACCGCAATTATCCGGTCACAAATACATTACAGTAAATATGGAAATTTATGTATCCAGTAAACCTTCTTTCGAATGAATATCGCACATGACTACGGGCCTGGCCCACCTGTCTCGGCTCTCACGGAAGGGACTAAGTTTAACGAGAACGGTCAGTGACTGAAGGAGATATGCTGCTCCAACAACCTATGTGTGACAAACATCTTCAAATGCAAGGAGATCCAGCAGGTGTCATGGAGACACACACATTCCCGCCACTGGCACCAGCTAGACCTCGTCATCATCAGGCGTGCGAACTGGCCAGTGTCTTCCTCACTTGTAGCTACCACAATGCCGACTGCGACACGGACCACTCCCTCGTAGCCAGCAAGGTGCGAATAATACCCAAGAAGCTGCACCACACCAAGAAGAAGGGTTGACCACGCATCAATACCTGCTGTGCAAGCAACCAAGAGAAGACACAGCAGTTCATCAGTAATCTGCAGGAGGCTTTCACCAAAGAGTTACATAATGACACCATCGACTCCAAGTGGTCCTACCTCCGAGACGCTGTGTACAATCCAGCCATTACTGCCTACGAGAAGAAGGGGCGTAAAAACACCGACTGGTATGATGCCAACTGGGAGAAGATGGAGCTCGTGACTGAGGCGAAGAGGAAAGTCCTCCTGACTTACAAGGCTGAGCCTAGCCCTAGTACACCACAAGCCCTCAAGAATGCCAGGAACAACGCTCAGCGGACCACCCGCCTCTGCTCCAACACCTACTGGCTGAACCTCTGTACCAGTATACAGATAGCTGCCGACACCGAGGATGAAAGAGGCATGTACGAGGGTATCAAGAAGGCGACAGCCTCCCCACCTCCAAGACCACCCCCCCCCGAAAGTCCAAGCCTGGCGAAGTCATCACAGACCAGGGGAATCAGCTGTAGCGTTGGGTTGATCACTATCTCGAGCGTACGCAACACAAAACGTCGTTACCGACACCGCCCTGAACGCCATCCCAGACCTGCCAATCATGGAGGAACTAGACACACCGCCCACCCTGGAAAGCTCAGAAAAGCTATCGACTGCCTAGCTTGTGGGAAGGCCCATGGGAGAGATGGCATACCACTTGAAGCCCTCAAGAGCGGGACATCATCACTGCTACAGCACCTGCACGAACTCCTCTGCCTCTGTGGGGACATTTAGACAACCCTCAGGACATGCAAGACGCCAACATTGTCACCTTGCACAAGAGGAAAGGAGACCGTAACGATTGCAACAATACAGGGGAATCCTCCTCCACAGCATCGTCGGAAAGGCACTGGCGCGATTTCAGTCCCTATCCTGCCGAGTCTATCCAGAGTCCCAGTGTGGCTTCCGAGCCAGCCGGTTAAGTGTAGACATGATCTTGTCACTAGACCAGCTGCAGGAGAAATGTCGTGAGCAGAAGATGCCCTTCTACATCGCCTTCATATACCTGACGAACGAGTTTGACCTGGTCAGCCGGAGTGGACTCTTCAGGCTCCTACAGATGATCGGCTGGCCCCCCCCCCACGACTGCTCGCTGTAGTCACGTCGTCCTACGAGAACATGTACAGCACAGTGTGCTACAACTGCGCAACAATGGAGGCCTTCCCAGTAATCAGCGGAGCGAAGCAAGGATGCGTTATTGCGTCTACGCTCTTTGCCATCTTTTTCTCCATGCTCCTCCTGTACGCCTTCATGGATTTCAGCGAGGGAATGTACATTCACACCAGGGCTGACGGCAAGCCGTTCAACATCGCCCGTCTCTGTACTAAAACTAAAGTCACAGAGGTTCTCATCCGTGAATAACTCTTCTACGACGATGTAGCCTTGACAGCACATACGAATGAAATACTGCACAAGCTGTTATGTCGCTTCTCCCACACATGCAAAGAGTTTGGACTGACCATCAATCAGTAGAAGACGATAGTCATGGCACAGGACGCAGACTTCCCTCCCCCCATTACCGTCGATGGGTACATCTGAAAGTTGTTGCGAACTTCACATACCTTGGGTCCACCAACTCGAGCTCGCTCTCAATTGAAGCTGAGGTGAATGGCAGGATTGCTAAGGCAGCAGCAATGACCAGACTAAACCAGAGGGTCTGGAACATCCCAATCTTACTGAGAAGACCAAAGTGCGCGTCTACCAGACCTGCGTTCCCAGCACACCCCTCTACATCAGCGATGAATATACCACCTACGAGAGCCACGAGAAGAAACTCAACAACTTCCACCTGAGATGCCTGAGTCACATTATACGCATCCATTGGCAGGACAAAGTACCCAACACAGAGGTTCTTGAACGCGCCAGCATGAAAAGCATGTTCTCCATTCTCTGCGAGAGGCTTCTTTGCTGGCTCGACCAGGTCAGAAGAATGGACCCAGGCCAAGGACCTGCTATACGGCGAGCTAACAGAAGGTGCACGACTGACTGGACGGCCACCTCTGCGTTACAAGGACACAAAGACGGCCAACATAAACGTCAAAGACTGGGTGAGCTGTGCTGTTGACCGTTCCGCTTGCCGTCTTGCTCTCAGACAGGGCGTTTAGAAAACCTAGGAAGCGAGAAACACAAACCTCGCTGCAAGGAGAACCAGCAGGAAGGGAAAGCAAGAACAGCCTCAACAAGCATCGACGTTCACCTGCAGCAAGTGCAACAGAGACTGTCACTCTAGGGCCAGACTCTTTAGCCACTCGCGAAGGTACAGATAGGACACCCAACTAGAATCTACACCATCGTCTCTCGAAGACGGATGGATGCTGATGATGAATGTAATGTTTAGTTGTTAAAGTAACACTTATAGTTAGGTAAACATTGATCGTCAACTGTACGGGTAGTGCAAACAAAATGCGACATAAGACACATTGGATATTCTGTTTGAAAAATGATTTTGTCTGTGTAAAGTGTTCTTCTGTTTACTCCGAAGGACGCTTGTTCGTTGATTTATAGTTTGTAAGAAAAGTATAATCTACTTTTAAAAGTCAACACTAGTTCAACTTTCTTTGGGACTATTTTCTTACGCACAATGAATAAAAGGTACGTCTCTTAGGATGAACGAAATTATTCGTTTTTTTCCCCATCTAAATAATTTCCACTGAAATAAACAGTATGTGATAAAAAGACTATCAAATGTGTAATGATTTAATAATAATTTACGAAACTCGTTGAATAATGTCCAGCTTTTGCGAGACTTGAACATTATCTACCTATGTATCTATCTATCTATATATATATACATATATATATATATATATATATATATATATATATATATATATATATATATATATATATATATATATATATATATATATATATATATATATATATATATATATGTTTTATAGACCGAACCGTGTTACAAGCAACCAGGTCAGTTAGCTGAAGAAAATACACCTGTAGTGAAAACAGAGAAGGCATATATATATATAGTGTCTTATGTAACCCGCGAATCTCATCACGTGCTTTGAATCTACAATACAAGTAATTCAATCGACAAAATGCACACGTATAGATTTAAAATATGCAATAAGCAAAAAATTTGTCACAGGTCATATAGGTCTGAATTCAAGTATTATAAGTATATGTACGTGATGTAAATATATTATTCAGACTTTCTAACGCCGTCTCCACCAATTCAATATAATGAAAATTCACCCAGCAGTCGTAGCCTCAGTTCGAACATTAGTGATCGATATCAGGAACGGCAACTCGTCCGAAACGCGTAGTGTGAACTGGTAAATATATTATTATTGCATCCGCAAGGACTAGCCTCGTTATCGACCTAATGACCTTGGGTCCTATAAATACAAAAATAAACAACACACGACATCATTCATTCAATGTCAATACAATGAGATGGTATTGGTACCACCACACTCACACTAGCATAAAAAAGGATTGAAAAATTAAACAATAAACATAGCGCTGAAATAGCATACATAACTACTACTAATACTGATTTTAATCATTTAATTATGCAATGTATATATTTATCTGGCCTCTTACATCAAAGACACTAGTATTATTTGCATTCCTTTAATCTTTAACTGAATATTTCTTAAATTATCCCATGAATTCATAAAGATGAACATAAATTAATATCTCACTTTAGTAATTCTGAAATGACGACGATGGTGATCATTGTTATTATTATTATCATTATTATAATTATAATTATTATTATTATTATTTTCTAAAACTTGTTATGGTGTGGACAACAACTTCAACAAAAAGCCATTACGAAAAGATACACGCTAAACAATATAAATTCAAATCTATCCGTACTGTTGGTAATCAAGATGCTGTTTTCAAGGTGCGTGTGTGTGTGTGTGTGTGTGTGTGTGTGTGTGTTATTAGCTTCACCATGATAAGAATAAACACAAATTGCCAGTTGGAATAAGAAAATCAGAGTAGTTGTTCTTGGACTTACTGTTTGTTGTTAAATGAAAGATTTCGAACGGTTATCCTTTATTTATGAACACTTATTTTTCTTTTTGTTATACTGCCGCTTGTCATGCTTCATTACATTGCACCACTGTGTTTGTACTGGGAAGGCATTATCTAATGTTGTGAGAATTAGTAATCCGACCGCTTTTGCATAAGTTAGCAAATAAATTATGTTTGAAATAAACTAAACACAAAAATTACCTCAAATAAAGTTTAATGTTTAACGTTTTACAGCAAATGGCTGCTTGGTCGGCAAATAAAATTCTTTTCCTTATCTTGATGTGCGGTAGCCAACTTTACATACAGCAAAAATCCATTTATTTCATAACGCCTTCTTCTCCAAACATGAAATATTCTGGAATTCTCTATGGATTCTAGCATTCCTACTAAAGGGAAAACAACACTATTCTTTCACGGTTTGTTGGTGTTGTTGTTGTTGTGGTGGTGATTTGGATTTTTAACGTAGCTTTAGCAATGTTTCAGTCATATGGCTACGACGTCTGTAATGTGGCAGTTTATAGTGATGTCTAGCACTGGGGCATGATGCCGCAGACACGTAGCATGTCACATTATTCTGACACCAGGCCTAACACTAACCTCTTAATGCTGAGAGCCAAGCGAGGTAGCTGTAAGTACCAATTTTGTAAGTCTTTGGTATGACTCAACCGGGGATCGAACCCACGACCTCACGCATTTGAGGCGGACGCTCTAACCACTAGGCCACCGGAGCGGCTTATTCACGGTTTGTCAATTACACCAATGGCCATTCGTTGAGATATAATTTTAATCAGATTGTGCAGTGGCGTAGCTAGAATATTTGGCCCCTATGCAAAGCTTACTGATGGGCCCCTGCGAAATATATAGTGTAATTCTTTTATTTGTGTGTCCCTATGCTTTCCATATTTTTACTGTACGGTACCTACAACCACCCCACCCACCCCGCATCGACGATGCAGTTGATACTGCGTGTGCTAGATTAGCCTCGCTATCGACCTAATCACTGAGGGTCATATTAATGCATGAATACATTCTACGAAGGGCCTAGACGCTGAGCTCTATCACCCAATGAACACGTGGTGGCTATAATCAGAGACACGCACACAATCCAGCTCACTATATTACCACATGCACGAGAGCACTGTCACAAACTTGTCTTACTCCGTGCAAGTTGCAACGCATGAACACAGTCACTTTGGACTTTGAGAGTGGATTCGATGTGAGAGCTAATGATGCAATACGGCTCGATATAAATTATTAACGATAAAGAAATCACAAGTATCATAAAAGACTGTTACTGACTTCCCGCCAGCTTCACTTCATGTCCTAATGAGCTGAACGAACATCATCTTGTCTTTGCTAAACGCTCCATAGTTGTGCGCATTTTCGTTTGATTACATGGACTTGTTACGGTCTTTGTTGGTTAAATAAACTGAGTAATGTTGTTTAAAGACCGAATAGATGACAAATAACGCCTCAGACATGAGTGGAATCGATCCTTCCAAGTCCGTATTTAATGGGGTGGATAAGAAAGAAATGGATGTACAGGCTTCGAAATCAGCCCGGAAAGAGACAGTAGTGGAGCTAAAGAAACAAATTAATCTCTATCAATCTGTGGCCATCATTGTCGGAATTATAATTGGATCAGGAATTTTTGTGTCTCCAGTAGGAATTCTCCAAAATGTACGTTCCGTGGGAATGTCTTGCATTATGTGGGCTGTGTGCGGAGTCTTTTCCGGTCTATGTGCACTATGCTATGCTGAATTAGGGGCCAGTATCCCCGAATCAGGAGGCGAGTACACTTACATCAGGAGAGCTTTTGGTGACTTTCCAGCTTTCATCTGTCTCTGGATAAACTTTATCATCATTTGTCCCGTAGGCTTGGCCGCATCTTGTATGATTTTCGCCACATATGTTTTGCAGCCCGTCTTTCCAGACTGCGAAACACCTCAAGTTGCAACTAGGCTGATCGCTGCATTAGTGATCAGTAAGTAAATTAGATTAAGGTATCCTAAATTTATCGTTGTTTTATGGAACATGGTGGATAAGGCCAAAAATATGTTTCACATTGCACTGGTTTTAACATTAGGGTAGGTAGGTATTTTTGGACATTATAACTATTATAATGATTAATATCATTGGCGTCACTGGGGGGTGTACTGGGGGTGCGGACCGCACCGGGTGACACCGTCAGAAGGGTTGACATCAAAATTACTGTCGATAATTTTTTTGAAATTATTGTGCAGGAAGGAGCTCCATGGCGGTGACACCATGATTTACCGCACATGACTATCTATACAATTTTTTTTATTTTTGTGCAGAAGGACGTCCATCGCGGTGACACCATGATTTACCGCACATTACTGTTTATACAATTTTTTTATTTTTGTGCAGAAGGAGGTCCATGGGGGTGACACCATGATTTACCGCACTGGGTGACACCAATCCTAGTGACGCCACTGATTAATATAAATAATGTACTAAACACTTCAATTACTGGTCTAAACCAGCTCAGATAGATTGCACAAATCAATTTCGGGACTTTATTTAAAAAAAATCATTTTTTAAACATTATATATAATAATCATAAAGAAGGTCAATACACTTTTAAATGCATACTTTTGAACGAGCTTTTAAATTGATGTTTGAGGGTTAGTTTAAAGGTGGTACAAATATGATGCTCCATTCAGTATTCAAAATGCCTCTTTTTATGAGACCTTAGCAGATAGCAATGATATACATTTTCATTTGAGTGAGGGCGAACTGCATCACTCGACGTCACTTTATTCGTCCTGTTGCCCTATGATAGCTCTGACGAAGAACCATGAATTGAAAGAAAGTCTTATTGACTCAATAAGATATAGATTTTCCAATCTAAAAATCCAATGGATTGAAGAATATATATTGATTTAAACTTCGAAGCTTCAGTTATTATTAATTGAATGGTCAACAGCTAAAGGTAACAGCCGTAATACTGATGAAGTGGTATGATAGAACTTTGTCGCATCTTCGCTATCCAATGTTTCGATATGTTAACCCTGTCTACAGATATGTGTAGAATGGGCTAACATATCCGAACCTTGGGTAGCGAACATGACTTTGCCGAGAATGTTTAAAAACATTTTCAAACGGTTGTGGAAATTAAGAAACTAGAAGCAAGGATAAGACCAATATTATCTGATACTCACATGATCAACGATGCTAAACTATTTCAAAAGTTAAGTTCATATAACATACAATCAAAGCCCTTGTTGAGGCGAATATAAAGTTTTATGTCAGAGTCAGTAGACCGTATATTTATTAAAGTGTGACCAAAATGAAGCGTTTCCTGGTTCTGAAAATTCAAATCCATGTAAGAATGGCCTAGGATTCTTTATTTACATTATTCTAGTTTAAAAAGTTGCAACATATTTTTGTTTGCAATAGTACATATCCCGTATATACTCGCTTATAAGGTAAGTGAGACTGCTAACAACAAAGATCCTATCTGCCGTAGTATGATGCGCCTGAAGATCAGGCTCTGTTCCTTATTTTACTGAATACTCCAAAGAAACTGGATATGTCGGCGAATGATGCGACGGTAGACCTGGCTCTTTGAATTTTGCAGTTGGACTCGTCTTATAAAAGTGCACGCAAATATATATATATATATATATATATATATATATATATATATATATATATATATATATATATATATATATTTCTTTTCGTTGCTTTACATGATGAATAGGATGCTTTATCATAACTAACAAGTTAACTTACATTATCATGTATTACAAAAATGCACAACCGCATTTGTGTTTTCCTCCCAATGGAGGGATATAAATGCGTTTCCGTCTGACGGCATTGACCTATCCATAGGTTTTATTAAGTTCGTTATTTTCACATACTCGGAACATACACATAGGGACTGTTACGTATTCCCCCCCCCCCTCCACATCATGATATTGCAATATATCGTGCAATATTTCTGGATTTTATAGAGCTTGTACCGTTGAATATTGTTGATGAGATCAAGTGCACAATGGAACCATTTTGCGAGTCCCATAGACACTGGTTGAGACCTCAATGTCCAACTTCATAAACAGTAAAATTTCTCTTTTTTTATATACCCCTATTTCTTAAAAATAAAATTTTTATTGAAATGTATTGTTCTCAAATTAGAAAAAATAGAATTCTTCTTGAGAACAGTTTATTTTGGTTAAAAAAGTTAAGCGACCAAATCGAGCCTAATGCGTTGGACATCACTCTTGTAAGGTGACGCTTACTCCGCAGTATTCATAAATTACAATATATGGATCATACACACTTCATCGTGTACAAAAGTATGCTGAGCAGGAGAGAAGAGTTTGATCACGAGAGTGAAGACTGAAGGAAGGAAGTCATTTTCAAAAGCGCCAAACTAAACGCTAAACCAATCGAAAATCAGATACAGCCAAAGGACAAAACCCAGACATCGAAATGGGAAGTCACAGAAGAAAGACTATTTTCAATTTCTTATCATTCTTACTATTGTCAGTATAAACGAGACTGTTTAAGAAGGGAAATTAGGTCAAAGTAAGTATAAAAAAATGTTATGTATTAAATAAATCAGAATTGAAATAAACAATACAGTAAAGTTTATAATTTACGATCAGATAGAAACCCACAAAATGCCTTGACAGTTTTAAGAAAAGATATTAGATGACGTTGAATTAACTGTGAACAATATTGTAAAAATATGCACAAATATTAAAAATCCATTAATAGCCACGACAGCTCAGTTTGGAAATCTACGATGCAGTACAAATTCTAAATATTGATGATGATATGGTTGTTCACTGTGACAAGTTGTAGTCATATGCATAGTAGCTGACTGAATATCTTTTATGGCGGAAGTTGATTCCCACCGTCAGGGAGAGCGGAAGTTGATTCCCACCGTCAGGGAGAGCGGAAGTTGATTCTCACCGTCAATGGAGTTTGTAGTAAGAATAGGGAGGGCGGCGCCTAAGGTCGTGAATAAGATATGAAATTTCTAATGCGAATGCTTTGAAAAGGTTTCATCAACTGTTAGTTTATGGAGAAACCTGAACAGAGTTAATAGTATACAAAGCAGACGATCGTCGATTTGTTTTCTGATTTCCATCTCTAGTTTTAACGCAGACAGAGGTGCGATGGCAGTGATCCGTAACGGAGAGCGTTTTAGACCACTCGGCCACTCGGGGCCCCTGTGTATTTAGTTTGGAATACGGCATGCATTCATTTACGTTGTTTCTTGTAGTGGATTTTGTTTATATAATTAAGCCTTAGGTAGAATCGCATATAATAAAAAGGTTACTGCATTTGTATGGGAAAATATGAACTCGTTTTGTCGGATGGATATACTGCACTCCCAAGGTCATGCAGTATTCCATCCAAAAAACTCGTTCATATTTTCCCATACAAATGCAGTAATCTATAAATACGTCATCCGTAACAAACGTAACAAAGAGAAAATTTGATTGGTTTATTCTAACAGTGAGAAAGGTCGTATTGGGTCACATAGGCGAGAAATTCGTACTCGTACTTGCTGTGATTTGTTGAGCAGGGAATATTCACGTAAATCGCAGCACAAGGACTCTTAAGTGTCACATTTCTGATGATGCTGAGACTGCAGTTAACCAGTATCCTCCACTGTAGTGAATGCATAGACAGTGGTGTCACTAGGGTTTGTGTCACCCAGTGCGGTAACTCATGGTGTCACCCCGATTCTAAATTCTAAATTTTTATAGACAGTCATTTTAGTGTCACCCCCTCTAATGGTGTCACCCGGTGCGGTCCGCCCCCCCTCCTTCCCGAGACGCCACTGGGTATATAATCTCTACGTTTTTTGTACTGTGTACACTAGTCTGGTTCCTTGCTGTACTCTGCTAGGAGCTCCACTATAGGACTCACTAATACTGCGAGATAGTCTTCCATAGCTATTTACATATGACCAAATAAACAGCAATACTTCAAATATAAATTAAAAATGTTCTTATTTTATTTTTCAGTATTAAATTTATAGTCTATAAATAAAGACTGCATTTTTCATAGTTTTTTAATATTTTTTTCCGAATTTAAATACTAGAGGATAATGCAGCTTCGTAAGCCACGCGATCTTGACTTTGGTGTCACACTGATTTTCTGATATTTAATTTACAAAGGTTTCTTCTGTATTACTTTAGATTTACGGTCCTTACAGTCATGATACCATGTCGGATGGATGAGTAGCATTCGTTCTCTTAGGCACCTTATGATTTGTAAAAATATTTTGAATGGTATCGAAAAATTGACAAATATTTATATTACACCCCAAGGAACGTTTCCTTTTCCCCATTTATTTTGACATTTCTTGCTGAAATTAATTTCAAAGGCCTGTGTCCCGATTTATCTTTTTCAAAGGAACAAAACCATCCGCCTAGTTTTAAACCAGTAAAGATTTTAAAATAAAAAATATTTTTTTAACGTAAAAATCGAACATTTATTAAACAAACTAGAGATAGTCACAAGCACTTAAGCCACTAAGTCATCACTATTTTACGCTGTTTTACACCTATTTCAGATTAAGGGCTTTTATGGGGATTTACTGAATAGAATAAAGTTAATTTGTCAAATGCAGATGTTTTCATGATAGGTATCTTGTCTCTCTAACAAATATTACCGGTCGAACTTTATACAGAATTTCCTGTCCACCTAGATCAGTTTTGGAAATGTAGACAAATGCTGTCATGGCACCATTGAAAGATGCGCTGCCTCGAGAACCGAAAATTTATGCGTCGAAATACAAGACTGGCCTACATGTAAACTTGGCTTTTTACACGTGTCCGTAATTCTTTTGCTTGTTATCAATAATTTCTTAAATTTTTCCTAAAACTAATTTTATTATGAAATTTTTCAATACTGTCCATCATAATTTAAATTTGGCGATAAAAATGAAGATTAATTATCCATCCGAATATATCGTCCAGTATGCGAACTATCAAATTCATCCCAAAACAGATTAGTTGTTAACGAAAATAGTATGGAGGATATCCTAATTATTTGTCATTCGGACGAATTACATAAGACAAGAAAGTAAACAGGGGTGTGTGTGTGTGTGTGTGTGTGTGTGTGTGTGTGTGTGATTTGTATTTTTAACGTAGCATTAACCATTTTTCAGTCATCACTATAAACTGCTACACTGCAGACATCATTAAATTCTCGTAAAAAATACAACACACACACACACACACACGCTGTATATAAAATATGCCATTTTTGGGGATTCATATTATTGTTCTTTCTTGGAAGGAGTCTGTTATAAAGAGGTGACGTTCAATGCAGGTTTCACTTATAATTCTTACAATTCTAAATGTCTTTGCACAAGTTCAAATGTATAAAAAGTTCCGAACGACTTCCAACAGTCTTGAATGTCCTAATCTATCACAATGAACGAGTTTTCAAAATATTCACAAAGTAGTATTAAAAAGTGAATGAGCACTTTGTAAATGCAATATGTTATCTAAATAAATAATTCCTCTCAAATTTTTTTGGAACACAATTGCAAGCTCTGATAATAGATTCCCAAAGGCTGACACGAAACGTGACCAAATATCCGTTACATACATGTTTCACATGACCTATGACGCAATAGGGTGTTCTGGAAAACCAGTCATTTTGATGGAAAATTAGTGGGCCTAGTGTTACTGCAAACAAGACTGACCTTGAACTCTTGCTGCACAAGCATCTTGTTTACTTAAAATTATGGCTAGAGTCGGGTACGCTTTTGCTACACACACCCTCAGTTACGATCATGCTAAAAGTCTGGTACAAAATATAAATTAAATACACAGAACATTAATGTAAAACATACATTGATTGAAACTCGTTTTTTTTTTTTAACTCGATAGGCAACTTAAGGAGCAGAAAACGGACGTTGATCAAAGGAAATCATGTATCAATGATTAAACTTCTGTCCATCAGCTTTGATTAAATCATAAAACCTGATTTCAATTTTAGTTAACAAATGCAATTTGCTAATTTGAATACAGTTGAGTCTTAAATTGTTACGGTTAATTTCTGTTGGAATGTCGGTTTCGTTTCAGTGTTTACGGGTGCTTTCTTTTACATACCTGAAAATGACATTTTAAGAAATCCTGGACGTTTATTGAATATTTTTTAAAACGCTACTGCACATGCTTAACAATATCGCACACGCATGTACCGGCATAAAATATACAAATTAACATCAACGTCACTTATATGCCATCTTGGAAATATTACACCCGATGAGGTATGATAACTTGGTCATGAAGCTTATGGTTTGAAAATCTTTAGACAATTTTCACTATCAATCAGATTATAATAATAATAATAATAATAATAATATATTCCAGACGTGGCATAACTTTAGCATGAATGTTTTAAAAGGTTATTCAATTCTCGAACTTCGAGTATGTGTATCAGTTTGTGTTCCAAGTGTTGTGGAGCTAGATACAAGAGATCATACATTATTAATCTTGATTTTAATCGTCATATTATTTCAACTAATAATAAGGTATCCTTTTCATTGGCTGACAGTGTGGACTAAACAACCAACAATAGGAAACTTTACATTTTTTTAGTCACTTTGATTAGCTGACAGTGTGGACTAAACAACCAATAATAGGAAACTTTACATTTTTTTAGTCACTTTGATTAGCTGACAGTGTGGACTAAACAACCAATAATAGGAAACTTTACATTTTTTAAAGTCACTTTGATTAGCTGACAGTGTGGACTTGTATCAAAGTGGACATTGCCATATTCTGTACTGCTAAATTAGGTCCCGCATGAATTGTATAGATATCGCATATCGAGACCATGAGGATATTGCAAGTTTATAATTTTTACCGGTTTATATGTAAGTTTTCTTGCTTTACTCAACACTGTACTTTTCTAAACAATCAAAGGTAAAATAAACATTACTAGAGAGTAGCTCTCTTGATCTCTTATCTCGGTTTCAACAATTACATAATTTAGTTTAACAATACAAATCGTCTCATGTAGTTTAACGTTTAAATGTAGATTTTCTGTTTAATATCGAATGATTGTCCATAGCAAAGCAATTATCTGATTTGGTGTAGGTAACTGAGCATTCATACATGCACTTTAAACTTCGAGTACACGTTATTTATAGATTGCTTTTGTATCCGTTGAAGAAAAACAATCATTCTATAGTTTGAGATATCTGGTGTTAAATCTTGTATTGAGTTATTTGGTGTTAAATCTTGTGTTTGAGATATTCTTTGCGAAATCTTATATTTGAGATATTTGGTGTTAAATTTTGTAATTGATGCAGTTGGTGTTATCATTTATTTGGCATAATTTGTATTAAATGTCGTATTTGAGATATTTGGTTTTAGATCATATATTTGAGATATTCGGTGTTAAATCTTGTACTGAGTTATTTGGTGATAAATCCTGTGTTTCAGATATTTGTTGCCTAACTTTGTGTTTGAGATATTGGATGTTAATTTTTTGCATTTAAGATATTTGGTGTTAAACCTTGTATTTGAGATATTCTTTGTTAAATCTTCGAGATATTCCGTGTTAAATCTTCGAGATATTCCGTGTTAAATCTTCGAGACATTCCGTGTTAAATCTTTTGTTTGACTCGATAGGCAACTTAAGGAGCTTTAAGGGTTTTAAGTGTTAGGGATATTTAGTGTTCAATCTTGTAGTTTGTATATCTGATATTAAATAGCGCATTTCATAAATATCGGTGTAAAATCATGCATTTGGAATAGCTTTGTTAAATCTAGTATTTGAGATTTTCGGTAATAAATGTTGTGATTGAGAAATTCAATGAGAAATCTCGTGTTTGTGATATTTTGGGCTAAATCTTGTATTTGAGATATTTGGTGTTAATCTTGTATTTAATATATTATGGTACGAAATCGTGTATTTGACATAGTCTGTGTTCGATTTTGTGTTGCGATATTTGGTGTTAAATCCTGTGTTGGAGATATCCGATGCTAAATCTTTTGTTTGAGATATTTGGTGTTACATCTTCTATTTGAGCCACTGAGTGTTAAATCTTGTGTTGAGATCTTATTCTGTTAAATCTTGAAATTGACATTTAAGTGCGAAAGCTAGCATTCGAGACCAAAAAAAAAAAAAAAAAAAAAAAAAAAAAATAGAACGCATTGTCGCATCAGAAGATACTCAACATTGCTAGATTTTATTTCGTAAGTATACCACATAATGTCTTGGAGAAGGCAGTACATATTTTGATTGGAAAAATATTTAATCTTACGTTATTTCTAGTACGCTTATGAAGAAATTACATTAAATCTGATAAGACAGAGAGTGTCAGGTTACAGTCTGCATATAAAGGCAAATCAAAGAATTATTGATTCCTATTGAATTTCATTCTATGGAAGTATTTATTGATGTAATCCATTATAATTTCCAAGGAATCATTTATTTAAATTATTCATTGGAATTTCAAAGTGCTCATTAAAGTTTTAAAACTAAAACATTACTTTGGGAGAATTGAGGATTAATTTATTATATCATTGTGATACATCAAAGCATCCAAAACAATTGGAATTCATTCGGAACATTTTATACTTTTGGACTAATGCAAAGACATGTAGGATTATTCGGGATTTAATTCACAACACTTTTCACTTTTTAGGTTAGAAAACTGATTTGACTAAACTTGTTGGTTTTGCTTTTTGTGTTACTTAGTTGAAGACCATTGAATCATGACAATAGTTTAATCTGCCGACGACTGTTGTTCCAAGTGAACTTATTACCTGCAATTGCAGGGTTGAGTTCTGCAACCTATCTGATTAAGGTCTTAATAACCAGAACAGGGCATTTTATGCTTCCAAACTTGAGGTAACCCTGATACTGTATGTTTCTTTAGTTACATTTAACATTAACTAATCTTGATACACTGACTGGACAATGTTCCTGCATGCGAAATTACACACACACACACACACACACACACACACACACACACACACACATGCATACACAACTAAAGGTTTTCGTAGAAAAGTAAGGGTCTTAGAGCCAAAAGGCGAAGACGATGAAGAATTTTTATTTCCGGCAGCTTAATGGATTGTCACAAACCATCTGCTTTGCAATTTTGGGCGTTAACTTTGTTGATACAATGTTTCGGATTTAGGCTAGCGATATACGCCATATCTAATACAGGTCAGGTAGCTAGGGAAGCATGTAAGAGACCTGCCATAACAATGTCTTCTTTGGCTGGAAATAAGAATGTTAAAACATATACCTAAAATTTTTGCATCTTGACTTTCCTCAAAATGTACTTTCTTAGTTCTGAAAATCCGAATTGTATGGGCCATTTGATGGGTTATAAAGCTTGATTACACATTTTGAAGTTGTAGTGTAATTTTGAATGCATTCCAAGTGCAATAACATCCTCCTTACTGCACTCATGATGAAATTAACATTATATCACATATCGTCTTTTTGATAGTTATAATTAAAAAAAGTTCATATTTTCCCCACATTATATTCCAAACATTCAATGACAGGACAGAAACACACATGCTGATGAGCCAAGACACCGTTTTCGCTGTTCAAATCATATTCATTCCATTCAGAAGTGACACAAATAAATTCAGTCCATAATCACAAAAGTTAGTAGAATCGACAAAAATAGCAAATTCAATTCATTCCAGACCAAATGGAAAAGTTGTTGCGGAGCGCATTCATTCACAATAGGACTCTAAATTTCAATTTTAAGTAGGCCAAAACGACAATTCCTTTTGAACATGTTGTCGAGCGCTGGACTAAGTTCACATTTCTCTGGGCGGAGTTATGTGCGCATTAATATTGTTGTTGTGTATCGATGAATCCGCTGTTGTTGTTTTTTGTTTGTTTTGGAATACAGCCTAAATTCAATTACTTTATTCCTTGTTGCGTATGTTTTATATTATTAAGCCTTAGGTGTGATAAGAAAATGAGTATATAAGAAAAAGGTTACTGCATTTGTATGTGGAAATATGAACAATTTTGTCCGATGGATGCTGTACTCCACATGTTCATGCAGTATACACGTGAAAAGCTCGTTCATATTTTCCCGTACAAATGGAGTAACGTATGATTACAAGTTGTTCTTTCAAACACTCCCTGCTAAATGTTGCAGAATACTTAATTGAAGGAGATGGGATATCACTATTACATAAGTTCTAGTATTTCTTCACAGTCAGGTTACCATCGCACACCCACTTGTATTAAATTGTGTATTACCAATAGCCCTCAAGGATCATACAAAGCAGTCCAAGCAAAGTGAGGTTCTCAAAGTTCAAATCCTCAGTCCTGACGTCACGTCCCGTTCTTCCTTGGATGTGTTGTATTCATTATAATAAAACTTTACCGCTACCTTGAAATAAGTTATAGATTTAATCCAAGTTATCTTCAGGTTATTGCCTTTCGAACGTAACTAGCTCCTGCTTCTCTACAACTTTGACGTGTTTCTTTTTTCGATATCAGTTAAAAGTTACAAATGAAACTGGTAATCCAGACCTAAAGATGAAATGCCCTAGATTATCTAATTTCCTTTCTTGTTAAATATTTGTCTTTATTCTTTCTGTAATTCGTTTAAGTTTGTTAGAACAAATTTAGTCTTTAATGGCTCTATTCTTACAATTATTGCATTGATATTTTAGCGGATCTTACATTTACAAAACGTTTCTTTCCATCAGTTCTTTTCTTTGTTCCATTTACTATAGTAATGTTTAATTCCTGCTTGTAGGCTTTCTTATTTGTTGACTGGCGAAGCAGTCGTTCAGCCCCGTTTGTTCTTGTCTATATTCTAGAAAATCAAATATTGTTTTAATGTTGATTTTCATTATTTTGAATAGTAGGAAATGGCTAAAGGTGGCTCTGTTAAAGATATCATAAACGCTGCTTATGAACAAGAGCTTGTTGAATATTTTTGAAGAGTACATGGTTTCGCAAGGAACATGTTTTTGTAGATCAGGTTAACGAGGCTGTTGATGCTCTGGAAATGTTAGCAAAGGATGGGCTTTGAACATATCAAGTAGTGATGGGCTTTGACCATATCAAGCAGTGACGGATGGGCTTTGAACATATCAACCAGCGATGGGCTTTGAATATATCAACCAGTAAAGCACACGAGTAGCTGATAAATACAAGAATTCGTAATTTGTTTGAAAGAAACAGAATAAAACATGCTTGAAGCTAATTTAGATATTAAAAATAAAACAATGCATTACAGTTAAGCTCGTGCAACCTGTGATAGATTGTTTCATAAGAACAACATCAAACGTTCAATTAGCTTTGTAGATTGTAGTAAAGTAGGTGGAACTGATGTTTCGAATGCACAAGGTTGGAAAAGAAAATAAACATGACGTTTTCCACATCAAAGATAGTCCAACAGTTTCACAACGCAGCCTGGGCCTATAAGTTGCAGTTAATGGGGAACTATAATTGCTGGAAACAAAAATCAACCAATTGACAAGCATGTTAATACAGCCGAAACGTTGACAGATGAAATGTTTTAAACATTGTTTGTTAATATCTGTCCAGAATATTCAATATGCAAGAAGAAAAAGAACGATGAGGTTGTGTATTTGAAGTGGAAGCACTTAATTGAAAATTGAAATTAATGGCAAGGGACATTGAATTGCCTGATAGATATAAAATAAAAGGATATTACTAAAGAAAAAGATCCAGATTTAAAAAATAAATTGGAAGAACTTAAAAAATTAAAACGGGAGAGCAGAAGTAGATAGGCTAATATCAGAGATTGGAAAAAAACTTTAAAACATCGACGGAATAAACCATAAAAGAGATACCATTAGGTGAAAAGATTTAAGCGGTTGCTTAATAATGGTGTAATTAATTACTCGTACTTTTATCGAAGTTTGTCTAACCAAAATAAATTTTATAAAAGGATTAATAGGAGGTTCCATGAAGCCTGGTGGAAGGGATAGCGTTGGTGGATCGAGATTGTGGTAGTTGGTTGTGGTGGTGACACCAATGATACGAGAAATAATGCTGAATATTCGCTTTACATAGGTAACAAAAGCAACAGCGGCATGTCCTGTTATCATTGGCAGTGTAATAACAACGGAATTGACCGTTATCATTGATAGCATAATAACTTTGATATCATTGGTAGTAGTGTAATAACTTGACCCGCCTTGTACCATTGGTCGTGTAATAAGCTTGTTTTAAAAATAGGACGGAAAATTAACTTTAAATAGCTGATGACACGATTTTGTTTATTCTTGCGTCATTTAGATTATTTGCAATTGTGCTAACATATTTGCGCGTAGTAATTAAAATAATTCAAGACGAGAGAGTAACAAATGTATTAACTATATAGTTACTGTGTTCATATATTTAACACGTAAGCTGACTTTGAAAGAGAAAAAAAGGTGGTGGTACTCAGCCAAGAAAGTAGGTCAAGACTGTAATGGCATACAAAACCCAAGTTAGTTTAAGAGTTTATGAATTGCGTCCACGTAGAATTTAAGAACTATCTTGATAAGCGAAAGGTCTAAACTTTAGAAAATGCTGCTCGCGAATCTAATGCTTATTCCTTGACTCACAAAGTTTCTTTTGTCAGTAAATCTTTCACTCAGCAGCTGATTGGTAGAAAGCCATTTCAGTCTGAAACGAGCAATACATATACTTGTTGACCATGATGTGTGCATCACAATATTTCCCAGAGGCAAATCCTGAAACCATAGTAAAAGCTTTAATAAAGATTTTTGGCCTTCCCAAAACTGTCCAATCTGACCAGGGGTAATGATTTATGTCTGGGATTTTCTAGCAAGTTATACATGAATTGTGCATATCACCTTGAAAGCCAAGGGGCTTTAGAATGATTTCATCAAACAAGAGATATGATTCGGTCACATCGTTTTGATACTGGAAAAGATTGGGACTATTGTTTCTGTTAGGGAATTAGTTCAATAATCTTTTGGCTAGATTGACACACTGTCCGTGGACATTTGAAATTATTCAAACAGAAACTTATTTCCAATGTAGATATACATAAATTAGTTTTAAGTTGTCAAAGGCTTGTGATGTTTTAAAACTAATTTGCACTCTACTGAATCAAAAATGAAACTAAGTATGATAAAATACAAAGAAAATGAATTTTTAGCCAGCTTATAGAGTTCCAACGCTCTTATCAGTATCTCAGTTCAGTTCCTCTTCAGGCTAAACACTATGGTTCTTGAAGAATTGAAAAGGTGAGTGATTTACATAATATCATTAATGCTCATGGGAGGCAAAAACAAAAACAACTTTGCCATGTCCGTATGTTAAAGGAGTACGTTGAGAGAGATGGCCATGCTAATTATGTAAGCTAGTTTAGTTGTGCCTGCTCCACACAATGAAGATTTAAACGATGGAATGCAATCGGACTTTGGTGTAACCAGTATCTGGAATACATAATTAATGAGTAATTTGGACCAGAAGCTTTCTCATCTACAGTCACAAAAAAGTGTGAAGTTAAACAGCTATTATTTGGATACGAGCACTGTTTCCAGATGTTCCTACACGAACAAATGCAATCTACAGTGACTCTTAAATTGTAGATTCCACACCTGTGACACAGCATCCGTACAGGTTTAATCTTCTCAAAACGGAATCCCTGAAAACAGAAATTCAGTGTTGCTGGAGAATAATTTCATAGAACCGAGTAAAAATGACTGGAGTTCACATTGTATTCTTCTACCGAACCAGATAATAATTTCCGCATGTACACCGACTATAGGAAAGTAAATAGTATGACTAAACAGATTCATTTCCATTGCAAATAATCGAAGACTGCTTTAACGAATAGTTGAGCTCCTTCTTCGATTATTGTATTCAGTGATAACAACCCCATTACTTTTATTGGCCGGACGAAGAACAAAAGTTAGAGAAAGCTTAATTTGATGTTGCAAAAATACAATATTGACATCAGACACATCAAAGGAAAAGACAATCTAATTGCAGATGCAATTTCACGCGTATCGAAGTATTATATTGCTTCATGCATATTTTTGTCATAAATAAAACTTCTTCTTATGTAATTTTTAGTACAAGTATATTAATGTATAGCATGCAAATATCTTTCTTCGTTATCAGGACAGGTATCATGTATATTTTATTTGCAATGTGTGCTATTTTTTAATTTAAATACATGCTATGGATAATTGTATTTTGTACTTGAGCTTGTCCTAAATTAAGCTCACTGTGTTCATGACTAGGAACACTTATGATGTTTTTGTTTTGGTAAACAAATAATACATAGCTAAAGTGTATGGGTTTATGTTAGGATCATTATCAATTGAAGTAAACATTTATTGTGGTCCAGGTCATGGTTATTGGAATTACCCCATAGATGTACCTGTCTGATGTTTACTACATTCTATATCATAATTTTATTGAGAGAATCTTCTAGAATGGAAGTTGCATTTAAGTAATTGTTTTTTTTTTTTTTTTTAAAAAAAAGAAACTGCTAATTGTGAGCTAGGGCAAGTCGAGGGTGTTGTTGTTTGAGGGGAAAAAGATTTATTCCTTCAATAACATTTGAAGCTAAAATCAGTCTTATTGTCGTGTTCAGTATTTCATTTGAATTAACTTATTTAATCAAATTACTATTCGCTGCAAATTCACAGTGCTCATGAATAATATTCTTGAACAGAAATATTAACTTGGAAGTACAGTGAATTCAGACAAGGCTATTTTTCATTATATTATTGCGATTTATCAAAAGACTGTTGGCGCATCGTCACCATTGAGGCCATTGCTACAGTCCTACATTTGAGACTACAGGTCAGATCTTATTTCGAACACCACTGAAATTTTATTTGAACTGTATTCCTTAGGACTCATAATAAATCTTTTTGGACTATTTGGTATTAAAATTCGCAACACATTACGTTCTTTTTAAATTTTCATTATGCATTCAATAAATTAATTGTTGAATTGTACGAAACGTGTTGTTTTCCCACTTTTCTATTACTTAAAAGCCTCAGATTCGTAATACTGCAAAAATATAAACTCCTAAAACACTCCACACTCCATGCTGCCCAGTTTAGTTGATTTTCTAGAAATGTCGTATCACACTGTGCCGTACATCTGTTCAGTGAACCATAACTATCAACCTTTAAAGTGCACCTGTCAAAAATTGTTTCGGCCTATATATATAAAAATGATCTTCTGATTAATAAAATATATTTATTCCATAAATAGCTCTGGCATTCCTTTATACGCAGGTGTTGTAAAATATGGTTGCAGGACATGACTAGAACGTGCTACTTGTTGTTTTATACATTAAAATTTGGACTCTTTGATTTATTTAACATTTGGTGACTATAAGCTGGCATTTTTATCCATGATCGGTGTGGTATGTACGTGGCCATGGGCCGATGCCACTGATGGTAGTTAAACTAATCAAAATGCCAATGGCCTGTGATGCAGGTTTTTGAAGACCAGTGGCTAGGCCAGAGGAGTCGTAAAATGTAGAAGTCCAGTAGCTTCACACAGCGGCAATATGCTTAGGTGGCTCGGGTTTGAAAGTTTCGATGTTAAGTTTCATCACACCTGAACTTAATAGTTTCACGCTGTAGCAAGGAAACGTAACTTCACATAAAAGATTGATAGAATGGGTTGATCTACACCCCCTCTCCCAATGCCTGATATTCACGTGTTAGTTTATACATGGTGCAAAGTCTATGGAAACTCGGTAATCAGTTTAAACATTATAGTATGAGAGAAATGTCTCATACGAAGATTTTATATAGAATACCACTGATAAATACGAATTAAAACAGCAATTTCATTTTGCAATGCATATTTACTAATCTTATTATCCTTTCGTCAAGCCTTGTTTGAAGTTTCACAATTCATATTTATTTCTATATAGGCTTGATGCACCTGAATTAACAATACATTGAATGGGAAATATGAAAGCCCATAATGAAGATAATTTATTGCCAAACTGAGAAATTATGCCGTATACATTAGGCTTTAAATGAAGGTAATTTATTGCCAAATTTATAAATCATACTGTATACATGAGACTCTAAATGAAGATAATTTATTGCCAAATCGATTAATAATACTGTATACGTGAAGCTCTCAGCAAAGATAATTTAATGACAAATTAATAATTCATATGGTATACATGAAAGCTATTAAAAAAGATAATGTATTACCAAATTGATAAATCAAATGGTATACATGTAAGCTCTTGATTAGGATACTTTATTGCCAAATTGTCTCACAGACGATAGGGGGGCCCCGAGTGGCCGAGTGGTCTAAAACGCTCTCATGTACGGATCATTGCCATCTCACCTCTGTCTGCGTGGGTTCGAGTCTAGGATTCGACCAATGTGGATATGTGAGAAAGCTTGCCAGTAGCTTCTCGTGGGTCGGTGGTTCTTCCCGGGGTTTTCCCGGGTTCTTCCTCCACCATTAATACTGGCCGCCATACATAGCCTATCGTGTGCTGAAAAATGGCGTTAAACCCCACAACAACAACTCACAGCCGATAGCTTTCTATTGAGGCATGTTGATTGCTGCTTAATTCATTTTAACAGACGAAGTGTAGCAGCAGCAGCAGTAGTAGTAGTAGTAATAGTAGTAGTAGTAGCAGTAATAATAATAATAATAATAATAATAATAAAACTAGATGATCTTGCCATTCGTGATGGGAGCGGTAGGAGTAATGCCACACAAAAAGACCATAAATAAGAGTAGGACTTATATACGTATAGGGGATGGGGAAGTCCTGGAACGACAAGGATATTGCGAAATATCCATTAGATAGATCTAAGACCACGTGCCGTGTCCATATTTCTGAGGGAAAAGTCCAACCAAATGACTACCACCAATAGGCAGTGGTATAGAAAACTACTATTACAATTTTTATAATGGTACTTTAGCATACCGGTTAGGAGGTTTGCTTCAATTAAATATTAGTTAAAACGAAGCTAAAATGCCACATTGGTACTCGTTCTTTCATGTATCTTATTTATTCAATGTACCATTGATTCAATTCGTTTATTGATTCCCTTTTCAGGTTTACTGGTCTCTTTGAACTGCATCAACGTAGAATGGTCGGCCAAGGTTCAGGTTGTCATCACCATCTGCAAACTGTCTGCCTTGTTAATGATCATTGTCATTGGGTTTGTTTTCCAGGGAAGAGGTAAATGATGCATATGTTCAAACATCTTCACTACCCATAGCTACTTTGTTCCACATCGAATCTTAGCATATGTATCTAGGCGAAACATAGTGTTAAATAAGTGACCTCTAGCAGATGAAAGAGTTACGGCCGGAAGAAGGCAAACTCAATATCTTAATCAGAAGACACATAACATGACCCGTTAGGTAGTCAATATGGGGACTTCAGTAATGTCAGACTACACTGATTTAAAAAAACAGCACAAAAAAAAGAAACAAACAAACATCACCACCAACAACAAAATACCTCTTGTGTATAGAAGATTTATATGAAAGGAACATGCATGCGAAGTGTACTGTTGTCTACAGAGGTCAGATGATTTTCTCTAAACTAACTTCCTAAGTTAAATGTAGCAGACATTCAGACTTGATGAGTCTATTTCAGATTCAACCAGTTACATACCGTTTCAGTTAAATATGGCAAGGGTCCATGTGAATCAAATTGGAATCGAGGACCCTAGGTTAGCTAAGATGACGTGCAAACAGTTCTCACTTGAATCTACATGCAATCATAATTTGACTTGAAATATGTAGTTCAAAATACAGATTAAGTCTGCTCCCGTCCCTCCTTTTTTTGTAAATCTTCCTGATAGACTCCATTTTTTCTCTTTCCCTACGTTTCACTTCTTCAAATACTCTTAAAAAATATTGGATGACAGTTTTGTATTTTGATTAAAGTTTGATCATGCCATCTCGCTGTTTTGTGTTCTCTCTCTCTCTCTCTCTCTCCATAATTTTGTACATTTTGATATATTTATGTTTCTTCCTTGTACTGAAATCCCATTCTACCAACAGCGCATTGGGCTGACCGTGTGCAGGACAGTTTGCTTGATTATTTGTTGTTATGGTTTTGATGGACCCAGCTGATTAACAGGCCAGTTCTCTAACATTCAGACGTCCTTTTTGAGTCTCACTTGGAGTAACATGTCATTGATGAAGCGTAGTTATCGTTTCTATTTCCAATTAAAGCGGATCCCGGTTATAAATAATTCAATCATACTCAATTTCAAGAGATCGTTAGCTTACGTAGTCTATCAACACGATGGGACATAAATCCACCAGAGGATTGGCGAGAGAGCGAAGTTTAGAAAAAATCCATTCATTCTCTCATTAGAACCAGATTGATTGATATCATTCTGTATTTAGAAATGTCGACAGTGCTCGCTATCATCGTTTGAGAGCACGAGCTTTGATTTGGTTCTTATACCTCCCTTTTCCTTTCAATACTGCAACTATGTTCTTGATTGTGGTGTGATAACATTTATGTTTCTGTCAGGTCTTATTGACCGAGCTTGCTTGCTTGCTTTTGTGTTTGCTTATTTGTGTACTTTTGCTTTTATTCTCTAATTGACAAGGTAGAGTTTTTGAAACTGTTAACGACTTGTTTACCTTGCAACAGGACATACGGCACGCAGCTGACAGTCTGCTCAAGTGTTTGCGAAGAAAGCATCTGAAAATTGAAGATAAGGGATTCTACGTATTAGCTGTCTCTACCTAATTAATCGTTCTTTTATTACCTTTCAATCCGGGAATAAAGATTCCTTAGTTTCTCAAGAGGACTGTAATTGTTTTGACATTCTAGAGACGCTACATGCAAACAATTTAGAAATACTATGAACACTAAATAGCTTAATAGTTAATATCGTTTGATTTAGTGTCAAAGGTCAATGTTTTTAATACAAATTGAAAAGTAGGATAATTTTAAGATTACAAATGTTTAAGGTATACTAATAGTTTAAGTATTGTTTTCGTGAAATCTGATTTGTTTTTAATGAAGTGACTAATTGAAAGATTATAGTAGAAATAAACAAATTCATTAACTCAGTCAGTTCGATCTATCACATGCTTGTATTTAAAGATATTTGCAAGTATCCACTAATTTTATCGATGCTATCATTTTTGCATATTATCTTAAGGAATCTGGTTCAATATTTATTTCTTTGAATATCGATATGTTCAACGTGTTTCTAGTTTTCTTTTAGCAGGAAATTCGGAAAACTTCAAAGGAACATTTTCCGGAAGTGACTACAGCGCTGGTGCCATAGCTATATCATTTTACTCTGGTTTCTGGGCATATGGAGGATGGTATATCAATTAGAGATATATGCTTTTACACACACACACACACACACACCCCCACACACACACAGAGCCCCTAAAATTCTCCCTCCTTCTCACCCCCACCCCTCAAAAATATTGCATTATGCATGAATAACCAGTTACCTTTAAAACATTGTCATTTTCCATTGCATTCGATGAAACCTCTTCGTCACTTAGATATATATATGTAAAGACATATACCCCGTTAATGGATATGAGTAAAGTAAAATTTTCATGTTTAAAATGTCAGTCCAACTTTCATTTCTTTTGCGTTATCCATTGGTTTAAAGTATATAAGCATATATGTGCGGTCTTTTTACTTTTTGACAATATAAATAATGATTTAAAAAAAGGTTAAGTTATAAATTTCTTTGCCAAGTGTATATTTTCACAAGAGTCTTTGGAAAGTCATTATTCACTACCAGATCCAGTCTAAGTCCCAAAATGATCAACAGCTAGTGAATGATTGACCAGTCTGTCAATTACTCTTCAGTGTGGCATTTAGTGCCATGCCATTATCTCCTGCTCGATCACAGTTGATGAATAAATGCATGATACTTATCCAGTTTATTGAATAATAATAATAATAATAATAATAATAATAATAATAAACAACTATCTTTAACGAGGATACCACATTTGGTCATGGCTGACCCATCTGCCATGTGGTCCTCTAATTAAGTTGATTCTGAGCGAAATAATGTGTCCTATTTGGACACATGAACAGCGTACATTTCTCGCATGTATCTGATACAAGTTAGTTTTAGTATACAAACTGTCGTTGTTCCTGCATATACACGATGCTGTACCCAGAGTATTTGTGTTAAAATTTAACCCAGCTTTCATATTTGTATGACTTATGAAATGTTTTATCAAGATGTTTTCCTTTTATTACATGAAAGACGTCATATAGCATTCCGAATGGTATGTTTGTGTTCAAACATCGTTAACTTTGCAGTATGATGACGTTAAAATAATCCTCTTGTCAAAGAAATGAATTAAATCTCTCTAACATAGAATTGTTTTCAAATTTTCAGGAGTTACCTGAATTTTTTAACAGATGAGCTGATCGAACCCCATAAGTAAGTGAATTATTACCATTCTGACTATTCCTTGTCACGCAAATTGCTTAAAAATCTTTATTATTCAAAAATATATAAAAATTCTCAAGAGGACAAACGTATAGGGTAAACGGTTTTATGACTGGATTTCAAGCAATTCGGTCTAGGAATTGATGATGATTTTCTGTCTCCCGTACGTCAACGTTAATGTCTTTGTTAAGCTCAGGTTCTCAGATAGCATTGCATGCATACATGTATTTCAATAAGGTAATGCGTTATGAGGAGTACTATACTCTTTTGAGAAACCTAAGTCTTTGAGATCTACATTTCATGATCCAGCGATGAGTGTAAAGTTTTTGCTTTAGCTTTGCAACCTGGACATAACATGATCTGAGATTCTCTTATTAATATGAGAAAAAAAAATCGTTTCTGGTTTGCTTAGTTGAAATAAATATAAATATCTCTGGACAAATATTATTTTCATGTCACTTCATTTTCTGCAATTGTTCAGTTTAATTTAGACTCTAGGATAGGAAGGGACAGAGTTTGTCAATTGAAAGATATTTATTTCAGTAGAAGAGAATAACTGTGCTGTAATTCTTTCCAGCGACATATATATTACTAGCTCTTCTTTTGGTATGCCAGTTATATCGTTTACTTTGCAGAAACTTGCCACGTGCAATAATCATCTCCATGACCATTGTAACCTGTGTGTATTTAGTGGCCAACATCGCTTATTTCTCTGTCCTCACGCCGACGGAAATGCTAGCCTCCTCTGCAGTTGCTGTGGTCAGGGATCACCAAAAGTTTCATACAGTCTCTTTTCCTTCTTCTCTGTTTTTGACTCTAACTAACGCAGTTAACGACACATGTTTGAACACCTGGTTTATAAATAGGCGAAGACTGGCTTTTAATAGTCCGTACTATTCGCAATATAAGAAAGCAAGGAACACTGAACTTTGTTAATATAACACTTGCAGGCCAAAACTAAATTGTTCGTCATCTGTCTGCACCATATAATCTGATATGTGCTCAATTTTCTCTTGACAAACGTTTTGGTGGGCATCGAGCCTTTCCAGTATGTAATAGAGTCTGTCTTTTAACTATGCCATTAATATATACCGTCTTTAAACTATGCCAATAATAGATACCGTCTTTTAACTATGCCATTAATAGATACCGTCTTTTAACTATGCCATTAATATATACCGTCTTTTAACTATGCCATTAATAGATACCGTCTTTTAACTATGCCATTAATATATACCGTCTTTTAACTATGCCATTAATAGATACCGTCTTTTAACTATGCCATTAATATATACCGTATTTGTTGTTGTTTTAGGGTTTAACGCCATTTTTCAGCACACGATAGGCTATACATGGCGGCCAGTATCATTGGTGGAGGAAGAACCCGGGAAAACCTCGGAAAGAACCACCGACCCACGAGAAGCTACTGGCAGGCTTTCTCACATACCCACATAGGCTGAATCCGAGACTCGAACCCACGCAGACGATACCGCCTTTTAACTATGCCGTCAATATATACCATCTTTTAACTATGCCAGTAATATATATCGTCTTTTAACTATGCCAGTAATAGATACCGTGTTTTAACTATGCCATCAATATATACCGTCTTTTAACTATGCCATCAATATATATACCGTCTTTTAACCATGCCATTAATGGATACCGTCTTTTAATTGTGTGAGTAATATAGACCATCTTTTAACTATGTGATTAGCAGAGCCTGTAACAATGAAATTAATATAGCGCATTATTTAATTATGTGATTATTACAGCATGTCTTCTAACTAGGAGAATAATATAGCCTATTTTTAACTCTAAAATAATAAAGCTTGTCTTTTAACTATGAAATTATTTCAGCCCCTTTTACAACTATGTGATTATTACACCATATATTTACATTTTGATGCGATATTATTCTCAAGATTATAATGACAGACTGTTTTGTCTAATCCAATAAAGAATATTTCAAAGTCCTAGATTGTCAAAAATAAAACCATTTCCCGTTTCACACACTTACCTAAGGTTTAAAGTTTTCCGTTAATCGCAGACAATACCCACTTGATGAAGTAATTATGACACACTTTTAAAAGTATTATTTTCCTTCTATTAAAAGTTTTCATAATGAAGACTTAAAAGTCATTTTAAAACCCATCGAAAGAGATCTTATAATTTATTGGCATATGCATAAGCATCCGACCGTTCGCTGTCTTACTAAAATAGTAATGTTTCTATGGAAGATATTATTGTATCAGATTAAAAGTAGTTGAACTTAAAGAAGAATACCGGATACCTAAAACACAGATTAGTTGACATCTATTTGACGCCCCTTATTCGATTTGTTTTATTTATTTATTTATTTATTATTTTTATAAACTAAATTTCGTGACCGTGTGAGCAAACGGTTGATGTGGATTTCTGACGCATAACATAGCCCATGATATATGTCTGTTTTGTTAGCAGTATATCGCAATTGTTTTCACCACAAACATTATGCCTAACTTTACAGGTTATCATGTAGGAAACATTTATATTATTAATCATTGATACTGGACCCATTTGATTTGTCTCGTAGATGAAAATATTTCGGTAATATTCATTATCGTTCAGTTTTGAAGTCAGTCTTACCACGTTTTACTGGTTATCAAATTTAAAAAATAAATTCTCATGATGTGTTGCAGACCTTTGTGGACCAGACCATACCAATGGCTGCATGGATTGTACCTATTTTAATAGCTATATCTGTCATGGGATCCATCAACGGCACAAGTCTGTCTATGTCCAGGTATGAATTAATATCTCAGACGAGTCAGTCCGACTTATTGTCGGATCTACGCTGTAAAAATCTGAAATAGTAGCGTTAGAGTTCGCGTCTGAATAACTACGACGGTGCAAAATTAATATGCAAAATTTATCAAACACAATAAAATGAGTTTTTTGTGTGCATCTTTTGTTTGTTCAGTACGCCTCGGATTTCTTAAACGAGACCGAATGAAATCGATTAGCTGTCGGAAATTTGACAACGACGTTCTGATTGGTTAATCGATAGTCATTTAAACATAGCCTTCTGATCCTTACACATTAGATCGACGTAGCGTCCGGGTCTGCTATTTAGTCAGATTTCAGACTGGTGCCAATTCTCATTTCACCAAAGCATAAAACAGCACCAACCTTCAAATTGAAACGGATGCAGGGTAAGGGTAACATCCAATATGTAATGTACGATTAACCTGTAAAAAGGCTCTCATATATTCAGCAAATTTAAAGTTACTCCCAAAACAGGATTTAGTATGTAGTCCACTACTGAGAAATGTCTTCGTCAATCAAATGCGTCTACGTCTACTGGACTAGAATAAATAATGTACATTTATCACAGCCAGAGTTTTACAGTATAGATTAGCTGCCACCAAGTGAAAAAATTATCGAACATATTACTGGTAGATTTAACAATTTGCACTCCGAAACACACACACACACACACACACACACACACACACACACACACACATATATATATATATATATATATATATATATATATATATATATATATATATATATATATATATATATATATATATATATATATATATATATATATATATATATATATATATATATATATATATATATATAATTTAAAATATACATCGCATTTCAGTGCCGCATCTAAGGAAAATTTTGCATTATCTTTTTCAGATTGTTCTTTGTTGGAGCCGAAAATAACCATTTGCCATCGTATATATCTATGATAAATATTCGTTTTCTAACACCGGCACCATCTCTTATTACGATAGTAAGTACACATTTTGACGTGGTTTGAACTACATTGGTTCCTTAGCACAAAGACCACCAGTATAACTCGGATTCCTGATATAACGCGGGTATAAACAAGCATACTATAATTTTTTTCTTCTATTTATTCTTTCTGTTTATTATTACGTTATTTCACTTGATTTCAATTCTAACGTGATGAGAAACAGTTTGTGGCATTATACCAGTAAGAAAGCCCAGTTTTCTTGTTATATGTTCATATATCCATTAAGCTTGTGATATACCTCAGTCTGGATGTAGTGATTTTTAGCCCCCACCCCCCTTGCTACAGAGTATATATTATATGTCGGCTACCAATCTCTCTAATACCACAAACCTCACCAACTCCCGTTTTAAATATAGGTTTTGTGAAGATCTGTGAAGACCTGTCCCCTTTTCACTATTTCGAATGTGAAATAATATGAAAAGTTAAGCTGCAATAAAAGAACAAAACAAAAGAAAAGCGAACAAACGAAAACAAAACAAAACAATGACGGTACCCACGTCCCCCAATCCCCAATCGCGCCACTAGTGAAGGGGGGGGGGGGGGCGGCGTGCGTATTTAGAAAAAAGACGATGTTTCAGTTTATTGCCGTAAGATTAATAACTTGTGTAATAAAAACGTGCTTTTGAGCAACAGCAAGTAATTCGAATATAACATATTGATGTGGCCTTATTATGGTAATATTAACAGAAAACGTCCTTATATTATTTCTCACTGATATTATTTTGTATGCAAACATCGATGCAATATTTTGCTTCAGTGAGTCTTGGTTTGAGCATCACATGACTATACAAAAGCAAAAGGAATTGTAAAGGATATGGAGTGCACATAATTTGCAACTCTTATTAAACTACCATAGTATAGACAGACTACAGAAAAATAACCACTCAACAATTCTGCATCAAATCACTTCAACGCTTACTCTTGGAACTCTTTCAGAATTATGTGATCTGGTGTATTCGTTTTATTTTTCTGTGGCGATGTTATACTGACATTTATCAAGAGGCGTAATTTGAAAGACTCTAAATATTACGAAAAAAAAAGCTGGATATGGATATTCAACGAAGATGCACTTTATGTTAAGTTCTAAGCATGTGATTTTCTTTTTCTTTTAAAAACCCTCCACGCCAAGAGAAACAAAACAACCCCTCCCCCCCGACAAACAAGACCAACAAAAGTGCCGAAAGAAAAAAGAACACGAGAATAATGAAAAATAATAAAATAACACAGGTTAGGCCATTTATAAGAGTGAATCTTGGTCGACTTAAAAACAGAAAGTCAAAGAGTACTGATTATTGTAAGAGTGGCTCTTGGTTCAAGTTTCACTTTAGGAATACAGACAATAAAGAATGAAATATTACGAAGGAAATATGACTTATTTGCTCGACATTCTGGTAGAATTTATTTGTATTTTTTTCCAGTTGATTATATGCCTGATCATGCAGAGTTTTGAGGAAATATTTTACCTCATAGAGCTAATGGGATTTGGATTTGCCACAGTTCTTACCTGTGTACTAGCTGGACAGGTTTACCTGAGATACAGAGAACCAGATCTACCAAGACCAATCAAGGCAAATACACTCATATAATTGTGACAAATTTAAATTTTAAACAATGATCAAAGTTGCAACACTATTTCATTATTATTATTATAATTATTGTTATTATTATTATTATGTTCAAGTCAAGAATAAAGAAAGGGCAATTCATATAATAGTGTGGTGCTCGCTCGAGTTGTCTATCTTACATAAAAGGAGTGGAGACCAAGTAAACATCTACCGATCTGCATACGTATCGAGTTCATATTGTTACGATAATGACATGAATTTTCTTTCTATTCAGTCTAAGCTTTATCTTAAAAAAGCAATACACCTTTATGTTCTTTTTTATTTTTGTGTAGAAACTTCTTTTGCCTAACATTTTCTACTTCGCTACACGGGGTCGCAAGAAATATATCGGCATATGTTCTTCACGTTTTGTTTAATTTTATAAAATCCCTGTCACTGCAGATTCTGTTACCATGAGAACTATTGTTACATTTTTTCTCTTCCTCTTGCTCGAGTGAATTAATATTCGATCAATATAATACAGTACTGGGTTTCCTTTGTCCTCCTTTACACAGTTTCCAAGTCAGTAAGCACTAGCATATACGGGTAACAACCAACGCAAATAATTATCCCCTGCATTAGGACACTTTCTGACAGCTTGCATGTAACTTCTTGTCCTCCTTCTTGTTTAGGTTCGGCATAGTTACACGGTTTTGTCTTTCATTGCCTATTTATTTGCCCAAACCATATTTCTGTCTTTTGTTACCTGTTTATTGGCCCAAACCATATTTCTGTCTTTTGTTATCTATTTATTGGCTCCAACCATATTTCTGTCTTTTGTTAGTTGTTTATTGGCCCAAACCATATTTCTGTCTTTTGTTACCTGTTTCTTGACCCAAACCATATTTCTGTCTTTTGTTACCTGTTTATTGGCCCCAACCATATTTGTCTTTTGTTGTTTATTTTCCCAAACCATATTTCTGTCAAAAGCATTCGTACCGATTCAGCTTGTGATATGAAAAAGACATACATACCTACTCGCATCTTTAATAGGATAAAGCCATTTATATCGACTCACTTCGTAATAGAACAAAGACATTCATGTCGATTATAGGACAAAACAGTGATATGGACTCGGCTCGAAATTTTACAAAGACATTTATATTAAATCACCTCGTAATAGGACAAAAAGACAATCACCTCGTAATAGAACAATGACAATCATATACTCAGTTCGTTGCAGGACAAATATATTTCTATCGAATCACCTCGTAATTGGACTAAGACATGTCTATCGCCTCGCCTCGTAATAGGACAAAAGAATTCATATCAGTTCAGCTCATAAAAAGGAAACAATTCATATCGACTAGGTTTGTAATCGTATAAAGATATCTTTCTCTCATTTAGGATACGCCACTTTACTCTCCCTCCCACTCTTCCTTATATATATATATATATATACGTCTGAATTAAATCAGAATTTTCGCAATCGTTTAAAACAAAAACAACCACAACCACTCTTTCACCCCTCCAAAAAGACATCAAACCAAAATCAAAGAGAATAAAAGTCCAAAATATATTCCTTTTGATAACAACAGTTACCATATGTAAACTGCTTGTCTCTCTATTTCAACATTAATGCTGTACCAGACGTTATATAAGTTTGTAAGCATTATATTTTTATTGTTTATCAGTGTGTGTGTGTGTGTGTGTGTGTGTCTATATGTGTGTAATTTGGATTTTTATTGTAGTTTTAACAATTTGTCATTCATATCGCTACAATGTATGCAGTGCGGCAGTTTATAGTGATATCTAGCATTGGAGCATCGTGCCGTAGACATGTAGCATGATGTCCCACCAAGTCACATTATACATGACACCAGGCCGACCAGTCCTAACACTAACCTGTTAATGCTGAGTGCCTAGCGAGGCAGCTGTTAGTACCATTTTAATAAGTCTTTGGTATGACTGGGCAGAGGTTCGAACCCCGACTTCCCACATCCAGATTGGACGCTCTAACCATTAGGACATCGGAGCAGTCTGTTTATGTCAGGGTTTAGCTATCATATTGATAACAGTTTTATCCTTTTGTTGCCATAATGTGCTCTATATTTATAATGATTTGTAGACGTTACCGCTTTTTAACCACTGCATGTGTAATGTTCCTGCTACAAGATAAATCATGCACCTTCTAGCTGTAAAGTTCCATACAAAATCAAGTATTTGTCCGAAAATATAATGTGCTGCATTATTTTCTGACGCATGCCAGATGAAAGTCTGACATCATATTCTGTAACGACTGAAAGTCGATTAAAGTGGTTCAGAAGCGGAACGCGTAATAAACCGTAAAATGCGTGTTTCTTTCTTTCCTCAGTTACCTTTTGTACTTCCCATTGTGCTGTTAATAGTAAGTCTTGCCATCTTGGCTCTTACTGTATACCAGAAACCCAAGGAGAGTGGACTAGGACTCCTGATGATGGCCTCCGGCGCCCCGCTTTACGTGTTAGGCGTCTACTGGGAGAGGAAACCTGCCGTATTCAGAAAATATCTCGGTAAGGAGGTGACATGTTTTGTCCGCGTTTGGATGTATTAGGTAGATTAGATCTTTACATAATATTGTAACACAATTTGTTGAACTAGTCAAGGCGCTTTTGACTTTCCTGGATTTCCCCCGAAAGAAATTACAAAACTGAGACAAATAAAATAAGCAATAACCACAAAAGAAAGCGCTGAATTTACAAAAGTTTATCTGTAATGAAAGTATCGTTTTAAAAGTTTAGATGTCGTGTCTACTTAGTTGGAACTCTTAATGATAAAACCGCAACCTAGTTGTCATTGACCTACAGATGGTAAAACAATGTCGCCATCTTTTTGCCTTATGTAAATTGATGTATCAATAAATTATATCTCGGACAATAAGCAAGAACGACCCAAGAGAAACCAACAGAAAACCAGAAGCAAATATAGGTGACGAAATAATGAACAAAAAAAAAAAAAGAAACAAAAAAAAAAATAAAAAATAAAAAATATAAAGGCTCCAGAGAAATGATTGTTTTGTGTCTAGACGACCTTTAGGATTCTTCTTGGTTGATGTAAATTGGTTTCAGTGATGCACACGTTGCATTCAGTGAAATTCCTTTTCTATCCTGGCTTCGGAACTATTGTTAAAGTTGTGGTCAACTACAGTTAGCATTAAGACTGCAAGTATAATCAATAGAAGAGGTGTTCAGCAACTAGATTTCTATCCAGCCTCTTTAACATTAACCAGACCTGTTAAGATTTATCCTTTTGTGTAGCTTTTCTATTCATCCGACATACAGATCCTACAAATTTCATTCTCCGTTTTACTCAATTTGTTGGGACCAATATATTAAATTTTTTACCAGTCACTGTGCTAGCCAATATTGACCAGTTTATGACAGTATGGTTTTGGACTGGGATTGGCGTTAGCTTCATTCAATTACTGAGGATTTTGTATCTGCGGTAGGCTATTGCTTCTTTGTTCGGAGGATTAACCTTCTTAGAGAAACGTATTTGGACCACATCAAAAAGCTCAATTGCAAATCTATAGACATTCTTCGCCTCATTTGAAAACAAAACTTCAGACGATGTCATTATTGCTAGAAAATATTCTAAAGTGAGCAAAGAAGAGAATGAGTCCCTATACTCGTGAAATAGAACCGACATCATACTCAAGCAAGCAGATATGTTCTTCATTGTATCTGTTATGAATAGATAAGACTACATGAACGAAGGCAATAGACAATGAAACGACGCTAGGTTCGATTATGAACTAGATCAAGATCCAACTTTGGACTATACATAAATTGCTACATATATTAATAATGAAGGTTGCGACACCTATACTACCAAACTAAAGACTATAAAGATCAGAGCGGGAAGTTATTAGCTTGAGCCAAAAATACACAAAGAAGAAAACACGAGTAAACCTATTATTTTTCATGTACTTGGCATTTCACAGAAATGATACAAGAATACGTGGAACATTTTCAAGACATGTCCACAAATTATCATCTTGTATTCAAAACACGACAGATTAGCTCACAAAAAGTAAAGCAAGTGAACCTTCATCTCCAGATGCAACGCTCGTTTCCTTAGACGTCTCATGCATGTATATAAACACGCCCTCATAGTGAAAATATTCAGATGTATAACATAGCATGGGAAGCAAAAAACTGCAGAAGATCCGCCGACTCATTTCCTGCGTTAACTTCTGGAACTAGTCGTAAAACCCAATAGAACCCCAATGAGTAAAACTATATATGCTAATATTTGTATGTGAAGCCTGATGTATTAACCTTTAGCATCGTTTAGACTTGCATTATACCAGTGGGTATGCACTATCGACGACAGAGGTGTGAAATAGCAACATAGAAGAGAAACTCTGTATGACTTTATACTCAAAGCAAACATTTTCCTTCCTTCAGTAAAATTTCCCTTTGAAAACTGTTATCAAACCAACAAGGGAAAGGAAATGGAATGAAACTTGCGATTTGAATATTGACGAGTGCTTAACATATATACATGCGCCAAACTTTTTACAATTACACAAGTTCAAAATTACAATAGTTTAAAATTCGTGTTACTCAAGAATTTTACCAATAAATTTTTTTTTGTATGGTACCGAAATGTACTTTTGGTCAATATTTACCGGAAAGAATTCTACATTTGTTTTGGCAATACACTGTGATAAATAAGCTGTGGATTGATGTATTATAATGGATTCGGGATAAGTGAACATAGATATGGTGCTAAGTGCAATACTATTCTATTGTAAGATACAAATGCAGATGGAACATATGAGCAACCATTGTATTGGTGTTTTCTTCTATCCAAATATTACATCTATGTATGTAAATTGAAAACGGATATGCCTGGATTAAAGAGGTTGAACGTTTTTCTTAAAAGCAAGTATAATTTTGAAAAATATATGGCAATAAAAAACGAAAAGAAAGAAACATTAATATTGATTTGGGAGCAGAGGAAGCCATTATTCCACTGGTAACTAAGAAAAATTTGTGCCATAATTCAAATGCTCGTTTTATAGTATGCTGTACATTGTAATGTATAATGTGCTTGTAATGTCACTTCATGTTTGATCAACTGATTTGATCTGAAAATTCTGTCTCCGTGTTGTCTGTGTTTTCTTTCATCTTACAGTGACGAAAACTATAACTATTATACCAATACGTATTACCTATCTTATGTCAATAATAAACAACAAATAGAAAAGAAAACAAGAAATAATAACAAATTCCCTGCAGAAGTTTCCACCTCAGACCAATTTTTATAGAACAACAATCCATTTGGTAGAAAACAAACTCCACATGGAGAGCTACACAAAACAGCTAAAAACTACCAGTATATTCTCTTATCCAGTAATCACCCAAAACATTGGGTTCGGAACATCCCGTATAGCCAGGTACTAAGGATACACTGAATTTGCGTCGACGATAAAACGTTCCAATAATGTCTAAAGAGTTGTCTGAACATTTGATAATCTGTGTCTACGACAAAATGCTGATAACGGAATCAGCTCAGATGGCCTAACACACAAAAACCACATTGACATCCTAAAATTATAAATAAAAGTATAAGGTTCATCCAGGAACATTTATGCTGACCTACCATCGAGACAAACCATAAGTAGGTCAAATCATCCAGAAACACTGGGCCATCGTGGAATCTTAGGCACACTGAGGTTGATCTGCTGAATCAATACCGGATGCATGTGATAATTGCTGGATCCAGCGCACATGAAAATACTTTATTCTCCATATGATTGACGTATAAAGACGAAAACTTCTAATGCTTTTTTTGTTGGAGAGTCATGTTCAGACTTAAATATGGACTAACACATTTCAGCGCAGAGTGTAAGACATTAACATGGCATCTCCAAGCATTCGTTTACGGAATGTAAACATGACGTTTTCATTGTAGATTGTTTAGGAGAAAAAATAATTTAAAAATGGCAGCACTTTCGCGAAGTTAAATAGTTGTATATAGTCAACTATAGACTGGAAATAACATTCTGTACAAACTGGTAAATTAACAAAACTGACGTACATTGCATGGTCATAACTATAAAGGCTGAAAGTGCCTTCAGTGTGAAGGAAGTTCGTCTGCCTCTTTTTAAAAAAATGTTTGGAATAGATTATTTGACCGAAGTAATCCAGATAATTTGAATATGAAATTCTAGACTCAAAACACAAGTTATTTCAGCTAGCAGAGTTCGATAGTTTTTGTGAGTATATATTATTTTTATATAAGAACTACGTTATATTAAAGGTTTGCATTACTTATATTATAGTTGATGTAAAAATATAAATAAATATTAAGCAAAGCATATGATGATATAGTATTTATTCTTTATTTTATCATTAAAAGTTAAAAGTTAGTAAGCTTTCTTTAAACATTGCGACTAGGTACATATTTTTATGTTTTCCAATATACCTAATTTTAATATGAAGCTAATCTGAGGAATATTTAGAAACAAATAATACACGTATCTACAACTTTATATCATTATTTAGCCATGGCCCGTCCGTATAAATTTGAGTTCCATGTACGCGATTTATGCATTATAGGTCACTAAGGTCTTACAAATTAGTGAAGTAACATGGTGTATTATAAATATTTCACATACAGCAGCTGTGGTAAACCGTAAGCGCATACGCTGACATTAAATCTCGGGTATATTAGATATTAGAATTATGAAATTAATTAAGTTATCAATATACTATAGGATATTACATAGGATGTTATATGTTTTATATTGTTTCATAAATTTCACATTTGACGAAAAGAGATGTATATTCTTTATTTACGTATTTTATAAACAGTTGCTGCAAATATTTGAATTCAATCACTGTTTTATTTGCAGGTAGATTTACAAGACTTGTCCAGAAAATTCTATATGCATGCCCGCAAGAAGATGGGAAAGCGTGGATATGAGTGTCTGGTCTGATACAGTTGCATTAGCAACGTCAAATAGTGTTTATACTGCTATAATACTTCTGCGGACTCTCCATTCGAAGACATACTTTGTTCAACTTCATCGTGCCAGATTTTGAGTCGGATGAAGGACCAAGCTGTGTCAAATCATTTTTCAATCAAATATGAAGACTATTATTAAAAGACTGTTATGAGATAACGTGATGGGAACAACATGTTATTCTGATCTCTAGGATACGTTCATCCCCCACAATACAGGAATGAAATAGACGAATAAAATGATTTAATCCCCTCTTGAGCCTTGTCTTCGTTCAATCAATTTACAAATTACACCATCACCTCCACCTAAATTTTAATAATGTTTTTCTGCAAAGCTTTGGAGTATTCGCGAGTACGGAGGACTAGTAAAATGGGTGTCATTAACACCGGATCTGAGTTCGAATCTCCTTTAAGTACGTATTAAAATTCTCTAACATACATTATAATATTTACATGCAACATTAAAAAATTCAGAGAAATATTTATGACAATTCTTGCTCTGGGTAAGAGAAAATACAATCTAGATGGAGAAATTAAAAACATAATCTAATTCAACAAAACGACTAAGCAACAGTTTTTAAACAAAAAGTGTCCAATTTTCTTATATGAGCCGTGTTCAACGTCATGCAGATTATTTGGTCTCTTCATATTTTAGTCATCAATGAATACAAATTCCGTGAGCATGTGATAAAGACACTTTAGTCTGAATATACTTCCCCGTTTGTTTGTACCCCCTTCCGATTTAAAAGACAAAAGCAAAAATGAGATAAAAGACGCACATAACTTAATCAGTTCATTTATTGATCTATAATTTCAAACCTGATTATGTCTAGGGGGTGGTTGGGTGGGGTTTGGGGGCTAACACTGTTAGCGTCTGGGCGTTTCACTCTAAACGGAAGTTTGCAAGTGTTAAAAAAAACGACTATTCTCGCAAGTCATTTTCAGTTCCTGGGCAAGTCCATTTTCTGCAAAGCGGTAACTGCACGACTAAACATGCATCCTTATTAAAGGAAAATACTATGTCGTCTGCTTCCGATATTTACAATGTCGAATCAAACAAAGGAAAAGAATGATCACTACAAATTTGCCTTTCCCGTGGATTAAACAAGCGGTGAATTGCACATAGTGTACCATTTGGCACCGTGTTCGTATCGAAAGTCAGTTAATCATGAAAAGCACAGAGGATGATATTATTAGGGCCATCTAGTCACAGTCAGGTTAGAAATATCAATGAATGATAGAACTGAATGAAGTTCTGTGCACATTTTATCACATTAAAGATTTATGTGATTGAAATCGGTAGGGGGTGGGTTTACAAACAAATGGGGAGGTATATTCAAACTATAGCATACTTGATGTATGCCGATGTCTTTAACTGATAATAAGTTGTTACAAATAGGAACATGGCAATTACTATACAGGTTAATAGAATCTCTTTAAATACGTCAAGAAACACTTCTATCCGGGAATCGTTTGTTAAATTGGATCAAAGATTTACAGGCCAAAAGGGGAGTTTAGCAGTAGGTCGCCATTTTAAAACGTATGTTTTAGTAGTGTGACATTATGTCTGCTCTGTAACTGAAATACCGTATGACACCATACGTTCCATGTGTAACTTGTATTTGATGTATTTTGCCGGAAATGTGAGTTTGTCTGCACTCGAAGGAATGCCGTATTTTGTTTTGCTTGATAAATACATGGATATAAAAATACATTGTAAGGGTCGTATTATTACAGGGGTGCCTAATGAAGAATGTAAATTGTCAATTCCCGAATAACATCGCTATCTCCGTCTGGAGGGACCACAACCCAGTTAAAGATTGACCACACAGTAAAATCATCTCTCCCCAACGCATCCTTACTCTACTATTTTAAACAAAACTGCAATACATGGCACACGATGTAGGACATAAAAGAACCTGTGTAAATAACGTACCTATTTAACCTTACAATCGTATACTTTTTATTATAGAGGCAATATGATTAAAGACATGTAGCAAAATCTTAAACAGTTACTGTTTAAAATATACTTATAATTTTAAGGTTCTACTCTGTTCATGAAATGGAATTTTTATTTGTGATATATGTGTAAAATAGATGCTTAATATATCAGAAGATAATTATTTGCATCTCCACGCAGCTCAATGACCGAAAGTAGAGTCACTCAAGTGCCTGAAAGATAGAGACGATGAAGCATTATTTTTGGGACAAGCCAACATTAAAGAGATTTTCAAACTTTAAGATACAGCAATCAGGGTTTCGGTGCCTCCAAAAGAAGACACATATAAACACAATAAAGCCCGAATGGTTCTCCACCCATATTATAGACACGTTCACGTTTACATATTGTTTTCACTTTCTATCCTTTAGTTTTTTCTTCACATTATTGACTGGACTGCTTTTCTATATATTATTATATGCTCATATTTGTTTATTTTAACTTTACATTATCAGAATCGTGCAATATTTTACGATACTGCACATCTTCATATTGCACTTACGTGCACGACACGTGTACCCAATAGTGTATTTGGAACTACTTTGTAAACAAATCATGTACACTCATGTTGTAGACGCTTTACGGTTTGGTTGATTAAATTTGTTTCTGAATGAACTAAAGCAGATGTTTCATGGACTGCCATATACCAGCTGCTTTGCAATATTCCGCGTTAATGTTTTTGATACAATATTCCGGATTTAGGCTAGCGATAGAGGCAAGACAGGTCATAAAATTGTTGGGTCCCTACAAATAACATGCAAGTGACAAGGCATAAACGTGTCTTCTTTAGTTGGTAATAAGAATGAAAAAATATACCTACAGTTTTACATGCTGAATCTCATCATAATGTTCTTTCTTAGTTCTGCAAATCCGAATTACATGAGCCATGTCATGGGTTCTAAAGCTTGATTACACATTTCGAAATTGTACTGTAATTTGGACTATATTCCAAGTGCAATCACATCCACCGGACTGCACTCAAAATGAAATTAACATTATATTCCACAGCGTCCTTTTGATATTTGCAATTGAAAGACTTCATATTTTCCCCCACATTATGATTTCAAATATTCAATGACAGAACAGAAACACACTTGCAGATATCAACACGCTTCTCCTTGGCTACTTAAAAGCGATGCATTTCATGTATAATCTGCACGTATGAGTTCAGTCCTTAATCACGAAATCTGACACAGATCAATCCAGAGATTAATTCAAAATTTACCAGAATCGACAAAAATACCAAAATCTATCCATTCTAGACTAAATGGAAAAGTTGTTGCAATGATCTATATGAAACTTTATTCATTCTAGACATAATGGAAAAGTTGTTGCAATGCTCATTCATTCACAATATGATTCTAAATTTCAATTTTTAAGAAGACCAAAACGCCATTTTCTTTCCAAAGTGATGTCTAGCGAGTAAGTTCAAATTTATCTGGGTGGAGTTATGTGCTCATTAATAATGTTGCTGTTGTGTACTGATGAATGTGCACTTGTGTATTTAGTTTGGAATACAGCATAAATTCAGTCACATTGCTTCTTATAGTGTATTTTCGTTTATATAATTTAGTCTTAGGTAGAATAAAAGAAAATATTATCGCGACAGTCGGACTGTGGTCACAGTCATTGCTTTCGGTTCAGTCGATACAACATTTACTGGTTCATAAAACGCTATTTTCACTTAAACAGAGGTCTAAAATCGTATAATGTTATTATTCATGTAGATGAAATAACATCATTATTTTAACAGGCTGTTAGGTATTGATGAAAATAGCAATGATGTAATATCCATCAATTGTTTACTAACTTCTAACGACTGAAACCTTCAGTGCTTACATGTTTCAGATCGGAATCCACAAGGAGAAGATGACAAGAAAGAAAGTCAATGGCTTACACAGTTCTTTGTTATATAGTTAACATTTATAAAGAACGAAACATTGTTAGAAATATCTCATAGTTGGAAGTCTTGATCGTGTGATGTAAAAAATGTTTAGCTTAAACGTTTGTATTTATGATGAGAATATTTAATTTATTAATTAACTATCACGCTCTCTGTCACTAGCATTAGCTAGTAGGATATTATTACTCGGAAACTAGTCAACTTTTTAATTTCCGAACCAGAAATAATCCTAAATTTCTGTAGGAAGTCGAGATCACTGAACTGGAAATCTATAACCATTTAATTGTAATTTAAATGTCTCATATTCCTCAATAAAGTGATTTTGTTCTACTGTACATGTAAAGTCAAAGCCGAAATTGAAATCTCGTCATAAAGAAAACGTGGTATGTTAAAAGACCAGCAACTTTCTTGTGGTGAGATTTGTGTTGAAACACATATTGGATTTAGAAGTAAGCTACAGAAATATTACCATAAATTGAAATAAGATTATCCTTGCCGATATTTCTTAATCTGTAATGGAATCTTATAAAAATATTAATTTTTTATTGATCAACATATTCTATGAGATGGTTAGATTTAGGATATTTTTGTATAATGTTCAATCGCATTAAATCAATGGTGCCTAAACTTGAAAGAGAGCATATTCATTGTAACGTACAACTGAAAATTTAGATGAATGAATATTTTTGTTATACTATGAAATATCAACCATATTAAAATAAACAAAACCTTCCCCCGTATTATAACTTTTGTTGACAGTAATTGATCATAAATAGTTTTGTTTGAAGAACAATAAAACATATTAATTCTTTAATAACTTTTAATTACGTTTGGCACCTTTTAAGGAACAAGTGAAATCTTGACTTTATTATTTATTGAGAAATATTGGGATTTATTAAAATTATCATGTAAAGTAAGTGTTAAATCGCTACACGAAAGCAAACCCACACTTGCTTATAAAAGGACTAAAAAATCGTAAAGATTTCCAAATTAATTTTAAACTAGAAAATCATCATATAAAAGGGAATCATCAACTAAATGTAATAGACATAGATGTTCGCACTGTCCTTTTATTAATGAAAATACTTCTTTCAACAGTAATAATACGAAATAAACTTTTAATATGCATTCTGATACTTTTAGGTCACTTGTTTAGGTTCGAATAAACAGCAACAAAAGAAAGAGTGAAAACAAGATGCTTTGAAAAAGTTAACAAGTAATTTATTTCCCTGGAAAAAAAAACAATGTAAGTATGAAAAATTAAGAACTTACGGTTTTAAGAATCAAATCCAAAAATAATCCAAGAATAATCCACGAATTAAATTTTAGAAATCCTAGTAATGAAATGTTCTTATGAATTCAAGTTTTAGTCCCGTCGAAAAATCCAAAATGGAAAACGATGACGTATACTCTAATCAGTATAGTGCTGCTGTTTACAGGTCTTTGTGAACCACACAAAATAATATTCCGGTGTTTGAATTTCCGAATTCAATTTAAATAAATGTCTTTTCCCACGAATTCTGTATAAGCACTCAAAACATTTCCAGGAAAATAAATTAATCCTTTTGAATCCAAATAATTTGAATAAAAATTAAACTATAACTCCAAAATGACACAACAAAAGAAACAACTTTACTTCCCATTGTTTAGAAGCCCAAGTGAGAGATCTTTCTTTAAGCCTCAGTATTAAAAATAACTAATGCGTAATTTCGGAAAGCCCAGAATTGCAAAATGGAGGCTGTTTACGTATCAAAAATCAGGTAGCCCCATTATGACCTTGATAAAAACTAATCATTTTACTTCGAGAATAAAGAAATAAAAAGTTGTTTACTTCCCTCACTGATTTCTAAATCAAGGTCGGGAACTAGTTCAGCTTTAGGTGTTTACAACTGAAGAGTCAAGGTCAAACTATTTTCTGAAAAATATCTAGTTCCTAGTAAACAAAACTACATTATTTTGACATGTAATGAAATTAAAAATAAAAAGATTTTAAACTTAAAAAACAATTAAATTAAATCAAATATGCGTAGCAGATACTAAATGGGCAACATCAAATGTTATTTATCTGATCACATGAAAAAAATGTGGCATGTAATCAACATTCCCTCTAAGCGAATAACAGATTTGCGCCCTATGCGCGCTGCATTGTGCAAGCATTACAGTGACTTAAGCAATACATTTAGATCTTCGTCGATTGCGATGCACATGCAGCTAGTTACATCTACATATAAATAAGGAAATTCTATTCTGTTTGCTTTCAAATTATGTATACTATTGTTATGGGAGAACAGTTATCAGCAGTTTTGTATATAGGAAATGGTTAATGGGCCTCAAAACATTTCATACTTCCCTTTAGGTTCAGACAAAATACATGGACACTTTGTCCAGAAACAATGATTAAAATATCAGTAATACCATGTTACACTTTGTCCAGAAACATTGATTAAAAGATCAGTAATACCATGTTACATTTTGTCTAGAAATATTGATTAAAGGATCAGTAATACCATGTTACACTTTGTCCAGAAACATTGATTAAAAGATCAGTAATACCATGTTACACTTTGTCCAGAAACATTGATTAAAAGATCACTAATACCATGTTACACTTTGTCTAGAAACATTGATTAAAGGATCAGTAATACCATGTTACACTTTGTCCAGAAACATTGATTAAAAGATCAGTAATACCATATTATACTTTTGGGGATTATCTGGAGATTCTGGCTAAAATTTTGTATATTTTTCATATTACAAAATATGTAGTATTGTGATACCGTCATGATTTGTTGATTAGTTTTTTCCGTTTCCTTCCATTCATTTAATGACCGAAAAAATCGGCTGAATTGATTTGTTCATTTGGTTAACATCTTGTTTCCTATTAGTTATGCATTCATTAATTTAAGGACGAACCCATCAATACATTTAATTAATTCATTCGTTCTTCATTTTTAAGTGGATCATTTATTTACCCATTCTTTCAAATATTCATTCATTCTTTTATTTATCCACTAATTGGTCTATGATAAAAAAGTTGTAATGAGAAAAGAAGTATGCACAGAGAGGAATTAAAATTGATTATCATATTACAAATGATATTCTGTGAAGTTTACGGTAAACTGAATTAACAGGTCATGGAAAAGTATCGCTTCAACGGTACAAAATAGGGAAAATTTAAAGTTACTAATAGAAAGCATAAACGCATAGTAGTCTTAGAAGAAAACTAAGTAAACCTTTTAAAAGAATGAATTGGATAAACATTATTTAAAATTTTGTTTGGGTCGTAAAATTGTATTAATTTGCTTCAGTCTTCTTTTCCTAGAACTCACTGATTTGCCTTTTCTCTTAAATTTGGCTAGTGAGGTGTTTCAAAAAAATCGCAGATACATGTTTAAGGACATGAATAAAGACGGTTAGAGCAGAACAAATGTTTGTGTGCTTCTAGAACCAGAGAGAGAGAGAGAGAGAGAGAGAGAGAGAGAGAGAGAGAGAGTTGTCCCGTGAGCATGATTTGAAAAAATACACCTCATTTTTATTTCCCTATTAACAGCTAACTTCTACCATTTGGGCATGAAAAACATTTTTCGACCGCGTGTAGCTGCCTAGTGGCTACTTTTAAAATAAGGATTGAATTTTCAGTCAAGTAGGTTCGTATACCTCAATTACCGCTTTTGCTAATTATGAAATTTCATCAGCAGTTGCGTCTCCTTAAGTAAGTAACGCAATATGACACTAAGACCGTTTTTTATTCTCACTTGTCCACGGCTTTGTTAATATATTTTGATGAATTTAATTTCTGATATGCACGAAAGGGTATTCCTGACAACTGGACACACTTTTGGTTTTGTCGTTTCTTTCCTGATTGTAGAGCATGAACAAGGGCAACTTTAAGAGACGAATGGATTTAAATATTATAGAAGATCTAGGTGTTGTAACTGTGACATGCCCATTTAGCAGAAGCAACAAATTTAATCAACATTTAAAAAATGATGACATTTCAAAAGCTTAATATGCACACAAGAAAACTTTGAATACAGATATGCTTACTAATTTATTTTTGTTCTGATATCTTCTTTTAAGCAGTTCTTTGGGCCGCTTCGGTGGCCTAGTTGTTAGAGAATCCACCTCTGATGCGGCGAGGTCGTGGGTTAGAACCCCGGACGAATCATACCACAGACTTATAAAAATGGTACTAGTTGCTGCCTCGCTTGGCGGTCAGCATTAAGAGGTTAGTGCTAGGACTGGCCGACCTGGTGTAAGAATAATGCAACTGGGTGGGACATAATTCTACGTCTCTGCGGAATGATGTCACTATTAACTGTCACTGCAGACATCACACACACACACACACACACACGCAGGCAGTCAGGCACGCACGCACGCACGCACGCACACACACACACACAGAGTTCTTACATGGAAAATAGGAGCTGACTTTCATCGTTTTTGTATGAATTCCAAAGTTTCAGCATCAGTATTTTCTGTTGTATATTTTCGATCCTCTCTCTTTTCATGTCCTGACCTCCATTTCCAGACCAGTGCAAACAAAAACAACAGAGTGGAGGCAGCAAGACTGCCAGCCGAACACCAAATCGCAAATCTGTACGACCCCGTCATGTCCTTGATAAAACCTGGTAAGAAACAAAACAATGACAATGAGCGACAACCAGTTTAATAATGGGAGCATTAATATCGTCGACTAATTATTATTAACAGAGTAGAAAGACTAGTGAATGGAATGGAACCTGCTGATAAACGTTGAGATACATTTAGTAGCAAGCAAAAGTTCTGACTTAATAGTTCATGTACTTGAAGGGGAATGTCTGGGTTTATTAATCCATTGTTAAATTGAAAGAGTTTACCATGATATAAAATAGAATTGATTTTTATTTCAGAGGCGGTCTGTTTGCTTAACGATACAAAACTAGATGACACTGGAACATATCACATTCTGTATATAAAGTGTAACGCCATCGCAACACCTATGTTCTCACAGAACAATGGTTGGCTGTGGTACATAAAGCAAGGGAAAATAAAATAGAGCTAAAGAACTATCATATGTCCATGGCATGTATATATCATACATAGAGAGAAACTATGTATCATTGTAGACTATACTATAGTAGTAATTTTTCCTTACGGAATTAAAAGTAATAACGTTGTGAGTGCTTATTTAATCTGCGGCAACCTGCAACTTGACAACGTTAGTGCTAATTACATCTTTAGAATGCTTCAGAGAAAAGCAAAATTTTCAAAACTTTATCATGGAAAGCAAATACACTTTATTCGGGTTCCACGATCTAATAATATTTTTCAGAGTTGTTCGGATAATCGATCTACAATGTATGGATGGAGAACTTCCATATCTCATTGTACATTACCATCACCTGATGATTTACGTTTCAAAATCTTTTATGTTTTGTTTTCATTCTGTAAATGTCGCCTGATACACATGGCCGTTAGCTTCATTGAATACATTGAATATTTAAATCTGAATCTGAACATAAAATATTAAACACTGTCGTTTCGGTGACGGTTTCGATGTCGCAAGTGCCTATTTGATGTGGCGCTTGGCAAAGGGAAATTACTCTATAACTCACTAACTGCCACACTAACAAGCAAGATGACTGTACACTGTAGCCAACTATCTTAGCTACTATTTTTCTTTTCATTAAAGGTTCAAAATGTACAATAACTAACATTGCAAACTTAAAATTTAAATTAATAGGAAAGTCTAGAACTATACCTTTAAGTTTCTTTTTTTTATAAGAAATGAAGATAATTGAATAACTATTTGAACACTTTTGATGGACATACCATTCACTGGCCCTGTCAAGAAGAGTCCCACTCCACTAATTGTCAACTGAATTCCTATTCCAGATGTTAAATTTTCTGATCCCACAATTCTAAGCGTGATTACAGACACGGACGCCACCGTAGCTCCAACCGTTAATCCTATTAACGAACATAAGGTCATATAGATAACAAAACCATCTACCAAACTTAGAACAGTAAAGGCAGTGGATGCAACCAAGGCGACGAAGCACATAATTGACAAGGCACTTATAAAAGGAAACAGCTTTAGGATACCTGGCAAAAGTCTTCCAAAAATATTGGAAATATTGAATATTAAAAAGGCTGTGTTGACTTGGTCGTTTGAGAATCCTTTGCTTATAATTATGTCAGAAAATACACCAATAAAACCGAAGCTGGGCGCTACGAGGCACACGAATCCTAAAGTGTACATTAGAAATATCTTATTTGTCCACAATATAGATATTTGAGCAAAAATATGTTTCCTTCCTTTCCGTACGTCTGTTTTTCCAACATCGTAACTAGATGAGTCCTTTTTCTCTCGATTCTTTGGTATTTGCCAGAGAAACGACATCGGAATACTGTTGAGGAGAACTCCCCCTATCAGTAGAAATGTTCCCCGTATTCCAAATTGGTCAACACAGTAGGTAAAGATGTACGGGTAAATAAGAGCCCCGATTCCATTGGATGTGGCTAGAATAGAGAGGACGACAAGTCCAGATTTGTTCTGAAAATGATGATTCACCACCAATACGCTACTGATGTAGACAAAGGATAAACCCAAACCTGTCAGTAAAGAAAACAAATGTTTATTGATAAGACATAAACGTCAAACGTTTCTTACTTAGTGTATCATGAACAATAAATGATATTGATTGTACGTACGTCTTAACTTTACGTACACGACTCAAATACGGAGAGCAACCATACTAATAATACTAATAACAGCTATAACATTTCGTCTTATGTTGGGTGATTTTGAATATCGACATTTTTTCCTTTCGTATCTTGTCTTATCCGAAATAATTTAAACTATTGCCACAAAACACATTATGCATTTACTTACATTTGCCTCTCCTCAAGGAAATGTATTTGTAGTATACTTTTTATATTTCTACGAATTAGGTTTGTGGTTATTGTGACAAAAACACCTTGATAAAATGTTTTCGAAAACTTGCAAAGAAATATACATTTAATTACCTACTGTTGGCCCAGTAAGACATTGCAATCCTGTGACAGAAACATTGCGTTCCTTGTCAGTTGTTGAGGAAAACGATGTGTGAGTTACTGTATGCACAAACGTGGTTGAAAATCTCGTGCAAATGAAACACGTGGTCTTTGTCTTCAACAGGTATAGATGTGCTAAGCACGCTTATTTGTTTTCTGTGGTTTTGGACCAAAATATATTTTATAAAACAAAGACGATTAATTTGGGAAAAAATGAAATGGTTTACTTGGAACATGTTGCACCTATCATTTTCCCACAAAGGACGATACGCACATTGTGGGGAATCCTACCACGTGTTCACGAAGGACTATACCCTCATCGTAAATCTTATCACGTGCCCACGAAAGACCACACAACATACCTTAACCACCTCGGCGTATCCACGAAGGACCAGACACACACTGTAAATACTATCACGTGCACAAAATCGCCAATTCCAGATAGTGACATAAGAAGCAGCCCAATGGAATTCTGTTTGTAACCTTCGGCTAATAAGGTGATAGAGAAATGCAGTTGACCTCATTTGATAAAAATACAGCGAAAAGCGTTAAGGACCATAAAACTCTCTTCCATTCTTCCTAATATATCTTTCAGTCGGTAGTAGGTTCAAAGGCTGTCTCCATAGTTGATACAGATACTGTTAAAAATATATTTACATTAAACTTTGTTGGAACTTAAAGGATTTTAAATATTAGCAGCATAGTGGAGTTCTGGTTTTAACCTTTGGCTAATATTGTGACAGACAAATTGCAGTTTACCTCATTTGGAACAAAATAGAGCAAAACGTGTTTAGGACCATACTAAACCGCTTCCATTATTCTTGCTATAGTGTTGAATATATTTTTAAAACTGATAACATGTTTTAAGGCCGTCTCTAAAGTTGATACAGATATTATTAAAATATATTTACACAAAATTTTGTTGGAACTAAACTTATTTTAATATTGGAGCTATGTGTGTATTGATATTTTCTGAAATACCGAATGAATCCCACCTGTAAATACGCCAATGGAGAAATCCAAATATAGGATTGATGTAGAGAAGAAAGAAATGATCCATCCCAGACCCGCCAAAGCTCCTCCTAGACATCCTGCCTTGTGTGGACCGATTTTTGTCGTCACGGGGCCATTTATAATACCTACAAAAGAATACAGTGAAGAACGCCATCTGATATATTCGTACTTTTTCGACAAATCTTTCACTCCTCTACCCCCATGGCTTCTCTGTGATCTAAAAGAATATCAAATCAAATGTTATCAGCCGTTCTAATTTGGTGTAGATGAATTTGAAATTACGAGGAAAAGCCCATATTACTATGAAAATGTGATCTCCGACTCAAAATCTTTGTCCCGGGGCTGGAATTGAAATCTTTGTTGTGTTTTACTCATCCTTTTGATATAAAATACCTACTATACTAAAATTCGATCCAGTGCTGTGGACTAAGATTATAATTCGAAGGCATATAGATGAATTGACTGACATACATACATGACCATTCGCAATATATTTGTTAAAAGTGCACATGTTAAAGTAAGTCTATGGATTGCATTGGACGAATATTTGCTATTCACGATTACCAGGATGTCTCTGACAGAATAGCTTGCTTCATACTGTCATAGCCTTTATTGTGAAATATTATGCTAATGAAGTCATTTCAGAAAATCCCATGCACTCAATAATTATTTCGTTTGACACACGACGAACAGTTGTAAGTTAAATGTCTTTACCCATGACAGCCACCTATACAAAGCACTTTAATTTAACTTATTTTCACTTTATAATTTTCCTGAAGGGCACGAGCTAATAAATACTTCATACTAATACCTGATGAAATTCGTAGCAGAACTTGAAATCTGTTATTAACTATATTTTTTTCACGTTTTTATTAACTTAAGTTTTATTGTTAGATTGGGGAACCTATTTGGCTCTCTTCGTAGAGCAGCGGATTCGTAATCAAAGGGTTGCGGGTTCGATACACATCCAGACCAACCACAGTTGGTTGCTTCGGTGTTTCTTTGGGATAGGCACTTAGCTTTTAATTCTTAAGTATCATACAAATGATAGCGTGTTAAAAGTGACATCCAAACCCATTTTGCAACGGTGCTTTTAAATTGTCCTAGTACCTTAGTACACTGTGTATGCAGTTACAAAGGTTGTTACATAGATGCATTCTTGAAAACTATTTTGTTACCTTATACATCAATTGTATGAGATATTTAACGCTATTTAACTCTTAATATATAAATTTTCATTTACATATATAGCCAATAATGTACATAAACATGCAGACATGCAGAAAAACTTTACCAGTGCAATAGAAGACTCCAATCATAATTGAATGTACAGCCCCTGTACTGGCTCGACTCTCTCTGAACACATCTAAAAGTATGGAAAACAACCGCGGAAACCCAAAAAGAAGTCCAAGAACCACTAAAACTGAAATATAGCTGCTTCCGAATACTATCCAGCGGTGGCACGATCTCGAGAAGTGCTCCTGTGCGATCATTTTGCGTTATGGTGTACTGGTTTTGCACGATCAGATTTTAAAATGCAAAACCTGATAGCGTTTCGCTTTACTCACAACATAACTATTTGAGGATAAGTTAGAAGTTGTTTGTCTAATATGTGCTTGTTATCTCCTTGGTTTGTAACTGTCTTAGGTATGTCAATCTATATATATTAAATACGTGTTCGTAGGCAAATGTGATTCGGCTCCCAACTGTGAGAACAAAACAAAACATTTAAATTATTAAGAAAAATAAAGTTCAAATCCGTAAATACAACTTCTTTACTTTGGAAAAAATCATGTATGTATGTATGTATGTATGTATGTATGTATGTATGTATGTATGTATGTATGTATGTATGTATGTATGTATGTATGTTTCGGAAAACCTGACATGGTAACCAATTCACGAATGAGATTTCATCATATTGGCCTTACATAAATTCCTATCATGTAAAATGTGTTGACCATATGTATCATACATTACATTTACAAAATAAGTGAACAAATCACCAGAATAACTTCTCAGATATATGTGCAAATGAATGATTGCATTAAACAACAGTCATTAGTGCGTGGCACAAACTTATTACATATTTTTTGAAAATATACATTTACTTTCAAATGGAAAAAATTTCAAGCAAACTACTTTAATATTGAAGACTATACATAGAAAAACCCCAACAATAAAACAAAACGAAACAAATGAAGCATAAAAGACCAAACCAAATGGCAGCAACAGTAAAAATTAATAAAAAACACGAAGCCAATACATGTGCGTTCAATAAGTGCTTGACTGTTTGGAAAATGAAGATGTTAACGTAGAATCAGTACGGTCAGGTTAACATTGTTCCCAGGTAATTACACTAGGAGCTTGACCAGAACCTGTGTTTGATACATATATAATAACCTTGTGAAACAATGGTTAAATGGTTAATTGATAGATAGCGGACAAATATCCAAATTATAATAAAGGGTAATGATCCCTACGCTAGGGGATGACCCAGGGTTTGTAACTGATATGTCTGGTTTCGTCTCATCGTGCCAGGCCCGGCCCTAGGGCAAGGCAAACTAGGCAACCCCCTTGGGCCCCACGTTTTCAGGAAATCAACTCCGCAATGCAGTTTTGTTTTGCTTGGGGCCCTGTTCATCGCTTTTGCTGCCTTGAACCCCGGGTGCTGCCTTGGGCTCCTTACATCCTAGGGCCGGGTCTACATTGTGCCCTTCAGACCAATCTATGCTTAATTGGTATGCATCTGAATAGTGTCGAAGTTTTGACCCCGGGACAAATTTTACCTATCACCGCGATATGACCCAATAACTGTGTTGGATGTACGTGTGAACTGATCTCATGAAAGATAAATGTATACCTGATTATAAGGTTGAAGTCTTAACAATATCAAAGCTATAACCTAGATGGAAGACCCTAATATAGGAACCACACACACACACACACACACACACACACACACACAGAGAGGCCACGATGATGACACATTGTACACTAACGGCCTACTTTCTAACGTGGTTCACAACTTGACGGAAAAACAAAACACAGTCCATCGTAAACGGAGTAGAAATTGTGTAGTTCCATGCATCGTTTGATATCAATTTTGATAATCTTAGTCTCTGATTTCGTCATTAACATTCTTTGTTCCAGCTCGAGTCCTTAAAGAGCTTACAAGACACATGCCATCTGAATTGAATTCATGCATTATATTTATAAGGAAGAGCAAAATTAAAAATAAATTTGATAGTAGTGGCAAA